>OU611954.1:1290000-2540000 GCA_914767545.1 Sesia apiformis | reverse complement strand
GAAACCAATAAATTGTTTTGTGGCAAATATAGACAAATGTCTGAGTTGTTAATTTATACAAAAATATGCACTTAACATACAGTTTAAATCATGTCTTTTAAAAACGTTTCATTTTTAAAGGCCTACAATTGTTTATGGTATCTTTACACTGCGTAGCAGTGCCTGAATGTGTAGTGTCGTTCGCAGGTGCAGGAAGACGTAACAAGCAAACATAGACCAAGCAGACAGACATTTTCAAATTTATAGTATTATTCCTACGTACAAAACGACATGTCGAAAATTGTACTTTACCAATTGAAATTTTAAATAATTTTAGGTTCAGGATCAAAAGATAATAATATACATTATTCCTTGTTATGTGGTCTAAATATTTAGTTTCCTGTCGTATTAGAGTTGGTTAGATATTTTTGGTGTGAAAACCTACTCGTAAACAGTTTGTTTATACTCCGACCGACTTACGGAAATTCCAAAAGCAGATATATTTTAGTCTTAGATACATACCTGTTTGTACTAGGGAAAAAAAATTCTACTGCAGATTAAAAAAAAATGCTATGGCCAACGTTTAATACTGGAGTTTTAAAATAACTTTAAAATCTTTAATTTATTAGTTTGGAGTATAGATACTTTTATTAATTGTTATTAGAATACTTATAGATATAACTCAATTGACGCACAGGAGAATGGACGTGCACAGATCACGAGTTATCCTGTAAATGGCATTTAACTTCTACAAGTGTGTGAACATGCCTTGTTACGCGCTTTTCCTAAAGAATTACACGGGAGCGTTGTGCACTTATTATCCATGTCTATGACTCGTTTTCATGCAATTTGTACTCATTTGTATATACTTCTGTAAATAACACAGAAATATGTACTGTTTTTTTTGTGCACTAATTGAAAAACTATTCATTTATTAGATATTAAAAATGATATTTTTATGTCTTTTTGTATATAGAACCCTTGATTGTTGTGGATATTGGCTATATTTAAGCTCGGATTCAAATATTTATGTTATTGTGATGTTGACATGGTGATCGTTATCAGTTGAGTAATGTGTGTTGTGCGCGCAGGTGCAGCGCCGGCCGCCGCCCGCCACGTGCATGCCGCACGGCATGGACGCCGAGCACCACATGCACCAGGACCTCGTGCCCAGCTGTCAGTACCACACATTTCTTTTTCTTTTCATATATGGCACTGGTGCAATTAGCACATTCTGTCAGTGTCAAGTTTTCGTCTTAATTAAAGTCAGTACAATTTAAAACATATTTTGTCATTGTCCAGTCCCGTCAAAGCACATTAGCTCAGTAAAGTGATAATATGTTTACTGAGGACAGAGAGGACTCCTTGCAAGAACACGAAAAATGCAGTCCATGCTTTTATTTGATTATCAAAAACATTATGCACAAACACTGCATTTTGAAATTTAATAAACTATCACTACTGTTAAACCCATACACATTTTGTTTAATAATTAAACCAAAATTTAACCTTCATTTCTCAAGTTCTCGCCAAAAAAATCTATACACATTATTATTATTATTATTATTGTAGAAAGATGGCGGCAGACGAGCATACAGTCCACCTGGCGGCATGATAAACTATCCAATTTCTAACCAATTTACAACTCTTAGGACCTTTCTTACCACCTACATTAGGAGGTGGGTATATGCTTTACTTCTGATAAAGTAACTGTTAATAATCTGATAGATAAATTATCTGCCGATTAAATCTACCTGATACTGTCTTTTTGCTAAAGTATAACTGACTCTCATACCTTCTGATAAAGTATCAGGAGGTGGTTAAAATCAAGAGTTTTATAATCCCGTGTATAATTAGAACGGCATTCTTCCAAGATCGTCTATAATACGAAATTACAAGACAGTTCACGGCGAAGTGACTGGTAATGAGAGGTTTTTAGTCCCCTTTCTAAAGACCTCCCACATATGTGAGAATTCTAACAATCTTCATTATTTTATAATTATTATTTTTATTTTTCAGACTTGTCCTAATAACGACAGAAAGAGGTCGCGGTGTGCGTAACGCTGCAACTATATCAAGACAAACATATTTTGTTATATGCGGGGAGTGTACGAGTATCGTAACAAGTCGAGACTTTTGTGATCACTTGTGGAATTTACTTGAGATTAATGTTGTGGAATAGTTGCCGGTCACTAATACAAAAGAGAACAATTACCTAGTGTTGCACTACTGTTGATAGTTGACATCGAAAACTAACATCAATAGGCCTATCTATAATATTGGTACTATCTATAGTATCGGTAGCACAGAATGAGTAAATACGTATATTAGTGATGGACAGCAATAATATCGCTAGTATCCAAATTATTGCCATTTAATAGTATTAATAGTGATGGATACTGTTGACATTTTGGACAGTCACCTTTATACTTAAAATAGTTTTGAGAACCTTTGCATGCTGGGGAAATGAAAAAGCGATATTGTGAAAATCCGAAGTAACTTAAACACAATATTAATTTCTTGTAAAATCTCGTTTACTTGTTTAATTCGTGGGTGGGTCGTTCTCAATTCATTATATAAAGATTTGTTGCAGTCATACTGACATAACTATAAAATATCATTGTACACCCGTACCATCTCCGTAAAGTGTTAAATTTGACTTTTTTTTTTAATGCCGAATTGACGACTAGCGAATTGGACGAGTGCCGAAATTAGACTATTAACCCAATTGACGACCACCTAAATAATCTTGATATTTTTATACTTAATCGATAGTGAATTAAAATTCAATATGGTTCTATTTTAATAGAACTATAAACTGAGTGCATGTAATTAGTTGTACGTAAGAATGAATTATTCCTAATGATTAAAAATAGTTCGAACTTGACACTTTCTAATGATGTAGATGATAAAGGCTTGTTTATATATATTTTGTTCATGTACAATATTATCGAATTTTAATCAACTATCGATAGTATCGGTGACTATCAATAATTTTGTTAGTATGCCACTAATAGTATCGATGTCATTGCTGTTCATCAATACTCAATCTATATTATCGATATTGTTAATAGTTTTTGAGGTCACAATAGTATCGATAGTTTTATCGCAACACTAATTGAAGGTCAAAGGTTATAGCTCGATAGATTTACAGTATTATAAACTCAGAACACACCCACCTCAGCTCTTGTTCCTCGATAAAAAATAAACTTGATATTTCACAATATTGTCCAAGTTAAATTCCACAGTTTTGTTAATGCCACATAAAAATAATAATCGTCCTCTCAGGGGCAAAAACCGATTATCCGACAATTTCCAAAAAAATAATTAATTATATCAAAAGATACCTTTTGTGTTAGTGAAATCGGTTTTCTATTGCCATGATCCATTTCGGAAACGAGAAAAATCGATTAAATCCTATTGTGTTCCATGCTACTCAAGTTTTTCTTCAATTTTTAGCACGGAATACAAAAAAATAACATATTTTCTATTCAAACTGATAGTCTAAAAGTAATTATTCTAGTCGCCAAATTTTCAAATCGTGTACTACCTACGCTCGCACATAATAATTTTGCCGCCATAAATATCATGTACAGATAAATTACGAAAACATTGGCCATCGACTAATACGATGGCCCCCGGAAAATCCCGAAGGCCCCCATCCACGTCTATGGATGACCGTACCACTAATTGCATACTTTATTGCATAGACGTGGATGACACGTTCGGATGTTTCCGGATTAGCCGATGGCCAATGTTTTTGTAATTTCTATCATGTATCCTCTCCAATAGAACCTCTGATCAACCCAAATTTTGACTTTTAGAGAATGCTTTAAGGCATAAAGCTCGCCTTTTGTACGATAATGTGTATAAATAAATATCCTGTATGACAATATAATTAAGTTGATCGGTAATAAGGCGTTTCTTTACAACCCCTATCGAATTCGCACATGGTCCATCGAGGCGCGTGGCGAGATGAAAGTGCCAGTGATGTGTCGCAAATGGTGTATGTAGATTTTATCAGTTCAGGACAAGAATTGTCAAAAAATTCTCAAAATTATGTCAGATAATCGCTTTTTTTTCACTAAGAGGACTAAATTAGCTTTTAACGCTTTAGGTAAGGTTTCGCTGGAAAATTGTGTTCATAGACTGAGGATTTTGGAGCTGAGCGACGCAAGCGCTTCGATATACACGGATTTGTTATACAACATCGAATCCACTCAATACACACATGAAGCAATGTTATCTCGTATTTTATATATTTTCTAAAGAATATTGTAAAACATGTAGGAGATAGTGACTAACACGATAAAATTCACACAGAGTGCCTGTTTTAATAATAAATCATTGTCCTCAGTTCTTCTTTTGCTGTTTGGTTAGCCATAACTTTGATTGAGTTTTATTGTACTTTGGTAGTCTCGGACTTTTTATTTTAGCTATTATTGCATTAACATGTTCACAGTCCTTTAAAAAATTAACAGAAGTATCAAAAACTCCAAATATATAATAAATAATGCGATGCAATGTCCCTCACATGGAATTAGGAGTTGGACCTCATGTATGCAAAGACTGGGGGCCCCACATTAGAGCTAGGGATGGCGATCTATTATTCGAAAAATCGATCTTTGGATTAATCTACAACTCAATCGATTTAGAGAATGATAGTCAAACTAGAGAATGAAAACAGATCGAAGGTCTTAAAAAATTAAGAAAATACATAACTTTATTAATATATCGGAGCACTATCGGTTTATATTGAAACTGAATTCAAAATCGCAATTACTCTATTTTATTCTTAATTTAAAAGAGATTTACAATTTTAAATAAAACTAAAAGATCGATTATTCTAATATGCATATTTCTAACATTGATTTTTCCTATAATTCTTTGACCTTCGCATGAAACTAAAATTTATTTCTCCGGAAGAATCGCCATCTCTACACTAGACTCGGGACTCTGAATGTGTTAGTTTTTAACCTTGTCTATGAATGCGTAATTTCTTATGACAAGATGGCCTTTTGTATCAGACTATTTGAAAACTTGCTGCAATTAATTTATAGATATTACTTTGTTGTTATTTTCTCCCCAAAATTCTCCCAATTCCCTGATACATACGGCTTATTTAGAGATAATTGATTAGCTTTATTAAAATATTTAAGTTATTCTCAATAATGTAGTTGCCGACACTGTTATAGCGGTGTAGTGTTTATTAACAAACAAAGGTGCACTAGAAATGCATTATTGGGATTTTTGTTTATATTATTATATTAGTTAATGACTTTTTATTGAATACAAAAGGATATGATTTGTTACCAAGCATTATTCAATAAAAACTAGGATAGGACTTTTTTTTAAATTGTATTATCGGCTCATTATTAGAAGTTATTGGCGTTTAAGAACTGAAAATAAATTAGCTAAACACCCTGTGAATTGTTTTAATATTTCCCACATACACGATTCAAAAAGACTAACTGCCCTAACTTTATAGTGAAATATACTTTCTTTAGTTATGATTGGCCAACTAGATTTACTGGAATGGAATATTGAAGGCGGTTTGGAGAAAAATGCACCGGAGGATTTTCTTTTATACGCACGGGGTCACTACACAAATCTGTTCTCAAATATCGCAAGGAAACCATAGACATAGTTTTTTGCTTTTGACTTCGAATTGTATAAATATCTAATCAAAAAGCCAAAACTGATTAAGATAAGATTGTACATACATACAACTTCATTTGGTAGGGGCAGAGTGCATGCTGCATTTCCACAGCCGCTGGGCGCAGTTCACTGACCACGTTACCCCCCTCTTACAGAAGACTACCTTGAAATTACTGCATTTCCCCAATGTACGTACGTATTTCAGTAGTGAGCGAGATATCACTATATCAAAACGTTGACCTATATCAAAATCAAAATAATGACACGTTGGAACGCCCCCCGATGCGCTGCCTACTTACTAGTAGGCAGCGCATCGGGGGGCGTTCCAACGTTTGTCATTCTGGACTGATGTTGGCATGTATCGCGGATGTCTATGGACGACAGTATCCACTTACCCATCAGGTGGATGCTCGTCTGCCGCCATTTTTCTACTGAAAAAAAAATCTTCAACAAACTAAAAGTTATCAAAATCTGTACGGCCGTTCTCCAATAAATCCTATTTTATTTATTTACACTATTGCTTTAACAAAAACATTTTCGTCCAGCTAACCTTTAGCGAAGAGCATGTGAACAATAATAAGTACCTACCTATGAAATAAAATTTGGTATGAATAAAATATAATAAATAATAATGAACACTTGCAAATACATATACATAAATATTAAAGGCATAAAAACCCTTTGTTGCCTGTGTTACTACCAGTAGTAATACGGGTAACTAAACCATCCATTCCCAGAGGTCCGGACTATTGAGACTGTGCTCAGAAGTCCGACAATATAATAGATAATAATAAAAATAAGAACTAAATGAATGCACTTATAGTTAATAATTTTATAGGTATATACCTATAGTTATGCACATATATATATATCAAATAAAATTAAATATTATATATAAGTATTCAAATAAATAATACATAGATACAAATAGTCAGATACACTTCACAATAGAAGTAGGATATAATTGTATCTACAAGGCGCGGTCAAAAAGTTCGCGGAATGAGGGGGAGTTATACTTCAAGTTTTTCATTTTCAATACATTCGCCATTGCCCCTAATAAATTTTTCACTACGTTCGATTAAGTTATAATATTTATACCTTCGAGTTTTTTTTTATTCTTCCCTTCAAAATAGGCCGAAATCACTGCCTGCACCTCTTCATCATTATCAAATTTCTTTCCACGAAGCTCTTTTTTCATTTTCGGAAATAATATATTCGATGGGGCTATATCAGGCTCAAAGGTGTACCCTTTTTATGTCATTGCATTGAGTCTTGCTCAGACTCGGGCTCATAGTGATGATGAACCCAAGTTTCATCTCCAGTAAGAATTACCGGTTGGGATTAGGGAGGCTCCGTCAATTGATGTCTTCAAATTGCGTGTATCTGAACACTTTTTACTCAAACAGTGTGAATGTCTGTTGTTTATTATTATTTTCTTTATACTTTTATGTATGTAGGTATGTATAAATGATATATGCATGTATGTCAGAACGCTATTTTGAGCGGCACTACCTTTAGCGTGCTCTCAACCACCAAAAGTTAGCTGGAAGAAAATGCTATATATGTATTTAGCATTAAGTTCGCCTTTATGCACACTTGGTGCATAAAGAATTTATCAAACAATCCTGCCCACGACTTCGTTCATCTTGTCACCACATAGGTGACAAAATGAATACACAGTGGTGAGTGGTGACACAGGTCACCATTTGTGCCAAGAATTTTGTGCCATTTGTCCGGTAAAGTCTTGCCAATTAAAAAAAGACACCGTGACAGCTGACAGTTTAGGTTTATTAAAAATGGAACGCTGTACGAAAGAGCAACGCGTTTTCATTTTTGAGCAATATTTTAAAAATAATGAAGGTTTGGCAGCTACAGTTCGCAATTTTCGTACAAAAGATGGTCTAAATAGTGATTTAACTTCATCAACTGTGAAGAGATTAATTGAAACATTCAGGGAGATCAGTTAGTGATAGGGTATTAGGGTTCTTAAACACTGGCCGTCCTTCAACAAGTCGTTCAACACAAAACATTGTAGCAATTCGTGAGTGTTGCTGAGAGTCCAGGAATCCAAGAATTAGATATTTCGAGAAGCTCTCTACAGCATATTCTTACGAAAGATTTGTATCTTCATGCTTACAAAATTCAATTAACTCAAGAACTGAAGCCTACTGACCACACAAAGCGAAGAGACTTCGTTGAATGGATTATAGAACAATAACAAGTGGATGCTGATTTTTATAACAAAATCATCTTCAGCGATGCGGCTCATTTTCATTTTGATGGCTTCGTTAATCGACAAAATTGTCGCATTTGGGGTTCAGAAAATCCACGAGTGATTGTTGAGAAAGAAATGCATCCACAACAACGTGTCACTGTTTGGTGCGGATTTTAGGCTGGAGGCATCATCGGACCATTCTTCTTCGAAAATGCGGCTGGTCAGACAATAACAGTTAATGGTGCTCGCTATCGCGACATGATACTCTGTGTAGACATTTTGTGCGTAAATTGCAAGTTATGAATGTATAGGACATGTGGTTTCAACAAGACGGTGCCATATGCCATACAGCCCAAGAAATAATTCAATTACTGCATGAGCCATTTCCTGATCGTGTAATTTCCCGTTTTGGTGATCAGAATTGCCCACCCAGATCATGCGCTTTAACGCCGTTGGAGTTTTTTGAAGTCTAAGGTTTATGCCAACAAGCCCATGACCACCCACTCCTTGAAGGAGGAAATTGAGCGCTGTATCAACTAAATTCAGCCGCATTTATGCAAAATAGTCGAGGAAAATTTCGACAAAAGAGTGCTTAAGTGCCAGCAAAGCCGTAGAGGTCATTTGCCCGTTAGGCTATTCCATACATAACCCTATACTGTATACTTTATGAATCAATAAAAAAATACAATTTTTAATTAAAAAAAATTCTATCAAAATTACTTGCGTGAATTTAGGGACATTCTTTATAAATACCTACTAATTATGAGTCACTTAACTGCTACTTTGAAAACGAGATCCCCTACCGCTTTCCTTCTCGCAAACTTTTTGACCGCCCCTCATAAATTCTCTGGTTCTGTAATCTATTACAAAACCATATTTGTATCTACCTATCACATTTTTTGAAAGAGTTTCAGTGTAAAGTGCGAATAGTATTATTCGCCTAAAAACACATTTTTTTGCAATTTTTGTCTTTCCTGTTTGTAGCTTCACGCAAAAAGAACTAAACGAATTTGAATGAAACTTTGCATAGTTATAGCATAGGTGCTGGGTTATAGCCTACGGGAATGTTCTAATGTATAAGTGCAGAACGAAGCCGATGGCAACTGAAATAAAAATGATAAGATTTTATTTTTTTCTACTGTAAAGTCGGATTTTTTATAAGATTTTATTTTCTAGTGGAGTCGGATTTTTTTACTGGAGTCAAGTATATAACATGTGTAATGTCAAACAGAGTGAAATTTGTACGAAGACGAATAAAAAATCCGATTAAAGTGTAATTTCTTTTCCTTCTGTATTAAAAAAGTATTTTCAATTCTTTATTTGTCGATTATTTGGCTTTATGACTATATATTCTTTAGCCTAAAACAAAGGCGGCTGACTAATAAACAAAAGCAAATTGTCTCTGTTCATTCATTCATTAATACCATCAAATACATTCGGTCGATCAAAGTTTTGCTTCAGTGTAGCCAACTTAGGGGTTGACCCCCTAAATTTAGGGGTAAAGAAATCGCAAACGCGTTTTAGGGGGGGGGGGGATATTTAGGGGTTTAAAAAATTTTCTTTAAGGGCATTCGAAACATTTTGAAACCCTAACTACACTGTAAATGTAACAGTAACTGTAAGCTGCTTACAGTTGATCATCTATAAGTAGTCTGGTGAATGTATAGCCTTACCATTTTCTTATTTGCTCGATGACAGATTGTTAAAGAGATGGCCAATGTCGATTACCAACTCGATTGTCGATTTAATTCTAGTACAATTTTGTATCGTTTCTATTGTCCATGATTCCATTAATTTAATAGGTAATTGTTTTATTTAGTTGTTAGATTTACTTTAAATCTATATTTTTAAGGTAAGAAAATACCTACATTTTCTACTATTCTACAAATTGTCATAATATTATTAGTTCAGGGGTTTTTGATTTGATTTTAGGCGATTTTTGAAAGGAGAAACGATTTCGATGTTGGCGACACTGTTTTGCTTGCTATTGTTATTAGACGTTTATACTTATTATTTTGTCTGTACTGTCCCTTAATCAAAATATAATTTATTTCTAATAATTCTGCGAGGAAATCTTAGAAATATGAGCTTTGACTCAACAGCTAACAATGCAAACGAAAAGCCAGAACGAAAATACCACGAGCGAAACAAATCCGACGACTTGCAAATATCGAGGACTGACATGAATATGCTGATAATGAATTATTTGGTAACAGGTAATGTTCTTTTAACGCATTTTAACTTAATTGCGCACGTTAAATTTGTTATATCTAAATAATAATCATAATTTAATCAATTTAATTTTTTTTTACCTCCAATCTTGTCCCTTTGTTATCTTACCGTGAATTTATAGTTTGATCGAGTATAAAAGGAACTTTCCCTTATAGTGTGGATATATCTTTTTACGGCAGAGGTAAGAAACTGGACAGGTGACAGCGTCGTAGCTATATAATTAGTCAGCCCTGTCCAGGGACATCGACACTTGCAACATCAGGAACAGTTGCTCACATTACAGGATCATAATTTTAATTACAGATACCTTTAGAAATGGCGATGCAGTGTAATAAGTGAAGTTAATGTCTTTACGAGTACTCAAATTTAAAAATACATTATATTCTTCTAAAAACTAGGTCTCACATTGCCAGTCTTAACTTTTTTTCAGAGGGTTTCAAAGAAGCAGCTCTAAAGTTCCAGCAAGAGGCAGGTCTTCAGGAACCTGCTCTGTGCAGCTCACTTGATGAACGCATCATGATCCGTGAGGCAGTGCAGAGTGGCCGCATACCAGAAGCCATTGCAATGGTGAATGCACTGCATCCAGAACTACTAGACAATGACAGATACCTATATTTCCATTTGCAGGTAATTTCTAATATTATTTTATTTAAACTTCTTTGGCACAAGTAATTGTACAAATGGTGGACGTAATGCCATATGGCATTTTCCACCCAATCAACCACCAGATGAAACAGAAATTACAGAAATATAGTATTAATGTGAATAAAGCAATTTTTAGTGATACACAAACAGCTAGGACCCAGTAATAATGTAAAATTAGACGAGCCAATGGCCGAAGTAAAAGTTGGCCATAATATATGACTATAAACATAACTCGCCATTGGCTTCCAAAAGAATAGAATCAATCAATTAGTAATCAAATTTTACTAAATAAATTATAATGATTAATTCCATAATACACAATGGGAATTATTAATAAAAAATATATTAATTACAGCAACTTCAACTGCTAGAGTTAATAAGGCGAGGCAGGGCTGAGGAGGCCCTAGCGTTTGCAAGTGCGACATTAGCAGAGGCCGGTGCCAACGACCGCAATGCGCTCACAGAGCTCGAAAGATCATTGGCTCTGCTTGCGTTTCCCGATCCTCACACATCACCGTTTGGAGATCTGTTGTTGCCTGCACATAGTCAGAAGGTAAGTAAAGTTGCAACTGATGAACACACCATCAACTTTGGTTGTGGATACAACACACATACAACCTACCTCTGAAAATCAGGTCTGTAATCAATCACCCTGAATTTGCTTTGAATTCCTGAATTCATTTTTAGGTTTTTTATGCATTTTAGTTCTTTCTGTTGTTTGTGTGTGTGTGTGTGTGTGTATATAGTGCAGGGCTTGAAACCAGTTTTTTTTTTCAGGTACTATTTCTTACGTTAATCTGGTCTTTTATTTTGGTTTCATACACAAAATGATTGGGAATGAAATTTTAACTGTCTAATTCACCTTCTATATTCTATTCACATTAAGAACAAAGAGATGTCATCTATTCAATGTAGCATTAATTGGTCAATTGAGGAATGCACCTTCTTGTAATTGGTCAATAGGTGAAATTACGTGACTGATAGTGATGACATCACTTTTTTCTTAACTTGGTAAAGGTGGGGTTGGGTGCAGTTTAAATATGTTTAAACTATATATTTTCGTGTTTGAATGTCGTAGATTGCAAGTGAGTTGAATGCTGCAATACTAAAGATGGAAAACCAGGAATACACAAATCCAAAACTGTGCAGTTTGCTCAGAATGATTCTGTGGTCACAGAGCGAGCTTGACAAACATCACGTCAAATACCCGAAGATGACGGATCTCGCGAATGCAACTATAGAGCAGCCAAAGTAAATGAAGGTCTAGATCAATTATGTATAATAGAAGTGTTTTTTTTGGAAATGAATTTTGATAATGGATGCGGTGTCATACACTGAGTTCTAAACGGTAGTTGACTGTACATGACATTGTTACATTCTATAACTTATTTGACAACTAGAAATTAAACCCTTTTTTTAAAAATAATCATCCAATTTCATTGGAAGGGGATGATAGCCTAGAGGTGCCTGTTCTCGACTGTCATTTGTGAGATCATATCCCCAACTCATACTAGAGTTTCTACTCAAGTGTGGTTTATTAGATTATCACTAGCTCAGTAGTTAAAGGAAACCTTCATGCTCAAGAAAAAAAAAAACTTTTTGTGTATCTACCAATTCCCACTGGATTACTGCGGTAGCTTATAGTCTGAAACCTTCTAGTGATCTACCTACCAGGTTAGGTCTGTGTTCTACAGTTGAATAAGCCGCTTCACCGTTGCCGTCTATGCAGGTGGTCATTCATCGTGAGGGTGGCATGAAGAAAACCTGAGGCCACATTACAGCCCAGAGTGCCAACCCAGTGACCTGCCAGTGTTGGCAGACACAGGACACGCCACTGAAGGGGACTCAGTCCCGAACAGTTACCTCCACCCTCATGCGGGGGTGTGAGAAGGTCTATGGGCTACAGTGGGATGCTACAGTCTGATATCAATTGGAAATTTGGGTAGATAGGAGGTTAAAAATATTTGAGGTCGAGAACTATCGGTATCTCTTCCACTAAGGGATGTAATTACCGTGTTTTCTAAGCACTATCTATAACTCAGTAACTCTTCTAGTATCTTTAGCGGTATAATTATTTAAAGAGTCAAATTGTGTAATTTTTAAGTATAAAATGGCTATTACTTCAATTTACACATTACATTAGTATAACAGATACATGTGTAAGTTTCATTTTCATAAAAATCACTTCAAATTGTGTCATTTCATATGTCACTTCTCAGTGTGTGGCGCCGCTAAGTCGAAAATACAGTGGATTATAGTAATAATATTTCAATATGTAATTTATTTTTATTAATATATAAAGATAAATGTCGACACTTTCTTAACAGTCACAATTTTTACATGACAATTTGGACTAATAAGCAGAAATACAGCTAATGTTGACTTTGTCAAAGCTTCACATAACACTTATTTAGGAATTACCTCTACTGAGCTTGCCGAGCGGAAGGAACCTTGTCAAAGTAAATTTTAGATCACGCCTATATCGGTAGGGTTAGGAAAAAAGGCTTATACAAATAATACTAATTAATATTATTAAAATATTTATTTTTTAAGTTCTGTGGAGGATTCAATCAGAAAGTTCTTCCATGCCACTCATGCTACTATGTTCATCATCATCTTCCCCATCCCAAGAATCAGAGGAACTGTCTCCTCCTGCAAAATAATACACATAATTGAACTAAAACCAGATGAAGCAAATGAAATAACAACATAATTTTAAAAAAATATACTTATGTAACATCCACCTTTAATAATAATAATAATAAAAGACTCTTTCTTCATACGATCTTTTTCTATACATTTAACGTGGTTAATTTCTTTTTACCAATCATCTCCTGTGATAGAATCTAAAGCTTCCAACGTTAGTGATTCAATTTTAGATTCTAATTGATGAACATTTCTTTCAGCCACTCTTTGTTTTAATAAATTCCATATATACTCAATTGAATTTAGGTCGCAGCTATAGGGTCTCACTATATCATGACCATGACTAGCTAACAAATTATCTATAATTATATATCGTCTTGGTGGCTTGTTTCTTTTAATTATCAAAAATAATTCCGGTATTGTTGCTTTTTCCGGAAATTCAATATTATGAGTTTTGCAGCCAATCAATTAAATCCTGCTTTTTCGAATACATATTTGGTGTCTTATTTTGCTCCTTACTATGATATGGAGCATTGTCCACAACGATGATACTGTTGGGTATAAGTTTTTCTTGTAACCACTTTGTAAAATTAATTATTAGTATCCATCTGATTGTGGTAATCTCCAGTTTTAGTGTTAGCTTTGAATACTTGAAACCTTTGACAAATCCACTTTTATCTTTGTCCAGGACTAGTAGTCGTTCGAACACCAACATCGGTCCTCGAACGCCAACATCTTGTAACGGAATAATTAGCGTGAATCCATGTTTCATCCAGAAAGATTACTGGTTTTTTTGTGTACTCCTAACATATCATTTTCTTACATGCGCCGCAAATATCTAGCCCTCCACGATTGTATGCCTTTCAATAAGTGCTGATCTTTTCTGAACACATCTTTCATATCAATATCCAAAATCATTAATTAAAATAGTAATAGTAGTATAATTCAAGTTTACCAAAGGCTTGTATTTTATTTAACGTCGAGATCTCTTTTTCGTACATTGTACAATTAATATATAATATTTCTCAGGGATGTTATCAGAAACTTTATTTCCGCGTCCTCTCTTTTTCGGTGTCGATATTTTACTGCAAGATGCCACAGCTTCCCTTTTTTCTCCTTATAACTTTGATACAGTAGATTTATTTACTCCAGTGGCAGCGGCCAACCGCTCTGTAATTTTATTTGCATTTTTCAAGTAATTTACTATATTGTTCAACAAATTACGAGATAGAACATAGAATTATAATAATGTTTCGTGACTCACTTTTAAGCGGACCACGTCTTGTATTCATTTCGAACAAATTATAACCAAAACGTAACGAAAAAATAATAATAATTATAACAATTAACAAATAAATTATAACAAAAATACTTGTAAAGCTCGAAGCACACGTTGCACATTCGATACCTTTCCAAACAACACTAAAAAAAAAAACGGCGTCTCGTCATCAACGGTTATCGAACAATATAAAAACGCAAGAAGGACCATTTCAACGCTTACCACACACAACTGTGGTAAAGAGACAGAAACACTAAAAACGCTTAATTTTAAAGTGATAGTTCAGTATAAAAAGTGCATTTTATTATATTACACGTTTATGTTGTGGACGTCGGGACGTGTGCATTTTAATTATTATATCGGGTGACGTCAGTCGCTTGAAGCTCCTTCCGCTCAGCATTTTAAACGGATAGTACTTATAACCATATAGTTATGATTCGGTCGGTTTCACTTTACATAATTCTTACAATAGCCAATAATAATATAATTACAAAATATTAGGGGTACCGGAACGGTTTTCGTTTTCATATCAAAATAAAAAGAGAACTTCACTGACTTTTCACTGACAATGAAATAATATACTTTATAACGTAATTTATGATATGACACTGCCATCTATCGGCAAGAATAAATATTAGCGATTTATAAAGTTCCTGCAGTTTAAAAAAAAAGTTGTTCAAAGGTCATTTAACATGGTTCACATTTTTGCTTAAAAAAAGAATTCAATGACCGAAATAAATTAGTAATAGAAATAAAGACCGAAATGTAAACAGAGTAGCTAGTGTGTAATGTGTGGAAGATGTGGACTTTACAAACAAGCCAGGCCCTTGGATTATTTTTTAAGAAATAAGGCCCATAGGGCGACAGAGGGCGCTGCAAAATATCATTGTCATATGTTCAGAGATAAAAGAGATATATATGATCTAAAAGGAGGCCCTAGAATATTTCTTTTATTTAGTAATAGTTGTAGAGTAAAACCCAATGGTTTTAGCTTTGGAAATTAATTTTAACATTTTCCTCTTTAGTTTCGCTTAACCCCTGCACCATAGATATTTTTGAATTCTAAACCTGATTACCTTTAAGAAGATAACCACACATTTTTTTTTTATTAATTTATAGATATTTAATCAAAACGCAAAATCCTACTATACTCATAAACCCTTTCTTTTTGCATTCACTGTAATTGGGTAATGACTAGTAAGGAACCAATGAGACATTATCAATTGAATCTTTTGTAACACTGAAGTTTCGAATTCAACAGACTGATACTGATCCAATTCAGTAAAAAGCAGCTACACACGAATAATCTTTTTGCAAAATGAGTTGTTTAATTTTGAAATATAAATTACAGGAAGATATATATCAAAATATCGATTTAAAATAAAATGATTTTTTTTTTTCATATTATTGTATTGACCAACCGAGCCTTCTCACGATTACAAAACTTTATTTGCGTTCGTAAACTGTTTTTTAAAGTTTACCTAAGGTTTATTAGTCGTTGCTTTCAACTGAACGAATACGTTTGTATTTGCGGTTGACACCACCTAGTCGCCTATTGAATAAGTTGTCAATAAGCCGCAAAGGAGTTTGTATCCGTCTGAATGGTCGATTGACTAAAACTATAGGTATGTATTAAGTTTTTAAAAGTTTGAAAACAGGCTTTTAGAATAAGCTCAGAGGAATTGCATCAATCGAACTGCGTAATGATATGGGAGTATTATATTGTTAGTTTTAAATACAAAGCCAGCCGTATACAATCGAAATGTTGTAGAAGTAGTTTTAATATCCTCTAGGTTTCAAAATATTTATTCAAATAATGTTTTCGTTGCACTCAACTGCTGTCATTTCTGGAAATTATTATATATAGTTATTAAGGAATTTTGTATGTAACATTTAGAAATAAAATAATCGTTATAATAAAAATATTTTTATTGATATCCCACATTATGTTGATGAATATGTAATTGTAATTCAAATATGTAAATATGTAATTCTTAATTAATGCATCCTATTTTACGTATTGTAATATACAAAAGTGCAATTTTACATAAGTGTATATAGCCAATGGTAATTAATCATGTAATATGTAAGTAACTAAACATTTTGGACTTTGTGATTGTTTATTTTAAACTTTTTGCAATCGCCAACAACGCGTTCGTAGGTATAGTGAAACGAAAAACAATTTTAATACAATACATATATAATATTCATTATAATTTTTAATTATAGGGATGTTACGGAGTTTCATATCCGATTACGAAACTATTTATTAATATGTTTCTATACTTCTGATATTAGGTTCCGCGTCGGACATAGGTTATTTTAACCACTGTCGATAATTTCGTTGTCATTTTTTATTTGTTTATATATGTCAGAACACAATAACAATAAAGAATAGAAGTCCCGCGAAATGGGACTCGTCGACTTGCTGATGACGTTCTTAGTAATTTAAAATCATTTAGGTACGTTAGTTATTCAAAAATAGATTTCGTTTTGCTGTTCATATAGTATTTTTGCTGCTCTTTTAAATAGCCTGTTTCACTCACTAGTACTCTGATTACAAATTATTACAATCCTTCATAAAGAACAACAGATAAGCGCGCTGGGACCGTTTGTGTTAAAACAAAAAATCAGGTTTTTGCTTTCGAGTGTCCAACGTCGAATATTCAGGGAGCATAAGTTACCAAACATAAGACATCCGTAACATCCCCGATCTTTGCTACAGACCCAAAACAACTTGGCAGACACTAACTTGGCATTTGGACATACCATTATCATATTAAACATGCAGACAACTTGAAATAGAATTCGCAAAATTAACCACTAACAGTCTTCTGGCCTACTTTAAAGCAAAGTATTAATTGTGGATGTAACGAATGCTCGCTTTCGCAATATGCGAACGATTCGCAAAATGTCGTTTCGCATTCTGATTCGCTTCCACTAAGTTCATTACGAAAGTTTTAACGATTTTTTTATAATGCACTGATGCTGTGATGCTCTGCAATCTTGGTACTAACTTGTATGATAAAAATGCATACTGAAATTTCACTGAAATGCGTGATTAAATCATTATTCATCACATCATCAGTCATCACCATCACTGATCGGAATAGGTAGTGTCATTGTACGGAATTTTTAATAGCTATCTTAATATGGACAATCAAAAATCCAGGGATTAACAAGTTATTAAAAATCTCTATTTTTAATTACCAATTAATCCCGGGAATTTCTATAATTCACTTATATCTACAATACAATATTAAAATTGGAGTGTACTTAAGTATATATTTCATTGAGAATGTGACGTATTACATAAATTCAAAATCCCGAAGGCATCGAGTTCATTGACCCAAAATGGCATTACCTATTCTGATCACTAGCGATTATTCAATAAACAACAGTAAATATAGTATGATATTTTATTAATACATAATAAAATAACATAATAGTTATTATTTTCCTGATAAAATTATTAAAAATAAAAAATTCTTCCCTTTCACAATATGATTTTGATTCTTCGTTTTCGGCATAAGTTATTATACTTCGTTACATACCTAGTATTAAATTAACTTTTTATTTTTATCGCTAACAATATTATTACAACCGCATGTATATCGACTTGGCGCGTTGGTCTGCACCGGTTGCCAATACGTTGGTTTCACATTTGAACACTTCATTTTCCGTTTATCGGATAGATAGAGACACAGCTTGTGTCACCAACCAAGAACGTAGTCTAACGCCTTTGAGATGAGCCCACTCGACCGTTGCGGCACCGGCGCCTGTGCGATCGGTGTGGGACACAGGGATCGGGCGCTTGTTTGTCTGGAATGATTAAGTTTGTTTTATTAAAAACATAACCGTTAACAGCCCTTTTTATTTTTCAATACAGCGAGTAAGAAACCACAAAAAAATTCACCGCCGTAATAGGCATGATGACAGTATTAAAGAATTAAAGAATAAATGATTTTAGAGAAAAAAATATGTTGAAAGAATTCTAATAAATTAACTAGTTTTAATGTAAACATTGAGATTAATAATATGTTCAATAAAATAAAAGCATAAAATACTGCATTCGGCCATGTTAACTAAAACGCCAATCAGAGCGAATGACGTCACGCCTCATGAAACATCACCGTGTCGCTTGAACTTCGATTGATTGGTAAATCAATATACCAATGGTAGGTATACCTACGTTTACCTAGGTGTAACGTCACAAGCGACGCCATGACACCTGCGAGTGTTTTCGCGCATAATTCAAAGTAGATAGAAAAAAAATGCATAATTTGCGTTAAAACTTATTTTATTGCTGAAATAATGTTATTTTCGGAAACAGTAGACGTGAATCTACATTATAGAAGCGGATTTCAAAATCCGTCATCATGCCTATTGTATCATTCTTCTTAGCGTTGGCTGGAAGACAATGTCGCGTGGCATTAAGCCCGTCCATTGTACTTTGTGAGTGTTAAATAAATAAATAAAAAGTTAACGAAGTTGAAAGATGCAATAGTATCAATAAAACAGCTGAAATGCAAATGATGCAGGCCATGTGATGAGGGGACAAAACAAGTGGAGCAGGGAAGTCACGGTCTGGTATCTATGAGAAGGGAAGCGATTAGAGGGAAGACAAAATAGTAGGTGGGAGGATGACATTAATAGAGGGTATGGTGCAATATCTGCTTAGATTAGCACAGAACTAAAGCGCGCGCTACAGGCAAGAAGAATTTCTATCATTGACATGAGGTCAGCCATGACTGGACGATATGAAGTTTGCTTGAAATCATATCGTCCAGTCTTGGCTGACCTCATGTCAATGACAAAAAAAACATATTAAATATTAAGTGTAGGCTGATTCTATGTAATGTGTATGGTAGATGATGGCTTATTTATTTAGATACCCTATGAATTTTATTTTAATGTAAAGCCTAAGACATTTTCGCAGATTTATGCATTCATGTCACGAGAGTAGATGAAAAATCGTGTAACACCCGTTACGCATATTCGCAGCTGAATTTCTTAAATCTATTTACATATACTGCTATAACTGAAAATATTTTAAATAAATTTGGAGTAAGTGGGAGCTGATATGCTGTTAAAATTTAAGTGTTTTCTTACATAATTATTAAGAAATTACCATACACCTTTATGTAAAGGTATGGTAAGTAACACCCGTTACATGGAATGACCCTTTACGTGTCTACAACAATTTAATTACAAAAATAAAATTATTGCCGTGAAATAAATTTAAATACACTTTAAGGAAATGACTAATAAAACGTATACATTTTATAATTTAAGTTTTTTCAAAAAAGACAAAAAAAATAATGACAATAGATTAGGTATAGTGGACATTAATATATAAAAATAAGATTGTAAAATTTAATGTTTTTATGATATGACATTAATACTATGTAAATATTGTACGCCTGATATGTGTAACAACTATATATTTAATTCTTGCACATATATTATATATATATACAATAAATACATATATTCTGATTGTATAATGATGGCATTCACCAAAAAGTCATAAAATACACCCTGAGTAAAGCATGGTTGTTGTTGGTTAGAGTTAAAACTAACCTTTCTGGAGAGAGGACGTGTGAGCCGTTGGCGGCGGCGCGCCGCGGTGCGCGGCACTCGGTCACGCCCACCATCACGCCGGGTAGCACCTGCCGCCCGCTCAGTGCCAGGGCGCGCTCCTTCTCCGCGCGCGTCGCGTAGCGCACGTGCGCCCAGTTGCCTTGTGTCGGGTACTGTTTGTCTTTAACACGATAACACAAACCTTCGTTTAGCAATTAAGAAATTTCAAAAATTGAATGATAAGGTTGTGGTCCGACCTGTGTATCTCCATGTGTACCTGTGTATACCATCATCCTGTGTATCTCCACTGCTGGATATAGGTCTCTCCTAAGGACCGTCACCATACACGGTCTTCCGGCGCATCCAGCCACTACCAACAACATTCTTCAAGTCGTTAGTCCACCTGGGCGGAGGGCTACGTTTCCCGGTACGTAGTTTCTATTCAAGGACTTTGGGTGTAAGGGGTTCCAACTATTAACTCTCGGGGTCCAAGCCAAGCTCATCTGTCATCGGTGCCGAACAACGAACGAAGCAGTGGCAAATTTTCTAGTAGTGGAAGGACTTTGACCGTGGGTTGCTTCCACCCTTCACACCAAGGGATGCGAGTAAATCGACCTTCTCCTTGGTACTGTGAACCACTGAATCATCGGGCTTCCGCAGCGGTGGCAGGGGCGATCGACAGAAGTTATTCTCAGCAGCTTTGGCAAGCGCCCAGAAGCGCGACTCCCAGAGAGGTAGCTTACTAGACGATGGCCAACATGCTCAAATAAGTTCAAATAAGCCTCGGCAGACGTCTTCTTGTTCGATCTCGTGGCAGCATTGAATCTTTTCTACAAATTAGAAGCATTAGAATTGCCAGACTCCTGATCTTCGCCCCAGGCCTTGTACGCAGCTCGCTTTTCCGAGCACAGCTCTCTCTTTTGCTTGTTGTGCAACTTTGGATTTATGAATCAGACTTACCATCAGAGACTACGTTTCGGTACCATACGTCATAATGGGCAGGACGCACTGATTGAAGACTTTCATATTCAGACATTGTGGTATAGGCGACGAGAAGATGTGACGCATTTTCCCAAACCGACAAAGAACGAAAAAGTATAAACAAGGAGAGAGGACACAGTTCAAGCAGTAAAGCTAACTGCGTGACGTATTTATGTTTCTGGGCGAAGAACGAGTGAAGCGAGCGACAATGACGAGCTAGAAGCAACTCACTTAGTTCAACCCCTCCATCCCAGCACACCAATTAAAGTTTACGCTTACATTGCAGGGCGAGTGTTACTGAGCGAGCTCTTTTGATTTTCTTATGGCTGGACGATAAAACTAGAGTGAGGATCTTCGCTTGCAATGAGGCCGTTGACCTATTATTTTTATCTTTGTCTTTCAATTGTTATCTTGTAGAATTTGTGCGTGTTTTGAGCGAGAAAAGAGGTTATCGCGCATCATTTCTCATTGTTGGTCAAACCTATGATCTATATCTACATGTACAGCCTATGATCAAAAATCGATGGATCGATGGGGATCAGAAATTCTAGTTAGTAATGAATAAAGGTAAATACAAAGGAAGTACTAAATGATCTATCTATTAATACTCTTGCTCAAAAATCACAGTGTGGTGTACCTGCATAAATGGCTTGTCTCGACATATTTTTAACCCGATTAGATGCTTAATATTTGAGACTCCCATAAGGAGTACTGCTCACATCTCTGGGCCGGTGCACAGAAATATTGACTGTACCCATTTGACGACATCCAAGACGTGCTGTTCGATTTCTCGACGACCCTAGTCTAGAAGCTCTCAACGTTCGAGAGACATTGCATCTCTGCTTTTTCTACTGTCTGTACAATGGGGAATGCTCTGAAGAATTGTTTAACATAATTCCCACCTCAAATTTCTATAATTGCACCTCGGTCACAGAAGTACCGTGCATCTGGATTTCCTCAATATGGTCCTGTCTATTTGGTCCAAAAAACATTTTATACCACAAACCCATAGGCTGTGGGATGAGCCTAGAGGTCTTTCCATTATGCTACAATACGGGTTACTTCAAGAAAACTATGAATAGGATTTTGCAAGGTTGGTGGCGTACTCCCATATCTCTTGGTGTTGCGGGTGTCCATAGGCGGCGATAACGCTTACCATCATGTGGGGCCGCTTGCTCGCCTACTTCACTATAAAAAAAAGGATGTTAATACTTTATACAAATGTTCTTACCCAATATTGCTCCACAATTACTGAATCTCGCCAAAACCGTATTTGCTGCATTTGGTGGAAAGCCAAAAACAGTGACCCAGTATTCATCTTGGTCCTGACCAACCTCCTGCCATGGTGCTATCACAGACTGGTTAACTGATGTATTTGCATAGGAATTCTGTAGCACAGAGTTATTATTCCCATAACCAAGAACACTGTCTTGGAATGTGGATTTATATGATGGTTCATTGCTTTTTATAGTATCAAATAGGTCCTCTATAGGTGGGCCATTAGGCTTGCTAGAATAAGAAATATTGGGTGAGGCAGGAATGTTGGAAAATATATTTTGTTGATTGTAAAGTGCTTGTTGGTGCATATACATGTTTTGATGGTACAGTTTCTGATCTGGAGTTGATGTTTGTGTTGGGCTGACAGGGGATCCTGCAAAAATAAATTTAAAGAAATTGTGCTTTTCATATAGTAGTTTCATATAGTTTCAGCAAGCAGCTCCCAAAAAGCCTTCAAGAGTCGTAAAAGGAAGAGGTAAATCACCTCCTCAAAACTGCTTATTTTCTGTGAGAAAATCAATTTGAAAATGATTTCTAGTAATTTCCACTAAACACCCCTTGAAGGATTAGCGAGAATAAAAAGGGCGTAGCTCAACTTTGGCACCGAATTCAAGTTCAGCAAATAAAAAACCTATTAAATCTCATTTTCAAGTTGATAAAAGATAAAATAATAAAGGTAGTTTTGCAGGATGATTTACCCCTTCCCCCTTTTGAATCGAAACAACTCTATTTCATCTATAGGTCATCTATGATGCAAAAGCTTGCCAAAAAAAACAGGTTACCACCTGTTATAGCCACCTAGTCGACTTTTGATGGCTTTTGGGAGCTGCTTGTAGTACTAAAATTAGGGTTGTTAGGGATATGATATATCATATCCCTATAAAATGTATAAAACTATTTGTAATAACAAAGAAATCTTTTACTTCAGATTTGGTTTCAAATATTATTTTTTTTCAGATTTCTGATAGTTTTGCTTACAAGAGCTCCACATCCCTACTAATAATCATGAACCTTGAATTATAGTCATGATCTAAAGACATGGTTATCATAGTAGGGCAGTTGAGTGCTTTGAATTTTATATAATCCATGTGATCAAAATACTATAGAGGATGACAGTAGTTTAATTATGCAACCTTCTTATGATGCTGCTTAACATGTTTAAATGAACCGTACCTTACATTCAAATTCATTGATACTGATGTTTTATACAAAAGGTAATTAAAATTTGATAGTATTTTGTATAAATTCAATTGAATATAATTAATCGGTTGTATGCAAGAATAGAATAGCCAACAATTAACAATAGTTTCGACTTTAATACACCTTTTAGTCATGTACATGACTAAAGGTTTGCAAAACATGGATCACATTTTGTTCATAATCTTATCAATAGCTCAACTATTGACTTGACTTGCAACACTAGTGACATATTATAGAGCTTATGAAAAATTAATATAATTTGTTGGCAAATTTCTATTAAATAGATTCTTTTTGTGACACATTAAACGTAAAGTGGTTTGACGATCAAAGCTGAGATTGACAACAATAAATTGTCTATATAATCCCATGGTTTACAAGAGGTGGCGTGCTGCCTCAGTGTGAGGGCGTTGAAATAACCCCAGGGAGCGATGGAAACTTTGAATGCACACTTTAGCTTCACTTTTTTCCCTTCATAATGATAAAAAGAATAAGGACTAGGGTGAGTAGTATATTTTTTTTGAAAGTTAGCGGTAGGGCAAATAAGGTTAGGAATTATAATATGACCTAAATACTAGTAGAATTTTGATACTCACCAAAGGCGAGGCTGCGGCCTTTTGTAGGAGACAAATTGCTGGTTCGTGGTGTTGCTGGAGGATTAATTTCGCCCAAAAGAAACGGGGGTAAGTAACCAACGTTTGGACTCCCGGATGGGGAGTGTGGAGGACTACCCAAAGTCATAGGCTCCATAGCGGGAAGAGAAGTAAAACCAAATTTAATATCAAGCTAATGTGTTCTATGAATGGTTATTTTGATCTTTTAAATTATTTTGTATAATATAACGGTTGGCGGTATCAATAATTTTGACCGATTTCGAATAGTACGATGACAGATGATTGACAGCTTTGAATTTTTCTTCTTTCCATATATGGCAATGGTGCAATTAGCACATTCTGCCATAGTAAACTTTTCTTCCTAATCAATTTAATACACGATATCTTATAGTTCGTCATTAAAGTAAACAAAGAACATTACCGTTACATTACCAGTATTCAAAACTCATTATCATCATTACATTTTTATTTCAAATTTATGTTCATTACATTTTTTAGCCACTTAAATTATATTCCTTTGATAGAGATCATATATTTATCGGAGACGGTTAATCGCAAAACAAAGCATTGATTGTGTTTCTCAAATTCTCGCTACCCAATATCTGTCCACATGATGCCAGGTTATAGAGATGGTACTATGGGCATTACCCCTCGGCCTCCTGATCCGACATATTCAACATGTCTAGATTTATGTTTTTGAGTCAGAATTGGAAATAAAATGGTTTATTTTTTATAATGTTTTTATAATTTTTCCATATCTACCGATCTATTTGATTAGCCAATTGGGATTCGATTTGATAGGGCGGAACCGACCACCCGATGATCTTCAATTTGAATTTATCACCAACTGCTCTGTTCATCACTTAATTTGATTGACAATTCGAGTAAATTGTCAATCAAATTGACTAGTCATATCTGACATACCTACTGATTGTCATACCTGAATTGACTAGTCTGGACTAGAATCTATCCAGACAGCAAACAACATTGCTATTAAGAAAATGGCAACATTGACTTGTTTGCTGTCAAACAATTTCCTTCATTCTATCAAACAAACATGGATTCGCTTTTTCGTAAGACATCCGAAAAATCTACCGAATTTATTACAAATGAATTGAGATCAAATTTTAATACACCTAACACTATTCCACATAGTAATAATATTAATATTCTTTATAAATTAACTAATAGAGAGGTAAGTCCTTATCTAATGTAAAAATTAATATTTTTTTTTCCATTTTTGTTATTATTTTTTTTATATTTCACAAATTTGCAAAAAGCGTAGGAAAGTCAAATATACGTCTAAAACGTCTTAACTCAAAGCACTCAAATCGATCTCGCCAAAAACATACTGCCACTGTAATTAATTCTTATTTTAATTCAAAATGCAAGAAACCTGGTTGCTTGTACACAGCATATCATATTCTGTATAACCGTATATAAATTGAGGGAAACATTCTCTTCGGCAGACACATGGATCTACATCCAAGAAGCCTAATGAAAGACACCGCAAGATATTCGAGAGGATACCGCCGCGGCTGCGGTTCTGTCTCATGGACATTGTGCCCATGTCCTACTTTAGAGAGTACGTGTTCATGGGGTTCTCTCAGTGTGGACAGTTTCTTCTCAGTTTTACACACAGCTATAATGGACAAGCATACTTTAGGGAGAGTTGCAAATTTACGTAAGTATAATAATAAACTCAGAAGAACTATACCACCTCTGAAACTATACTGGAATATATATACCTGAATATAACTATACCTGAGCTATACCTGAACTGAAACTCTGAACTATACCACCCCTGAGTAACTACACCACCTCTAACATACAGGACTCAGCAATCCGTTTGCCAAGTGTGGTGTTTTAAGGCCATACATTCCTAATACACAAGACAATGTGTATGAGGAGGCCCTTGACCAGCAGTGGATATTAAAAATGCTAGTTATGGTATGGAGGGATTTCATAGAAATCCACAAATTGTGGAGATAGTGGCTTACCTCCTGGCAGGCATGGACAAAAAGATTTTTTTTTAATTTATAAAGCCAACAGTTCAAAATGTTTTAAATGTGTTCCTATGTTTTAAATTAAGATTTTTTTATTGATTTTGAACACAGATTTTAAACTGTTTTAAATTTGGCTAAAATACAACTCACAATATATTTTCATCTAAGGTATAGGTAATTCCCAAACTGTAAATTAGGGGAATAGTCTTATAACAAAATAAAGTTCCAAATTGATTCAGGTGATTCTCCCAATTCAATGCAATGCAAGGCAGAGAATAGAGATGGCCGCAGCCGGATATTTTTCATATGTACAATTTGATGTGTCGTAGAAATAAAAATAAGTTTTAGCAGTTTATGAAAGAAAATGTTTTAATTTAAAATTTACACAAAGAAAAGCCTGTTATTAATATATTCAACAGAGTAGTAATAGTACACACCTGTGCACGACAGCAACAATGAGTGTGTAACCAAGTGAAAGTGTAGTGTCTGTTTATGTGAATATAAGACAATGTGCCGAGGGAAATGGAACTATAAACTGTGATAAGTAAGCATGATAGTGTAGAATCAGTGCTTGTAGCCTGTACTAGCATTACTCATCTCGGATGGAAAGGACTTATCTAAATAAGGTTGTGCAAGGAGTAAAGAGCATCCGGGAAACTCCTAAGGACGCACAGTAGAACACCATATAAGAAGATTTGAACACCATTTGTCTGAGATTATGTGCTGTTAGTTACATGCCTATTTACCATTATAGAGTACTATAATGTTGTGTTGTTGTGTTTTATGTATATAGTAATGTTTCCTTGTTGCAGACTATGTTTCCCTCTTTTCACTTTATGTCAATGTTTATCTTTGTTTAATGTTTATGTTTTATCTTTCCACTTTTTGCATTTGTGTATGTCTAGGTTATAAGTTAGGTCTTAAGGATAGTCTAGGAATATAAAAACTGTTTGCTATGTGTTTTATTGAAAAGAGATGGAAACATAATGGATGGTGGTGAGGAAACAAAAGTTATGATTTGTCAAAAGTGCTATCAATTCCCATCCTTCACTATTGATAATAGTTACTCTCTGTGCAAAAACATAATTAACCCATTTGTATATACTTTAAGACATAACCTGTGTAGAATGTGGATGAGCAAAGAGTAAATAAATTCCTCAGGGATCGGGTGGATTGCAAGGCAACTAGCTCCTATAAATAAGGGATTCCCGTCACCAGTTCAACTTGCACAATCACCTGATTATCATGTAATAGTTTAGTAGGCATTTCTCTGCCCAGAGAGTGAGTTCGTTGCCGACTGGGCTCCCCCTGTATCCTTGCAATTTGTGTGCATCAGTAAAGCGGCGTTTTATTGTTTTATTCCCGAATTTTCCCCTTAAACCTCGGCAGTGACCCTCAGCGTCAACAACACCCATATCTCAATTACAAAATTTATACATGTTTTAAACAGTGTTTAAAAGACGATTTAAATCACTTAGTTTTAAACATGCCATTTATTTTTAATTTGTTGTTTTTTTTATGCATAGAACAAGAAATTATTGTTGCCAGGCGTTATGCCAGAATTATTGTCAAAAAATCGAGGACATGTGTCATTGATTTCATTAAAACTTTAAAAAAGGAAAAATGGGTATTATTAATTATATTAACTTTTAAATCTAATAAAAATAACTATTAAATATACATAATTTATATTTATTATGTTATTCATCTTCACTTTCTTCGGAAGCATTCTCATTAACATCATCAGTATTATTGAACAGCTATCTATTATATAAACACATCGCTTTTACGATATGCAAAATAAAAATTGTTAAACATTATTTTTCAACAAAAACAATTACGATATTATTATTGTTGGTTATAATTACTAAAAAACGTTTGTCTTTAAAAAACTGGCGATATTAACGTCTAGCTTGGTAATACATTATAGTTTAAAAACTAAAATAGACATAATAGAACTATAGAATCGCCTAACGCGAGCAAACAATTTAATTTTTTGCAACTTTAATTTTTTTCTTTCCTGAACGCAGCAGACATTGTGAAGGTGCCAGACATTATTTTTTTAGTTTTTTATAACCTAATAATTATTTCCATATAAATTTTATTGACAAACAAATTATTTAAATTTGCATATATGTATGTTTATATAAAAAAATAAAATAAAAAATATTTATTCATTAACGCAGAAACATACATCTCTGACAATTGAATTTATATGAATGTTAGACTAAGAAATAGATGTTAAAACAAATGCCAGATGTGAGCCAATGACTTATGGACCCTTTTTTTACATTTTCAATAACAATGTCAGGCGTGATCATTAATGTTTCTTATAAATAGGTTTTCATTGCAATTAAACAACTTTGAACGGTTTAAATCGCGTATATTTCACATTATTTATATCCCGACGTTTCGAACACTTTGCAGTGGACGTGGTCACGGGGTGACTAATTGATTTTATTTGTCACTTGAGTTATTAAGAAATTATTTGAACTACCGTCTGAAAAAATAATTTAATAAAATATACGCGATTTAAACCGTTCAAAGTTGTTTAATTGCTATGTATAGTAATCGCGAAAACCTACGTTTTCATTACTTTCCGTTACTGGCACATGAGCAATTCATTTAAAAAAATTCTGCCACCTACTTACCCAAACATCTAATGAATTTTAAAAATTATTTTAATTATGGGTTTCTATACTTTTCTAGTTTTAGAATAAGCCAAGAAAAAATAATTACAAATACAGACAATTATGATATTATTAATTGTGTGCATTTTATTTACTCAGTGAGCATTTAAGGTTTAAGTGTAACTTTACATACCACACCATCATATGTATCTCTGCACTGCTGGATATAAGCCTCCCATGATACGTCACTGCACAAGATATTTCATACACATTAATATTATTTTCAGCCTTCATTTCCTATCGTGGGTGCCAGGACGTGAAGTGAGACCGGTGCATCGGGTGCCTCTCTTTGGTGATGACTGTGTGGACAGCAAGGTGACTATTTCAATGGCACAGTGGAAGCACAACCCAGGAGTGCTGGTTGTCTATGGTATTGCGTAAGTATTTTTTTCCATTATTCTTTGTGTCCTACAGGAAGTTTAATATAGTGTCAATCCTATGTTAGACGAAATAAAGTCTTGAATCACACTCCTCTTGAATGTCAGCCACATTTATTACTTAATGGCCAGATAAGTTATGTACGAGGCGTATTCGAAAAGTAAGGGCCGTTCGCTTATATTTCAAAATCGACAAGTCGTAACACGTTTAAACTTGTGCATCTGTACGTGCACTACTCGTGCAGCTATTTCAGGTGTTGTTTTGATTCAGTAGTCATTTGCCTATCTGTGCGTACAGTAAACAATGTCCGCGATAATCGTTGCTCCCGCCAGCTGTGAAGTTCGCGCTGTAATAAGATTTTTGTGTGCAAAAGGATCTTCAGCTGCTGAAATTCATCGAGAGTTATGCCTAGTTTATGGACCTACTGTAATGAATGAAGGAAAGGTTAGACAATGGTGTCGTGATTTCAAAACTGGACGAACAAATGTTCATGACGAAGAGCGGAGTGGTAGGTCCAGTATGCAAACCGATGAAATTGTTTCTCTGGTGGACCAAAAACTGCGATCTGATCGTCGGTTGACGATTAGTGCCCTGGCTGATGAATTTCCTCATCTTGGACGCACTACTGTGTACAATTGTCACCGAAAAACTTGGATACCACAAATTGTGTGCAAGGTGGGTACCAAAAATTAAGAACGCCGTTGAAAACTGGTTCAACTCGCAGGCGGTGAGCTTCTATGCAGAGGGGTTAAGGAAGCTGGTGCAGCGGTACGAAAAATGCTTGGAAGTGAACGGCGATTATGTGGAAAAGTGAAGTAGATTTGTAGTAAACTAAATGTGCTAATAAAACCTATTTCATATGATTATAATTTTTTTTATGACGAAATGGCCCTTATTTTTCGAATATGCCTCGTACTAATCAAAGACTCCTTAATACTAGCGTAATAGATAAACACAGGGTGCTAGCGAGATTCTTAATATTTATCCAAAAACTACGAGTGCGATAGAGATGGCGATATGTTGACAGCTAAAACCTGTTTGTCGAACAACAAGATCCCACAATCTCCCGGTATGTCAAGTGCTCGTTGTGTTTTAATTAAATTTTGGATTTACTTGGAGATATTTTCATTTAATTTGTGTATTTATTGATAAAGGTATAATGTGCAGTGATTGATTGTAGTGTTATACATCGAAATAATCCCGGCGAACACAACTTTCACAGGTAAATATGAATTTAGACATCGTGAATTCCCAGTGATTATTTTTGATAAATAATTGCATAAATGTGCTTCCTTTGCAATTGATATTGTAAATAAAACCTTGTACTTTGTGTTATATTATACTTTGATGGAGAAATTCGTGTTAAAAATAGATATGTTGTATACGAAAAATCTTGGAAGTATTATATAGCGATTAACTTCGTTTTATCGATATCGATATTTAATACATACACATTTTAGATAGTACGTAAGGTTGTACATCAGAATGTCACATCTTGCTGGTATTATTACCTGACTACATGAACAATGGGTTATGACTTTTGTGTTACTTATTTTCAGATTTCCAAATAATGCAATATTAAAATGGAAATGGCTGCAAATGATTGACAGGTAGAATTGAACTCCTAAAAAACTATGGTGTGTAGCATGCATTTTAAAGAGACTTACTTCATGCAAAAGGATAAGCGACGTATTTTAAAGACCTCATATCCTACATCATTTATACTAGTAGGTATTTTAATTATTTTTCCTATATTTATATTATTATTCTGTATACCTCCTTTATTAAGCTATCACAATATTTTCAGATAACATTGAAGTTGAAACGAAATGGTGTCTTCATATGTCTACAGAGACGTTTCGCCTTAACCATCAGACATAAGTACAGCCGCCAGGGATTCCAAGGAAAAGGAAGCTGATAGCTAAATGCTACAAATGAAAAGAGGAGAAAAAAGTAAACAAAAGGTCATCCGTAGTAATCTGAGAGCTGAAAACCAAAGGATGTCTTCAAAAATATTGTAACATTAGAATCAGTTTTACATGAGAATTACACAATCGGCCTGATATTGAAGATCATATTAATGAAATTACACGAACATGTGGCAATGACACTTTACAAATGCTAGTGGACAGAGTTAATAAAAAGGCATCGGGATAAGTTGCGGCAACAACAGGGTTTAACGAGCAGATGAAAAAATTTGCCATTACTGTTCATTTTTACAGTTCTCGATGCTATGTTACTTGCGTGAGAAATTCGATCTTTGCCTTCCTCGCGTCAATACAATACTCTGCAATCTTCGTATCTCTTATATATTGTACAAGTTTACTTTTTTAATGAAATAAACCACTTGTATAATATATAAACAGTATCAAAAGGTAAACTGTGAACCCGGTTTTACGGCTGAATCGTTGAATACCATAAAAGAATTAAGCAAAGCAAAAATTTGAATGTTAGTCTAACTTTTGATGAAATGAGCATTAGCGAACATGTAGAATGGGTAGCAAATAAACACATAGACATAGTAAATATTGGTAACGATTTGCAAGGGGACGACGTTGAAATAGCGAAAGAAGTACTTGTTTTTATGACTTTTTTATTTTTTTTATCATTTTATGGTCGCTGTAAATGCTCGATGGAAAGTACCTATAGGGGTTTTCCCAGGTAAAGGATTTACAGCTTCGCAGAAAGAAAACCTGCTTATAATTTGTGTTTGTTTAAATCTCTTGTCAAATTGTGGTGTTACAGTCATTTCTATTCCTTTGCCGGTATAGCTTCAAACTTGACTATGGCAAAGTTACTCGGTGCCAATTTGTCCAGTGAACCTTATATTCCATATTTTATGTATAAAAATAAAAAATACAATTTATTGTTGGATCCATGCCATTTATTGAAACTCATAAGAAATTTTTTTGCCTAATAAAAAGTTTTGATAGATGGGACCGGAAATGATTTCATTGTAAACTTACATGATTTACATATCAGAGAGGATTTGCACGTGGCGAACAAGCTAATCTTCAGACACATTAATTACTTAGAATAGAAAATCAAAGTACAGCTGACCGCACAACTATTGTTTAAATTAGTTGCTGTTACTATTAAAGACAATCAAAATTTTACATGCTTGTATTCCAGAATTCATTTGCAACTGTTGAATTCATTGAAAACGTTAATGACGTATTTGAATTTTTTAATTCGAGAGCATTTCATATGTTTGGATTAAAGAACATGTACAAGAAAAATGAAGTCACTTCAGCAAGCTTATACTTTTCAAGATGGCAGATATGTTTGCGATTCACCGCGTTGCTTCGGTTTAGTCGGGTTTTTAATTAACATCAGGTCATTAAAATGTTTGTCAATTTTTACCTTTCTACGAATTATCTCAAAACCACGTCGAAACATTTTTTAGTGCTATCCGATCCAGAGGAGGATTCAATAATAATCCTACCTAAGGAATTCCATATCAGTCTACAAAAGCCTATTGTGTCATACAGAAAATAATTTGCCATAAAGTGGGAACTGTCTTGAATTGTAAAAAAATGAAAATTTATACAACAGTATGATGTCAATAACTGAACAGATAAATACGTTATTAATTACAAAAGAATACAATTTATTTGATCAAATTGAAGATGAACCACAACATGAGTGTAATTTCGCATTTGATAATAATATTGACGACATCTCAAGTGAATCAAAATCTATTGTAGAATATATTTTCGGATTTGTGGTTAAGAAAATCCAAAACTCCCTTCACTGCGTAGAGTCACTTCATGAGCCACGCACTTTGATTCATTAATATGTAAGAAATACTTGTCTACTGAGAGTGAAGGGTTTTGGTGTACTCCTCATCTCTTTATATCTCTGTTTGAATTGTGAATTTTTTTTCAGAAGATTTTTTAACAATAAATTGAATGTCGAAGATCGCGATTTCACACAGAATGTCATTTATATTATGAGAGAGATTTTAATTGAAAAAATATTTAAGATATCACGTCTTGGAACAAGATCCCAGCAGTCAGTATTTAGTTATGAAATTAATTGTGGAAACGTATTTAGATTTAAGATTAAAGTATCAGGTTACTTTAAAAAAAATGAAAAGAGGCAATAATTATTGCCCGCGAAACAACACTATTTTGTTAAAATAATTCCGTAGTGATTCTTTTGACATTTTTTTAAAAGTAACCCGATACTTCAATCTTAAATCTGAAAATCTTCAATCTTACATCAAAGCTATGTTTTACATGTGACAAAATCCGAATGACGGATCAGTTTATTTACATAGAAGCTATTATGTTTGTGATCTTGATTATTAAATTGTACAAGCAATAATTGTACTTATTTATCAATTATTTAAATTTGAAAATTTGGAATAAAAGATTATTTTTCTTACGTTTAGTATTTATTTAATTTCATACATAAATGTAAAAGCAAGTTTTATATTATAAAACGTTCATACTTTTCACAATCTGGCTATTATAGCATTAGACGCTAGTACCTCGTACCCACTAGGCTAAAGCTGACTGAAGTTGTCAGTCATAATCATAATATGGCTTTTCAGGCCAGACTAATGTTCGAATTAGCATTATGTTTCATATACATACATATATCATGATTAGTTTCCAGGACGATGACAGTGAGTACACACGCACCCTTTTTCCTTATAGACAATAGTTATATTATGTACATATTGACGGTAGAAAGGAGAAATGGGATAAGCGTCATACAAGTTTTAAGGTTCAATTTTGAAAGTAAAGTGTGTGTCGCTTATTCCATTTCTCCTCTCCACCGTCGATATATTAGGTATAGTACAGAACCAAAGATTTCTTAAGAGAAGTCTTTGTATAGAACTATGAGCTTTAAATTGTGATTTTGTAACTATCGAATTACTCGTTATAAGAATAACTAAACACTATTTTTCACTCACACATACAGAAACTTGCGCACACGTTTGCGTATCAAGGACAGTCACACGTCAAAGCGATCTATGTTTGTCTATTACGCTAATATTATGAAGTCTTGAGTACTAATAAAAAGACAATGTCTATGAACGTAGTGGTCATAGAAACATGAACATTTGACAATTAAGGGTAGATCATAGAAAAGTTAAATAATTAATTCCGAAATATTGACTTAAATATTATCGTGAAATTCAATACACACCGTGTCAATATTTATTTATTTTTCAATTTACTACAAAAATGAGACCCTTAACTTACATAATATTTGTTATCTAAACGGGTTATTCACCATTTATTATTTATTTATTATAGCCGTTATTTAGTAACCTGTTTACATAACAATTATTTATGTTCAACCACGATAAAAAAAGTTTAAAATTCTTAACTTACGTGTTTATTGTGCTAGAACAACAACTTTGAATAGCTTTTGAGAGATTATAACCGAATGCCAGTCACTTTTAGTATATTGTCCTTTAAACATGATCTGTGCATAAACACAGGAGCATAGTGATCAGGTACTGAATTCCTTATGAGAGTATGTAGGAAAGACAAAATGGAAACGTATAATTTTGTAGGCTAAGAGAAAGGCATTTCAGGACCTCAAATGAAAGACAAAGTGTATGGTTACAATCTTGAACTATGCCTTCCAAATCTTTTCCTAAATCTGCAAAGGTGGAGATTTGGACAAACCTTTGGAGATTTAGGAGTGCATCCAGGAGGCACGCAAACATTTGTCATTCTGGACTTTTTTGTCAACAGATGTTGGCATGTATCGTGAATGTCGCATAGCGATAGTACCCGTTTACCACCAGGTAGCCTGTCTGCTTGTCTAACACCTTTGAATAAAATAAGCCCTTCTTTGCATTCATAACTTTGTGCTGTATGTCCTCGATTGATAGATTACAGAGGGAGATAAAAAATCACTTTGTTGTTGCAAACTCGTGTACTCAGTATACCTACCGACCAACTGTCCATAAGTTTTGGGTCAAAATATCAATGAAAAGTTGTTTTCACCATTTTACAGGGACTCATGCTCTGAACGATCCTACCTCAGTGTCATAGGAGTACCTCGTTTAGGATGTAAGAAATGTGCAGCTTATTCTAGAGATGAAGGTGAGTTCCTTATTAACTGTAATATTGAAGGCTTTGATATAAATAAACCCATAAACTAATATTTTTATATTTTTTTTCTAAGTACATAATATAAGGTTTATAATAAATGTAGTTTTTGATAATGTACATGAGGTTGATGTCTTAGAACTTATATTCTAAAAAATCAACGTTTCGGCACGGGTGACACCAGCCGTGTTCAATTGATCACGTGCCGAAACGTCGACTAGGAATAAAAAGGTAAACAAAACGCGTTCAGACCCGCGTTTAGAATATAACGTGTACAAAACGCGAAAGTTTAAAAAGACAGAACTTTGTCAAAAATATTTAATAAGAGATGTAAATCTATAAATATGCAATGATTACAACCTGCGTGACCAGAATGAGAAGAAAAAACATATCAGTGTCATTTTCATATATGTATGTATTATTAATGGAGAGTTACAAAAATGAAACATCTATTACATATAATAAAAATGTAACTGATCGCTGTCTGTACATTGAAGATATATGAGAAAAACTATTATTGGGGGCCTTTATCAACGCAATAGAACCCAAAACAATGATTGTTAGAATTTTTATCTGTTTGTCTGTGCATTTGTGCGCGCTAATCTTATAGACGGCTTAACCGATTTGGGTGCGGTTTTCACTAATGTATTGTGATAAGCTTCACTTAAAATTTAGGGTTTTTTTTTATTTCAATCAGTTCATAAATAAAAAAGTTATATTAATTTAGAGAATCACGTCGAATAAAGACGGTGTTTATAAATTAAAGTCCACGCGGACGAAGTCGCGGGCAACAGCTAGTAATACATATATATATATTAATACAAATATATTTATTTTTATTACTTAAATGAATTGCAGTTACAAAGAAATTTAAAAAGATTATATTGCATTGCTTCAGTGTCCGTAACAATTTCTTATCAATTTAATTACTGACATTACTGACCCGCTCTTTAACGCCCGATTTATTGTTAATAACAAAATGAATAATAGCATAATGAATAAACAAAATAAAGCTTTTTGGGAAATTCAATTTAGGTAAGTCTTTTATTGCAGATGATCTAAGTTGGGGCAAGAGATGTTTGGAGCACAACTTTGCAATACACACAAAATTCTTCTGTACATCAGACTCTAGTATGTACGAGCCGGTTGTACAGTTGGCATACTACAATCAGATCATAATATACACAGACTTTATACATATATTAGAAATAGACTTTGTGAAACCCGACCAAGATAGAAATGAAACCACAGATGAAACTAAATTTTCATTAGACAGAGAAGACACTAATTCAATCGATACAAACCCGAGCACGCCCGCATCAGACGTGTCGGCAGCTTTTCAATCTCCTAAATATCAGAATAATGTCGTCCAGAATATTCTAGCAGACTTTTCGGATTTCGAAATGGAACCCTTTCAAATGTCACGGCCTGTACAGTTGCCAGACGTAATGGGGCAGGAGTTGTGCATACAAGCGTCGTCGATATCTCATAATTTGGTCGAGGAGTGGGAAGGGCCCTCCCCGTCAATACGGACCCTGATCAGCCCACCGCTGCGGTCGCCGCGGCGGCGGCCCGCGGAGAGCATGTCACGATTCAATGAAACTCACAGAACTAACGCAGAGAAAGCATATGAATTTGTTGAGGAAACAGAAAAATGCGAAAAGTTGAGCATGTTCCGGAAGCGACGTTTAGCTGATAAAAAGTACGAGTTTTCTGAGGATAACAATGAGAACATCATCCCATTCAGGGTGCTGCGGAGCAATAGAAAGTATTTCATTGGGTCGACGACTAAAAGCCGGCCGCGTCCAAAGTCGCCTCCGGTCGAAAACGTTGTTTTGCGAACTCACAATCAAATTAGTAGACCGACGTCACCAACAACTAGTTCAGAATTGAAAGATTCTGGTCTAACATCCCTTGAATCGGATCAAAATAGTGAATCAGAATATAGAGTTACGGAAATGCTTGACGACGGTTCTCTTAAAACTGTAGCAGTGCATGATAATACGTCAAAAACTCTGTCGGACTGTCCAGTCAGCCCGCAAGATCCTTATTTAGTGCACTCGGGGAACTCAAAGTGCAGCAAATTCTTTACGCGATACTTCGTAGAAAGCGATGATGAGATCACCTCCATCATTACGGACTCCGAGGGTAAGTAGACTTTTATATGCTTATATTCAACATCGTTTAGAACTATATTCAACATTTATGTTAGATCAACTCAATAACTGAATTCATTTTTTTTTTTTGAACCTACATTGTTAATTTAACTTACGAGTTGGCATTCAATATTTGAAGTGTTTACATCGATGGCCGCAGTTTAAAAAAAATGGCGCCTCTAAATCCCGAAATTTTGAACCTTTTCTTTCCGGAAAATGGTTTCTGTTATCGATCGTAAACTGCTAATTTAAGGAGATCTTAAATAGAAGTTAATTTATCTCCCTGTTCTTAAAAAATAATTGGAAGTTGAATGTTGTGAAACAAACTGTCCAACTTAAAAGTGAATAGGGCAACAAGAACGGCAGCACACCGCAATTCTCGTGCAAGCGCCCTTCTTACCTCCAACTTACCACTTCTCAGTTATTACTACGTACTACTTACCATTATTAACTTATTTACGCTACCATACCATCATGTAGATCTCATGTCCATCTGCCTGTTTTCTATGCAATATCTAAAAGATCATTCATATTGTTAAAAGGCAATCACTTGTTTAAAGGCTAATGTTTGTTCAGGTCTGGGTGGTGTATCCATCTTTATATATGACTGCACCCACGATACAGCGAATCCTATAGGTGCACAACTTGACAGACACCTGGTGTATGCCACATATGGGCCTCTTCATGCACATTGTCTCGTGTATGAAGGATGTATGGCGTTAAAACGCCATATTGGCTAAGCGGGTTGTAGAATTCCCTCTTTTAGAAGAGTTGTAATTCCTAGTCAGGGCTCGTGGGAGCGACTATTGTCATTTGAGATTTTCACGTTTTTCATACATATTTATCTATTTAAACGAGTCCAACGCGTATGTTTACCTTATTTATTTTACTCGACGTTTCGGTTGGGTTGCACCAACCATGATCACGAGTTGACTGAAGAAGCGGGTAGTCCACGTCGATAATTGCGAGCAGTTTCATCAACTACCTGAATTTAATTACTGGATAGAATTCCATAGTCCAAAAATTCACCCCACTGATTGCCACTATTCCTCCGGGATTATACGTGAAGCAATTGAAATAAAGAAATATAAAAAAATATTGTCTCGACATGGAATCCAGTGATTAATAAATTTAAGAAAATTAAACCTCGTGATTTTTCATCTGACGCAACTTCAGATATTGTGTTGTGTGTTGCAACTTTCCGGACTATGAAGACCAAATGAAACTGCTAAAATGAATGCTAAACCAAATGAAATGCTCGCAATTCTCGACGTGGACTACCCGCCTCTTCAGTCAGCTCGTGACCACGGTTGATGCAATTCAACCGAAACGAAACGTCGAGTAAATGTAAATAATGTAAACATACGCGTTGGACTCGTTTAAATAGATAAATAAGCGACTTTGTTATCCCATAGTCACCTTTCACGACACCGGGAAGAGATGGGATGGTGCATTCTAAAGCTGGCCGACAACACACGGTTAACGAGTAGTGTGTGTATGTCGTTACTTATCGGCCATCGATCAACCAAAATACATAGATGCATAATTCCTTGTGACAAAACTGTGCACATAAGTGATATCAGTGCAATAAATAAAAATGTTACTGTCAAAATAAACGAGTGGTAATAAAAGACATTACATTTTTAAGAGTCATTGTTTTATTTACTTAGAGTAAATTACGCAAACACATTTTATGCGATATATTACATCATTAATACTATTTTGAAGTACATATATAGAATAAGTTTTTGTTTTTCAATTACATATTTATATACTTCTCATATTTTTTTTACATTGACAACACCGTTATGTCAAAAATATTACACTTAATGTAAAGAGGTAAATTATTAATATGTTCTTGGTAGTTCTTTGCCGCCAAATGCCGGACTGAATTGAGCGTCAGTATATTTGACCGCCTTGTAATATTTGCTTTTTGGCTTTGCTTCGTTTTAGGGCCGTGTTACATTTTTGTATTTTGGTGCATCAATGTTATCTGCAGATGACTGTATATCGGGGTACCACGTGGCATTGCACCTGACGGCGCACGGCGCTGGCTACGCACCGTTGCAAGCGGTGAGCGCGGGCGCGTGGGAGCGGCTGCGCGCAAACCCCGGCGCGCCGTTGCCGCCGCTCACGGCGCGCGCGCACCAACGCTCGCTCGACATCGAGCTGCTCTGCAACGAGGTCTGCGGGCGCCTCTGCAACTTGCGTGCCAAGAAGTTCATTTACTGCTTCGACTGGGGCTGCCACGTCATCGACGCCTGCCAGTCCAGCGGCTGTCTCTCAGGGGTGCGTCTTTTTTACTTTTACGGCTTTCACTCCTAAAATAGAGCTCTGCCCTAGTTCAGGAGTCAGGGCTTTCAGTAAATGGAACTATTCATATGGAAATGTTGAGTAACGTAGATGTTTTTTTAAAAGAAATTGTAAACAAATGATAAAACCCCCGACGGTCGGTTAAAAAACTCTAATAACCTTTGAAAAGGTTAAAATAAAAATATTACCCTTCAAAGGTAATTAGTTTTTTAACCGCAGGGAGTTTTATCAAAATTTATAATTTTGTCTTTTTATTTTCAACGTTTTAGTTAAGAAACATCCATTCTTATCCAATCCCATTTCATCTATGAGGTAATATAATGTGATGAAGACAACACCATATCTCATTCTGTATCTGTAGGTAAGGAAACGCGCATATTCCAGAAATAAAATAAAAAAATCTGGTGAATGTGTATCCACCAATCCGCATTGGGCCCGCGTAGTGGATTGCAGTCCGAAACCCTCCAATGATTTACTAGGGGAGGCCTGTGCCCTGCAGTGGGACGTTATAGGCAGATAATTGTATCAGGCGACCTTTGGGTCGGCAGTGCATCCGCATGCCCCTGGTGTTAGGGGCCATCCATAAATTAAGTCACACTAATTTCATGATTTTTGGAGTTCGCCCCGTCCTTGTCACTTGCCACAGGTGGTCACATTTGTGTAACCCCCCACCCCTGTTGAGACGTCACATATTTTGCAATTTTAAATTTAGAAATTATTAAATTAAAACAATCTTATAATAATATTGATAGAGTTGGAGTTTTTCGTTAGGGTTGAAGTTTAGTTTTAATTTAAGACTTGTGTCCCCTCCCCTTGTCACACGATGTCACACTTTGTTGACCCCCTCCCTCCCCCTTAACGTGTGACGTAATTTATGGATGACCCCTTGTGTCCATGTGCGGCGGAGATCACGTGGGCCGCTCGGCCGTCTGTCACCTTTTCTACATAACAAAATCTTTGCGGACAATTCATTGTAGACGGCTTTTAATTAAAATGAATTGTGGTTTCACGTAGTTAGTGGTGGCGTTGTGGTGTTCTAGTTGTGCGCGATGTGGCTGTGGGCGAGCGACGAGGGCGGCGAGGCGGCAGAGTGCGAGGCGTGCACCGACGTGAGCGCCGGCTGCCTCGCGCACCGCCGGCAGTACGCCGCAGAGGTAACACACACCACTACAATAATGCCAGCTCTACATTCACGCCGCGAAGTCACGGCCAGGATTCACGCCTCCATAGCACTACTCTAAACTCACAATTGTTCAAAGTCGTGCGCGAAATTTAATATGAATCTTACGGAAATAAGACGAATTTAGAGGAAAAATTTTCGTCAATAACACCAAAAGATTGGCGCAAAGTTGTCGATCACGCCATAAAATGTGAAAACGAATTCATGACATTAGAGAAAGCCCGTGACAACCACATGGATAGATATATTATTAATACTAAGGACTTGTCCTCTTCGTCGTCAATAGATTCAAATGCCAGCAATACAACTGTGAAATAGATGGTTAACTTCCTCTAGTTTTTTTTTTCACAAATATTGTTTTTGTATTTAATTTTTCATGTCTAATAAAAATAATATTTTTAGTGTAACGTATATGTTTTTTTTTTAATTTTGAAAAGTAAAATTTAAAGTTTTTATTTTTTTTATTTAATATAGACCCAATTAAGTTGTCCGACAATGTACTACGTACTACGAATCATGTGAACGGGACAGAGCGGTATACACGGCAAGTAATATTCTGCCATTAACGCTTGTAAATAAAGTTCAATCTAAATATTTACACCTTCGGCTATTGTCGGAATTCGGTCTACACTTTTCTGCGTAAACGAAAACTGTCGAGAGGACTTACTTTTTGTGGTAATACTGTATAGTGATGGGTAACTCCGGAGTTAATGAATCAAAAGAGTTGAATCCGCGACCCGAACAGAATCCCTTATTTGTTCCATCGAATTGTTATTCATTCCGATTCCGATCGTCATCGCGTAATCACGTATCGGCACTTGTCGTGGGCCCAAAATCGAGATGCAACGATGGCATGACCTTTTTGTTTTACCCACCACTAAATTACTCTACTACTGGAGCGACTGGACTACCCATTGCTACGCCATCAACTTGTAGGTAATACTGTCCGTTGAATCGGAAGTAACTAGATCGCAAGCAGTGCGCAAACAACTTTACATATTCCGTAGAAATATTGTTATTCTGCAGTTTAACACGTATCACTGCTAGACATTCCAAGATCGGAACATTAGTGAATGAACAACGCCACATCAAAACTGATCATAGTCTCTTTCACTTCTAACTTTATAACACTTAGGACGCGAACGAATGTCTAGAATCCTTGATATTAAGTTGGCACGTACACTTGTGTTATGTTTCAGTGTCTATTCGTGTGGGATCTGGTGAGCGGCGTGTACAGGACTGAGAGAGTCGCCATGACTGAGGACTCCAGCCAAGAGGGCTCCAGACGTATGTTTGTGTCTTATCATAATTTATATATTATTTACCTAATATGTACTACCCGCATCATGTAATCAACTCATGATCCAGTGCTGAACCACCGAAGAAAATAAGAGGAACAAAGTAGCATATGTGCTGTAGAAACACTTGGAATCTTGAATGTATCGATGGGGTAGGCGCGAGCAATCTTAACACAGACCGTATTTGAAGACTTGAGTAACAAAGTCAGACTTCAAAAAACTTTTGTTTGGGGAAAATATCAAGTTTAGAAAAAAGTTGTGGAAAAAGTATTGTTAGTTCCTAACTATATACATATATGTACATTAAACTTTTTATTAATTTTTATATGTACAAGGCGTATTCGAAAAGTAAGGGCCGTTCGCTTATATTTCAAAATCGACAAGTCGTAACACGTGTAAACTTGTGCATATCTGTACGTGCACTACTCGTGCAGCTATTTCAGGTGTTGTTTTGATTCAGTAGTCATTTGCCTATCTGTGCGTACAGTAAACAATGTCCGCGATAATCGTTGCTCCCGCCAGCTGTGAAGTTCGCGCTGTAATAAGATTTTTGTGTGCAAAAGGATCTTCAGCTGCTGAAATTCATCGAGAGTTATGCCTAGTTTATGGACCTACTGTAATGAATGAAGGAAAGGTTAGACAATGGTGTCGTGATTTCAAAACTGGACGAACAAATGTTCATGACGAAGAGCGGAGTGGTAGGCCCAGTATGCAAACCGATGAAATTGTTTCTCTGGTGGACCAAAAACTGCGATCTGATCGTCGGTTGACGATTAGTGCCCTGGCTGATGAATTTCCTCATCTTGGACGCACTACTGTCTACACAATTGTCACGGAAAAACTTGGATACCACAAATTGTGTGCAAGGTGGGTACCAAAAATGCTTACCGACCAGCACAAAGAGCAAAGACTGTCCAGTGGACGAGAGTTTTTGAACCGTTACCGACAAGATGGAGATGATTTGTTTTCCCACATTGTTACCGGTGATGAGACGTGGATATCCTACATCAATCCAGAAACAAAACAGCAATCAATGCAATGGCGCCACTCAACTTCACCAAAACCAAAAAAAATTAAGCAAACTCCTTACACGAGTCGAAAAATGATGGCTACCGTTTTTTGGGACGAAAAAGGTGTTCTTTTGGTTGATTTTATGGAACGTGGGACAACAATTACAGCTGACGTGTATTGTGAAACGCTCAATAAGCTAAGACGTGCGATCCAAAATCGACGACGTGGTAAACTGTCATCCGGTGTAATCCTCCTTCATGACAATGCGCGTCCTCACACCGCAGCCAAGACCCAAGAGAAAATTCAAGATTTACGTTGGGAAGTTTTTAACCACCCACCGTACAGTCCCGACCTTGCACCCAGTGACTACTTCCTTTTCTTACATTTCAAAAAATGGCTCGGTGGACAACGCTTTGAAAACGACAAGGAAATTAAGAACGCCGTTGAAAACTGGTTCAACTCGCAGGCGGTGAGCTTCTATGCAGAGGGGTTAAGGAAGCTGGTGCAGCGGTACGAAAAATGCTTGGAAGTGAACGGCGATTATGTGGAAAAGTGAAGTAGATTTGTAGTAAACTAAATGTGCTAATAAAACCTATTTCATATGATTATAATTTTTTTTATGACGAAACGGCCCTTACTTTTCGAATACGCCTCGTACATTAAAAAATATAAATCTATTTCTCTATTATTTATGAGTTACGATGAATGTGGTTACTTGTAAAGTGATGTTGTATTGTGGTATAGTTTCTGGCGCGGAGAGGGCGCGGGATCTCGCCAAGAAGCTCGGACCAATCAACACGCCCCCGGGGAACGAGAACAGGTTGCTCACCACATTGACTGGTATGTCCACTGTTTTTATAACCATTAACATGGTATGGCCATTAATTCAGTAGTACCTAAAATTAAGAGGGTGTGAACTTTAAAAAAAAAATCAAAAAATATTTCAGCGTCTACAACATACAAACGATATATCGTTAAGCTCTACTAATTTTGTGTAAACATTTTTTTTATAAAACGTGCAATTAATAGCAAAATCTGTTCCGACGCGATTGCCATCGGACGTATTTTATAGAAAAAAAGTTACAAACAGCGAGCAAAGTGTTCGCTTGATAAGAAAACATTAATTAACCAGCGTTCATACAATTACAAGATTTTTTGCATTCGTAAACTAGTTATTATTGTGATTTTAACGTTCATATTCGTTGCTCTAACTGAATGTAAGAGCAACTAATATTCATTTCTCTTCATTAATTTAGTTCTAACGTAACATTTTGTTGCTCTAGCTCTAACAAGGTTTGTTTCACAACGCTGTATTTGCTGTTGTCATCATCTGGCCACTTATTGAATATGTTGATAATAAGCTATAAAGGAATTTGTATCTACAGACTTTTTTATAATTATCCTTAATCGTCCAATCGACCGTTCGTACAAATATTGTACAAACTCCTTTGCAGTTCATTATCAATTCTTTCGATAAGCGGTTAGATAACGGCAACTGCAAATACACTAATAAAAAACAAGCCTGTTCGGTTTAATGAAATTTAGGATTACTGGAATTGTATAAGAAATAATAAAGCAAACGGACAATTTAAACAAAAAATCAGCTTGTATTTAAGCTACATACTTATACATTATGTAAAAATTATTAGGATAACATTCCTTGTGAAATAATCAGCTGTTGTTTTTTGTCGAAATCCTATTGGCTTGTCTTTTATATGCTTTATCACGCAATTATCTGGTGGGGTTCCACCTTGTTGTCGCTGCCCACTCCAGACAGGTATTAAAACTTGATATAGCTTCCTTGTGTTGTTCCTTATCTTTGTTCTAGGTATTTCATCTTCTTCCTCTGCAATGCTCTCATTTTGATTAAATATTGTGTCTACAATTTCGCCACCAGTCAAAATCTCAATCTCTTTGTCATTTCCGCTTACTCACGCCTGTACCTCTGGATCATTCCAATCATTAGCTCTAGTCGCTTCAGTTACTGAATTAGAGGTAAATCACCTTCGTCGTGGTATTCTGAATTGGGGTCTACATCCATGCTATTCGTGAACTCACTTTGAGTTGGCCACAATCTCTGCCACCATTTTTTAATTAGGTTTAGAGATATCTACTCCCAACATTCTGCCAAGTCGTATACAACATCACATGGATATTTTTTTTTTGTAATTTCGTCCGCCCCCGCCACCCGGGCGCGCCAACTGCCTCAAGAGGTCTTCCCATTACGCTACGATGTGAGGTTCTTCGAGAAAGCTGTGAAGAGGATTTCGCAAGGTCGGCGGCGGATCGGAATATCGGAGGTTCGGATTAAAGTGGCTTCGGATTATAGACTGTAGTGTATAACAAACCTATTTATTCAATTAGAGCAACAGAAATTAACCTTAAAATCACCGTAATAACTCATTTACGAAGCCACAAAGTTTGTAATTGTGCGAACGCTCGGTTCGCTAATGCTTCAGTTACAACTTGTCAATTTAAGTTTATTTTGTTAAGTTTAAGAATTTGTGTAACTAGAATTTTTTAAATCAGTGAATGCCTCATAAGATAGAAATTTAATTACACTACACTACATATGCTTTGTTATATACAGGGCGATCTTTGAAAAGACTGACAGACGTGGACAACTGCATTGAAATCACAAAGTATCATCCTGGCAGCTCCGAATCAGAATCTTCAGCAGTCGAGGACAGTGACTCAGATTGACTGATTTTTGACTAAAGAGCGAAGAAACTATGATGCAGGTAGGTGTGAAGAAAATGGTTCACAACAGAGAGAAAAAGACAGATTATAAAAAATATGTACAGTATAAATGCAGCCTTCGATGCGTTATTGTAATTGAGCTGTTGATGAAATTGTATAATTCTCATTATTTGAGCGAAAGATAAAACTCTTTATTTCTAAACTTGGACAAAGAGTCATATGTACTTGCGTCACGCTTGTAAACAAGCTCATAGCCAGCTCTGAATTTCACAATTCTTTTGAAATACAAGGTATTACAAAAAATCCATCAAGTCTGAGATGCTTTGGTTAGCGTTCAGACTGAATACATTTTCGGTACATTAATCTAACGTTCCATATTCATCCCTCAAAACCAATCAACCAACTGACTAATCAACCAATCAAACATTCACTTGAAGTTTTTTTAAATATTAAAACTGAGCATTCAGACAATACACCCCCGAACACCTAAATCGAGCCAACCTACATTTTTATGTATAAAGCCCTGAAACATAAAAATAATGTTAGGTCAAAGAAAAAGTTTTTATGCAGTTATGAAGTATATTCACATATTCGCACACATATATAGTTGGCATATTCACAGTCCATGGACAGTCTGGGGAGGAATTTCCACGGAAGACAATACTGGTCTTCAGCTTGTGACGGGACCACGTCTGCCACCACTAAATGGCGACCGTTACATTCTTCAATGCCTAGAGACTCATGTGATACCATATGCTGAGTTTGTTGGCCAAGATTTCATTTTTATGCATGATAATATTGATAATGCAAGAGCGCATAGTGCAGGAATCGTCAGGCTTATGGGATGAGCAGAGGCGTGTTCGAGCTCACCATCCAGCTCCGTAGCCTTGCAGCAGCTGAAAACTGTCATCGAGGAAGAATGGGAGAAGATTCCACAACACGTCATAGTGACGTTGATTGATTCCATGCCAAACCGCATGACGGCCGTCGTAAACGCTCATGGAGGCAATACAACTTACGGAATAAACGATATTATTAGGTAAAACATTGTTTTCTTCAAAAATTCAATACATGTTTTCCCACGAGAAAGGCGGACACACGACTACTTGTTACACTGTAACTCAATTTTTTCAGTACTCTGAATTGAAATTTAGAACAATGGCATATTGAAATGAAATAGTTAGTATTACAGCTTCAAAACTGCAAATGCACGGTGGTTCGATTCAGGTGCCCGGCAGTGTAATTTTATTACCAGTTGTCGCCTATTGAATAAGCTGATAAATAAAATTAGTTGCAAAAGAAAACAAGTTTGCACTTGTTCAGTTTGATTGGTCAGTGGTCACTACTCTTTACAAGTTTCAATATTATAAAACTGCATACTTGGTTGATTAATTTATTGATTTGCTTATGTTTGATTATGTTGGTTGCATAATTGATTGGTTTGGTTTCCTTTCGTTAGTTAATTTCGCCGTTTTATGTCATCCACATGAGCTAAATTTCTGTATATATTATATTGATTTAGGCCAGTATAATATTCGTTTGTATCAATACAAACTATTGAAATATCGTGTTGTGATGTATCATCGGTACGGGCAAATTGAATATTGGGCAGTTTAGTAAGTGCTGTAATTCAATTTCAGGAAATATGTTACTTGGATCTGTTCTGTTCCAAATTATACATATGAAGACCACAGGGAAAAAAGGAGGGAATGTCAAGAAAAACGTTATAGAGATAATTGCAAAATAATATTTTGAATCATTATTAATTTCATTCTGTTTAATATATATTTTTAATAAAAATGCTAAGTAGAAGTACATATATTTATTTATAAGTACACGAAGTAAATTACGATACTAAATTTTTGCATGTTTTATAAGAAAAGTTTTTAATTCTGAGAAATTTTTAAAAGGGAAAAAGTAAGGAATCTCATTGGATACAAGTTGAAAATGAGGAATGTCATCCAAAAACCAGAACGCACTTATATGTATGCTTCAAGTTATAGTAACACCTTGATGCCTTCGGGCTACAAAATTTAGATAAGTCATTCAAATCTTTGTAGTTTTCGTTTGAAATAGGGAGTTTATCTTTGTACAAATAATCTAGTAAAATGAATTCTGTTGTAAACTGAAGTCGTTGGAACACTATTCTTCCACTATATGCAGCACTGGTTTCCCAGGCTAAATTAAAATAACTCCTGTGAGATATCCACCTAGAATGCACGCTTTCTCAATTTTCATCTCACGAATCGGTCGCGACGGGAATGGATATTATTTAATGTATAAGGGTGTAAGGTACATATTTAAATCCATATTCTGAATAATGGTAGGTCTACGTCAACAACTACAAACGGAAATGGTTTTATTCTGAATGTATCGAACAGAGAAAGTAATTTTTATGGAATCGATTCGAAATGCTCCATGAACCAGATAATGTAGGAACCGAAAAACGGTACAATTCTTGTTTTGCTCTCCACATGTGTTCAGATAAACGTCCAAAGTTCTTTCGCTTTCTCGGTGACTTTGTTTTTATCACTTCATCGTTTTCATCTGAAGTTGACATGATCATTAGTGGTTATCTAGAAACTTAATATACTGTAGTTTCTATAATTTTACTTTAAACAGAACTAAATAACAGGAGACGAGACGTGCACTTGTCACACAGCCACAAACGAAAGTAACTCAAAAAAATGGCCGCCGCGCTGCTGTGACATTCCCTGTTTTTTTTACCTGTATAATATTGACCATCCTCCTTTTTTCCCCAGTAGGTAATATTTTATTTCTTAGATATTTTCATGACTAAGTCTATTCTTTGTACTAAGTCTAGTCTAGTGTCTGTGATAACCTGATAACCTTTTAAATGACATTATAACCCCAATATTCACAAAAAGTGACATTCCTCCCTGTGATCTTCATATGTATTATGATTAGTAATTTTCCATTGTAAATGGGATCTTATAAATTATGATATATGGTCGTATTTCTTGTTTGCTTCAAATCTTATAGTGCTTATTTATTTGTCTACCAATAATTACTAATTTTGAACTAATATAGTAATGGTCCAAAATATGATACGTAATTAATATTTTGAGGAATTTACTCGAATTGCTACAATTAACGCATTATATCCAGTGTACATTTGTTGATTTTATCATTGACTTAAAACAGCTTTTTTGAAAACGACGAAATTTTGTTTTCCAGAAAGCTGCTCGAATTGCATTTATATTTCGTCAGAAATACACTTTTAATGGATGTTTTACTAAATGTATGAACGTAGTGATTGCAATATTTTATTGATATTAATCATTGTAATATTATAATGATATCAATTAGAATTAATTTGTGAGCGAATTAAAACAATACATTGTTAACTCTAGCATATTTTAAAGATGTACTCATATGTTAATAGGTATTCAGTGAGGTAAAGATCTATTAAATAAATTTGAAATACATTGTACTGACTTACCTGACCACATCCTTCAGGCGTAAAGTATCGGCCAATCGAACGTTCGCTCAAATACAAACTCGCTTGCAGCTCATTATCAACTTATTCAATAAAGCGGTTAGGTAGCGCCCACCGCAAATATAACGTTGTAGAACAAACGTATTCATACAGCTAAGAGCAACGAATATGAACTTTAAAACCATCGCAATGACTCGTTTACGAATGCAAAAAAAAATTCGTAAACGTGCAAACGTTCGTTTGGTCAATGTTTTATAATTGTATATCGGATATCACATATTATTGTCGGTTCTGGGTTATTATATTATTGTCGGTTCTTATCTTAAAATAATCAGATGTTAGACCATGTTTTTGTTTAAACATAATTTTGAAACAAGGAAATTTTAAGTTAGAAGACCTTAATCAAAGACCCTTTGCTCAGATGTCTAATCTAATCCCCGTCTCAAGTAATTGTCTATTTTTAGAATAACAATACTTGAAATTAATCATGAACTCGATATATATGTAAGAATAATTTACGAAATGAATAAATTACATAATGAACAATTGTTAGAAGATGAAGATAAAACATACTAATGTCAAGGACGTCACGTGATAGACGACGGATCGATTGCTCTTGCACGCAATCGATTTGTTTTTTTCCAGATCTGCCTTTTGTCCTTTTTGGTGCGAAGTTCATCTGGTGATATTTTTTTGTTTTTTTATTGTCTGGCATCTTCTCTAAGTGGCGTGCCCATCGAAGATGTTGGGACTTAGGTTTATTTACATAAGGAGATTTAGGGCGAGAATATTGTATACCTACGATTCTCGTATGCGACCAAACTATATACAATTCTCGCTTTCACATGATAAAAACTAGATGGTAACGGGGATAACAGTGATGAGATGGTAATAACAGTTTATATTAGCTTTTGAGCGATGTTCGAGAAACTTGCATTCGGAAACTCTCCTTGTGTAAATGAGCCATTACAATATAATAATGTTTAAAATAAATATTTGTTTAAATGTCAATAAAATTTCAATATATGGGAAACTAGAACCGACAATAAGGACCCTTATCTCAGACAATGTCACAGATTTTCTCAGTAACGGCCATCAATCTTTGCAGATTAGTTTATCTATGGTCGACCTCTAATCTGACCGTACAACACTGACATACTTCTGTGATGTAATGTAAATAAACGACACTCATACTAAAACTTAGTATTTAAAAATTCAATTCGTAAAACGACAATGATTATTTATAATTATTGTAGATGTCGATATTTACATATGTAATTGTATAGACGTTCTCGGGCTGGATTCCTAAACTTGTGAAAATTGCTCTGTGGCAATCTAATTATGGTGCATCTCTTTCTATGTTTACAATACAGAAAGAGACGTATTATAAATTAAGTTGAAAAAGAGATGTTTTGATACATTTTGAAACTCAGCCCAAATCTGTGCTAGCGAGGAATAACTAGGCTCATTGTAAGGTTGTGATCGTTTGAAAGTAGGTATATTTTAAGTGAAGTGCCTCAGATGTCACATTTATAATCTCTTTTGTTACTATTATCTAACGTACGACTACTATACTCTTTTATCATAAAAAATTGTATGTGATTTATACTTTAACAATGTAATGAAAATGTAAGTTAATTATATTGATTTGCAGATGTAATTAAATGCCTGGCAAATGAAACGTGGTACGTTTCTAAGAGAGCAGCATGTTTACAATTTATTTCAAGATTTGCAAATCTAAACACTCATTAGATAGAAAATAAACAATAAATATCAAGGTGTTTATGGTACTTATACTGTAAATTCAGTTGCTTTTTTCTTTGGAATTATTCAAATCCTTTTGAGCCAAATCATCTTTTTATTCTAAAAAATCCTATGTAAAAAAATACAATTGTACAGTTGTGCCACGTTTCCTTTGCCGTACTAACAGTGATCATACGAGAAACCAAATGCCAGACTATATTATTTTTATAGACATTATATTGGAACAGAGACGTCAGGGGTCCGCGCTAACTGCGTCGTTGAATCACTAACTCAATAAAAAAAATTAAGAGGCTAATACGTCAAGACCTGCGCCGCTTCAATGCAACATAAATTGAAGTGGCTATAGAAAAGAGGAAAGGGTACAAAGTATTTGCTCAGCCTCTTGGATATGGTCATCTGACGACCCTGGGAAGTGATAGTGGTGAAGTCCTGTCCTCGAAGAGATTCTCGCCGAAATCAAGAGATTCAATGGTGATCTCTACGCTTCACACACGCCTGCGGCCCGTCCCGATGACGATGATGACCGCCGAGCGAAATTAACCGCCACTACACCAACGACATTTCCGATATCAACCTGGGCGAGATTAGGATTGTCCTTGGACAGTTTAAGAACGCCAAAGCATCGGGTGATGATGGAGTTACGGCAGAGCTATTGAAGGCCGGAGGGACTCCCGTTCTTAGGGAGCTTCAACGACTTTTCCATGACGTTCTCCATAATGGTATCACACCCGAGGCGTGGAATAAGAGAGTAGTTGTCTTGTTCTTCAAAAAGGGAGAAAGGTTACTACTGAAGAATTATAGGCAGATCTCACTCCTAAGCCATATACATATATAATATGTTTTAGAGGGTAATGACGAACAGTCTCGCCCGGCGGTTAGATGAGTTCCAACCTCCGGAACAGGCTGGGTTTCGAAGAAAGGTACGGTAGACCACACTCGCACGTTGCGACCAATTATACAAAACACTAAGGAATAATCGGCCACTTTGTCTCGCACTGGACTACGAAAAAGCCTTTGACTCGATCGAAACCTGCGGAATATTCAGTTGAAACTCAATGTTCTGGAATCCATACCAGCGTTGCCGACTGGCGATATATCGAGATATTAAAATGTTTATACAAAGTCACGACAATGACAGTCGGAATCCAGGACCAGCAGACTAACCCAATCTATTTGCGTTGGGAAGTGAGACGGAGTTGTACTATCCTCGAAACTGTTCACGAACGCTAAACAGACTCCAGAATAACTGTCTACACTTCATTTTTGGCCTGCAAAAGTATGACCATGTCTCCATACATCGATCGCAACTTGGGTGGTTGCCTATTTGTCAACGCATAGGTTTCTATGTTGTTCAAACCTCAAATTCCTGCATATCTTAAAAGTAGATTTAGGTTCATTGCATGAACGTGACTTACCTTCCCGCCATAATGCAATCTTAGTTATACCTTCCCGCCACAGTAATTTTGTTTCTCGTTCCTACCCTGTTCAAGCTCTGGAATGGGAGGCTATTCCAGAGCTTCCAAAGATACAAAATACGTGCTGTGCTACTCCAAACCGTAATATCTCGACCTTGTACAAGCTTTTTTAAAATATACCTAGGCACCATCGGAATGTAATGAAAGTTAATGTAAGAACTTGCCATGAACATGTAGTTTAAGAAAAATAGAATAAAATACAATGAATATAGATATTTTTTTTTCATTTATGTTGTAATACCTTACCTATATGACCTGATCATGGAGTACTAGCCCAGTAATTTTGGTGTCTTCCCAAAAAATCCTAGTTGACTGAATTTTGGCATGCACCTCCGTAATAGTGTTAAAACACTGTTTAGAAACAATATATCAAAAATCGACATTGATAGGCATGGCGTCTGCGTTTTGACATATTCAAGGTCAAGGCTCACAAAATATGTGTTTTGGGGAAATCTGGCTTTCCATGGATCGGAGGTCAATAGAGGTAATTATAGAAAATATAGATCGAATTTTTTCTGCAATAAAGATTCTATACATTTTTTTTGTAGAACCAACCGTTTCTGTCGTAGAGGGCAGAGAAAGTAGGCGTTTAGTTACTGCATTCATTTCCACACCATAATGAGGTAGAATGCAAGGCGCGTTTTTTATATTGTTGAACCCATGAACTTCGAATTTTTTTTTTGACAATTTGTGGACACAATCTTACTAACACACAAAATACTTATTTTCTTAAAGCTAAAACTAACTTCCCACATGTATGTAGCTAAGTAATGAAAACACTGGGACCACAATCTAGATAGTAAGTATTTTTTATAACAAAGAAAGCACATTTTTCCTTTATAATATCATACATAACAGTCAATGAATGTGGAATATTGTGGTAGGGGGAGAGTGTATTTCCACAGCCGCAGGCGCACTCGATTGGCCACGTTACCTCTCTCACACAGAAGACTATCTTGAAAAATGTACTGCATTTCCTACTTTATGGTATTTCTCCAATGTACGTACGTGTTTCTGCATCGAGTGAGATATGCCAGAGCCCATTTCCTTCCTATCCTCTCCCTCCCCATTTTCCCAATCAATTCCTCAATCTGCAAAGGTAGGCAGCGCATCCGGGGACGTGCCAACGTTTGTCATTCTGGATTGATGTTGGCATGTATCGCGGATGTCTATGGACGACAGTGTCCACTTACCATCGGGTGGACTGTATGCTTGTCTGCCGCCTTTTTTTTTATAAAAAAAAAATCTGATTACTTGGAAAGTGACAACCCGTTTGGATGGGTTGGAGCTTAAATCACAACTATTATAATGCTTATTTTGTCGTAACACTCAAGATACAAGCATACTACTCCTATTATAATGTGGCGATTGTGGCAGATGAGCAGAAAGTCCCCGTGGTGGTGTGGTGAGCAGAAAGTGGGCGCAGAGGGTACGGGGCGAAACGCGTAGCGGGACCGGCGGAAAATGCACATTGTAGTGTATCTTCATAACTTGTGAATACAGTTACTCGTGGGGCGTCCCACCGTAAAGGCATGTTTAATAAAAACGTCTAATTTTTTGAGAACAAATTCGTTTATTAAGTGGGATATTATGTTTTCTAAAAGCAGTCTTCATGACGTAAGTAATAACAGGTTACAAAATGGGCAATTTTATAAGATATATCAAGTATAGGTCGATAAGCCTTGCGTATTGATAATTTTTCCGTTTGTCATTGTACGTATTGGTCATTACGCGAATGATCACGCTACCTCAAGAGGGGATGGGATAGGGAATATAATGGTACAAGACCTCGCTTATATTATTATAGTCCTCACTTAATGGAATTGGAAATAGGCTCTGGCTTCTACTCTCGGTCACTTCATATCTCACTCGCGTCCAAAACTCGTACGTTATAGGTACAACATACAACACAATTTAAGTGTGTGTGGTATTATGTACCTACATTTTAAGTAGAAACTAATTGGCCTGGGTTAATAAAATATACATAAAAAGTAAATAAAATCTAGTACTTTATTGACCGAGGTGATTTATCATTGGGCGATCATGGGACATTGATAAGATGCACAAAGTGGAATAACCCAAACTCACGACCTCACAAATGTGAATAAAGAATAGATACAATTTGTTAATAGGCAAGTATATGTTAGATTTGCTAAAACTGATTGGCAATGTCCAAATATTTACAACTATAGTTTTCTTTCAAACTTAAACATGGTTCTAGTATATGTTCCAACATTTGTTCTCATCTGTGGGGCCAGCTACAGACAAGTTTGGATATTTGGGAAACCATTCATCTGGTAAAATCCACTGGGAAAACGAAATACGCAATACGCAAATTCTATACCTATTTTGCCTATTTATTTTACCGACTGACAATATAATGTAGGATAATTTTACTGTGCTGTTTGTGGAGTTCAACAACAGATAAAGTCCGCTGGAACTTAGTGATGTGCTGATAACCAACAAGTAGGACTACAAGGAAACTGATATTTACATTATTAGAAATCTATACACATTGAGTAAGCAAATATATTATCATTTGTCACATTATAATCCCCTAAGACACATGTAGTTTAAACTATTTTTAAATACAAAAGAAACAGTAAACAAAACTGAAATGTGAAGAGGTACAGTAAAATTTGGCTACTAACAAAAAACTAAAAAAATATATATTGAGTTGCACTTAATTACTTTAGATTCAACCAGGTTAATCATATGTCTAGATTTATTGTAAAATATATGATTTTTATAATTTTATATAATATGCATGTTTTAAAATATATACAAAATACACACTAGCTAAAGAGTAAAATGGTGTACTAATTTTAAAATTAAAAGTTGTCATTTATTATGAATCAATGCATTTAGGCATTATTTGCAAAATAATGCACTATTTTTTACAAATAGTACCTACCTGAACTAGCAGAATAGGTATAATGATAATTACCAGACTAATGATAGTAGGAGCAATATTTAATGGTTTTCATGGTGTTTACATTTTAATTTTAATTTTACATTTTAACATTTAATCTTTTGTTTACATGTATTAAAATTAATTAAAGATAAATATTTATAGTGAAAATATTTTTATCTGGTCTTAAAAATAACTGCAATAATTAACTACACTGCATTAATGTTATTAAAATAATTGTATATTATACTACACATATTACAATATCACCGGGTTTTGTTTAGAAAATTTTACATACACCTTTTACAATATGTGTAGGTATTTTCATTTCTGTTTTAAAGTTGCAATTAAAAATTTCATATTACATGATTAAGAAAATGCAGAAAGTAGCTTGTATAGGGTCACAAACCATATATATCATCTCCTTCTATATTGTTGTCAACCGGAAGCTTCTCACTACCTTCATCCATCATGCAGTCCATGGCAAACCTGTCAATATCGTCCCAAGAGAATTTATCAAATTTCGCTTTCACTATTTTTAAGAGACGTTGTGCTGCATTCATTGCTTCTTTCTCTGACATTCCTAATGTCTTAAAATGCTTAACAGATGCTTCATAGAGTCCCTCTGGCTTCTTAACAATTAAGTTCAATTTTGCACCATCTTTTAATGTAGGGTAAGTTTTTACAGTTTTCTCGTCTGTCAATGTTCTGCCTAGGTGGAGTAATTTCTGTTGCTGCATTGGTATATGCATCTTTGCCGCTATAAGACGTTTAATTTCTGATATACATGTTGTTGGAAGGACCTAGAAGCAATACATTTATACATATGAGAGTTCAAAAAATATATGCATTAAGCTGAATACAACAGAATATATAGATTAGTTGTTTACCTCTAAAGTGCATTCACCCCCCGATAATTGTTTTATTGTTATTTTCATTTTGTACTTCAATGTTTGAAACTTAATAACTCCACTGGAGTTATAAACTTTCCTCTAAGAAGATGATAAAAACCATAAGGAAAAATGGAAAATTCTTGATTCACGGTAATCGATCGACTCGTCTAACCAAAACCTATATTTTCTGTCAATCTGGACATGTCATCAATGACAGTTAGAGTAGGTGGCACAAAAGAAGTCCCGAAGGCGCGATGCTGTAATTGTCCGACTTATTCTTGCCAGCATATTGGTTTCAATTTACGTGTATTTTTATTTACACCTACAAATAAAGATGCGTCAAAAATAGTAAATTATAAACGTATAATAATATTTATTTTGCAGAATGGTTGATCTGTCATATTTAGTTCCCCTAAATTCCGCGATACTTCTTTGGTGGGGCGCATTCTATATTACGTTATTTTTTTATCAAATTCTATCGGTCTAGAAACTAGTCTCTCTGAGTATATAATCAGAATTCGTTCCATGACATAGAAAAAAACATTTCTGTGATTATCAGATTTTCACTCATTTTTCCCACATACCTTGAGTATTAAAAAGCTTGAAACTCAAGGTTTGATGTGGACTGAATTTAATTGCCATTTCTCTCTAATAACAATATAATATTTCTAGTTCAATAATCCTTTTTATAAATTGTTTTAAATTTTAAATATGTTCCCTACTTTTCAATTCTAATTGCGATGTCTTGAGTATACTATATAATATGACCATATTATACTGCCGATTTTGAACAGAGCGAGAGCCCATTCTGGCTAGTATACTGGACTTCCAAGTTAAGATTTCGTGTGTTACACATTTGCTATTGAGCCTGACATATTATGCGTTCACAGTTATTTTAATTCTGACATTTGTCTTCGTCTCTGCCCGTTATGTTGGCATTACTTGCTGTCAAGTACTTCAGTCTTAATATGAATCGTTTCACAGTTTTTGCATTGTATCGTTGATATTAATCTCTAATCATGCCAAAAAGAATACAAAGTAATGATATTCCCCATTATTTTTTAAATAGAATGTCGAAGGACCGCGACTTGTTCGTTTAATACTTATAAAACCATCCTGTGCTATTCTTGGTTATATTTCCCGTAAACGCGCAGTCGGAAATTTAAAACGTCCTAATAAATTTAATGCATTCTTTTTTAAATTTTAGACATATGTAAAAAACTGTTGGCACCATAACTAGAGAAGGTGAAGTTGCTGCAAACAAGAAATTAACCGAGGAAGCCTTTCAATTTATCACTGCAGAGGACAGGCGGAAGTAATGTGAACATATACGTCACATTGAAGACAAATTTCACGAAACTGATGGACGACGAAATGGATAAATTTATTATAGAATTAAATGATAGTCTGATACAGAATCTGACAGCAGTTTTAATGAGTCATGTTCGAGTGACAGTGATTTTTCATCATTTGTATGTCTGGATCACTCGTATTATAAAATATACATAAACTGATTTTATTTTTTTAAAGCTCCTTTTTTCGTCAACACCCACAGTATTTAATTTTCTCAATCTATCTTGTAATTCATATAACTGACGGATTCTAAACCAATACACTGAATGATTCCGTTTCAAGGACCATATCTCAGTCATATCAGTACACAACTAATCTGACCTTCCTTTTCTCATCCTACCTTATCATCATCATCATAATATTTTTTTTATTCTCTAAAAAACTAACTGTGAGCAACCACAAAGATGTTTAAGTGCTTTACCATTTGCTGATAGATTATCTAGCAGACAGTTCATAGAAATGTCTTTGAACTGTTTTCCAAATAGTCTATCAACAAATGGTGAGAAAGACCCTAACCGTTGTAACTATTGTTAGTAATAATAATAAAATATATTAAAGCCCACAGTTAAAATATTTTGTGGGGAATGCTACAAACTAAATATGGCAACCCAGTGTTCAAGCTAGCAACTGTTTAGATAGAGGTAAAATAACTGTGAACCAGTACCTAATACTTTCCATTATTTTGAAAAAATCTCCTGTTCGCGGCCGCCAACTAAAACTGAATGAATCGATAGAAGACGTCAAAATAAACAAATAAGTTATAACTTTGAACTTTATTATGTCAGTTCAAAGACGTTTTATACCTAAGTACATTTTTTGTTTCTTTTCATGTCTTCCATCGATTTATTTACTAATCGATCCATTATGAGTTATGATTATTATGAGGGTCTTATAACAGTTATAGAAATATTACTTTAGTTCAATTACTATGCTAGGAATCTTTGTCTTATTTTTGTTATTAAAATATAGCACCTTGTCCTCGACCGAATTAATTTTGAAGAAATCTGTGTTTCAACAATAAATTACTACATAATATGAGAGCAGGACAATGTCTATGAAAAGAAATTAATTTTCACTGAAATTACTTAATGAAAGAAATTACTTAATGTTGATATAGAAACACATAAGACTCACCGAATCATTATTTTCAAGGTTGTATTGATTTGAAAATTTATATCGACGTCAGTTCTAACACATATTATATTTATTATTTCCAAAATGTCGATACATATTTTTTTCGGAAATTTAAACGTATGAAAATTACCGACACCATTAGCATACTAGAATCTATTAAACGAAGCGTGGCACTACGGTAGAATCTAATTACTTTTAAGACTTAGATTAAAAGAAAAAAAAAATAAAGCAATAAAAATAAAGGTGTAATGTATCAACAGTCAATTTCTTTAAAATTTGTTGCTCTTTCCTAGTGTCGCGTTTCAGGTGCCAGACTTTAACCTACCTTCACCTAGTTACCTTTTTGGTAAAATGATAAGTTATGGCCATCTAGTTTTATAGAATTCAAAAATAAAAATAATTACCTACTAAAATGTCAACTGATCTTATTCTATACATTAAAGCCTTATCAAATCACACATCCCTTAGAAATAAACAATTACCAAGGTGATAACAGTACTTTGGTGTTATCTTCATTGAGACAACCAAAACTTTTAGTACTTGCTTGGGATTGAAGCATGAATGAAGTTAAAATTAAGATGGATATTAAAAATGAAGATTTTTATGTAGAGGATGTCGAAGATGATATTGTGTATTATTTTGAAACTTGCAGCGTCGAAGGTAAATATCGGTAAACATTTATTTTCTACCATCTGCTGCAATGTAATTCAGATATAATTATAATATGTAACAATAATACTTAAACATTAAAATGATAAATGAAATTATGCTAATGCCTATATACAAGAATGAAATTTACGGTTAAAATTAAAAACTTGCTATATTTCAGTATTAGGATAAAAAGTATACATCATATATTCAAAACGCTGTATAAATATTAAAAATATCGGTTAATATGGGTTAATTAAAAATATTTTTTTTCTTAAATATTTATTGAATCGTTTTTGGAACTTGAGGAGGTATCGTTTTTGGGTTCTGTAAAACTAAGGAACCCTTAAAATTTTTGTTTTATATTTTGTTATTTGGTATTCATGATGAATTTCTTTTATAGCAATGATATATGGAACCATAATTTCCATTCACAGTTAACTTTACGAAATACGAAGACCATAAGTTTGAATATTATTATTACTTTTTTTATTTGACGTGCTGTAGTATGGAGGGAATATAAAAAATATAAAGGATTGTTAAAGGAACGAATACGAACCAACCAACCAAATGTACATTCCACAGAATAGATGAAGGTACTATGGTGTAATAGGTACAATAAACAACAAAAGTCGCTGAACACTTTTAATTTTACATAATAACTATATACAAAATTGTTCTTCAACTTTCAGAACAGATGTAAGGCCAAAATGAAATAAACACTTTCATATTACATATATAACTCAACACACTCATATCAATAATAGATATACATTCTAAAATCTCAAAATAGATGGTATGGTAATATGGCGCGTCCGCATACCCCCTGGTGTTGCAGGTGTCCATGGGCGGCGGTAACATTTACCATCACGTGGGACCGCTTGCTCGTCCGCCTTCTTCTCTGTAAAAAATAAAAATACAAAAGTAATTTATAAGACTCCATATAAACTATTCCACCCCCAAACCCGGATAACTATGTCGGTCAGTGAGTGGTAATTGAACTTCATCATAATTCTAAAATTTAACTACCCTCATCTTTAAAAAACATTTAGTAAGCATGGAGCTTCGAAAATGGAGTAAAAAAATTGTTCAGCAACTATTGGAATTTAATCTTATAATAGCTATTTGTGTAATATAATAAGAATTATTTATTTATGTTACTGTACAGCAACTTATATTACTTTTGGATCAAATATAGAAGTGCTCATTTTATTTTGGTGCTACATCTGTTCAGAAAGTTGTGTAATATTTTTGAGTATAGTTATTATTAAAAACTAAAAGTGTGTAGCGACTTTTGTTGCTGACTGTACAATGTTTGTACACGTACATTGTAAAGTAATTCATGAAAAATAATACGATTTAATTTATTTTTTCGCAATAACGATTGCAATAACGGTATGTACAAAGCGATTGTTTTATTTTTAGTTGCAAAACAAATATTTTATAAAATCTATTTGGAAATCGATTCTCAAATTGGAGTCAATTCTACTTTATCAACAATCTACTTTATCGATTTACCGATTTTGGCTCTCGTTTACCTATATGCTGATTTTAGACCGCGATCTCTCAATTTACTGCGTGCCAAAGTTAGGGAATGTTTAAAAATAGTATATTGTATACAACAACAATAAAAAAAGACTGTCAACACACAAGCATATGCAGGTATTCCCTTGACACCTACGGGGTTCCACAGGATTACTTTCAGCATATGACACATACCTACTTACTAATCAGTGATTAGTAATCACAAACAAGAATGAGTTGAAATAAGTCGAGAATATACTCGTAGTTCAACACTTTCATGTGAGTAAGCAATGGGAATTCCCACAGGAAAGTCCCTGCGGAGAAACTAATTTCACTTTCATGAAATAAATATAATTAAATATGAATAAATGAAGTAAAATGAAATAAATTCAAATAATTAATCAATTTATGATTATCATTTTATTTTCATTATCATCCTAGACACCGCATCGGCTGTGAATATTTATTTTTACTTTTCTATCGTTCGGTTACTTAGTGTCGGATAGTTCAGAATAAGATAATAATAGTCCACCGACTAGTCCTAGAATAAAATGAAAAACTATTCCCCGAATTAATATAAAAAGGAATGGTAAATTCGACTAGAATTTCCTGGATGGTTAAAAGTTAAATATATATATATATATATTTGTCGTTGAATACAATCTGTCTTAAGCAATAACCTGATCACTTATACAAATTAAAAGTAAAAAATTGTACAGATTCGAAAATAGCTGAAAGTAGCCGTTTGAAGTATTCGCGTCCCAGGTTATAGGTCGTCAAATAATGTAATCGGTGAACAAAGCTTTAGTGCTCTCTGTACAAAGATTTGCAATAAAATAAATTGACTAATTAATCTAAATTAATAATCTAATTAATAATCGACGAATGAACACTTAGCACCATTAAACATCTGTGTTCAGAAGGTATGTAGGTACCTACGTCAAAAATAAACATGAGAGATATTTTTTGAGACTTATCCTAGTTGTCGCAGCGGACGCTACTACATTTTATACTCGTTTTGCATTGTCAACTTCTTTAAATTAGTTACATAATATTCCATATCAACAAAACATATATCAATATCAAATATCCATATCAATAAAAACCAACTGTTTTTGCTGCAGACGGTGCTAATGTTATGACGGGATCGAATCATTCACTTATGAATTTTACTAAAAGCTGACAGAAAATTTGTTTTTCTAGGTCATTTTAATTTGTGCTCATCATATCCCCGTGGAAAAGTACCTACCTCGTTTCGTTGAGGAAGTAATTACTTATTAGAGATATTATATGATTATTTTTCGTCGAGTCCTAAAAGTATTGCTGCGTACAAAGAATTTCAGACATTTTGCAATTTAAAAATTCATAAATTATTACATCCCTGCCAAACAATATGTAGGGGGAGAGTGCATGTTGCATTCCCACAGTCGCCGAGCGTACTCGACTAGCCACGTTACCTCTCTCTCACAGAAGACTTCCTTGAAATGTACTTCATTTCCTACTTTATCGTAATTTCTCTAATGTACGTAGGTACTTGTTTCGGTAGTGAGTGAGATATGCCAGAGTCCATTCCGATCCCATCCTATTCCTTCCCATTTTCCCAATCCATTCCTTAATCTGCAAGGGTAGGCAACGCATCCCGGGGCGTGCAAACGTTTGTCATTCTGGACTGATTTTGGCATGTATCACGGATGTCTATGGAGGACAGAATCCACTTACTCTCAGGTGGACTGTTTGCTCGTCTGTCGCCTTTTTCTATAAAAATAAAAAAAATAGTAAAAAAAACAAGGTGAATCTTAGTGTATGCAGCTATATCGAGAGTTGCAGAATGCAGAGTAATAAATTCTTTTCTATTGACATAATATAAAACGACACGGTGACATTGTTATTTCTGCAGTTTTTAGTTTGTTTTACTATTTTTTATTAAACTAAAAGAAATGCAAGTTGAATACGCGAGAATACATGTTTTATATTCACATGTTGGTAATTGCTTGAAAACTTAGTGTTTTTGAAAAAAGATTATGTGGAAAAAACCAGTATTGAAAATATTGATTAAATTAAAAAAAATCCACATATTTTTTTAAAGATTATAGATACCTTATGTACGTATTTCGGGACTTTGCTTACAGATAAAATCTTAAGTGCAAACCAAATACAGTTGTTTACAACAAGATCCGTCCAATTTTTAAAGCTTATGATCAAATTATTCAAAGATTTTCAATTATAAACAATCTAATCAAGAATTTAAGTGCTTTTTCTCCGAAGAATGTGAACGATTGTCAATAGTAGACAATATTTAAATTTGTTAGAAAGTTAAAATTTTCAAAAATTAGTACAGAAATTAAAAAATGAGTAAATAAGTAATTTTACGACAAATGATTTTTGGATTTAAGTGAGCAACATGAAATGCAGCGATGGTGCATCGATATTTCTAACGATTGTACTTGCCACATTCATCGGCATATTAATAAGTGGAAAGGATATCTATAAGATATTGCGGATATTTCGTATTTTCCTAAAACCAAGCGAAATAAACTTTCCACAGACTCTATAACCAGGTCTTCTATAAAGGTGTTTATGGGAACATAATTGTTGTGATTTTAATATTATTATGGAGGTAGTATGAGGACAAAAAGTAAACATTAATAATGATAATGACTATTTTTATTGAGCAGCAACACTATCGATATTCTCACGGGACTGTTAGGCGGGAACTCGGAAAATTGAAGCTTTGTTTTTGTTTGTTTGTTGTAAAAATTGTGTATTAGGCGTTTTGTAGTTTAATAGTGATAGGTTTAATAAACTTGGAAGTGTTTTTAGCGCGTAGTGTTTGTGATAATGATAATCAAATAAAAGCGCGGGACTTTTCGTGAGCATCAAGGACTTCTCTTATTTGCAATAATCGAATTTTATGAAAAACAAATCGGACATTGGCAGAATGTGCTGATTATACTATTGCAATATATGAAGAAAAAAAAACTATAATTCTCACTTTTGCAACACTGTGAGATTCCTCGGTCCCCCGTCCCCGGTGTCCGTAGCCTAGGAAACGGGTGTAGCTACAAGACAATAACTTTGATAAGTCATCCTTATAATTTAGGTGATCTAATTGGGAAACTTCACTACAAATTACGTTATAAAACAAAATCGTAACCTTACATATTTTCTGTAATTTAATGTGAACCGAACTAATACAGATGATAAGGATTTTGACAGTTCGGAGTATGCCTGGCAGGTAGGTTTGGTAAATTTTTACTTCGAGATATTTTTGCAAATATCTAATTGGAAATCACTTAGAATGCTTATAAAGTTGGAAGAAGTTTGTGAGAGTATTATACGTGCATTCTCACAGGCGGTGCGCGTTCCAAATGCTCTCCCCTTGTTCCCGATGTCGATATTTCGACCTACCGATTACGTATGAATTTTATAGCTTTGTTAAGCAGGAGGGTCGCAACGGCGGCGGCGACTGGTACGGCACGCGCCTCAACATAATCCAGAATTTACCTCATGTAAATGAACACGGTACATGAATACATAAATAACTTCATATCAAGTTCATACCTACCTAATCAAGTTCAAAATGGAGCTCGTCACATGAACTTAGATATTTATAATAATTATCTATTCAATATCTACATCATTTAAAAACAATCAATATGTAAAGTACTAATAACATTTTGCACTTAATAATCATAAAGATTAATTTTAACAATATATATAAATGCATTTAGTAAACGAAAAATACATAAATAAGCAAGTACCATACAAATATCTACATAGTAGGGTTCACCCATGCATATTGCACATGGCAGGTGGCATCACCCAACCGTGACAATAAGCCACCTGCAATCACCCCCACCACAAAACAATGATGTCACAAAACAACACTATTCACTCAAACTTGCTCTAAAAGGCACCTAATTTAGAAACAGAAGAAGAGGAAAAGCATGGTTACTCAACATGTTTGAATCAACATAGTTACCGTTGTTTGATCAATACTTGATACAGTATCTTTTAGAGTGTGCTCACAACAATGTGTTCTAGTTGTCTTATATCATTTATTCAACTTTAAAATTTCTATTTTTGCTTCTCAAAATGTCTGAGATGGGATTTGAAAATGTGTTTTACCTGGAAAGTAAGTGTTTTATATAGTTGTTGTTGTGGGTGAAGGTACGGAGGGCCGGATGAGGTGTTGCCAGGTTACACTCCATGGAGATACTCCACCGCCCCGAGCTCCCGACAGATCAATAACATCTCCATTACCCGGGATGGTCTTATGCAATTGTATAAATTAGAAATAGATTATTTTGTAGCATTTTAATTATACGAATTAGGTAATTTCATTAAGATCGATAATATATATCTTCTATATATAAATATTATTAAAAATTGCAAATCTATTGCCACTTTTAATATCTTGTTCTCAAAAATAATTGTTTTATTTGCTCTTTTGTACAGTTATACTGCAATAATTGCTATTATTATTATAGCTTTGAATTTTAAATATCAATTGTTAATCTGCTATTGTTATTATATTTTGTGTACAAAAATTACTTAAACATTTGATTATACTTTGAGTGTTAAATGAGCCCTTCTGTTCTTTTAAACATTGGTATCACCTATCTTTATATTTATAAGTTTAATTGAATGCAGGTAACAGCAGGTGGGGTCAAATTACTCCCCTTTCTAATAATTATAATTGGCAGCGAGGGGATACTGAGCTGAAGCTCACCTTAATAAAAAGTTTCTAGTTTCTATATTAATTAGTTTTTATTATTATATCTGGCAATCCATTCTTTGAACTAAAACAGCTTATAATTGTTTATATAAATTGTTATATATAATTGCTTATATAAAGTTTAATGATTATTAGGACACACAGCTAACACTGATCTGGACACATTTGTTGTAATTGTTGGACACACAAAAACTAATATTGTATATTTGTATCTTTTACATATTTTAATTATCAACCATTCAATTAGCATGCTTCTTAAATTTCTGCAATATTTATCATTAGTTGTTGTACTGAAGGTGACTTAGACATATTATGTAACATTATCTGAGACCAGGTATACCAGGTATATAGTTATTGGTTCCAGTCTTTTTACTGCTTTATAATAGAAATGAGATGTTAGAGCATGTTTCTATATAAATAAGATCTCAAAACAATAATATTAACCAAAGTCAATAAGTTCAAACCAACAATAAAATAATTGCTCAGATAATATTACATATGTACAATGAAGACTGCAATAATATAATTGATTATCACTGAAAGGTGATTATAGGAATGGAATGCCTAATGAAATATACATTGGTTAATACTATAGTACTCATATGGTATTACAGACAATATAGAAAAGCACCTTTACCTTGAAGGGTATTAATTGTGGCCATATGACATGTTGTAGATTTTGAGTGCGCCGGTGACGAGGTATTAGTGGAGTCGTCGCCGCCCGCCTCGCCCGTCATGGCGGCCCGGCTTGCAGCGCCCGCCCAGGTACACGTGTATACCATTATACAGTAACGTATTAAGAGGGGGAGGGTATACTATGGGTACACACCTCCAAAAATCCCGTCAATGTTACACTGGATAGAACAATTTTTCCTGAAAACTAGTTCATTATAGGAACGAAAATGAAAAACAGAAGATAGAAAGGAGTAAAATGATAAATGATCCTTCTGCAGTTTATACTTTCCACTTTTTTTTACCAAATTCTAGATGTGCCTATCTATATAATTACTACATTCACATATTTCTTAAGAATAAATAAATGTTGATGAGGACCCATATTATGTAGTGGTAACATACAGGCTCATAAAGATGAGTCTTGCTGTTACAGATTGCACGCTTATATTTTTACAAGAAAACTATTAGCATTTGCTACACTGTTGAATTCAATTGTTCAAGTTTGGTAGCAAGGTAATGATTGTAATGAGGATGCAAGCAGGGTTTTCTTTATTATCGCGTTGTTTTGTGAATAATGACGTCTCATAGAAATCTAATCTAATATGCAGATGCATATTACCTGAATATGTTTTTTTATTATTGTTATTTAGTATTGATTTGAAATATGTGTGTGTTCAGAGTACGGGCGCGGGCGGCGGCGCGTCGCCGGGTACTGTGCGAGAGGTGATCGTCATTCCTGAGATACCCAACTCCATACATCTTCAGCACGCCATACAACAGGTGAGCATTGTTTCTCCGTCTATTAAGTCTGTATTCCAAAACATTCAATTATCACTTTGCCAATCTAAACCATCCAACGTCTCTTTTTGTGTTATGAAACTTATGAAGATAAAAATTATCCATCATATTTAGATTATCAAACACGATTATCGCACGTTTTCGTACTCGATCTAAAAGAATAAAGAGCTATTTTTTATTTTTGTATTTGTGAGCTATTTTTTTTATTTTTCCATTTATCATCTCTATACAACGTGCAATAATTTTTGCTTAAAATGTTGCTACTTGACAGTTTGATGGCGGATATCTGGCGACAAAAAGATGTAGCGAATATTTGGCGATTATTTTCATATCGAGCTACATTTTTGCTATCCAGCCAGATACTGTATGGGCTTGTATTCGGCCGAAACCTACCTAAAAACTTACCTAAAAGTGATATAAAATAGAAAATTGTTTTTGTTGACAAGTCAACAAATTTAATGTATTTCTAGTTAAGACAGATTGTGGGGAAAAAAATCTATTTATGTTTTTATAAACTTTTGTGAGATAGGCCTCCAAGAAGTGCTTCACTAACTATAGTGAGGCACTTTGTGATGTCCAACTTAGAAAATCATTTTCACTAGCAAATGGCCACAATAAATATAATTTTACAATGTTTGTTGGATACTATTTGAAATTAATTGGTCACAATTTGTAAATATCAGCCTCCTGTTAAATTTTAATCATCTTTGTTCACCGTCAACATCTGACCCAGGAACCTAAGATCCAGGTACCAGGTATCTTGAAAGATCGAAATCTTGAAAGAACCATCATGTTTGGACTCCTTTTTTGATGTTATTTCATTTGATCAAAAGTTCTAATGTTTTTTATTTCACAGATTCATTAATAATTCTTGTAAATCACGAGCACGCATCAGTCTAGATTGTGGTTAAATGACTATATACGCAAACAGTAACTTTCACGTCAATGTATTTAAAGGTATATTGCAAAAGATATGACATCTCTTTTCACGTACGGAATCTCACCACTACAAGCAAGGCAAACGCGCCCTCGTCACTTGCAAGAAGTATGCGGAATTAAATATAAAAAGTAGCCAAATGCCTTATTTACTTGGTATTGTTATGTTACAGTAAACTTTTCTGTGTGAATACAAATCATAAGGTTTAAAATAGTATGCTAACGATCTCCAGGTATCAAGCGCAGTGGTGGAAGTGAACGGGGACAGCTCGGGCCACTCCAGTCCCACAACCGAAGCTCAACATACATACATCACTGTTGCTAGTGAGTATAGACAATTTTTTCACTTGTATCTTTTTTACAGTCTTTATTACACCCATTCAGACTTATAGTATTGGCGAACTTGCATACAAATATTGAAGTTGACTGTAGTTGAAGTAGTTTAACAGTTGACTGTAATTGTTGTTTTATGGCGTATTCCAAAATTCCAGAGATAGATTCATTAGAAATTAGATAGATATGAACTTGCGAATATTTGAGGTTGACGAATACTCATATGTGATGTGCTGACTATCCGATTTAAATAACTTGAGTAAAGAAGCAGAAGACGATGTGATATGGGGTGCATTGCTTCGGGTCACATGACCATTTGCTGGTTTCTCCAAAGCGTTCATAAAACAAAATTGTAATTTAGTTTATTTCACTAGGTATGTTAAATGACCGAGGAATGAAGGTCATAATAGATTCATAAATGAAATTGTTTTCAAAACTCTCAAATAAAAGGCATCTCATTTGATCGGTCTAGATCTAACCAGATTAGTACTGAACACTGCTTTTAAGGTTTATTTTTTTGTAGTGGCATCACTAAAGGTAAAGGTCTTCAAATGGATATAATAATTATATACAAAACTTGAATTACAGAATATTATTCCACCAGAATATCAGTTTTATTAGAATGTAGCAGTGTTGTGTTATCCAGTCGTATTATTTACTTGGAAAGCGGATCTTGTTTGTTCTTAAGCAATTTGTAAACAGGAGAAAATTTATGAGTCAAAAAAAAAACTAAACCTTTTAAGGCAAAAGAAAGTTATCAATACTTTCTTGTATTTACAGTACTACTAATTAAATAATGTCGATCAGTGATCTTTGTATTGTGAATATTTCTGAACGATGGTGGGCAAAGAAATAAAAATCCATATATTTTCAGTTTATAACGTTACTTTGTAACCACTCTCGGTTATATACATCTAATGGCGTTTTGAATACGAAATACGATGATGGTCGACTGGCATTATTTTAATTAGTAGCTATACTTCCCACTCCTCTTTCTCCCAACCCTTTCCCCAAATGTATTCCTAAATCTCCAATGGTAGAAAGTACATTCAGAGCGTGCCAACGTTTGTCATTCTGAACTGATGTTGGAATCCATCGCGGATGTCGCACGGCCACAACCTCTTATCACCAGGTGGATTATCTGCTCGTCTGTCACCTTTCTACATTCTAGATTACATTTTCCATAGGATAGTGTTGTCGAAAGCCATATTGTTGTGGCTGACTCGAGAGCCGAAGAAGTACCTAAACAAAGCAATATAAAAAAAAAAATCATTAAAAATCTCCTTTACTCATTGTAAAATGAAGAACGTGTAAAGTTGTAGTTGCAACGGAGTATTACGTCACCTATGATGGTGATGAGTGATGAGTGATGAGTGATGAGTGATGAGTGATTAACGCACTGGTACTGTCCTTTTTTGACGTGCTATTTATAAGTTTTCTACCTCAGTTTTTATTTTATTTTCTTATTTTTTTTTTTCTAAAATCAGTTATACATTCTGTAGCAATATTATTATTACATAGTTTATTTAAGACATTATCACATAGTTTCTAGTGGGTACTATGACGTAAGTAGTTGGCAAAAACACTATCTATTTATCTAATGTTACAATATAATATTTTAAAAAGTATATCATTTGGTAGTGTTGAATATAACGAACGGAAAAAGAAATATGTCTCACCTCTTTGGTAATAGTACATATTAATAAAGCATGTTTGTGTGTTTTATTTGCACCTAGTTGTTTTATTTGCACTTTATTTTTTGTTGTTGTGTGATCGTCACACAGTGGACCCGTGGGAAGTCAACTACAGCCCGTCGCCGGTGAAATCAGAGGTCAAGAGCGAGGAAGAAAGCAAGTGTCTTTTTATTTCTTTTCCTGCTTTATTTGTGGGTGCTTGGGCATTAACAATACTAATGTTTCGTCTTGAGGTGTGGACACTGTTGGAGGTGGAGGTGGTTTTTCCTTCTGTGCGTTCTGCTTTTAAGCTGGTACAAGACAGGCCATAAGTTATCACGTAATTGATATGGGGGTAATTGAGAACACGCCTTAGGCTGTGGTAAAGAATAAAGAATGAGTAAAGAACGTTCCCAATCACTCTGATTGATTTTACCCCCTTTTTGCTTGACGATGTCTTCCCGTGCTTTCTTCCTCTACTATATTGGTGACCAACGTCAATCTTTAACAATATATTTATTTTATTTATTATTTTTAATGGTATATACATACTATATTACATATAAGAGCTGTAATATATATTTTCGATTATGAATATAAATACACTAGTTATACAGAAAATGTATATACCCTAAAAACTTCAGATGTGTTTGACGATGGACTGGCCAAATAATTGTCAGTAGAACGAAACCCCACCTTTGAAAGTTGTCTACGATCTCAATCTGATTATCTCATACCTGTCAAACAGATACCATATTATATCTACCCTTTGTATTCCATAATAATATTTTATACCAAAATAAACTTAATCTATTTCGCAATAGAGTCCGAAATGTATAAAATTCGTTTCTGTTTTGTGGAAATAAAAAAAATATACTAATCCCAGATAATTGTCGGTGCCCCTTTCGGATTATATACCTGAATGATTATTATCAATGGCGTTACACAAGGGGACTAGATATTCCCCACTGATACGTGATCTGACGCGCACCTGTGATGCTTGGTTACCTTTGATGCGACGCGTGCCACGCGCGCGCCGCCGCCGCCACACGGATTTATATCACGGCCGGTTTATTGAGTGTCCTCTTATTGATATCAATATAAAACTTATTACACCGTCTGCCTGGATGTTTTTGTCTTAAATTCCAGGAATTCCATCCCAAATTAATATTAATAGGAATGTAAATTATGCTATTATTTATTATCTACCTTACAAAACCATAAACTAAGTATGTATGTACACTACCCACTAAATGTACTTTTTGATAAAAATAAAAATGTATAATAATAATGCATATTATTTGTTCAACTATGTTGACAAGTTGATGATCGTGTAATCAGTCTTTATTTAGATATATTATTACATAGTTTCAATTAATGTTATCAACGCAAGTAAGACACACGTATTCAAATGATTGAAAACGAAACTCATGGAAATATTTTCATTTTGTAAGGATAATAATAAAAGATGTTATTTTTAGTTATTACCAAAAGTCTTCAAAAAAACTTCAGGAATCTACTGGTGTAAATATCGGTGAAAAAATATTTAACGTTATCCGACTAGGACGAGTTTATTATAGCTTGTAGTTTCCCAGATATAGAAACTTTAGTGTAAACATTAAAAAATAACAGTTATTAATTGCTTTATCGTGAAAATCTGAGGTTAGATCATGTTCCTATTTAAACATAATCTTAAAACGACATAACTTTAATCGAGAAAATCTTAACCAAAATCAATAAGTCCATGCCAACAATAAAGTCGTATTGCTCAGATAAAAATGTAGTTCCTTAAAAAATCAACCTGTGAAATAAATCGCCAGTACTTGCCACCAATAAAAGCTTCACAAAGGGGAAAGTTTGCAATTATATCGTTTACATCTCTCTCACAATAGCCCGGGCAGGTGGGGTGGGAAGAGACGAGTTCACGCGGGAAAACGAGATGGAGTATGTAGAACGGGATAGATTGGTAGGTGGATGTCGGCTCCGGCGGCAAGTTGCCCTGGAGACACGTCGGGAGATGGAGGTGCCTCGATACCGTTCCTATTACCCTTGTGAGTAGATAGTCTGTAACGTGTGTGTGGGTGTAGCGCCTTTGAGTGGCGACGCCGCCGATATTTATACGCCTTCGATGCTACCATTGTTTTGCTGCAATTAAAAAGCGACATACACAAGTTGGGCGGGATTTTACGAACTGAAGTACAGTTGCTTGACATTACTTTTTACAGTAACGTATAACGTACAAAAAGTGCAAGGAAAAAGATCAAAATTGTTTTTTTACTTTTCCGATTCGCCGATGTCAATTCCAAAATAGGTGTGCTTGTTTTATTAACACAACTAACCGTTATACTAAAGTCTTACTCTATTATAAAATTTAGACTGGAACTCTTGTTTTATTTTCATCATTTTCCCAGGTGAGGGGGGCAACGGCGTCAACTACCATGTGCAGTATGTGGAGCCGCAAGAGATATACACGCAAAATCATCAAAACCTGTGAGTATTTGTACAATACATTCTAATTAGCTTTTAATCAGTTGTTTAGTCTAACGCGTATTATATTTTGGCAGACTTGCTTTATTTTGTCTTCGCATTTTTAATTTACCAACTGAAATTTCGGTAAAATTTCTCGGCATAGTTTCTCTTTAAATAGTTTTAATTATTTCTTAGAATAAATACTATTGAATCTCTGTGAAAACAATTAGCTTAAGTTTGAAACGAATAATGAGCTAAAAGTCCATAAAATCTTTTTGTTATTAAGTAAATATTTTTATGTCCGGAAACAATGCATCCTTGAATGATGTTTTAAAGTACACAGATAAGGGTAATATAATAGGAGCGTAGGCTATAAACATTTTTAAGTAATTAAATGAAATCCACCCTTAAGTGATGTCGTGAAACTTAAAAAGAAAGAGATTTAAAGTGGATGTGGGCGTTTCACCAAAATGGCACAGTTGCAACGCATCGGTAACCATAGGCGTGGGCTTCAGTATTTCTCTGTAGTGTGTCTGGGTTAAACCCCCCCATGATTTACTAGGGGAGGCCTGTGTCCTGCAGTGGGACTTTATAGGCTGATACAAGTACCAGTAGTGTCTGGGTTGGAAACATTTTAGCTAGTAAACGCATTTCTCGCGAACGTATTTGCGAAAACTCTTGTCTCGATAAAAATATCGAGACAGGAGACAATTGAACCCAATTATCAGTTAAATAATCGATTAAATGGTTCCTTACAATATTCACCAATTTCTATACGTTCGCGAGTATATTTTACATACTATAATTTATATTTTATGTACTAAAGTGAAGTGAAGTAACAAATGAATTTGGAGACACCGTGGTTCTTGATTATAATAAATAACAGGTCGTTACATAAATATTTGCTTCAATTACATGTTACCTTTTGCCTCCGATTCAATTTGGTTGTATATCTCGAATAATTAAGTTCATTCGTTAGCTCTCACATGTAATAAAAAAAATGTATAAGTCAAACACGATATAGGTTAGGATAACACGCGAAAGTATTGTGAAAAAGGTGCGTTTGCCCACGTGAAATGTATTGATTAGGTTTTTGGGTGGAATAAATTGCGAGCATTCACAGTGCATTCTAAGTCTTATTTTTATTTGATCCATAACCTATACAGACAATGTTCTGAAATCCATTTAACTTGTGTATATTTCGAACGCTTTTACATATTGTTATTTAACGTAATACGGTTTAGAAAAGTCGCTAAAGAAGCCTGTGTCCATGGAACATTACTTTGGTGTCTATTATAAAAAAATCGAGAGAAGCAGCCCTCTGCCAATCCCTGGCGAATTGTTGTCAGTAAAAAAAAATATTAGATTTCATCATGCGAAAATTACAAGCTTTGAGTTCCTACGGTTGCGGTAATCTAGCATCGTAATACGACACTAAACGATGTCACTATTTGACGAGAAGATGGAGATGACGTCACCAGTCAAAACCTATGAAATTGTATGGCGGATACCCGACCTGGCTACGGTTTGGCGATGTCGCCAATTTGGAAGCATCGCCAGCTCGACCTCCCCCGCTATGCTACGTTTGGCGAGCGCACGACTGTCGATGCAACCAAGAAAATACACGGGCGTTAACCGTCGGTGCCTCACCTGGTAGCAAGCTTTGTCGCTAAGCGGACATTTCTCTATTATGATTTTAAAATGACCTCTTACGATATCGAATGATTTATTATTGGAATAGAGAAAGGCCGGCGCTATGGGAATACTTCTTCTGACGAATTACAAGTGGGATTTAACGAAAAAATGTTGGGAACAAGAACAAAGAAGTATGTACCCATAATTTCTTGTTATTTTGCATGTTACGGCGTACATAAAGAATGAGCGCAATCTCTTCCACATCCATTTCGATTATGCAGATCGACTATACTGAACGCTCTTTCGGCTGGCGTCCGCTTCGGCTACTCATTTTGGCGACTACGAGTTGCCAAAGGTAACCACGGCGACGCTGTTGGCGACGTTGCCATGGCTCCCCCGTAAGGCTCCGAAAACCTATTTTTTTTCCATCGACAACATTTTGTGACATACACTCAGCGTTATATTACAGTTGCTAAACCACGGTACCTCAACCCTAGGAAACCTAAACTTTGACTTCAATATATGCCAGGGTTATCCCTTAGAATTCAAATTAGCATATCTATAAACAGCTTACAATTCTTTCGAATGTTATTCTAAAGACGCAGAGCTGTTGGCTAGAAAACTGAAGTGATGCTCCCGAATTGTTTGCTATATCATGATGAAGCAAGCTCTAAGTAGACTCTAGGACCATATTCTATGATAAAATTTATGTAAATTATGTAATAAACCATGGCAAATCTTTTCAAGTAGACTTGGATGGTATATCGATAATAAATATGGTAAATTTTGTTATCTATTCCAGCAGTGATAAAACTTGCAATGGATTATAATACGAGGGGGGATTGAAAAAATTGTTTCGTGACATATAAATGTTTGTTATAAATATATTTTATTTTTTACTTGCAACTGTGCAAAGTTTCAATTTTATGTTTTCAACAGCAGTTTTTCTATACGACGTTTTGTGTGTGGCGTTTTTTAAAGAATAGACAAAATGGTACATCGTGCCGTTACCGAGTACCTCAATAAGAAAGGGTTAACGCCGAAACAAACCCACGAAGACGTGGTCAACGCATTATGAATATCTGCTTCTACTCCATCGTATACCACAGTCAAAAAATGGGCAGCTGAATTTAAACGCGGTCGGGAAAGCCTCTTAAGATATCCTGCGTTCTTATTTTTTTTTTCGAAAACACACGGACAATATCTGAATGCCCCTTTTAAAGATTATAAAGTAGCCCTTTTGAGGTTTGTATATATTGTGACGTCATTATTATTGTGTAAATCGTGAGTGGCGCGTTTGAATATTTTAGTTATTTTCTAATGTGAATTCAAATTAATTTTCACCGTACGTAATATTTTAGCGTATATTTATATTTGAATCGACTAGTTTTAAGCCTAGAGAATTTACTTCTTCATTTGGAGACATTTGAAACACCTATAAATACTAAGGAATATATCGTCACGAAAAGCTACCCACTTATTATCTATTATAAAAATGTTGGAATGCATGTTCTATCGAGTTATGAATAACATTGAATAATGTTTATGCTAATATCTATCTAGTTATTAATTATTATATTACAATAATGTTATTATTTTACCACAGTGTTAGTTAATATGCTGTGTGTCAAATATGTAGGTACATGTGTTTGTATTTTCCTTTGTAAGTGTAGTGTGAATAAACGTCTTATTTATCTGTCTAATTATGTGGACTGGAATCTGGGTTTTCAAGACAAACCAACCGTTTCTTTTTTAATTAGCTAGTTATTCGTCACGCGAAATTAGGTATGGTTTATCACGCGTAGAAAATTTACTAATTTTGCAGAATTAAGTTAGCTTTCGTTACATCTAATCGATCAGACAATTGAGCTTTGACCATTTATTTTATTCTTTTATTTAAAATTCACCGGTGGCCCTCCGCAGCCGTATAAGCTACCTGAATTCTTCAGAGATTTGTTTTGGTTTTAATAGGTGTGATGAAAGCTACCTTAATTCTTCGAAATTAGTAATTTGTCTAGGCATGACAAAACATATGTATATCTAATTTTGCGTGACTAATAACTGTCTAATTCGGTTTTTGAACTCTAATAACTATTTTAAATGCATTTTGTATGTTAATAAAATAAATAAGTTAATAATAATAGCGGTGATATGCCTGATATATCCTAGGGATGTCTATACTCGACTCATATTCGTGTGATCGTGAGTTCAAATCCTCGGCGCTACTTAGTACCAAACCTTGGTACCAAGCCTTTTCCTTCCTTTCCTTGGTACCAAAGAGTTTCTACTTAAGTACGGATTTTTAAACATTGTCACTAGCTCAGCGGTGAGAGGAAAACATCTAGAGGAAACTAACATTCTGCCCCAGAAATGAAAAAAAATCTGGAGTATGTGTCTACGAATCCACACTGGGCCCGAGTGGTGGATTACAGCCCGAAACCCCACAGTGATTTACTCTAGGGGAGGAAGCCTGTGACCTGCGGTGGGATGTTAAAGGCCAGTAATAATTACTTTAATCTAGGTTTGAATAGATTGTGTGTTAACGTTGCCCGCGTATGTGTGTGTAGCGAGGGTTTGCGCACGTATCCAGTGTACGGTGTGGGTGTGGGCGAGGGAGGGGGCGGCGGAGGTGGCGAGGAGGGCGCGGCGTGGGGCGGAGCAGCGGGCGCGGAGTACGCGGCGTACGGCGTGGTGGTGGCGGGCGACGAGGCCGAGGCGCCCGCCTCGCCCGCCACGCCTGCGCACCACCAGCCGCCGCGTATGCCGCCCGCCACCGTGCAGTGGCTGCTCGACAACTACGAGACCGCTGAGGGTACGCGCTTTAAACTAAGCCCAATCAGTGGCGACCACTATGGCGTTTGAATGCTCATGAAGTCTCGTAATTACTGTGCCCATTGTTCTTAGTGCATAAGTACGGCACTTTAAGGTTGGGAGCGACTTACTCGGGATGGGCAAAAATGCCCACCCCGAGTAAGTCGCCCCTGTCGGACTTGTCGACATATCTCGACAAATTCGAGAGTCGTACACTGTTTTGATTGAAATTGTGTTTCGTGATGTACAGTCTTTAAGATGTTAAGACTGACAACATAATTAAAAATAAATTAATAATATCAGTAGTATCATTAATAATATCTCACTGAAATGGATATAACTGATAAAAATAAATTTAATTATACCACAATATTTTTTAAAAGTCGTTTAGTTTTTTATGTAGCTCAACACACACTATTTTTTAAAGTTAATAGTAATTCGAGTTTTTTTAAAAAATATTAATTTTAAATCATTAAATTAATAATATTTTTCAATTAATTGTTAAATCATTTGTGAAAAATACATTTACGAAGCATAAGTATCTACTTACTTGGCTACATTTTTATTGATAAGAGACAAGTCATGTGACATCATTATTAGTAGCTGTCATGTCATAGCGGTTGTTACTGATTGGCCTTCGTATAACAAACACATATTTTATGGGTCATTCCTCTTGGTCCGACAGGATTGACCAACTACAACTACGCGTAATGTTTTCATTCGTTAAAGCATTATTGTTAACGACTATGTTTTTTTCACAGTCTGATCAAGAGACACCAATACAAAATGATCGCAAATTCCTCCTAATCAGATTAGTTGGATCAAGTGGAAAATATACTACGCGTAATCTGTAGGCTGTGGAACGAACTGCCTCAAGAGGTCTTTCCATTAAACTACGATATGGGGTTCTTCCAATAGAGCTGGGAATAGGATTTTGCAAGGTTGGCGGCGCACCCGCATACCCCCTGGTGTTACAGGTGTCCATGGACGGCGGTAACACTTACCATCACGTGGGACCACTTTCTCGTCCGCCCACTAGTTTTGTCGGACCAAGTAGAATAATCGTCTTTTATTCATTGTAGAATGGACTCTCCATTATTGAATTTTCCAGTTTGAATCAGGAGTACAATTAATTTTGTTTTCGGTGCACTGGTTAACCTTTATTATTTTTACGCCTTCAATTGCGGTATGGTCCTAACAGGAAGGATACCTCCTAGCAGGACCACATAAGATGTGTAAAACCTCGTAAATCCTTGTAGTAAATATTTTATTAAATTAATTTATTTATTATACACCTTATCGTACAAAAGGCGAGCTTAATTAATGTCTTAAGGCATACTCTATCGGCCAACCTTTGGATTGATTAAACCGGTTCAATTGCATTTTAATGCAATTAATGTGTGTTTTTTAATTCGATGCAAAAAAAGTTAACAGTGGTATTGCTATCATTAAATATACTTATCATACTAGTGTAGAAGAAGATGGTGGGTTATATAAAAGAGAGATACTTTAATTTAGTACATCATACTATTTACATCACAAAAATGTGTAGATAATAAAAATCGAGAGCGCGACCACTCTTACACTACAAACCTGCCGGACCGTGGTACGCGTGCTACATGAACATGCGCTACAACGCATGTTCGCTTGTTCTTAACAAAGTCTAGATCTTCTCCTACACTAGTAGAAATTACTATTGACCGAATATTAACGCGTATATGAAACATTTTTAACGTTTCACTGAACATTTGGTTCATTTATTCAAAAAAAAATTGAAAATATATACAGTATCTCACTAGGGCTGATATAAAAACAATATTAAGTTCCTTAAATATATATACAAAAACAGATATATATATATATATATATATATATAAGACTATAGACTAAGACTATTGTTAATTTTTTTATTTTAATCGGATTTTTTGTGTCTTTCTGTTTAATTACTCTATAAATAAACTACACAACAATAATACATATATATTATATTGTATATTATACCTACAAATATACTACATACATAGATTATGCCATCAGTGGCGTAACTATACCACTGAGGCCCGTGGCAAATTCATAGGATGGGGCCCTCCCTCAATGTAAAGAAGCTCATCCAAAGTTGTAGTTTCTTTTCAATCCCCGCTTTCTGTTGAGCCCGTGAGCCCGCGAACTACCAAAAAACTATACTTATACTGTATAAGTTATACAAAACATTTCTTCCGTAACTTACAGTGTTGCTCCAGAGCGGCCTCTACAAGTGGCGAGCATTTTATGACTACGTGCCGAACGCTTTCTAAAACTGGGCGATTTTGTTTTCTTACAAATGCATTCAAACCTTGATACATGTGTATGTACTTTAGTAGGTAACTTAAATGAATTGAAAACAAAACTATTTCATATTACATTTTATAAAAATAAATGTCAGGATCCTCCCGTGCTCGCGGCCCTCTCGCGTCGGGGGGCCCGTGGCATTTTGCCCGCTATGCCACCCTATTGTTACGCCACTGTATGCCATAATATATCTGTCATTAGACACCTACAAAAGTAAACAAAAAATAAGATACTGAAACAACAGTCAAAGTCAGTTAATAGTTAAGTAATAGTCTTTAACTAGCTTTTTAAAATTAGCCAAAACAGCTCGTTTAATGGTTAGAGTTCCACAGTCTGACAGATTGAACAATGAAGGAATTTGTGTAGAAATTGGAAGTATGATATGGGATTTTCAGTACAAGGTTGTTAGAAGAACGTAGAGTTAAGAAACTGGGAGAGAAAAACTCCAAACGTTCCTTAAGGTAACGTGGAGTCATATGATTGAAGAGAATTGATATGAGTATTCCTGCGAACTCTAATTAGAAGCCACTTGAGCTTAGCACGAAACTATGAAATATGGTCATATTTACGTAATCCAAATATGAACCGTATGCAAAGATCTTGAAAACGCTCAAGTTAGTCAATTAAACTGGCTATTATTAATATTAAATTCAACAGTAATTATTAACAAGTACCTACGTTGTTGTGTTTATCTATATATTATATCTGCTAAATTATGTACACAGTTACATTTGTATAATACTTAAACTTACGTAAACATTTAAATTTTAAGTAAACATCACTGACCAAAAAGGTTTGTAACCCCCTAAAACGTCATTGTCAAACTGATAGTGACATTATTTTTTTTGTATCGAATTAAAAAAAACAGGCTTATGAAAAAAGCGTTTTGAGTTTTGGTCCTGCCAGGAAGTAAGACCTCTAACCGACCAATTCCTCAAACCTCCTAACACGGGATTATGAACTGTCATGATTCCGAGTTCATTGATATGGAATTGACAATGATAAAACTATAAACTGATTCATATTTATATGGTGCATCCAATTTCTCTACAAGTTATATCTACACAAGTTTTTACCAAGTTCTTTGTGTACTGAATGGATTTGTATAATTTTTTTGTTGTTTTTCTAAGGTCAATTACCTACTAAAAAGATTACCCTTTAAAAAATAACCGATAATGTTTTTTTTTACTCGGGTTGTTCAATAAATTCTGTCGTGTGTTCATATATTACTTTATTTTTTCAAAGTACCGTCCTCACCATTTCCACATTCCCCATAAACTTAAATCACTCAGTAATCCAGCCCTTTGATTTTTTATAGGGAATTAAATTAAGTTCTTCCTCAAGCACTCCTATTATCAACTGCTCCTCTTTTGAAAATTTGCGGCCTTTAATGCATATTTTCACATAAGGAAACTAATCGAAGTCACAGGGTGCGAGATCGCGACGGCACCGCCGCGCGCCCCGCGGCGCCGTCATTCTGTCTGTGGTAGCGGCAGCTCTTTGAGACCGCGCGTTGTCGTGGTGCAGGAACTATGAACCGAGTCTCGAGATTGCCGTCGATGTTGTAACTCTTTAAACAACTGAGGCAGGCAATTTCCAGTACACCGTGATTTTGTGACTATCTTCTGCTCAGAAAGGATGATACGTTTTACTAACCCTTGTTTATTAAAAAAATACAGTTATCACATCATTCTTTTACCGACGGACTTTTATTTTCGAAGTGGCGTAGATGTAATCTCATCTTTAAGATCCACATCTTGCTCTATGACTTGGTTGGCACAATGCAGTGTATCCAGGTTTCGTCACAAGTTACAATTGAAATCACGTCTAACTAAGATTGTCTTCACAAAATAAACGTTGAGTCGATTCGCTCAGTAAGCCACATGCGAACTGGTCTCCGAGGTTCTTTTCTAAGCTATTCTTGAACTCGAACGTTATCGCCAGGTGTTTAAGAGCGGTTCCAAATTGTGCCACAGTCTCGCTTACCCTCTTTACTCGTTTTATAAATTTGTATCTTTCTGCGAGAATGGTGACGGTGTTGGTTGTATGTGTTTCTTTACCAACTCCACTAAATCTTCATATTTCGTGCTGGCGTGCTTTAGGTTGCATAAAACCACCGTTAGCTCGTACGTTGAATCACCAACACATGAGATTAATGTGGATGTGGGTCTAGGGTTGGGTACGTGTAGGGTACACGCAAGTCAACTTTACCTTCGTTTACTAAAAAATATGGTTCCAAACGTTTCACATATGTAGACTATGATCCACTCACTAGATTAAACTTCACTAACTTCAATTATGTATAAAATTAATTCGTGACTGCGCCACTGTTTTGGCAATAACAAAACACTTCTATTGGAGTTGCACTTTATTATCCAACTGACAGTTCGTAACAATATTCTACAATTATTGACATTACGTATATCATTTATCATTGCACCTACATACACACCAGACTCGAGTGCAAAACGCGTGAGTCGAGCTATCGACGTATTGAACGCAATTGCCGCGCGAGTGCATGTGGACGCAATGTACGGACATCTAGTGTTTCGCAAATAGCTGAAACGCGCTACTCGAATCGCGCGAAAGTCGCCTCATCTGAACAAGATCTGACTGCGTCGGCAGGCGTGTCGCTGCCACGGTCCACTCTGTACGCTCACTACCTGCGGCATTGTGCGACGCACCGGCTGGACCCGGTGAACGCGGCGTCGTTTGGCAAGCTCATCCGCTCCGTTTTCACGGGGCTGCGTACACGTCGCCTGGGCACCAGGGGCAACTCCAAGTACCACTACTACGGCATTCGCGCCAAGGGGCACGCCGACGCCGAGACGCCGCCCACGATGGACCTCGGCGAGGACAAGACCGACCTCGCCGACCAACAGGTAACGAAATGAATGACTCAAAACTGTATACATGTTGTTTCTTTGTCTATGACTATATTGGTACTATTGTTTACTTTTGTATAAAAAGGCTGATTGCACACGCAGGGAAATATCTCTATCTTCCGTTCATTTAATGAAAAATATTGGAAAAATATGGAATTTTAGTTTTTATATTCTAAATTGGGATATATTTTCTTCCCATCAGCCGATTTCGATGAAACAAAGCCTATTCGAAGCGCCAAGCTAGGCTTAATTAACCCGTGTAAACCCAATGAAAATCTGTTCAGTAGTTTTGGAGATTAGCGTGTTCAAACACGCTTTTTGTATTGTCTTTTTGTATTCTGTTACTCTTCATTCATCGCCCCCCATGGTAAATATACCAAATGTACAGACACGCTGGTTCTACAGTTTTATTATATGTATAGGTTACGTATAGAAGTTTACGAGTCCTATCCAATAACATATCGTTTATATTGGTGTTATTTATTTCTTTTGAATTTTGAATAAAGTTCACACCATTATAACTTTGGTCTGTACATCGAAACTGATTTATGTTGTAGATTCAAGTGATCACTCTTAGACGAGATGTAGGGAATTTCCACAATAGGGAAACTCTTCGAATCGTCATAATCCACAGTTCCTTATTATACAGTTCACATTAAATATCATAGGTAGTTTTCCTGTGCAAAAGTGTGGCGGTACATTACTATCAATTAAATAATGCCGGTGGACAGTCTTCACATTTCTGACATTGACCAAACGCTGAGAGACGTAGGTAAATTTGTTACAACGTAATGATCACTGGAAGGTTGGATGTTTATTTCCTTTTTTACTCAAATTTGGGTGTAATGTTTGCTGACTACGAAGACCGGCATTATTTAAATTAGTAGAAGTGTATACTTATTGTATGTATTTGTATATACAATATGTGTCTGCAATTTTCTTGTTCTAATTATTATTTATATACCTACATATATACTTACACGTCCACATGTATAATTAGTAATTATTAGATAGTATTTTTAGATATATATGTGATTATGTATGTAATTAATAATTACATACATAATCACATATATATCTAAAAATAAATACGTTTGTGCTGAGACTGCTCTTTCGGCACACACGGGACTATTGGACTCGATACGGGACTAGTCCTATTGGATTGTCCTATTGTTTTGTTTGTTATCTTAACTGTTATCAATTTAAAGCGTGTGTATGTATGTATCGGATATGTATGGTATGGGTGTCGTCAGCCGCAGCAGGAGGCGCGCTCGCCGGAGCCGGCGCCGGCGAGCCTGGCGGGCGTCGCGCACCGGCAGTACTTGGGCAGCGCGGCGCCGCCTGACCCGCCCGAACTCGCGCTCGATCCGCTGCCAGACGACGTACCGCGCGCCGCGCTGCACGCGCTCTGGAACCACCACCGGTGAGCTCGCGTACACACACACACACACACACACTCATACACACACACGTCACACCAACTCACGTGTCATTGACATACATTATACAGGGTTACTGGTAAATAGAACAGTTCCTTTCAGGGGATGGTAGTATGGAGTGTAATGATTATTTTTCACTAATCTGCAAAAATTAAGGCGCCTGCCTAAGGCGTTCATTAGGTGGGAGCGTGGTCAACGTTTGTCATTAATTTATCACCAGACGGTCTGTCTGCTCATGTGCTATCTTTTTTCTATAAAAAATTGTCAAATAGTTTGCTTGTTATGCCCGCCCTACACTCACGACATCAAGCCCTGCGAATAGGCGTAAAAGTAAGTGTGGATGATTTTCGTGGATTTGCGCGTTGACGGCTTATTTCTCGGAAGCCGTGAACGCTGTGAATAGGATTTTGCAAGGTCGGCGGCGCGCCCGCATACCCCCTGGTGTTGCAGGTGTCCATGGGCGGCGGTAACACTTACCATCACGTGAGACCGCTTGCTCGTCCGCCCTCTTCTCTATAAAAAAAAAAAAAAACGCGCGACAAGTCCGAGAAAACCATCCACACTTGCGTTTTACGGCTGTTCACGTGGCTTCGTGGCGTCACTGTAGAGCCGATATTAAGTGGTGTATTGGTATAATGAGAGTGTGGGTGTTTGCGTGCAGTTGCAACGGCGGTGAGCTGCTGGAAGCGGTGGCGGCGCTGGACACGGGTGCGGTGGAGCGGTGTCGACGCGCGTTCTGGCGGCGCGGCGCGGGCACGCTCTGCCGCCGCGCGCTCTGGCGGCTGGCGGCGCGCCGCGAGGTGGCCGCGTGGCTGCGCGTCGCCGACCTGCGCCTCTACCAGCGCGCCGTCGAGATGCTTCTGCCGGACGTGCTGCGACCGATTCCGCCGCAGCTCACACAGGTACATAATAACACACTTTACTCAACTTTTGTTTGAAAAAAATTGCAAATTATTTGGAGGAATTATAAGGTAGATATCCAAATCGTACATTGCCTTCATTAAAATTATTATAATGCCTATTTTTACTCATATTTATTGATTCCTCATCACTGATTTTTTCACTTATAACTCATTTTTTTCCATTTTTTAATAATAGAATCATTCAACATAAACTAAAAAAATAAAACAAAAGTACGCATAGCGCGCGCGACACGGGCATGTTCTGCGACAAAGGGACAAGTGTGAGCAGTACTTCATATGTAGCCTAATTTATACTATTAGTTATTCACAGAATAACTAATGGTACAAGTACAGAAGGCTCACTCCCCAATGACGCTCCAGGAAACCTACAAAATAAAATTTCGTTCAGCGCGAGCCAAGTTGAATCCTACCCGCATCGGAGAAAGGGGATATTACACTGAACCGCTGAAGGTCCCGCACACAATGACACTCCGTTACTAGTTTTATTTGTTAGTTTTATATTTGTTAGTTTATGCATACTAGTTTTATTTGTTTTAAAATACAATTTTAAGTTTGTTCTAAAATAAAATTTAATAAAAAGTATTATATCTACTTACACAAGATGATGGTAGTGTTTATACGCTTTTATTTACCTATGACGTATACACTTGTATACGTGCGGCGCGTGCGCTATAAATAGCTTGCGGTAACCACCCGAATAAACTCCTGCGCTGGGGCTCGTCGCTTTAAGTATATTTTCATACCTAAAGTGCGCAGTGCGCCAGGCCTGGTATAGTGTATGTATTTATGTGATTGTGTTGTTGTCAGGCGATCCGCAACTTCGCGAAGAGCGTGGAGGGCGCGCTGTCTGCGGGCGGGGCCGGCGCGCCGACGTGCGCCGCGCGCGCGCAGGCGGCGGCGGCCGCAGCGATGGCGGGCTCCTTGCGCCGCTACACCTCGCTGAATCACCTCGCGCAGGCCGCGCGCGCCGTGCTCACCAACCAGCTGCAGATACACCAGGTACATGCACACATCCTCTCATACACACTCCCATACACACACACACACACTCTTAGCTAAGATCCAATCAGGTATCAGGTAACCACCATGTCTCATACCTCACTCACCTCACACACTATCCTAGTTCAAAATAAGTCATTTATTTCGAAAGAAAATAAAACATTGATCCCTGTATGTATATTTTTGTAGGTAGCTTCATTTGTAAGAATACATATAAAAATATTCAAAAGAACTTAATCACTTAAACCTCTGACAACCAGACGGATTAGTTCTAGAAAATGTGTATAAAACTATATCTTATTCTCGATTATTTATTCTAACAAATCGTGAATCACCTTCTCTATATTTAAATACATAAAAAATAATTGATTTACCTCATATTTCTTAACATTCCCACACGTGTGCACGAATACTCGGTAAATAGTGTTATATTAACCTAAATTATGTAGGACTTAAGTTTGTTTTATCTTATTTTAATCAATAGTTATATGAAATCAAATTAAATCTGTTTATAGTACGCAGTAGTTCTGCAGCAAGGCGTACAAATATATCACATAATTATTATGTTACAAAGTTTAACTACAATCATTAAAATATAATCATTATAAAATTGATAAGAAATATGTTTAACCCCTAGACTGACATCGTAAAAAAGCAGATATAAAGAATTTTTTACACAGTTGTAACCATCACGTTGTAACCACTTTTTGCACGCCTACTAAGGCAGAACATGTTGGACAGTGTATTTAACTTTATCTCTTTTCACCTATGTTCTGGTAAATAAATAATTGCAATTTTAATTAACGTTATATGACTTGGGGCCGGATTGCGCGTGTCTAGCATCTGGGACTGAAAATCTGCAAGCATTTTAAGGGTAGCATTATTCGTGCGTATAAAAAATACATCAAACATTTTTTAATGATTGAATTTTCAATCTGTATTTTGGACAAGCATACAAATGAAATCGGATGAATGGTGTAAAATTAGATGTAAAATCACATGTTTTCGCTTGCGACATGACTACCTGGCGCCCTGGGCGATCGCCAGTTTACCCAACTCTCTACCCGGCTCTAAAATGACTTCTAATAAAGAAATAAAGACAATTTCAAATTAAAATACATTCGTAAACGTTAAACGTCTACATGTTATCATAAATAGTATAAATATAACGTGTGTATATATGTGCAGATGCTGTCGGACCTGAATCGCGTGGACTTCCGCGTGGTGCGCGAGCAGGCCGCGTGGGCGTGCTCCTGCTCCAGCGTCGCCACCGCGCAGCGCCTCGAGGCCGACTTCAAGGTAACCGCCCCTCTCGCCGGGCTACGGCTGACCTCTGCTCGGTATGACCGCGCCCCGGGTAGCGGATTCCGCGGCGATACTATCATTTATTGAGGAAACATACAGTCATAATATTACAGCAAAATGTTTTTAAAATATACCTAAAATTCCTTAATTTAAATCTGGTAATATTTAATTTAACAAATGAGCACGACAATTAGTAAAATAAAAACACTATTTGAAAACAGAAATATATGTGCCAGTGATCACTAAAATAGATCAAATTATTTTTATTTAGGAAATAGAAAAAGGACCCTTGCTTCGGTTCTCAACGGGAGCGGACAGTTCAAGTCACTTTGTGATTTCTGCTACGAGTTAGTGCATGTTTGCAACCTCTCTATAGTTTCGGTGTTTTTCGAGTATGTTATTAATGTCCCAAGTAAAATATGCAATTCTTTCAGACAGAACTTTTTAAAATCAAATTTTGAGTGAGATATTGCCTATACAAAACAGAGACCCTTCCACAGCGAGCATCGCTTTAAAGAGCACAATATCGACGGCGTAATGTCCGTTGGCTGACTGTGATGTGTGCATGTGGTGCATCCACACTGAACTTACTTTTTGTGGAGCAACGATTCCGAGTGTTAGTGAGCAACATCCAATAACAAAAAGTTATTGATTGTTAATAGATGTTGCCGTGTTAAGTAACGTTGCCGACTAACGTTTACTAACTGTCAATATGTGATAACAATCACACTCGTTTCCAAATGTTTTGTTTTGTTAGTTTACGTTACTGGCGATTTGGGTGCCATCGGAAAATTTAAACAAACTGAAACAAGTGGCCGCAAAAATGATAGAAAGTTATATTTACAAATGTTGATTCACAAAAATTAACTCCGGTGTGGTTGCAACATTAAAGTCGAATTTTAGTTAGGTTCACATCAAACGGATGGCACGCAGCGGCGTACACTCCGCCATTCCGCCTAGCGTTGGCTGTCTGATATCAGCGCCAAGCCGTTTATTTGACCGGAGATTCTCAGATGGAGAGGTTCTTTACAATGCTGTTAAAACAAGTAAAATGGATCCTCTATTGCTTTACGACGGTTGCTATTGTAGAACCTTTGAAAGAAGATAGAAAAGAAAGTAGTGGAATTGGAGTTGATCAGCGAACGTAATTTATGTAGCTACGGGGCTCACTTGCTCGGAATCACGGCGCAGTGATCAGTCGGCCGCTGACACTCTGTGATTACGCACAGCATAATGGCGGAGTGACCGCTGGGCGGGCTCATAAACGCAATTTTATATATAATCATACATGGGTGTGACGCCGGCTCAGAGTCAGCCGTCATCGAGTGTATAGTTGAATCGCATTGTTGTAGGCGACGCTCGGGCGCGGCGCGTCGCTGGAGCAGTGGGCAGCGTGGCTGGAGGGGTGCGTACGCTCGGCGCTGGCGGCCCACGAGCGGCGCGCTGACTACACGGCGCGTGCTCGTCGCCTGTTGCTCGACTGGTCCTTCTACTCCTCGCTTGTGATCCGCGAGCTGACGCTCAGGTATGTGCCGCGCGCGCTGGAGCAGTAGGCGGTGTGGCTGGAGGGATGCGTGCGCGCGGCACTGGTGGTGCGCGCGCCGCCTGCTGCTCGGCTGGTCCTTCTACTCCTTGCTCGTGATCCGCGAGCTAACGCTCAGGTACGTGCCTCGCGCACTGTGCGCGCTGGAGCAGAGGGCGGCGTGGCTAAAGGGGTGCGAGTGGGCGGCGCACGGCGGCGCGCCGCCTACTGCTCGACAGGTCCTACTCCTCGCTCGTGTTCCGTGAGCTGACGCTCAGGTATCGGATGCGCCCCTCCCGCCCGAAAAAGGACCAAGGTCGCCATCTAATTTCTGAGTTACGAGTCATTGTATTTTTGTAAAATTGGGTTAAAAGTAACATTGGGTTCGAGAGACTTGTACGTATTTCATGTTGCTTCAAAAAGAACAAACGCCGGTCGTAACACTCCGCTATAATAAATAAATAGTAATAGTCCGAATAAATAAATAGATGATTTAAAGGATTAATTTCTAGTACGTATTTTACTATGAAACTACATGGTGTCCACTGGCTATAAAATAGCACTCGACCATTTCTTTCAGTGGGTGTCCTAAAAGACGACCAAGGAATAACAAAATCGCTAATACAAGCTATAAAGCTCTGAAAAAATAAACTCGCTAATTCGCTTGACCAGGCGTGACATTTTAGGGCCATACATCCTCGTGCAGAAGACGATGTTCATGAGTACTCTTGCAGTGGACGATGAAAAGGCTGGTTACGGTTATATCTGTTTAATGATACAGACGAGTAGTATCATATCGCGAGTAGTATATGGACCGTACTGGATGGACACAGACGAGACGCCGTAAAAGACCTAGGCCAAGGTGCCGAGCCGACTTCGATTTTTTCCATGAGAGATGATCGAAGGTGGCTACAAACGGAAGAGTTTGGAGGAGAACGAGGGATGCCTTTGCGCAGCAGTGGGACACTATATTACAGGCTATTAAAAAAAAGTATACCACATATCTTATAGTTTGATTATTAATCAATTTGTTGTGATGTGTTTGTGCGTAGGTCGGCGGCGTCGTTCGGCTCGTTCCACTTGATCCGTCTGCTGTACGACGAGTATGTGTCGTACCTGATCGAGCGGCGTGTTGCGCTCCATCAGGACGTGCCCGCTATCGCTGTCATGCAGCGCCCGCCGGTGACTATACACGCGACGCACACACACGTACACATACACGAACACACAAATGCGCACATGCACGCTATACAAATACACACGCATGCACAAACAAGAACACATTCACGCACGCATATACAAACACGGGAACACACACATTCACTCACACTCATGCAAACACACGCACACATGCACACGCAAACACGTGCGCGCGTGCATAAACAGGGACGCTCGCATACACGGACGTACTCAAGTGTACATATTCATGTACATCTACTTCATACGTTCATTCACACATGTATTCACACGTTCTTTTGCCGTCACCTAGTTAACGTGTACTTAATGTGCATAATAATTCTCCTATTCCTTTATCCTTACCCTTCCTTTACCCCATTTCTCCCAATCTTTTTCCAAATCCACTTTTAAATGTTCAAAAGTGTTCAGCAGATGTCGGCATGTACCACGGATGTAGCAGGCCGATAGTAAGTAATTACCATTAGATGGGGCTGTCTACTTGTACGATTTATTACTTTTATAAAAGAATGTTTGCATAAAAAAAAATGACAATAACATGTCCATTTTAAGTGCCGGCTTTTAGGGATAACTTTTCATTGGCTTTACCCAAAAATTAGTTGGCGACATTTTGAGACAGTAAGCCCCGTCGTTTAATGGCGATTTTTGAGATATACTACATAGTCTGAGAGGTTAACCGAGCTACTAATATTTGTCTGATCAGGAATTGGACAAGCATTTCTCCGAGTCTGATCGTGTTTGTGTAGAGCAATCGCCGGCCTAGTATGTACACGATTAAAACCTTGTTGCGTTTGTTAAATGACTTACTACAGTGTCTTTAACACTCATATTCGTTACTCGTTCTTAACTTTTAAGAGAGGGACCATTTGACCCCATTTCTTTTCTCATCATGGACCACTGACCAATAAAAAGTTATGTTTTGCTAAAAGTTTCTCTGTATAAGGCGGATTCATTGCATAAATACAGATAATAGGATACAACAAGCTCAAAAATATCCTTCACAAAAATTACTTTTAATTTTGCAGTACATTTCAAGGTTTTCCGTGAGAGAGGGATACGTGGCCAGTCGAGCGCGCCCATCGGCTGTTGGATTGCAGCATACACTGTCCCCCTCAAAAAAATATGTGCAATAATAAACGAATCGATTTGAGTAGAGACGTTCCATTTCGCTCCTCACACTCACCCCTCAACACTACCGATACCTCATCACTACCTTTACCACTACCTCAGACAATATATCCACAGTGGATTATTGAGTCTTTTCACATATGGCAATGGTGCAATTAGCACATTCTGCCAGTGTCAAGTTATGTTCGTATTAAACAAATCCAAAGTCTAAAACGTATCCTGTCAGTGTCGTCCCGTCGAAGTGAGTTGGGAGTCACCCAGTAAAATGATAGTAGATTTGCTGATGACAGTAGAGGACTCCTTGGTAGCACACGAAAAATGCAGTCCCATGTTTTTATTTGGTTATCACAAACATTACGCACAGGAAATACTTTGAAGTTTACTAAACTGTCACTAATAGACTAGAAAACAATACACAATTTTTATAATAATCAAACAATAACTCAACTTCACTTCTCGAGTTTCCACCAAAAAGCTGGGTTATTGAGTGTGACGTCATTGTTTACAGGAGGAAGAAGAGGAGGAAACGGGAGAGGAGTGCGTGCGGGAGGAGGAGGAGGACGAGTGGGAGTGGGATGACGAAGACGAGGATGATGAGCCTTCAGAGTGCAAGAAATCACGGCCCGATGTCGAGTAACCCACGAGGTACTTCATGTGTACCCCTAAACGATTCTAGTCCTTATTACTAGCCCATTAACGTTCACATGGGTGTTGCCAGATGTACGCCTCGACGCGATCCAGTTGGTCAACTCCCAAAGGGATCCTACTAGTATGGCATAATTTATACTTATGTATAACTACTATATAGCGTTCTAATAATATTTTATTAAATATTTCATGTGCAACAGATTGATCAACTTAATTTTGAAGTTTTCTTAAGAAACACGACTATGTTCTAAACTGTACTTTTATAATGATCTTAAAAATTGCGCAAAATATCGCTCAGCCTGTAATGATAATTTTAAGAGAAAAATAATTAATTTTTTAGACATCTATCAGAAAGATAAGGCGTTCGATTACAAACTTTTTGCCCTCGTGACCGAGTTATTACGGTGAGTGCAACGTTCATATTCGTTGCTATTATTGAAACTGGAGATTTATTCTACAACATTCGATTTGCGGATGGCGCTACATTACCCATTTATGGGGGAAATTTATAATGAGCTGCAAAAGAGCTTTATATTTGTTCAACATTATAGCACAATTAAAAACAATACGCTCTTAATTGCACCCTGCATCCGATATAACGATTAATTGCATCTACGTCTGTACATTCAATAATTTTTGTTCGTAAGGAACAAATGCTTTTTTAAATATGGCAACATTGTCACGATATAAACATGAAACATAATATTATGTCGGTAAAAAGTGTAATATAAACTTATTTAGAAAGTTTGTTATAATCACAAACAATGAAAAAATGTTTAAATATGGTGAACTCATTGGTGGCATTTTTTTTTATTTTTAATTTACTTTTTCAAGCAAATTGTAAATGAATGTAAAATGTAGAAAAAATAATTGACTCAGATTTTCAAGACATTTATGTATATATTGTCTGAAATATAACATTGGGTTTCGTAATCTTCGAAAACTTTTTATAAGATGTATGTTTCATGTGCATCTGCTATTGCGAAGTGCATAAGGAACATTTTCATAACGAACTTTGCTAACACTTAGCAAATATGAAAGATATGTGTAAATACACGCAGCAAATATCAAAGATATGTGTAAATACACGCACTTCTAACTTAAATTTAACAGTGAGCTACACTAGCGACGCGCGCGGCTAGACTTGTAAATTAAACATAAACAAATTTCAGTTATGAAACCTATTATGAAATCGGTTATGAACCGTGTGTTTGTTTTCGTATACGTCATTTTTAATTAATACGTCGTATTCCGTAACTAGTCAATTTCATAATTTGTCTGTGCATGAACACTGTCAAGATTATACGTGTGTACTCGTACGTGTACAGCGTCTACGATATTGGGTATTAGTCACATGAATCACAAACGCAATCTGTCCTCTAATCCTTTTTATACTTGTGTATTGAGTATATATATATGTATGTATATGAAGTTGGCATTTCTTTCACGACCAAGGAAGAATAACGTGAAAATTTAGTTACGTTAATTATTTAAATTAGTGAGTGGTCTCGGCCTAACATGTACAGATAGATAGGAGTATTCATTTGTACAGGGAGATTTATATGAATGTTACAGTCAACACGTCAATTTGGATCAGAAATGGCGTATGTATGAAAAGTACGTCTCTGATTTTATTTTATTTTTTTTAATCAACAGGAGGCCGCTTTTACTAACATGTTCAGCTTATGTTTTAGTACGGATTTTAGTAGACGTTCAACAACGGAACCGAACCGTTCCCCAAACATTCAGCATCGGTGGCCATTAGATGTGGAATTTGGTGCACTGTCACCGATTTTTGATTATGAATAATATACGTACATATTTCATAATTATATTCTAAAAAAAGAAAAATGCCAGTCGCAATTATCTTAATGTCTGTTAATTCATGTTTTGGGAGGGGGAGAGTGCACGCTGCTATCCAACAGCCGCTGGGCACGTTCGACTGGCCACGTTACCCCTCTCTCACAGAAGACTACCTTGAAATGTACTGTATTTCCAACTTTATCTTATTTCCCCAATGTACGTATGCGTATTTCGGTAGTCAGTGAGATGTGCCAGAGCCCATTCCCATCCCGTCCTATCCTATCCCTCTCCATTTTCCCAACCCTTTCTCCAAATCCATTCCTATATCTTCAAAGGTAGGCAACTCCGGGGTCGTGCCAACGTTTGTCATTTTCGACTAATGTTGGAATGTGTCGCGGATGTCTATGGGCGACAGTATCCACATATCATCAGGTGGACTGTATGCTCGTCTGCCGCCATCGTCCATGAAAAGAATGCCATTACCTAGAAAAGTTGTTCATTAACTGTTTCTGTTCTTATTTTGACAAATGAACGTTTTGTTCCAATTGTGACCGTTAAAAGTTAGTGACGCAAAGCGAACCGTTAAAATTTTTGGAATACGAAAGACTATAGTACAGTACAGTTTTCGCTTACTGTAACGTTTACGGCTCAGCTTACTGTAAATAGGTGTTAGTAGAATCGGCCCTCTATTTTCGCTGTTGACTGTCCGGAGTATGACTTAAGGCGTTTAAAGTTTTTTAATATATTGAACTTTAAACAGAAAAAGTCTTTTTAGCAGGTATGATGTATATAATTACTTTGTGTTAAGTGAAATAAATTTGTATATAAACACCGATGTAGTCTGTACACATATTTATTTTTCTATTAGGCATTCGTATTTTTCGTAGTGCAATCCTTAATTATACCAAAGAAAAGCACTTTTGTTTGAAATCTTTGCTCAGTTTGTTATTTAAATGTAAGCTGTTTAATGTACGCAGGTAGTATATATTTAAGGTTATGTAAGCGTGAAGAGCGCTGTAGATTTTACTACTAGGTAGGGGATTCCCAAATACTTAATTTTGCAATGAAGATTTATTATTTATTTATTTTTATTTTTCTTAAATGTGAGTTTATTAAAAACATTGGTTGATTTAGGGTCATTTGCGTCGGTTATACATATTTTCAATTTGATTTTTTCGTGGCTAAGGACAAATGAATAAATGTTGAATTTTTGTGAAGTCCGCACCGTGGACTGTATCTAAGGACGTTCCAAAACTAGCTATTATATAAAACGTGCGTATCGAGTGCCGCTACGCGTTTTAATATAATTCAAACGCGCGTATGCGTTTTGTTTTATGTACGCGCGTATCAATGTTTTGTCAGTAGCAATACGTGCAGTGTATACGCGTCACGTAACCTAAGCACGCATACGAGATTTGTTAAAACGTGCGTATTGGCGTTAAACGTGCATTTATTTCATATGTTATGAATACGCGCTGACAGAAGCGCGTCAGCGATGATATAAGATACCTTTTTATATTGTTATGTTCTTAGTCATCAGGATACATTTGATGCAAATGACTCTTAAGGGCCAGGACATACAATTATTCTACGTATATATGTCGTTAAATGTTAGGTATACTAAGTAGTTTGACCATGTTTGTTGTTAGGCGATGTCGGGTACCAAAGTACGTTGTAACACATTTCAGAGACATTCATAGTAATCTTTGCAGTTTAACATGGATTATGTAGACGTTTCATGTAAGTCAATGATATAATATAATTTTTATTTTTACTCGATCCACTTTTGCATTGTAAAATGTGTCTTAAATTTTTAGCAGTTATTTCCAACCTCAGACCCAATAGTAAAAAATCTATAGTGGAGTGTAGGCTTTCTCGGCCGGTGTCCATATTAATTGAATCTTCCGGACTACTTGGCCGAGGTCTTCTGAAATCTCTTCTCTTTCTTCCTTTCTCTTTCTGGAAGAAAGAGAAGAGATTTCAGAAGACCTCGGCCAAGTAGCCCGGAAGATTCAATTAATATAGTAAAAAATCTATTAGTCATTTGGGCCCCGGGTCAGTATTTTTGGAAACCGAAGCTGCTAACAACTAAGGTTTTCACAAAATCGTGTATATACCCAATGATTCCAATGATGTAGACCTCCCAGACATTTGCGCATCTCCTTCTGCAATGTTAGAGGTGTGCGCCAAAAACCGACCCGCTTCGGCATATCACAAATGTGTCAAAAGTATGCATAAACCTATACGAAATGCGTGAACAAAAAGTAGATTTTGTATTCAGATTACATTAGTTAGCCCCTAGAATATTTCATGCCCAATTTGTTCTCCAGTTATCTATCAAGTAATACCAGTTGACATTTACTAAATCTATCAGGATTCACGCTGAATGTGAATGCTCTCCCGCACTTGTAACTTTGTACAACTGTGCGGGACCGGGCTCAGTGTGTTGTTTGTTATCGGACGGTAAAACTATAAACGCATGTGTAAACTACATTAATATTAAATATGTTATTTTGTGTTAATCTCTAGGGGTAACTGAACTCATAAACATTAACGTGTAAGACGGTCTGTAGTCAACTTGACGGGATTCTGGTAAACACAGGTACTGCCTTCAATGTTGCCTTAAAACATAATACCTCGTGTTGCTACGTTGATTGCTAAAAAATCCTCATAGGTTGTGTTTCAGAGCAAATAATAATAGCCAACGTTGTGATTGCTTTTGGATTAATTGTAACTTTGAAGCTGTCCATTCGTGTATTAAATTGAATGTATCTAAGGTAAATGTACATTTTTATCGAATGAAGACCAGTAGTGGTCTAAATTTATCAAATCAAAATTAATGATTCGCCCTAAATGTTACAATAGTAGGAATGCTAAAGGGAGTGCCCGCGCGCTCTCACGTGCCTATAAAATAAAAATGTGGAATTTATTTTTTAAAAATATGTATTAGCCATCGAAATGCCTTTATTAAAATAGGAAAGAATAGGAACATCTTGTTTATTTTCGTCAGTTGTTACTGAATATAAAATTATTTTTTCCTGATGCATTTGCTGGAATTGTACTGAAATTTTAATGTAATTGATATAAACTATGAGCGCTACTCAATTTAACGCTAAAATTTACCATGTAATAATAATAATTGTATTTATTTAATACATTTACATATTTTCCATTATACATTGTTTATATAGAAAAAGGTGGTAAATGATCAGACAGTATCCGCTTGATGAGAAGCGGATACTGTCAGATCTGTTCTGCCACAACAGTAAAAAGACAACGTCCGCTCCTACACTTTATTTATTAACCAGTACTTTTAAAGAGGATTTGAAATATAATGACGAATCCATTATATAGATTATATACATTCGACTTCTCCCACAACGAAACGAAAATTGAGTGACGTTCATTTTGTGAATTTTGGTAAACATAATCACGATCATACATATGTGTTACGCATACAATAGTTTATAAGATATTTGTAATGGGTGTCTTAATAATTTATAAGCGTACTGTAGCTAAAATCTTCACTATACTAAAATACTTCACGCGGTAAATGTTAATAAAATGTTTGAAATATAAGTCGTATGTTTCAAAAGTGTGAAATTTGATATGTAACAATTTAATTACGGTGCGTCTTTTTCTATCGTCATAATTTAGAAAGAGACACAGTATGCGTCATATAAAAGTGTTAGTACATTTCGGAGCACAGTAATTAATATCCTCGGTTCACAATTATGCCAAATAAATAATTTTATTTCTGAATGGATTCAACTACATTGAATATTTGACGTATAATGGCGCCGCAAAGAGCGATGATTGTACTGCTGTTCGCCGCAACCAAATTATTGATAAAATGATTCTGAATTCAACTTCTTAGTATAAATGTCGCGTTTTATTAATTTAATTGTTTTTTTAATGGTACGCACCAAAGAGAAAAATCTGATATACATTTTGTATGTATAAACACGCAGGAGAGGGGTCTGTTTGATTAAACACTGGCACCACCACGTTACGATACGAGCTTCCAGTCTAAAACTGCATAAATTAGTTTTTCGAACGTTGCAATTTGCGACTGGTACTTATTGATACTTCTCGTAGTAAAATTCAAAGTACAACTAAAAACAAATACCAAACCATTGATATCTACAGTAGTATAATAAAACATTTAGTGAACATGTTTTCCTTTGCCACTAAAGATCGACACGCTTTAAAAATAAATCTGATTGGTCGAGAAACTAGACCACTTTTAAAGGTGTATTTCTTTTTTGTGGTGAGTGTTTGTATTAAAAATAATGAATAAATCTATTTGATGTGGCGCATATCTTTATTAGATTCATCCGAATATCTCCATTGGTGAACAAACTCATCTGCTCTCTCCATTTTAAATGATAATTTTTGGATAAATATGCCCCGAAATATTAAAGCAGAAGATGAAAGATTATTTAGTTTGGCATCAACAACTTCCCCAACCGCATTTTTGGTATATGTGGAAGCCATTTTCTGGAAGTCGTTACGAAAAGGTAACCTTCAGAAGTTTCATACGAGTAATTTAGAATCATGATTGTCTTCGAGATGTCGCGATAATTAAACTCAACTCTGACGCAAATTAACAAAGATGAAATACGAGCAGAAGCAAGTCGACCAGATACAGGTTTGCACCCCAGAAAATACCACCGAGTTTATATCCAGTAAATATTGAGTGAATACCAAGTAAATACTGAGTAAATAGTAAATACGGAGTAATACTCAATAAATATTGAGTAAATACTCGGCAAATATTTGAGTACTTAATGGTGTGCAGCCCCATCACTACACACAATACTAAGTCACGTTTAGCTACAGTAATGGGTCTGATACATGAGCTTATAAACTTTTGTACCAATCTAGGTAAGACTAACTGATTTATTCCAAAAATGTTTAAATTCAGCAACGAAATGCATGGACTGCACTCCCGACGCAACCACTGGCATATGCAGATGATTTTAGAGAAAAGAAAATTTCAAGACTTCTAACTAGTTTAATATCACTTGTGTAATTGGATTCTTTAAAAAAATAGCGTTAAATGGCTTATGCCGAAACAAATAACTTGTGTTCTACTAGCAGTTTGTTTCTTCGTATAATATTTTGTTATAACATTAAAGTGCTACCTGATCCTTGGGTTACTTATCTTTGTATCGCTCGTGTTGAGTATGAGATATGCTTGATTGAGTATGAACTGCTGTATGTGGTGTATTTTTACAGAGACCTGAATAAAAAAAAATCGTTATATTCAGGCACTAGTTGACTAGAGTTATAAAAACGTCGTAAAACTATGGTTTATTATTTTATTCTAGGGGATTTCAGTATTGCCAAGTTATATGATTTCTAATATCCATGTATACTTTATAAAATAAAATGTTTAGTTCCATTTTCGGATTTTTAGTAAGACTACGATGTACTGTAGCGATGGGTAACTCCGGATTCAATGAATCAAAAGACCCGAAACCGCGAGCGGAGCCGAAACTCTCAATGATTCCGGCTAACTGTTATCGACTACGAGAAGTTATTTATTCCTTTCATTTACTCAGCAATGAGTTACATGAACGAACACGATGCAAAGCGAATGAGTCGTTTTCAGACTTATAAAGTAGGTGAATCAAAGGAGTCAAGGAATCGTTAAGAGTCGGATCCGCGAGCGGAGTGAGCCGAAACACTCCGAGGAGTCGTGAATACTCACGACTAAATTGTACAGTTTTTTTATATACTGTGGTCGATCCTACGTCCAATTGTTTAGCTTCAGTAAATAATATTCACTGTATCATGTAAAAATATCTTAAGTGCTAGGCTAAGTTGCACCAGAAAAAATTTGTAAGCATCAAAAGATCGACTCATTAATGCGAAAGTGAAACGTTTGGTTTGCTGTTTAATCTTATTTCTTGCTAATTCCTAAGAAAAAAATTTAGCGAGGTATTAATATAATGTGTATTACAATTTCTTAAATCAATTTGATATAAATGTTGTTTGGACGATATAGTGTGAAAGAGGTGGGAGTCTGTGTTTATATGTTACGCCTTTCATTTCTCTAGTCAATATTGTAAGGAGTGCGGTCCACGCGTGGGCGTGGGTAAGTTTAGTTAAGTGACGTTTGATTGTTGTAGGTATATGATACGATCGAGAGTCCTTATATGTTTTGTATGCCCTAACTTAAGATGATATGTAATGTCTGAAAATAATGCTAGTCATGTGTTTATATTGCGTTTTATTTTATACCTGTTCCTACACTACCATCACTTTATTTTAATCAGTATTAAGACTAATCCGACCCCTCGGCTAGAGCTGAACTCTGTATGAATCCAATGTACCGAGGGCGTAGTCAGGGTTTTATCCAGGGAAGCAAAGCAATTTTCTTATAATTTAAATACAGATAATGTAATGCGGTGAGTCTGTTGCTTATTCTTCCCTATGTGAGGGGTTAAGCACCCCAACTTGCCCCATGACTACGCATATATTTTCAATGTACCTTTTTGATAAAAAGATTAAGACATCTAAAGGTTGCCACGCCAGCGTTGACGTTTTCAGGTCGGCACGGTGCAACTTGATAACTACTCGTACATTATGTACTGAGACTGGTGGTACAGAAAGAATTTATTTCATAAATACCTACGACATATTTTATGTACTGTTTATTTCACTGCAAAAATTTAATGTCGTGCAAGATATTGATGTTGACAGGGCATCGGTCTGAACTCGCCTCGATCACGCCATTAAATGGGAAAAACTTCAAAAACTAACATCCCTAACCTGGGCCATTCCATCTATCGCTACCGGCTCTTCCATACTGGTAGAGAAACAATTTGAGTATAGGTAAATATTTAGAATTTCTGTTTTCACTGTATTTAACAATCTGTAGTTCTATCTGGAACAAAAACTGTCCAGAATGTTCGACTAGCCAGTAAAATAAATTGGAATATTTATGTCCAAACAGTTGGATCATCGAACTACTAGTAGGACTAGATGAAATAAACCGTTTTATTCACTTTTCCCCGCTAGTAGGGATAGATTTTTACTTATGCTTATTATCTTGCTAATAGTAGAAATATTGTTAAAAATAAATTAATGTACCATTCAAATAGTAAAAGCACCGCTTTAATTTTACACTAATATTAAAATGTAAGCAATTGATATTCGGAAATAACGTGTTAGGCGGACTCGGCCCCTTTCAGTCGCTTACTTTATATTCTAGAAGGCGATGAGTAAACTTTCATACCAGAAGAACATTGGTACAGACAAGTCTCTTTATCTTTGTTGTCGCCTAGTACTCAATAAAATAAGTCTAATTTAAAAATTGAGCATTATTCATGTGCTAATTCAGAACATCTACATTAATTGAATGAAACATTGAAAGGCGTAAATTGTTTCTCAAGACTATATTGGATTGATGCACAGGTAAATAGCTCTAGCCGAGGAGGTGGGCTGGCCTGACGCCCGACTAAATGCTCCAGATATCCACTAAGTTATCAATTTGAACTATTTCACTACTACAGGGCTAATCAATGAATGTATGCGAAAGGCAAATTATGGTTTAAACTTTCATAGCAGCAATCAATGAATATGAATGAATGTTAACATTCAGTTTCCGATTTCAGCATACGATGAGTGGGGATGGTGAGAAGTCGCATCACATTCTGGCAGTTTGATTAGGTTGTATAAGTAATTTGGCGCGGTATGCGACGATCCAGCCAAGTTTATACTGGTCGGCTAGTTTCGTATTTCCAATTGTGATCGAACGCCGAGATACAGTATAGTAGTGATTACAACGTAAGGTGTTTTGGATGTTCCTTTTTTAATCATGCTATAATTATTACGGAATATAAGATGGCCCACCGCCATTATGTAATTTGTAGTACTGTGCGGGTGTTCCTAGAGGTAATTAAATAAAACAAAAAAAGATGGTTCTCTTAATAAATATTATTTCAACATTCCGATAGCCTAATTAATGTACAAACAGACGGCCGCCGTAACCAATACATATTAAAATAATATTTACAGAGAGTTTTAACGTTAACATGTGCGCCACTGTCCACCACGTTACGAGACTATTAAAGTACAACACAGTATACAATCTTTAATTAAAATAATATAGTAAATATGTATCTTCTTACTCCACACTTGATATTGCGATTGCGTAAATTGCGTAGGCTTTTCAGCAATAACATCCTAGGAAGCAAATTACAAAAGAAAACAAATGTGTTAGTAAAAAAATAAGTCCTGCTACTGCAATTTGTCGCTTACGATGTTCATCTTGAAAACGCTTTATATAAGGAACAATACTATAAACTATAATAATAATGTGCAAATGAAATTGCTAAAGATAATTAACTAAAAAATTAACACCAAAAATCAACAACCGCCGTTTAAAAATAATAAATATAACATCATAGATTAAATATTTTGCTAAAGTTACAAAATTACGTCTTTTGAATGATAATTAGTATATAAGTTAATAAAGTAGGACACCAAGATATGGAGTAAGTATATAACGTCGTATACTATAGTAAGTGATATGAAAGACAACACCAAAAATAAACATAAGTATTTAAAATACTAAATATACTTTGATAAAAGAAGGAATGAGGGACGCATCATTTACTTTTATAGGAACACATGCGCTACTAAAGTAAGTATAATTTCATAATGAATTAATAAAGAAACCTGAATATTATGTTTAAGTTACTATGAAGGGCCGTAGATGGTGATTGTCAACCATATAACGGTAAATGTTACAATCGCGGATATAATTGACGGTCAACACTACAAAATAATGTTGTATGCCTGCACGGCAAGTCATAGATAAACCTATGACATAGGTCATAGGCAGGGCCGTCTTTACCAGGGGGTGCAAGGGGTGCGGTGCACCCCGGGCGCTCACCTTTTAAAGGTAATGAAAAAATATAACGCTATAGTAAACAATTACACAATAGGATATTTGACTGTCATAGGATACACAATAGGATATTTGACTGTCATAGGATACACAATAGGATATTTGACTGTCATAGGATACACAATAGGATGTTTGACTGTCTTAGGATACACACCCGCACCCCGGCGCAGAATAGACTTAAGACGGCCCTGGTCATAGGCATAGGTGCATAGGCACCAGATAAATCTATATGCAATAAATCATTTGACTTGCACATAATGATTACGTATTAAAGTAGTTTTAAACGTAAGTAAACGCGGGTAGTTGAAAAATGTTCTGTGCAAACCTATCGCAATGTTATGTAAAATAAAATAAGATAACATTTAGTAATCGTTTAACATACAATTGTTCGTTATTGTCTTTGCGAGATTCATTGACACATAAAAGGGAATAACAATTTCGACCGTTGGTCAACTTGCTCTGTAAAAAACGGATAATGTCAACAATTCGCGATTATTGTCAACATTCGCGTAGGAGCGCCAGATAGAGTAAGGAAGACTGATTGAATTATTAACTATGTATTTCTTATTTGGTTCGAGTTATGTATAAGTAACTCATGTGTTCCTGCAGTTGGAATGAGATGGTATAAACACGATAAAGAACGAAGTTGATGACAAATTTTGATATTCGAAACTCCCGACTTTAAACGGTTCCAACGAATTTTTGTATTTGTACAAAAATAGACTTTCTTTGGTTGAGCTAGCCTATCTTTTGATTATCAGCTAGCGTTAAATCTACGCTCTAGGACCTAAAACTATGAAAAATCCGATTTTTTTTTGCACATTGGAACCGTCAGATTATTCTGAAGAGTAGTAGTAAATAACTAGAGACGACATGTTTCTTGGAACTTGTTTCACATTGACCATTAAATTATTTAAACCCATAGATATATTTTGTTCGGCATTACTAATTAAATAATGCCGGTCGGTTATGTTCGTATTGCGAACAAACACAAATACGCATAATCATTGAAACATTTTCAAGAGTTTAAAGTCTATGTAACAAAAGATGGCCGACCGGCGCTATTTAATTACTATAGGTTGTTTCTCAAGCGTTGGCATGAACAAATAAAATGAGCGATAACGAATTATTGGTTTAATAAAGTAAAAAAAAAAATTTAATCAGACAATAAACCAAAAATCGTGTCGTAAAAAAATTAATCAATTTGTATAAGACAATCTTAACAACAGAGTGAGTACGTACATATTTGTTCATGCCAGCTCTTGTTAAACAACCTATAGTAATGTATATCAAACTATATACTCGTATGCGTTTGTAAAGATTTTTAGAGTCTGGCGAACGAAATGTGGCACAACGGTAAAATAGATTTTTTTTATATTTTTCATTTTTTCAAAATGGTCCGTTTTATAAAATGAATGTTAATCTATTTTCTTTTTAATTTGCCTACCACATTTCATCTGACAGACTAGTTGTCACCGACACTGTAAATATTGCATTTAAATCTAAAGGTTCAAATGACAACAAATCTCAATCGTCCAACATTATTTCCGCTGAAGTCAGAATTTTTTTTATCCAAATGCTTATTGTGTGATGTGAGTGAATGTTCCCCGGAGCGTGCGGCGAGAGTGAGAGCTCAGAGCGCGACGGCGGCGGAGCGTTTGTCCCTGTTCTTGTTGCGGGCGAGAGTGCGCGCCTTGCACGCCGCGTTGTTCTGCAGGTGCTGCAATATATACACGAGATTATTACATTTATTATTTCAGATAACGAGCTTATCACTTCAGACGATTACTGCGAGAGTCAGCACACTGCGAGACTTTTAAAACATTATCGGCCACACGATTTGTTCATTCCTGGCAACACCTTTCTCTCTAAGTAGGTTAATAGGCTTAAGAACTCTGTATTACAAGCCTTTACAAATAAAAATAAGTGGCTTAATAGTGACGAGCGGCAGTGTGATTGTTGACATTCATTATTTATAGTAACAGCAAAATGTATTTGGTAACAGAAACCAGCCTGGCGTCCTGATCAGCGTCCTAATGCACATTATTCTGTACACGAAGGATGCATGACCTTCAAACGACAAGCTGTCTGGGTGGTGTTTATTATTATGGTATGAAATATAGAAGACTGAAACAATAAAAAGTGATTTTATTACAACGTAAAATCGTACTCAATAAGTGTGCAACAAAATTTAATGATGAGCTGAGAATTTATGGTGGTAAGTCAGTGAAGGCCATCCCATGAATATTGACATTAAATTTATCACCATTGTTTTTAGAAATCGAGAGCAAAGACCGTATCACCGAAACCAAACGCAACGGTGTGGACACAGCGCAGGACTATTTTATTTTATCGAAATGTTTATTTATATCAGTGTATGTTAAATAAAACTCTAAAGGCCTGTTCAGATATAAGCGACATTCGCTGCCGCTTGCGGTAACGATAATGCCTAGGCGATATCCCACCGGGAATTTTATGCGAGTACCTCAAGTCGCGCAAATACGCCAGATGGGGAGCGAATATTGCCAATCTCTGAATGATGGAATTATCGCGTACCCACGACGCGTATATCGCTCCCGCAGGCGGCAGCGACTATCACTCATATATTGTATGAACAGGTCTTAACTGAATAATTTTGAAGTGAAATAAAAGAACTTCAAACAAGCTATGATATGGGGTTCTTCAAGAGAGCTGTGAATAGGATTTTGCAAGGTCGGCGGCGCACCCGCATGCCCCCTGGTGTTGCAGGTGTCCATGGGCGGCGGTAACACTTACCATCACGTGGGACCGCTTGCTCGTCCGCACACTAGTGTCTCTCTAAGGATGAGTCTCTTGTGTTTATTTATTCATTATGACACACCAACACTTCACTTGTTAACAATTGTTAAAAGCATTATTTAAATAACTAATACCACAAATGTCGCGATAACAAGTATGTACAACATACAAAGAAAATAACAGAAAAAAGCGGATATTAAAAAAAAAGATACCAATGAATTAGTCTAATCATAAGTGGATTAACTATTTATGTGATTGCAGCATGTTATATCGTTATGTCTTGAAAATGTCAAGCTCGAAATCGCTGTGTGTATCATTATATGATGCAGATATATGTGTTGTGTGCACACGTGAGTCTGTTTCATCGTGAAGCTCTGGTTACTCACGCGCTGCAGCTTGTTGAGCCGGTGTCGGTGCGCGGGCAGCGGCTGCAGCGTTGCGTCGGCGAGCTCTAGCGCGGCGCGCAGCGGCGGCGAGTGCGGCGCCAGCGCCTGCAGTCCGGAGCCCAGCGCGCCAGCCAGCAGCGCGTACCGCGCGCGCCCCGCCCACGACACACACTCGACGCGCTCGCAGCCCACGCGCACGCTCACGGTCGGCACTTCCTCCTCCTACACACAAAATAGTTGAGGATACGGTATCCGATGACAGCCTTAACACGCCACGCTGCCCGAGCGGCTTGCACAGTCCACTCTTCTATAGGTGGTGTAGTTCCTGGGGCTAGTGGTAGCCGTTTTATTATCCCTTTACAACATCCATGGGTAGAGATAGGGTGGTAATATTCTATAGTCAGGCGACACCATGTTTGTAAAAATGGGGCAACTTGTCATAGGCTCACTGTTATTCACTTCACTAGGCTGACGGTCAGCCACAACCACTACACTGTTTACTTCAGTGGGCGGGGCGGTATGTAACGTGACACGGTCCATTTATTAGATTCTCCAACAAGTTACCATACATTTACATTATAAAAGTTAATTACTTATACATTAACACATATAGCAGCTCCTTACAGAACACAGTATGCAAAAGTGTTTTATAAGAATAGGTGGACTGCATCACAGTTTAAGATTAGGAAAAAGAAAATCCATATTTAAATAATAGTCAAAAACAATTGACCGTACACAGCAGTGACAAGGGTAACTCGTTTCTGATACTTCCAGCTTTTTTAACATTATCAAGTAATCTTTGTAATTATTTTTTAAACCCAACTATTCCCTCCCCATATATCCATCCGAGCTCCTTCCACAAGTCATTACTATCGTTGCCTTAGATTGGAACTAAGGCCTACTTATACATTAGGGAAATAAGATTAAAGTGGGAAATGCAGTACATTTCAAGGTAGGCTTCTGTGAGAGAGCGGTAACGTGGCTAGTCGAGCGCGCCCAGCGGTTATTGGATTGTAGCGTGCACTCTCCCCCTCAAAGTGGTATGTATGGATTGGATATCCCCTATTCATGTGGTATGCATTGGATATACCGCCCAAAATGGCGCATCATTCTTTCGGACACGTACCTCAAAGTACTTGAGTATGTCGCGGAAGGTGGCCCGCTGCAGTTTGCGGTCGCGCTTGGCGCGGAACTTGTGCGAGTCGCGCGCCAGCTCCGCCAGCCGCGGCAGCGCCAGCGACGCACCCGCGGTGGCCTCCGCTTCCGCCTCCGCCTCTGTCACGTACGCGTGCTCGTACGTCACGGCGAGAGCGCCGCCCGCCGCCATGCGCACCTGCAATAGGATATTTGCATTTTTTGATCATGTGTAGCGGTGAGCCTCGGGAGAGGCCTATATCCAATGTGTTCAGTTTCCGAACACAACGTCATCACGTATACGACACGTGTGAATAATGTCGGCTACTCCCCGTGATCGTAACGCGTACCGGAGCTATATGGCGAGGGGTGTTTTGATAGATAATTTTAAATAAAATAATTATCGGTGGATATTTTACAGAAGATAAAATAACTATTGGTGGATAATTGCAAGAAAGAAATAATATTTAATATCTTATATTATTAATACTTATTTTTTTATAAAAAAGATTTTATAATTTACCGACTCGTATGTCACATTATAATGACTGTTTTAAAGTTTCTTAAAAATGATCTGGATACTTTTGGCGACAGCTACTTCGGCGGCGGATAGGATCAAATCATAATTTTATTCCCATCGTCCGCCAGTGATGGTTGATGAGAAAAAGCATACGAGTATAATATGGTTAAAAATTTATATTAAACGATTTTTTTTTACATATATTCTTATATATTCTATTCTTGCTATATGCTTATTCTTGGAGTGGGAGTACCAGTGATACTGCTTCGAAATCTGCGACCTCGAAAGCTACGTGTAATGGTACGAAGATGCGAGTGAGAACTTTACATTAAAATTTAGTAGAAGCTACTATTTTGACTGGATGTGCTTGGGGGGGGGGGGGGGGGGGGGGGGGAATAATTATATGTTGTATATCATAAAAGTACCATTGAAACAAACTCATTTTCTTTTCGAGTTCACGAGGATTGCAGCTCTTCTTCAAGATTTGCTTTGCAATGACAATCAACATATCTCAAGATTAGACAAAGTTAGCTAGAGTTGTCCGAGGAAGAATTGCTTCTTACACGTTCAATATTAAGTAGATTCTAGAGTGAGTTCGTATATTGGCCTGCTAAAATTAGCACCAGCCGGTAAAAAATAAAAAGACGTCGTTAATAAACAGGTGCTTGAGCATTATTAATATAACGTTGACGATGACGCGGACAAAAAGCAAGGATTTTATTTTTATAAAACAGCAGACTCAATTTGTGATCATTCCGAGAGATAATCGCGATCGCTGATGCAAATTGAGAATATAAACATGCCGCAAAATTTGTTCGTTAATAGACATTGGAATGTGGGCATTATGTACGTAAAGGGTTCTAGACTGTCTTTACACGTGTAAGCGGTTCGTGCTTGACAGTTTCTTAGTCTCGTCATTTATTCTTAAATTCAAAGTTACTCACGTCGAGACTGGCCGCCTCCAGCAGGTCGGCGAGGCGCGCGAACGAGGGCGGGCGCTCTCGCAGCAGCGCGCGGGCGTGCGGCGGCGGCACGAGGGTGAGCAGCAGCGCCCACCCGTCCAGCGCGGCCGCGTGCCACGCGCCCTCCTCCACCGCCGGCCCGGACACTTTCACACTGCCGTCGCCCTATACAAAACACACGCATTACACACGGTTCCATACAAAATACCTGAGCACTCAAAATATCTGTTTATTTCTTATGCAGCCGTTATTAATAGCTCATAATCAATTGTTACCATTTTGCATAAAATTGAGAATGTTAAACCATAGCAATTAAACAACTTTGAACGGTTTAAATCGCGTATATTTGACATTATTTATATCCCGACGTTTCGAACACTTTGCAGTGGACGTGGTCACGGGGTGACTAATTGATTTTATTTGTCACTTGAGTTATTAAGAAATTATTTGGACTACTCCAAATTTATTTGGATCTGAAATTTTTTGAACTACCGTCTGGATTTTTAATTTAAAAAATCCAGACGGTAGTTCAAAAAATTTCAGTTGTTTAAACCGTTCAAAGTTGTTTAATTGCTATGTATAGTAATCGCGAAAACCTAAGAAAATATAATGTTAAACCACTTAATTAAACGTGTGTACTGTGAATACAAAAATGGCTCTGTTATGGTTCATGTCTCTGTGGTCGCGCAAACACATCGCGCTCGTGCCTTCCTTGTACATTTGATCGAGCAATTTCATGCTATTTGGCAATGTTTGAATTTGCTGGCGTGTGGCCGCGAGCGCGACGCTTCATTGCTAAACGTTTCGCTCCAAAATATAGTGTGCTGCTGTACGACGCAGAGCTCAGTCATCATAACTAAAGGGGAGATGAAGAACAGAGAAAAGCACTCGAAAAAAAAATTCAATTTATATACATCACAAGTAAGTACTTCATCTCAATAACAATATAACTATAAGTATGCAGTGTTGTAATATTTAGTATGAAAGGAAAGAAAAGAGAAAAAAAATAAAAAAGAACTTTTCATATTCACATCATTTTTTTAACTCACCTTGAGGTAGCTGGCACTGAAGATTGTCTCATAGAGCCGCATCACCTCCAGTATCTCAGTCAGATCTTCATCGAACAGGTAGCACAGAACAGCGAGGGACAGACAACACTGAAAACACGGGAAGATCATATTCATACTGCTTCATCATATCATCATCTATCTGCAGTATAGAACCATCTACTGATAATACCTTACTTACCTACAACCTCGTATTTGACACTGATAATAATGGGAATATTTGAAATCGTAAGTGTTGAAGTACTAATATAGACACAACTGTACATATGAGCAAGCGCTAATGTTGAGGCGGTGCTTCATTCCCCAATTCAATTGAAATTCAGAGAGATAGAGCCATTTATGCCATATTTGCTTGTGGAACTATAACTTGAAGACGTTCGCCGCTAGGTGGCTGGATAATAAGAGCAGAAAACAGTGTGTGGTAGCAGACCTTGGAGGCTATATTAAAAAGTGGAGAGACACAGGCTGATGGTAAATAAATAATATATTATGAAAACATTTTCATTAATGAGAATGAAGTCAGGGAACGCATGGCGAGTGTGCGCTACATACCTCGGTGCGCGTGTCGAGCGAGCCGCCCCTGTCGGCGGCGGCGGCGGCCAGCGCGGGCCGCAGCTCGCGCGCCATCTCCTCCATGCCCTCCTCGCCGATCTGTTTACATAATATAACAAGTTAAACCCACTGTAATACCTCAATTAGAAACAATACAAATATAATAAACAAAAATATAGGAGTGACTCGCAGACTGTCCACACTATTCATGGCTCATTCATTACGATATTTCATTGCTTAAAAAAAATTATTGCCAAACTTTAAACCCGAGTGTTAAACAAAAAAAAAATTAAAAGTTGTAGATAATCACTTAATTATCTACAGCTTTTACATTTTTTTGTCTAAACTACTTAGTTAATAAGGAAATAAAGTAAAAAATAATAGTTAATACTAAAAGTTAAGATTAAAAAAAATTGAAATTTGAAAAGTTTGCTGCCATGTATCGGATTTTTGTTTTGCTAGAAACAAAGCTGCTAGTTTTCTTTTGAATGAACGAATAGTTTGTTCTACGGACTGGTGGTGATCATTCCAACATTTGGAAGCAACAAAATTAAAACTGCCTCTAAAGATGTCGTGTGTTTCAGTGTCAGAATGCAGGAACACATTTACTTTTTGTTGTGTTTTTGGTCGTAATTTACCACACAGGCATAATGAGGATTGGTGCATACACATATGTGCTCGAGTTTTTAATAGATAGCTTACTACTAATGTAGATTTATAAATTATTTTACTTATGTTACTAACTAACAATTATGGATACGTACATGAAAAATATAAAAACTAAGTAACACTCCTGTAACCAATTAGAAAAATATTTTACTTAGCGGTCGTTAACATGGGCTTGTACTGGCCGAAATACGATAGCTGAAGTTTATTAATGATAAAATTGTCTAAAAATATAATACATTTAACGTGAACCTAGATAGGAGTGCAGAGTAGTGTTGTTAAAACGAGCGCTGACCGCTTCTGCGTTCAAATGTTGGCCTGTTATGTTAGTGCTATTGAACCGTAACCGTTTTAGAGCCGAGCTCGTAACTACAAGGGTTTAAGACCATTAAATATTAAAAAATTGAACTATAACGTTAAAGTTACTTAAACTATAACCTTTAAAGGTTAATGAACGTTATAGTTAAACGTATGAGACTATAACGTTCTTCTTTCTTCTTCTTCTTCTTTTCAGCCCTTGGACGTCCACTGCTGGACATAGGCCTCCCCCATTGTCCGCCATTTAGACCAATCGGCAGCGACCTGCATCCAGCGGGTGCCCGCAACCTTTATGAGGTCGTCTGTCCATCTAGCAGATGGACGTCCTCGGCTTCGTCCGCCGGTACGTGGTCTCCATTCGAGAACCCTTCTGCCCCATCGGCCATCGGTTCTTCGAGCTATGTGTCCTGCCCACTGCCACTTCAGCTTGCTAACCCGAGAGGCTATGTCGGTGACTTTAACGTAAAACGTATGAGACTATAACCTTTAAAGGTTAATGAACGTTAGTCTTAAAAGTTCAATAGCTTTCATTCAGCGCTCGAGCGGCGAGGGCCAGACGTTCGTTTTTACAACACTAGTTATAGATCTGTGATATCTCAGTTGCACATTTACAATTCGAACTTTGCGTACTTATCACTAGGTTCTGGCCAACGAAATTGTAACGAATTTGTAATGTGTCATAAATATCTTGATATGTTTGATTTATTTGTTGTTTCTTTTGTAATGTCCATTGGGATAACTTGTTGTTCGTTGCAATGACACCATTACAATATTATAACACTAAATTGTCACATTTGGAGCTATGACTACGTCTACTATGACTACAATATAACTACATCAAATCCTGTCAGTATTTACATACATATTTATTGCTAAAATCTAGCGAACAAAACTTGCAACTTGAATTGTACTATATTATAAAAATCTCAATTGCCCAACCCTTTCTCCAAATCCATTCTTACACATCAACAAAGGTAGACAGCGACCGGGGGCGTGCCAAAGTTTGTGGTTTTGGACTAAAGTTGGCATATACTGCGGGTGGCGACATCTATGGGCGACATATGCGCTTACCACCAGGTGTACTGTATGCGTATGCTCATTTACCACCTTCTTTCGATAAAAAATCAGGATACAACTTTGAATTTCATTGTTTATTTTTTTTTCTCTGTATGCACTATATTGTACAGAGGCGGACTTAATGCTTTAAGGCATTCTCTAATAGTCGATCGCTGGTTACCTGTGAAAAATTTAAGCGGGTGCAGTGTAATTTCTTTTGTATTTATTGTTCCGCTCGCGTTGTACATACACGAATGACTTGCCGGAAGACATTACCAACACTATAGTGAAAACCGCATCAGAATCCGTTAGGCTGTTGAAGGTTTTCACATATTTTTGGTGTTTTTCAGGTACAATTGTGACAGTAACTATTGCTGATATAGAAAGAACTGTCCTGTCTTCAGACATTCGCTTGAAAAGAAGTTTCATTTGTATTTAGTAATATTTAAAAAAACGCTTGTCACCACAAGAGTTCACGCAAAATTCAAATTTGTCATTGTTTAGGATAACCATTTCTCATTTATACATTTATTTACAGTAAGCTTATCTTTATGAAATTACGAAGACATTCACTTGACCACATTTTTTATTTCCATTCAGAAATATTTAGAAAATCAATTAGAATTTTATGTAATTTCAGAAAAAAACTCCCTGTTTACATATTTTCTCATCATATTAATAATAACATCAAGACATTATTTTACCATAGTATACTACACGTCTCTAAATGTAGACTAACGCAATTTTTATTCAAAAAATTGTATTTATTTCAGGGTTCGCTTGATATATATCAGCGGACATATATCACGATATATATCAATTGATATTTATATTGATATACATTGTCGTGTTACCCCGACAATATATTATTATTATTAAAAAAAGGCCTAATACAAAATTTGAGAACAATTTAAAAAAAAGAGTCCTAGATTAGGTTGAGTGGCGAAAAAGTGTTCGCTTCCTAGAATCACGAAAAACTCACGATTGATCGGCAGGAAAAGGCTGAGCCCAACAGGCGCCGGCCCAAGAGCGGTGGAGCAGAATCGCCAGCTGTCGGTAAGAACGGCGACACGTGGATTGTGTCGGCACATCAAGGCGGCGCCCCCCAATAAATGCTGTGGCCCCAGACAAGGGCGGTGACGCCAGCCAAGGGTAGTGGCGTTAGCCAGCAGCTGCGACGTCAATTCAACGCGGCGAGCTCAGCCGCGAGTGACAGAGTAGAGGCGGCGGAGCAGATGTTACGCGTTCAGAATTTGGCGATGGCCTTAGATAGTCGCGGGGTTACTTGGCCCTGGCGCAAGCAAGGCCTTGTGACGTAACTAGGAGTCTTTAGATTCAACCGACGACTGACTGTCGAGACCCGGAGCCTTCCTCTCATATGGATGGCTGTGAGATTCCGGGCATCTCGTTATAAATTTTATAACAAGTTGTTTGGCCAGAATTTTTCATTATCGTATCTTGAGTTTCAAAATAAAAAGGGCCATATTAAGAACAATCATATTCAAATTTTGAAAATATCCGGCGTTCCTAACAAGAAAATAAGACACGATCAGTACAAATCTTGCTTTGCCGTGTCAACATCTCTGTTATTGTACTTGTCACTGTGAGATTTTATAAGCTTCTACTGTTATTAGTGTATAAATCTTGTGATGGAACGTCGGATTTACATAAGAGAATATAAAAATACAATTATTAAGTTTAAATACTAAGATATAAGTGAACTATCGCTTGTAATTGGCGAGATACAAGGATTAGTGAACAAAATTAATAGTAAAATATTTACATAAGTTAATAAGTGAAATAAAACGGGAAATAGATAAATTTGAAAACTCAGTTTCATTTGACAATTTTGACACATTAAAACCAATAACAGAATCCATTTTTTATATACATGATATATGTATATCCGATATTATCAGATATAGGTATATCAAATATTGGATATTTTGATATTTATTATAAATATCAGATTTTTACGAACCCTGATTTACTTTTTATAAAATAAATAAAACAATTTGCCTTATAAATGGGATTGAACGACGATTGTCTCATAAGATGTCCGATGGAGTTCACAGATAGAGGACGTATTGCACCGTCTTTCAACTATTTCTGTCTCATTTTATATTTCTTTCTCTTTCCTTTAAGTTGCGCTCGAGTAACCTTTATGCGCGCGCTACGAACAGGAAGAATTTCGGTCAGTCAATAACATGAGGTCTGCCAAGACTGGACGGTAAATCTCTTTAGATGTCTTTAATGTGATCCCTCACATTATTAAGGTTCAATAATATAATATTACGGTTTATACCAATACATACTTGTAGTGCAAGCAGCGGTGCCAGTGCTGCAGCAGCTCGGCGCTCGGCATCTTTGCCGCGGCGCAGGGCGCGTGTCAAGTGGTCGGCCAACGTGGCGCGGTGGTTGGTCAGCAGCGATGGCCAGTAGCGTCGCTGGAGTGCTCCGCGCAGTGACGTCAGCGCGGTGGCTCGGGCAGCTCCCGACCGTGCCGTTAAACCTTCCACAAGGTCCATTATCTTCTCCTCCAATTTCTCTTGGATTTCGTTTTCTGTAAATTTTTGTTTTATATGATAATCATATCTATATTATCATTTTGGCTTTAAATTAGGACTCCATATAAGTCGGTCATTCTATCGGTCATGTTATTTCGTTGTAGTTGACTTAAGTTAACTTAAAACATGAATGTAATAAAGTGTTTATTAATTAGTAACATTATTAATTAGGAAATCACTCGTGATGAAATGGGGAACAGTGCTTTGGGTTCAGTAGACAACATACTGCAAAAAGACTGTTATATAAACTGCTACAGATTGCAAAATTTCATTTTTTTTAAATAAATGCATATTTGATTACAAAGTCATCACTGCAATAAGAGGCATCTCTTTTCTGAAACCCTTATGTTGGGCTTGAACGTTACATGTATACATTTTTACGCTTTAAAACTAGCAGTAATGATATGTGTAGTTATCGTTACGTAAACTTTGGCGTTGCAGTGACGTCAGCATGGTTAATTTAATGGTATAGTTAGCGTTACGCAAATCGTGGCGTAGAAGTTACGCCCGTCAGCAAAGTTAATTAACAGTAGTTGATAAGGAAGTGCTCAGATTAAGGTATTACAAAAATTACTATGATATATCTCACTAGCGACCCGCCCTCGCTCCGCTTGGGTTTATAAGATTTTTTTTTTCAAAATAAAATTTAGCCTATATTAGACACGGATAATGTAGCTTCCTATTTGTGGAAGAATTTTTGAAATCGGTTCCGTAGTTCCAGAGATTACCCCCAACATACCTACAAACACACAATTTTCCCTGTTTATTACATTAGTATAGAAGTATAGAAAATATGACAATATTATATTCATGTATTGACTTTGGGGAATTTATCGATACAACAAAAAGCAGTCTTCCGTTTATACAGATATAAACAAGTGAAATAAACACAATATATGTAGTGGGAGTAACAACACAAAAATAATTATAAACAAAAAATCACGAGAATTAGCACACATGTTTAGAACAAGTTTTTAGACAACACAAGCTCTGCAAACTTCTTACAAGCTCCTTATTGGTTGTGTTGTTATGCTGCCTATACCCAGCTCCATATCCATGGGAAATACAATTATATTCTTATTACCATTCGCGAATAGCGCTCATCGGAATGAAATCTAAATCAAATGGGCGCATTTTCGGATTGAAAGGTGATTGCAATACTACAATTACAAGATGCATTCAATTTCAAAAAGCGCCTATTTAAATAGATATAGGACGGAATTACGTAGCTTTGTGTTATACTCAGAGAGCCTATAATGTCTTGCGTATACAATATAAGGTAGAGTGGTGCAGATTGCCTCGAATCAGTGGTGCATCAGAAATGTTTATCAAGACGCGAACCGTCGGTTTTCATGCATTTGTCCGCAAAAGAAGAGGTTTCCTGTCGCATGCGTGCCAGTTCCAACTGTGTTCAGGCAATGATTGCGAGGTTTGATTGTCTAATCCTCGGACAATGAATGAATGAGTTTATCCATTGTCTATGATATAATCAGTATAATTTTATATCTGATATACGATAAAATTCTGTATATTGCAAGTCACATGCAGGTGATTTTAGAGGAGAGCTAATTAATTTAATTTGAAGCCATAATTATTAAAACAATATGCATTTAACATATAAAGTTAAATAACATATACTTTTAAATAAATCGTAAATCTTATTTCAATCACATAAAAATGGACTTAGGATTGTGTGCCTCTGGTATTATTTATAATGACTAGAAAAAAATATCGTCCCTCACAGTTTTACTTCTCATGTCGTATTAAGAATTAACGGTAGAAAACTGAGTCTGTTTTTTACAATGCTTCTTGTTGATGTATTCAAAACATTATATAATTTATATAGCGCCCTCAAGGTCATCGAAACGTACCATACACGAGTTTATATTTTTTTTTTAGCTCTTGTCTTGTCATAACTCTAATCGTAGGATGGAAACAATGTCAGACATATTTATAATTTTGGATTGTAAACTATAATCCATGTCATTCATCTTTTCATATACTTACAAAATCTAGATTTTATTATGTAATAGTACAGTAAGAACTTTTGTAAAAGATTTGCACTAAAAAAGTTTTTAGCTAAAGAGACATCTGTTCTTTACAAGTGCTATTTACTGCACTAGACTTACTAGTCTATTTATAACTTGATGTCCACGTGAAGAAAATCGGAAACACGTAACAATGTTTAGCAAATGCAATAATAGTCCAATACAATTTAATTAAACAAAAATGAATAATACAATGAGAATTTTAAATTTTGGTAACCCAGGACAGCACATTTCGACAGAGCTATTTACTGTTTAAGACATTTTCAAAATGTGTAATATACAATATTATGCAATCAATAATATTGACAAATTCCTAAAATGAAGTTAGCTATGAAATGAATGGCCACTGTAACTATAAGATTGATGGTCACAGAGTACCCTAAAATCTACAGATTCATTTAAATAGCTAAGTACCTGGCATAACAACTGATATAATATCTGTCGTAGATCAAGAAAGAAAATCCTTTAAGATTTATTGTACAAAACTACAAAATGGAACTGATGATGAGGCTGACCAATGCGACAACCCCATGCATGCCTGGTCATCCACTGCAGACACAAAAGGAGCTGAATGTTTTTTGCGGACAGATGGTTTCAAGGAAGAAGTTACAAAAAGAAATATTGTTGTTGGAAGATTCAAGTTACAAGACTACTCTGTGGAGTTGATACTTGAACGAGTAAAGCCCTATATGCAAGCCAATTTTGATAGCTATCTATTTAATGCTATAATATTTTGTCTATCTTTACCTTGGAGATTAAAGTTTTTCATATATATACATGACTGAAAAAAAGAACGAAAGTTTACACAAATAAAAGGGACAAAGTACTTCCATTTGATTGATATTAGATTTTTTTTAATAAACCTAGTCTCACATTGTTTTACCCTTGTACTTTGTAATCAAAATGCAATATTTATTTTGCATTTGCATTCCAAAATAATTTCTTATCTATTGTGTTCATAAACACCCAGTTAGCAATATCTATAAGTTGGACATTGGACAATGAACGATAACTATGAACATAACTGGTTTATACTAGAATTATGACTTTTAATCTGGATTTGTAGAATATGTCTAATTTCAGGACTTTTAAACATTATTTTATGTTTTTTTTTTGTCCAGGATGAAAATGAATTATTCACAGTGCACATATTGAAAATGGCGGATGTTTTTCCATTTACAATTATTTTTTTGAAATTAGGGGAATTGAATTAGTACAAAAACTTTTTTTATTTGAATTACACGTATTAGCCATCAGCCGTCTGGTTTGAGATTTTCCTTACATATGTATGTACAAACCAAAAGAAACGAGGATAATTCTGACATGACATAGGGATTCAATATTATCATTGCTCTTTAAAACAGACCATAAATCATTTTAAAGACACTACGATATTTTGGGTCTGGACGGTTTAGTGGATTGGTCATTATGGTACAGTGAATGTTCTGATACATTGGACCTTATGAACCTGAGCCTTTCATATATGTATTTAGCGCGAGAAGAGTCAAGGGCGACAATTCAACTTGTAAAGTATCAGATATGTACATATGTCTTTTGTATTATGTATATAAATCAGATATGTATATAGAAGTGCAATTAGCATGGAATGTTTTGCAAGAGTTGAATGGCATTAAATATGCTAAACTCCATTCTTTGGGTATAGTGGATGACGCATTTGTGAGTTTTATGACATATCACCTGTTTAAAGTGAATTTGATTTACATATTATATTGTTTTGCAGTTTATAAGAAGTTTGGATATTAATAAAAATAGCCAGTTGCAGGTAGGTGCCAGTCCGAAGGAAGATTACTCCATTTTTGTTATATTTTAATAAATAAAAATAAACATACAACTTTCAAATTTTATAAAAATTTCGCTATATTTTGAATAAAGGCGACCAATAGACTAGCAGAGTAGTGAAATTTTTCTGAAATACAAAATTCGTGATTTCAAAACCTTCCTATAGTTTGAAGTACATTATAATTTGAATGTACATTTAATAGAAGCGGATACTCAACAGAGTGGCGGATACTCAACAGAGTGAGTGACACTCACTCAACATCTGTTCAAAATGTTTCAGTTGTTAGGAAATTAACAAATTATACCTATAAATTATGATATCAGAAATCAGTCTGTGAAATCAAAATCAAGATATCTTGAAAATTACTGAAAAAAGGGTTTATTATAACCATAAGTTAGTCTGTCTGGATACTTTAAGTAAGCAGTTTATATGGAGGACTGCATGGTTAGTTTACATGCTGCAGTATTTATAGTAGGTAAAACTGAATCAAAAGCAATTTAAAGATTGTGTCTTGTGTCTATCTTTGAAAACTGTGGTCACAAATGAAACCCATATAAGATAGGAGATTAAAAAATGTAATGTGACAAACTCTCCTAGTGTAAGATTACAGAGACATTTGGAGATAAAGATGAGGTCTTAATTATTTAGCCAGAGTCTAAAAAAAGTTAGATAATAAACTTTAATAATATTTACCTGCTTCATCATGATTGCTCTTGATATCTGATTGGCCAGATACAGTGGAACAGTTGTCTATGGTCATGTCCTCCTCATCTGAAGAGTAAGGCTGTTCTGTCCGCCTGTGTTCTGAAATCACAAATAAAACCTTGATATACATGTTTTTAGATTTTTTACTTATTTTTTTGATAAAAACAAACGAGTAAACAGGTGGATAATATCACCCATGGATATCGGTGATATATGCTAAATCAGTTCAGAATGACAAACATTATCACATTCACCACATGCTTTGCATACCTTTGGAGATTTATAAATCTCTCTTCAGACAGGTGCACAAGGTTGTAGATGTCATATAAGAGTAATAATAAAATATAATTACTGTCAGTGAAATAAAGACTTATTTATTAATTTATATTAATACATATTATAAGAGATACTTTTGTTAATGTAAGAGGTGAATTCAAAAATTACTGAATCAATTTTATAAATTCTTCCACTTTTAAGTAAAATTCTTTCACTTTTAGCAATTAATGCAGATGGACATAGGCTATGTTAGGGTTCCCTAGGAATGTATGTAAATTAGTAATCACAATTATGCCCGTCGTGCTGAGTGAAGGCAGGGCAAATTCCATTAGTTTGCTATAAAGTGTGAAAAGACAATAATCTACATATTTAACTATTTATACAAATCAGCCTATAGCATCCTACTGCAAGTCTCAGGCCTCCCTTTGCTATCATAAGGGAGTCTCTGATCATTATCTACCATGCAGACCTGTGCAGATTGCTGAATATTGCACAAACCCCTGAATTACATTTCAGTTTTATAATAATGTTTTCCTTTACCGTCAAGCTTGTGATTATTGAAATTGTATTGAAATAGAGCTTGTGATTATTAACCATACTTACGTAGACCGCTCTATATGAAAATTGGTGGTTTGCTTCTTACATCAATACAAATTTACACCATTAAATGTATTGACTAATAATAATAGATTAGCTGTGATGTCACAAGACATTGCACAAGTGATATTGTGCAATAGTAGAGTGGAGTATCAATAAGCCTTTTTACCAGTAAGATACCATAGAAGGATGGTAAGAATCTCCATTAAAAGCCAGTGTGATTGGTTGTGCTTAATAATAATAACAAACATTACATAATATTGTAACTGTTTGTTATTGCATCAAGGCCAAACAAAAGTTGGCCAAGAAAATTAAGCATAGGGCAGTAGTGGGTAATATAATTCTAATTTTATTAATGTTCATTGTAGCAATGATATTTTCACTTAGTTCTACTAATGGTCCTACAGAGTTAGGTACTTATTTGTATAGTTCTTTCATCTCACGAAGGTGGGTTACGCTTAGTAATGGTTGAGCTCCTACATTATATATATATATATATATGGACATTGTTTTAGTGTGCGCCACAGCGTCGCATGTAGCGTTGTCAAGTTTACGCACACTAAAACCATATAACCACTAATAAGCGTAGCCCGCCTTCGCGAGATGAAAGAACTATAACCTGGTGGCTAAAAAAAAATCATTAAACATTGTGATGTTAATTTAATCTCAGTCGGACATGTGTGTGCAACAAAAAAAAATTGTTTCTATTCTTTGCCTAAATAGTATATATATATATATACATGGGAACGTGTCTTAATGTTATGAAACCACAAAAGTAACAGGCTAATATAGAGTTGCGTCGAAACAGACGCTTACGAAACCGGGAACTTTGGCTCATCGAAAGCTTTACTTGTAGATTTTGACAAACATATGTTGGCGTTAGAGAGACAACTTGAGTATAATGACCGTGAACACACACGATATACGTGGAAATGTCGCTAGTCACTTCTGTTCGCGGAAAGTCGTGAGCCACAAGGTCGTCGCGTGATCTCATTTTGACATGACATTTTCCACATATTCACAAACTCGCCAATAAAACCACTGGTTAAATTGCAACAATCGCGCGAAACTTACCAAATTTTCCTTTCTTCTTTCCTTTAGGCATGGTGAATTTGTAATGAAACTGGATTACAAAAAAAAAAAAATAATATATTCACTAGTTTTAATTTACTAAGCTTCTCACTTATCAAGACGGAGAAAAGTTCAATATATCAGTTCTTATACAACGATTTGGGCACTGCATGCAACATAAAACTAAAATTTCAGAAAAACTTTTTAACATGTTTAACAATATAACATGCACACTCGACTCCGCTTCTTTAGGCAATGCACGCGCAATACCCTGTCAAAAGCTATTTTAACGCCATTTTGAATGTGGTGTTGCTGTTGCAAAAAATAATTACCCACGACATTCATCGAGGAATCGATCATTTTACTGAAATATTTTCATATCGTGCTCGCTCATTTACTTCTTTAAATTGTTTATGATGGATCTTAAAAACCGATTTTATTAGCCAAAACCATCGATTTTGACTAATCGATCTCAGATCGACATCCCTAGTCCCTACCGACTGCATGGAAAAGCAAAGGACATCGTGAGAAAAAGGAAATCAACCATTTTTGTTTTGTCCGATTTTTCACATCGCGTATTGAAAATTTTAGGACCGGTATGTCAGCAAAATTTTTCACTGTGGCGAAGGTGACGCCATATCCTAGCATGAGTTATTCCGGAAGGAACAAATTCGAGGTAAGATCATCGATTGCAACTGCGACTTGTTATGTTTATGTTTTCGTTTTGATTGGAAACAGCTGACGCTAAATATACTGAGGACTTGTTCTTTGTTCTTCCATGCGCTTCATACTTTAGTTACAGATTGAAAACACTTTAATTATTCGTTGATTTTTCTCAATTTTTTATGTTAATGGTAAGTTAATGAATAAATAATGAAGAGTTAAAAAATTAACTTTGATTTATGTGATCTATTCGATTCGATCTTTCCACCGAATTTAATTGATGTCATCGATGCGTCATGGTGCTAAACCAGACTTACGCCAGTATAATTTAATAAAAATTAACATAATGCAAGTAATTTCATAACAATTATTACTATAAATTTCATAATATTATGTATTTATACTTTAATCAGCTGATTTTGTGTATTAAACACCACCTTTTGATTTGATCTAAGATTAAACATTAAAGTTTACATATTTTTTTATTAAACAGAAGGTTCCATAACTTTTAGGTCTTTGCAAGCATTTTCCTCTGGTATTCCGAACTTTGGAAATCTTATTTTAGAGGCCCCAATAATATTGTGCAATTTTACGGATGGTTTAAGGAGTGTATTTAAACTCGAGTTAAAAATTGATGATCATTGCGCAATATGTATTGAAATTATACAATATCCATTCTCAAATAATTTTTGAGGTCATCTTCATCAGGTAGTAAAGTCAGGTCTTAGAGAAGGTTTTCTTGAGTACCTATACGTTGCCCTTTTTTGTACCAATCTTTCGACTACGCTTTACATTTACATTTAGTCAGAAGCATAGTAACGCGACAGCCAACCGCATCCAAATCTTTTTCAGGACGTTATTGCTCACTCGAAAACATTGACGAATATGGTTTATGTACGGTAACTATAGGTACCTATGGGCCGTCAAATTTATTACGTGTAAACTAAACAATTGGCGTTTAGGTGCCAAATGCGATTCAATAATATTGTGCAATGACATTATTGTAGTGTTATTGTAGGGCAACGGGTTGTCTAAGGTGATCAAATTATTAGACCGAAGCGATCTCTTCATCACAACTCTTCACCAGTCTTCTTATAGGTCATAAATTAATTAATTCAATAAATTATAAGCGTTATGTAAATGGGTTACTCATTATTTTTATTTATTTTGTAAAGACAATAAATTATTTTGAATAGTGTATTTAATTAAGTAACTAATTTTCAATCAATAACACGACGAATAAAAATATTTTAAAGAAATGAAAGCACTCAGTACCTACTGATGATATCAACCATGGAATAACTTTCAAAAGTGAATAACTATTGTCAGAAAAAATAAAAAAATCTTTGTGATTTGTTTATTTTTTGTTTGGTGACATACAAATAAAATATGAAAAAAATAAAATTTAATAGTATTCCACTCTCAATATAAATTGCAAATATTTTATGTATATGGGAAATTGTATACTTAATATAGTTTTAAAATTGAGATAATAGGTATCTAAAATACCATTTTATCATCATGAGAAATATATAAGGTTGTCTATTTATATAACTAGTGTAAGATATATTTATATTCTAGTCTTTATCTCTAGAAATAAGAAATGAAAATAAATAAATATAAATTATGTTATATTTAAAGGAACATGACATATTTACCTAATAGTACATTTTACAAAATAATACTTTGGTTAAACTTGAAGAAGAGAAAAATATAGCTACGAGTAGGTACATTTGTAATATTTGCACTGAAATCTGTGGCACTATTACGAATAATCTTATCCACATTTCCACATCCGCACTATATCCACATACCAAATATATAATAGTATAAATCCGAAAGTGTGTTTGTCTGTCAGTATGTTACATCTTCACGATTATATACACTACTTTTACGAACCGATTTGAATGAAATTTGGCAGAGAGGTAGCCGTAATCCGGAGTAGGGCACATAATACATTTTATCCTGGTAAAATTATTAGTTCCTCCAGGGATATTATAACTTATAATAAGATAAAATCAACACGCGTGAAGCCGCGGACAAAAGCTAATTAATTATCTGTGATTGCAACTCCATTATAATATGTGCAACAGCAACTAAAGTAAATATGTAATAATAAAGGAGATGAATTTAACATAAAATGAACAACTTTTTAGTTTTTTAAATTGCTATCGTCTTTCAAATGTGTAGAATATTAATAATCAGGTACATACATTTAAAGCTTATTAACTGATAATATTTCTAAGCGTGTGAATAAAAAAACTGATGACACATAAATAACTGCCCATAACATTTGTTCCATTGCGTTGCTCTTGAGGTTTTTCGTTTTTGTGGCTGATGTCTTTCCAACAAGCTTTTTCTTCCTTAGACCCAGATAATTTTCCGTAGCGGAACTCGGCACACTGCACTGTCACCATCGGAGGTATTCCCAAGTAAATTAATCTAGAACTCCTTCTCTTCAATGTAGCTGAACCTCTCATTTCTTCCATTTCTCTTCCATTGATATACCAACGGAGCTCGGAATCCGGTGCACCGCGGCAGTACGCTTGAATTTCATCACCGTCCCCATATTCTTTTGCGAGCCCTTCGAGCAATGGTCTTCTGTGTTCATGACCGTGAACTTCCATATATGCTTTGCGAGTTACAAACTTGTATGGCGGGACATCACGCTCTATGTCGCACCTGTATAATCCTGTAGCTTCTTCCGTCAAAGTACCAAGGCGAAGGCGACACGCAGTTGGTCCACAAGTTAGCAGTTCTATTCTTCCCACGCCAAGAATGGGGAATGAGTGAGTGCTCGGCGCTGCTCCAGGTTTGTAGCGAAAGAACTCTGTTGGTCCTTTAAACCAGTTGAGTACTGTGAAGTTGGCGTCGTATCGACATTCGATTTCGACTTCATCTTGACCCGGTGGTACAACTTCTGGTACGAGAAAATGGGTGATATTGAAGGTCCGTGCGCGAGCTTCTGTGACTGCAAAGATTATTAGCACAAGCGTCAGCATGGTGTCGGGACGCGAGCGTATATCACACTGCGCCCTCCCGGCTAACGCACACTTAATTAAACAGTTTATTAAACTCCAACACTTAACCGTGGCAGTGCCACGGTCTCCCTCCTGTGTCTCCCTTTTTTGAGAGACAAATTATTAAATTTTTGTCTACATTTATTAACGAAAAAACATTAATTGATTTGAGCAGGGGGTGTTATAATGACTATTCCTTATTAAGCCACCAAACACCGAGAAACTCAATTGCAATATATTTTACCAGTTTTATGTAGGGTTGGGGGTCGTATTTTGTGATGCCACAATAATATTCTTAAGTTTAATGTCAAGGTAATTCCATTCATGATTCAATGAAGTATTTCCTACTAAAATAAAATGTTGTGAAAATAATGTTAACAGGCAAGATTGTGCAATATCAAGATTACACCTAATACTTAATGAGTAACATTTTGTATTACACGAAGAGGTTGAGTTACACAACATGGTAAAATTAAATATTTGTGGTCTATCCCTACTGTTGCCTTGTAAAAAAGTATCTAATAAACTAAGTGTGAAAGTGAAATGCTAACATAAAAAAAATACTTAAAATTTTAAAGTGAAATATTAATTTTATATCCAAGTACATTTTATAATGTTAAATTAGAGAAGATATGATATTTGTTATTGTTTATTCTATATTATTATGAATTTCATTTTATACGTCAGAGATTTGAAGATTTGAACATTACAAGAAAAATAATTCATAAGCAAAAACTTCAAAATAAAAGAAATACATATTTGACTATTTATTGAATGCGAAACGGTTGAGGGTTAGAGGTGCCGACTTAAATGAACCGAATTACGCACAGTGTGTCATCCAGTTTTGCTAACGACTTATGCTACGAGCAAATAACCAATATCCCCTCTCTACAGAGATTTTGCTTAGGAAATAAATATAAGAAACTGACTAGTTCCTACACAACATCAAAAAATTGTATACTAAATATTATTTAGTGAGGGCAATGGAACCATGTAATAAAGGTTTCACTGTCTTTGTTAGTTTGTAAAAAAAGTCTGTTGTAGGATTATAAGCGTTACTTTTCCTGTAACCAAATTCAGACTTGCAAGGAATCTCCAGTTTTAAACATTATCTACGTAGGTTGATGGATTGAAAAACCGACTGATGTCTAGTCAGAGTGGCCAGTTAAAATTATAACACGAAAGGGACGAAAGAGTTTGAGTTTGAACTTTATTCAACGATAAACTGTTTTATTCATGTTACAACAATGTACCGCCAGGTAGAACAGAATGTATAAGTTCAAATACAATAAGATTTTTTTTCGTGTTAATATCCTGCAAAGAATCGTCAGAAAAAATAGAAAGCTGAACCCTGTGACTGAAATTGGAATAGGGTCACAATGTGGCGGCCGGAGTGCCCACGCGCACGTCTCGGAAACAAGACATTACAATTTTATTAGAGGTAATCATCTTAAGTGTTATCAGCCTAATTGAATAATGCATCAGCATAGTGAAGACCGACGGCTTTGTTTTATTTTAATAGGGGAAATGCATAATCATATAATGGCTTAATCTTAATTATGAAATTACAATTTTATTTAATTTTTGAATTTTTTTTTGATGATACTTAAGTGTACAGTAAATAAAGGAATGTTGTTTAAAACTGTACAACAATGTCTTTAAGAGTGTTGTTTTAGGTACATTTTGATGTAGGTACCCGTGGTACAATATTATTAATTATGTACACATACTATAATGTAAAGCCTGACCAAAACAATAAAAAAACTTGCTGTGGGGGCGCCACATTTGCTTTTTTCATAGCTAGTTATTGTTGTCAGTAGAAGATATTAGTTCTGTTATAATAGCTTTACGCATCATGGCAACGTTTTTTATTTTCTTGGCCAGGCTATATTATCAGGTCAAGGGCGACGCCCTTGTATCGGATTATGTCTCCTTCATTGATGGATATTGGTCTCTCCCAAGGTTTGCCAACACAATCGATCTATTTCATCTAATCACTACCGGCTCAACCTTAATCAAGTCGTCAGTCCACTGCGTCTCATACTGCGCTTCTTGGTACGTGATTTCCATTCAAGGCCTCGTTTACCTTACCGGTTGTCAGTGGGATCAAATATAGCCTGCTTATTGTCACCAACAAGACAATGCTGTGAGCTATGTCCTCGACTTAAGACCGCACCTCCCGTAACAGAAGTGCAGTGCATCCGCATTTCCTCGATAGATACGGAGGTATTGCGTACTGTTAGGTCCAAAAAACATTTCATACCGCGAACCCGTAGGCTGTGAAACGAATTACGTCAAGAGTTCTTACCATTACACTACGATATTCAAGAAAGCTGTGAACAGAATTTTGAAAGGTCATATCCTTGTTTTGCAGGTGTCTATCGGCGGCAAAATTTATCATCACGTGGGATCGTTTGCTCGTCCTCCTACTTCCCTACATATAAATAAAATAATATAAAAAATTATTCATGAAAGTAGGTACCATTTACAATTCGCGCGACAAGCTTTTTGAGAACAAATAATTCAATATAAACTTATTTTATTCGTTTTAGTACATGGCTTGCATAAAAACTTGTTTTAAAAAAACGATTTTTTTTATATTATTTTATTTACATCTTTTTAGTTAGAAATATTTCTCAATCTAGCCATTTCAAGTAACGCATCATTACGGTAGAATGTCATGTTTTGTTTTGCAAAGTTTAATGTGCATGCTACTAATCGTTGAGGAGTGCCCTCAAGATTGTCTAATCTTGGCTGCAGCATCAGTTCATGGTGAAGATCATGTTTAGCTATCAAATTAAACGCATGTGCAAAGTTTCGTGTCCGTGCTACTAACCATTGAGGAGTGTCCTCGTGAGGAGACAATCCTGGCAGCAGCATCAGGTTATTTCTATCATTTTAGTGTATTGTCATCAGAACTGAACAAGCATGCAAAATTTCCAAGTCGTAAGTTTAGAGGAAGTGGTTCAAATTTGGCTTGCAAGATTTGTCCCAAACATACTAACAGGTGAAGTTAAATAAACGCTTGTAAATAAAGTGCTTTGTCGAATTTCTTCGTTTTGTATTTTATCTCGTGTAACTTGCAGTTGTCTCTATAGATGGATCAGGTCAACCTGCCCGTTAGAGTAAGAAAGGGCAGAAAATTATTTGTGCTATAAGAACAATGTACCTACGAGTGAACAGACATACAGCATCATTATCACAGTGATATATAGGGATTAGTAATACTGAACATGTTAACCGAACAAGATACTTGAGATGAGTGAACCTTTTAAACAAATTGAATATAATGATACATTTTGATCGACAATATTACTTCCAGAACTAAACTTAAGATGCATTATGGTATGTATTAAGATAAAAAAATAATTAACGTAGCGAAAATTTGATTAGGTAAACCGATATCATTGACTTAATAATTGTTTACAAGAAGAAACATAATATACATATTACTTTTTTCTTAATAAGTTGTTGTTTGTTTAATTTCAATTTTCTTTTTTTGTCACTTTATTAATCTTTTGTGTTGGTATAGCTGTTTCTAAATGATATCTACTAGTTTTAAAAGTTTTACACTTTACGTAGGCTAACCAACTAATCATAAGTAATAAATAATAATTGAATAATCACGAAAAAAAATATTGGCCCCTTTTAAAAATAACCGATTTGTTATCTATATGAAAACCCATAAATAAATATAAATAATAATAATTCTAATTAATATTAATATTCTTTTGTTTATAAAATGAGAAATTACCAAGTGAAGGTATAGTTTTCAAGGACGTAAAAGGTCGGGCCAGAGAATAAAAATTTCGTTGGTAGATATATAATTATTAATTACAGTAAAACGGATTCATAATTCTTAATTAACAAATTACCGGCGCATTTCTTGTGTTATGCGGGACACGATCATAATCTACACATTCGAGGTAATTCAATTCCGTGTGATTTGTCACGCTTGAGTTTTTTAATTTGGTTTGAAAAATATATCAGATAATAACGCATTGGCTTCGAACTATAGTATATCACGTGACACAACTAGTCAATCCAACGGTTCTATATGAAATTGTTAGAAAACTATAACATTAACATTAACAGAGGTTAGTTTCCAAAGGCATGGTATAAATCTAAGCAAAAACATGGTCCCAGAATCGTCTGTTTATACGGACCTTAGACCTGATGTTAACAAACAGGATATTCATTTATTTATCAGTGAGAAACGATAATGTAAAACCTAAATCAAATGTTAAATCTTACAGAGGAGGGTAGATACGAGTAGTGTGTACAAAACTATAAAAGATAAACGAAAAGTCGAACGAGACTTACGGACTTTGAGATTGGGGGTGTAATTAACATTACTGTTCTGAAAGATGATAGAGTAAAAATAAACTGATTTTGCACCAGTCAAACAGAACAGTTAATATAGGTACTGCAAAAAAGCCACAAACGAAATTCAGCTGTAGGAATCAGTTTTTAGATTTTTTTTACAATATATCGATGAAATTACAGCAGCGTCTATCGAAACACTCGGATGTATCAATGGGAAAAGTCCTCCGATTACAAAATGAGAACGATAAAAGGGATTAAAAAAAATGGAAATTGATGAGTCTGGAGTCGTGTCGTGTGTAAATTACAATTATGTTTATATTTAAATAATTTAAAAAATTGTAAAATCAATGGAAATAAATTAAATAAATGATTAATGATGATGAGTTGTTTTCAATTATGGATTAGTGAAATCAATGTAAATTCAAGGAGATACTTATCCATTGACACAATTTTGTTGTGCAACAGTCTTTGTTGATTACAATCTAAGTTGTTCATCGATTTTATTGTACTGATAAAGTAGTTTCTGCCTTTGACGTTTAATACTATGGTGATATAAAAATTGAAGAAAAATTAACTATCCAGTATTTGGGTAAAGTAAATTATTCCTGTAGGTAGGTACATTATAGCCGCGTCATTATAGACAAAAAATCATCAAAAAATCCCTAATAAATAGTGTTCTAAATAAATAACAAATCGACATTCATGCCGCGTCTGCGTGATATTCTAGGTCAAAGGTCACGAAATACGGTTTTCGCGATAATCTCGCTTTTTATGACTTGAAGGTCAATGAACGTTATTACAAAAATTGTAGCAATTTTCTACAAAAAAGATTCTACTTTTTTTTTGGAGAACTAACCATTTAGTTAACAGCTAGTTAACAGAACTAACCAGGAAATACACAGCTATGCATTTGCATACTCCATATTACACTCTATGTCAAGCCTTATACTCTACTACTACTACGCTACGTAATAAATTAAACTGTATTACAGACTTACAGTACATTGTATATAGATAAACTGCAGGGTGTATCATCATCATCATCATTTCAGCCCTTGGACGTCCACTGCTGGACATAGGCCTCCCCCATTGTCCGCCATTTAGAGTGTATACATCCGCAGGGTGTATACATATAACTAAAACTTATTAGTCGGGAGTTCCCCGAAAAGAGTTCCTCTCCACCATACATACAACCAGGGCCGTCTTAAGTCTATTCTGCGCCGGGGTGCGGGAGTGTATCCTAAGACAGTCAAACATCCTATTGTGTATCCTATGACAGTCAAATATCCTATTGTGTATCCTATGACAGTCAAATATCCTATTGTGTAATTGTTTACTATAGCGTTATATTTTTTCATTACCTTTAAAAGGTGAGCGTCCGGGGTGCACCGCACCCCTTGCACCCCCTGGTAAAGACGGCCCTGCATACAACCTTGAGTAGCAGATGTGCTGTGCTACATTGTTACAGGACCCATCTGTTTATACCTGCGACAGTTCCATGTCGATGTTGTGCTGTTTATGTTTATCACAACTCCACAGCATGTTTACTATCAAATATAAATATGGCTGGGAAGGGGCATTATAATCCTGAACAGGGGTTGGAAAATAAAAAAAAAACAATATATTGAAGCCAGTTACAACATTGTTACAACCAGCACCAGACGATTTAATAAATAAAATATTTTGTAATTGTGTAAAAGGTTGTGGTGGAAACTGTGGTTGCTGAAATATACCTATTTTTCAGCGTCCACACAGTAGCAATACCCATAAACTACAGAGCATTGTAAATCTTACAATGCTTTGTAGTTTATGGGTATTGCCACGGTTAGTTATGCTTAAATTCTTCCTATACACATAATCTAATCTATTCCTATAGGTCTAAATGGCGGACAATGGGGGAGGCCTATGTCCAGCAGTGGACGTCCAAGGGCTGAAATGATGATGATGATGATGATACACATAAAATAATCAATGGGACTTTTTGGCGGGAACTCGAGCGGTGAAGTCCAGTTTTTGTTTGATTATTGTCAAAATTGTGTTTACGCGTTTTGTGGTTTAATAGTGATAGTTAATTAAACTTCAAAGTGTTTCTCGCGCGTGGTGTTTGTGATAATCAAATAAAAGCGTGGCATTGCGTTTTTCGTGTGCTTCCAAGGAGTCCTCTTCTGTCCTTTGTAAAGTTACTATCGTTTTGCTGAGCGACTCCTGACTTACTTTGACGGGACTGGACATTGACAGGATACGTTTTGGACTTTGAAATTGTTTGTTGCGAGGAGAACTTGACGCTGGCATAATGTGCTAATTGCACCCTTGCTATACTCGTATATAAAGCAAAAAAGCCGATGGCTTTGAAATTGATATCGTTACTATATGTAAGTCCACTCGATACGTTAACTGTAAATATATTAGAGAGCAAATAAAGATGACGACGAAGATATTCAGCAATTCACCACAACTGATTAATCATAAAATAGATGTTAATTATCAACAACATTCCCTTTTTATTAAATCAATAGTCACACTATTGAAAATATTATTATTAACGTAATATTTTTTTTTAGAAATACATACCGCCTACAGGAAGGTAAGTGGTCACCGCCGCCCATTGACACCTGCAACATCACGGGGCTTGCGAGTGCGCCTGCCAACCTCACAGAATCCTGTTCACAGCTCTCATGAAGATCCCCCTTTCCTAGCCTACCATAGCGGAAGAACCGTCAGCTCTCAATTCATTGCACAAATTTCATATTAGACATGGTTCATGGATTAGGTCTACTTGCGAAATCATATAAAAAAACGCGCCTTCCATTCTATCTCCTATGTAGTGTGGAAATTAATGCTTATATAATCATTCGAACGCCTACTTCCTCTGCACTCTACGCCAAAAACGGTTGGTTCTATAAAAAAAATTAAGTATAATTAAAATATTTTTTATAGAAAATTTCTGATCTACAGTTATTGATATGTTGTTTAGTTAGAACACTACTACAAAGGTGTGTTCCAAAATTCAGTTAACTGGGATTTTTTGGAAGATGAAACCTAAAACGACTGAGCTAGCTGTGAAACTAAAATTATATGTACATCCATAGACATCCATATCCGTAGACGATTTCTTTTTACTACAAGTTTATGACCGTAAAGGATCTAAGTTTGGGGAATTGATCAATTGATAAAATCTATGAATTGTTTCATAAAAGAATCTGTTTTGACGTAAAATGCGCTTTCTATTCATAGAAATCTAGATCAGCGATATCTAACAATAACTATAATAAGTGCCATCTAGTGCTATTTAAAACCAGTATGACATCATGTCCTTGCATCTAACGTAGTACGTCAGCATTTCATCAGATGGCGCTATAATCTAAAATAAGAAATATAAATCCGCTTTTTTATTAATATTATTAGTGATAGGAAATTCGGGTGTATATATACCAAAACAAGAAATGTCCCAAGAAATAGCATGGGCATGGCCATCTGAATAAAATCATCTAATCCGGATTTCGAACTTCTTCGAAAAATAAATGAAAGAATCGTCGAGACTGAATTAGTTGATTAAGACTTGGCACATTTTTATGCTTTTGCGCCACTTCTGTATATGTCGAGAGATTTTTTCTATATATAACTGGACTTTGTAAATTAAAAGATCCATTAAGTTTTGAGAACATCGCAAAAATTACGTTAATTTATTTCAATTCTTCAGGTATTGACGGTGCTGCCGATGTTGCGTCCTATTTTTTTGAGTTTGATGATCTTGACGCGGACGTATCTGCCGTGTTCATCAGGACAAAATTTGAGATTAACTGAAAGTGACTACGATTAATCCAAGTAACTTTTTATTTAAGTAAAAAAATTAAATCCAAATTCAAGTTACTTTTTTTATTTGTCAGTCTTAAATTATTCAATATCAATTGCTATTTTAATACCAAAGGAGAGTAAATAGGCTAACAGTTATCTGGCTGTAGATTTTTTTTATTTAACTTCTCATAATAAACCTTGTTTATAATGTTACCCAATTAGAACAAAAAAAGCTAGATACATTGTGAATTTTTCGCGTAATACTAATCATCATCATTATCGAGTACAGAAAATGACATTAAATACGTGACATTATTATCCCAACCTAAACAATTATATTTTTTCTTAAAAATAACATTTACAATAAGCTTTCCTACGAAACCCTAAATGTATTCATCTCTCCGTCAAGTCCCGGTGTTAAAATCCCGGGATGGGTACGTCCACACTAACATTTCGTGGAATGTTTAGGTATATAAACACCCGAATTTCCTATCGCTAATAATTATTACACACTATCCTAAAGCATTATACTTAATTCAGTGTTCGCACGAGTACAAACTTATTGCGTAGGTAAACGAGTTATTATTGTGATTTCAAAGTTTATATTCGTAGCTCTAACTGAATAAACAAATTAATAATGCGTTAATAATTAATAACTTGATAATGCGGTGCAAAGGAGTTTGTATTTGTTCGAAAAATTGATTTCGAAAATACTTATAAATATAAATAGATTTTCTTACTAACCACAAAGCTTATGATGGTTTGAATTCTGATTGGCACGCTGTGCCTTATCGCTGCTCATGAGCGAGAACCCTACTCTTTATAACACCATCCCGTATCCTTTTTTATGATTAAGTAGAGTACTAATAAGTTAAGTATTAAGTTAAGTACTAATGGAATAAAGGAATCTCTCTATCTCAATAAGGAGTAAAGAGTATTATACCCTATACCCTTATACCCTGGATATTGTATGCAGGGCCGTCTTTACCAGGGGGTGCAAGGGGTGCGGTGCACCCCGGGCGCTCACCTTTTAAAGGTAATGAAAAAATATAACGCTATAGTAAACAATTACACAATAGGATATTTGACTGTCATAGGATACACAATAGGATATTTGACTGTCATAGGATACACAATAGGATATTTGACTGTCATAGGATACGCAATAGGATGTTTGACTGTCTTAGGATACACTCCCGCACCCCGGCGTAGAATAGACTTAAGACGGCCCTGATTGTATGCGTCATACATTTACTTTCCCGGCACTCTTTTCGGGGCCCATTTGCTTGCCATGCAAATGGCACGCTAGCCCGTCTGCAGACATTTTACATAGGTATGCCTCGTTACCCACAATTAAATTGTATCTCCATAAGATTATTTATTGTTCGTAATAACAATAACTCTCAGTGCAATATATGTATTAAGCTATTTATGAGAAATCATCGCCTTTTATTGCTCCACCGTTGCCTTGTGACTTCATCAGTCTATACCACCTTCTACACACGGCCGGTTATACTTCCTATACCGCATCCTTCCCAACTCATTCCCCAAATTCATTCCCCCAAAAGCACGCAGCCTCTCCAGGGGCTTAAAGGAAGATTTGAGAACTATTATCGCGAACGTATATCTCGATTTAGCTTAAAATTCGATTCTCAACAAATGCTGAAACATGAAATTATAATCGTGTATGTATGTATCCACAAACTTGGCAGGATTCCGCATTATATTCCATTTTCTATCGTCGTATGTCAATTTGTGCCGATTTATGCCGCAAACTACGCCCTATGGGACTCGAGAACTACTGGCGCAGCACACAGAACAACGGTAGATAATTTTTGAAACACTCGAAATGTATGCAACACTGTTTACATGGCGAAGAAAGCTTATAAGTGTTATTCTTCGATAATCAAGATTTGTTGATCGAAGATTTTATTTGATCAATCACAGGCGTGCATACGACAAATGTGATTGAGGGGGCTTTTTAGTGGGAACTCGAGAAGTGAAGTTGAGTTTCTATTTGATTAATTGTAAAAATTGTGTACAATACGTTTTGTGGTTTAATAGTTTATTAAATTTCAAAGTGTTGTTTATGCCTAAGCTTTGTGATTTATACTAATATAATAAAGCGAGTGTGCGAGTTTTGTGAGTTTGTGTGTATGTGGAGGGTAATCTCCGAAACCACTGCACCTATTTGAAAAAATCTTTCACCATTTGAAAGGTACATTATTCCAGATGGATATAGGCTATATATTATGTGGAAAAAAAATTCCGGGTATGCAACGCATCCCGGCCACAGTTAGTAATCAAATAAAAGCATAGGACTGCGTTTTTCGTTTGTTTGGAATCCTCTTCTATCCTCAGTAAGCCTACTATCACTTTACTGAGACTTAGAAATTGTTTATTACGAAGAAAAACTTGACTCCTGACAGATTGTGGTAAATACACCATTGACATATATTGCTTAAAACTTTTGAGACCGACAGTAACGTACTTTGACGTAACTTTAGACGTATACGAGTAGTTGACGTCATTGTTAAGTCATTCTTATAGATTCATACGAGTATGTATAATTGAAAAATACTATTGAGACTTAAGAATTCCGTAGTGTACGGAGATGTCGATGTATACTAAAACCATTTTTCTGAAGCGTTTGACAGCCCCGTTTATATCGCGATCACTCGGACTGGTTTCGGAAATGCAGTTAAGTTTCATTACTGTTTGTTTTTATTACTTATTTACCATGAAGTTACCTCGTTATTTCTACATCAGTTTATTGTTGTTTCGGAATAGCCGAGCGCAAGCGGTCGACTCTCCAAGATACAGTTTGGAAATTTTTGTTGTGATTTAATGAGTTTGAAACCAGTAGTTTGTTGTTGTTGTTGTACGTGAAACTTTTGGTAGTTTTGGAAGTTTGTATTTTGATTGCACGTTTAAAGTGTGCAAAGTGTTCATTTCTCGACATTAGCTTGTAGAGTATCAAAATAAATGTTCAAATAAAAGCTTCAAAATGAAATAAAAGCAATAAAATAAACCTATGATATTTTTTAAAGATTTCGCTAATGAATGGGAAATCAGAATCGACAATAAGGTCCCTTTTCTCAGATAATGTCACATTTATTTAGGTAAATTGTAATATTATAATAATTAGTATATCTATAAGTATCGGAGTCATATTTAAGGGCGACGTATCTCTATCTGTTTGTTTGCTCACGTCACTTGGGAACTATTGAGCTGATAGTGCAAGGTGTATTGATATCGGAAGCTTTTAAGTTTTATTTTATTAAAAACAGTTTGGCACTGTGTAGATATAGCGGACGTGGTAAAAAAGGCGTTTGAAATTGTAAATTTCTCGATAGAAAATAATAGATAGGTAACTAACTACCTTCACGATTCATTATTTTCACCTATCTATTATTCTAGGAGTGAAATCACAAGCTTAAACTAGTATCTTAGCTGTACTAAGATTGTAAACAAAGATTGTGTGTTTGTTTTGTGTTACGATTACTGGATCGGTTTTGAAAATTCTTTCAGTTTAAGGATTTAAATTAATGCAGATGGACATAGGCTATATTTGGTTTACATAGGAAATCGTGGTGCTACATTAACATGAGCGAAAATATAAACTGTCCAAATTAGCTAGTAGCGGGGCTAAAACTACCTATTAAAAATATAAACACTTGATAGAGGTAAAAACTCTCTGTGTTGTTTGTACAAGAATTTTATTTATCCTTCTATGGGAAAATATCAATACCATATAAAGGAGATGTTTATGGTGGACTGTGTGTGCCCAGTACTTTACCTAAACCAAAGTAACGACTTCATCAGTACCTAATATATATGCTGTGTAATTAATTGAAAATCAACGATCACCGGTTAATGGTTTAAGAAGAGAAGCAAAAACACATAAGTAAACATATTTGTCTTAGAAAATGTATCCAGAATGCTGAATTACCAATTTAGAGTATAGCAGTTGCATTTAATTACTTTCAAGCAACTAAGGTTTTTCTTTGAAGGGTATTTTGGAGTTCTGTTGCATTCTAGAATGACGACAAATTGTTTTGTTTCTCGTATTTGACTTCATATACGTCGATTGTATGAATTTGTAATATAACCAGGGTTTGCTGATATATGTATAATTTTGTATCGTCCCAACTATAATTTTGGCAGATCCCACGCTTTTAAATTGATTATACTGACATAAATAAAAATTATGATCACTGCCACTGCCAATGATCCACCACTAAAAATTATAATTTAGTTGAATGCTGATTATTAATCTCAAAGACTCTAATATTTTGTTACTCTAATTTTACTATTATTTTTTGGTTTGTTTATCTATACATATAATAAAATGTAACTGATCGCTGTCTGTACATGGAAGATATATGTGAAAAACTATTATTGGGGGCCTTTATCAACGCAATAGAACCCAAAACAATGATTGTTAGAATTTTTGTCTGTTTGTCTATGTTTGTCTGTGCGTTTGCGCGCGCTAATCTTAGAAACGGCTTAACCGATTTGGGTGCGGTTTTCACTAATGTATTGTGGTAAGCTTCACTTAAAATTTAGTGTTCGTTTTATTTCAATCAGTTTATAAATAAAAAAGTTATATTAATTTAAAGAATCACGTCGAATAAAGACGGTGTTTATAAACTAAAGACCACGCGGACGAAGTCCCGGGCAACAGCTAGTAATAAATAAATCTATTAATCAAACTCTAAAGTTTCATTTAACAATTTCGACACATTAAAACCACTTAGAGAATGAAATTTCCATCTTTTTTATTTATTTTATAATTATTATTTCATATTTTTTTTTTATATCCAATATCGGATATTTTGTTATTTATTTTAAATATCGGATACGAAACCTGACTAAGACAAATAAACGTATTGTATTGCGTTGGTATTCAAAATGTTGCCACTTCAACCGTCATTCTCATGTGGCTCCACTCAAAACCAATGTCGTAGCTTTCTGCTGCGGTATTAATCCTGAGTGGAGTTACCTTTTGACATCACACTGCATCACCAATGCTTTCATTTTACTACAAAAAATGATATGTATGTATATACAAGTTCTAAATTAGGCAAATAAATGTGTTCTGTAAATGATCCAGTGCTGTACTTGTATAAGTCAAATGAAGTTTCATTCATTCAATTGTAACGACTGAGCTAGTCAGTAGTGGCTGCCTGCTGTGCAAATGGTCCCAGATTCGATGCCTTGTCGGAAAAATATCTGTACGTTTGTTCGGGATCCGGGTGGTTTTTGCTCGCGTTTGTGGGTCTCGATTCACTGTAGATTGATATCAGGCTATAATGTCCTATTGTATGACATAGGTTCTGGAATTATGAGGGGATTTCGGATCGTAATCCATCACGAGTACTCAGAGGTGGATGTTACACATGCCCCAGATAGATAGATAGATACACGGGTGGATCGAAAATGAAGTCCAGTACAGAAGCAGGCATATACGTGTCATTGAAATCTTATATTCTACGCGCAGTTATACAAAAAAAATACCTATACTCGTTGTAATTATCAAGCTTGGTGCGTCGCGCCACGTAGGCGCCCGGTCACTACCACGTACTGAGTGATGAGCGTTACGAACGTTTTAGATAGAAATTTTGATTTATTCCCTAAAATAATTTCATTTGTCACTTGAACGGTTTAATATTTTAAACGATTCTTGCGTTACTTCGGTGACACGTTGTAAGTATAATGAGTCATTATTAATGACCATATTGAAATCAGTCAAAGTATGGCTTAGTACTTCCAGGCAAAGATAGACATAACTAAAAGAGTGGACTCGAAAACTCGCTTGACCAGCGTGGCGTTTTAAGGTCACACCTCCTTCATGCATAAGACAATGTGCATGAAGAGGTCCGTATCCAGCAGTGGATACTGAGAGGGCTGCTTGCATTGCACTATCCTATTTTAGTGTTATTTTGATGTATGAATTAAGATATTCATATACAAGTATGTATATGAGTAAGTCAATAAAAATCCTGCTCATTGAACAATGTTAACGTATAAATTAGAATAGTTTCATACAAACACTCATCAACTTGTCTTATTATTGGAATTTGCTCTCCGTTCGCTGGCTACTGTAATGTCTGGCTAGCTTGCGAGAGTTGAGAACGTTCGATGTAAGGAAACTATTTTAATATCAACTGTTCGAATTATTGAAACGATTTGTCTATATGTAGGTTATATATTATTCTAATCAACCTGCAACTCTTATTCACACACACATCCATACATCAACTCACACTCAACATACATTATTGACTCTATGCTATTTTTTTCTAAAATCTGATATCTAAAACCACGCTCCCACACATTCACATACAGACATACTTACATAAAACACACACAACGTGCATATTATACACAATAATTATCACCCGAATAAACTGTTTTCTTATATAACTGTAACATAGTACTAAGAATAGATGTAAGGGAAGCCGCTGACTGACAGCTGTCAAACAGATTATTCCAGTACAGATGTCAACACACATTATCTTTATGAATGCCTACTTGGAAATTTAATGTTTTTGTAAATGTCTTAAATAAATAAATAAAAATTTAATAAATACGAGTTTAATTATACTTTATTTAGACCTAGCTGCCAGTGTAACTTGTGCTCTATGGATCAAGTACACGCGGAAGGCCTACAGTGCACTGCTAGTCCAATATAATAGTGGACTGTGATGTGTAGCACTACCGCACCTCTTTCCGTGGGTGTTGTAAACGGCGACTAATGGAGAACAATGTCGCTACTACAATCCCTGAGCAACCGCCCCTAGAACAGTGAACTCGCTAACACGCTTGACCAGCAGCGTGGCGCTTTAAATCCACACATTCCTCACGAGACAATGTGCAGTAGTGTACGACAAAACGGCTGGTTATGATTATGAACTTCCGTATCAGGTTAGGTTGTGAAAATATTCTATGGTTGGGAAGGTATTTAAATGCTGTTGAAAATAATAGGTATCTCTCTACATAATAAGTATTATTATTCTCAAAGCACTCGAGTGCCAGAAGGGATCCAATCGTTCGCGCATAACTATAGGCCAACTGGCTTATTTCTACGAGAGTAACCCCCAGAACAGTATATATATTTAATAACACCTAATACTCGACTAGTATTGATAATACAACAATGTAACATGTTACTGAACTTTGAGAAAGTCGGAGGTTTAATCGTTAAATAGATTCTTTACCTTAAAATCAAATCACTATTTAGTCAAATTACTGTTTAGTTCAATTATAGTTTAGTCATGGGACTAAACTATAATTGGACTAAACAGTAATTTTAACTAACCTGTAATTGTACAGTTTAGTCCAATTACAGTTTATTTCAATTAGCGTTTAGTCTAGTTACTGTTTAGTCCAATTACAGTTTAGTTCAATTACAGTTTAGTCCAATTACTGTCTAGTCCAATTACTGTTTAGTCCAATTACTGTTTAGTCCAATTCCTTATTATTCCATTACCGTCTAGTCAGATCACCACTAAGTCGAGGCTAAATAAGTACAGTCATGTCTAAAAACGTGTACAACCGGCAAATAAGATTTTTTTTATACTATATTTTGCATTGAATAGGTAGTTAAAGAACATAAGTTCGCAGGTAACTAGGCAGTTTGCACGTTCAATGTGGAGTTTCAATGGAAGCAGTCAATAAACCTCAACGAACGTAAAACAATGATAACATCACGAGCGGAGTCTAGTATTTTAACGTACAAAGCACAAACATTCCATAAATCAGTGAGCTCTCAGAGGCCTTATCTGGACATTCGGAGGTTATTAAAACTGGGAAGTTGCTTTGACTCCTGCGGCCCTTTTACCGCTTCAGCATCCAGCTCCAGTAAGACTTCATATTGGTGATTCGACGCCGGTGCGACAAAATATCAATGAAAGGTTAAACAGTGCCGGCCGATAAAATGTTATTTTCGGAGTGGGAAGTCAGAAGCTTGTTTTCAAGGAGCTTCGTCTATATTTTATATTTGTTATGTGTGTATAATAAATAACATTTGTGTGAGATTTAACACAAACCGTAACAGATTTACGTTAATGGTTTTTGTACATTTAAAAAAATAATTAACTCTCATTACCTAGATAATCGGTGTATGAGACCAGGTTTCTTCGAATTTCTAAGATTCTTTTCAACAAGATTTCACAATCTTCGTCGTTGCTATTGTCCGTAATAACTGCTTATTCATCATTGCTGTTAATTCCCGAAGGAAAAAATATATCCATTTGTGTTGAAGGAGTGTCGTACAGTAAAGAGAATTCATCAGTCAGGGCTTATCCTCCACAAACTGACTATTTATCTTTTTTTGGGCTGTCGTATCTATACTAATATAAGAGAGACCCTGAGTTTGTTTCATTATATTATTATGTTAGTGGTAAACTCAAAAACTAGTGGTCGATTTTGAAAATTCTTTTACTTCTAGAAAACTACAAAAATTTAAATGCAATTTCCACCTGAGCACAAGTTGGGCGGTCCATTAGAATATGACAAAAAGATAAGTTCCCATTATGAGCGAAAAGAAGTTTAAGCTGAAACAAACAGGTGACACGGAGATAGAATACTGTGTCTGTAGATGGAAAACAAGTTGCCAGCGGCGTGTTCACGCAATGTAGCGTGCCACATGCGATTGTTCCGTGAAATAGAGACAGTATTCGTTTCCATTCGGAGGTGATAATAGTTAAGCGAAGCGCCTCCGAGAAATATTCGCGCCACAACTTATGGAGTATAATTAGTGTTGCCACTTCCAACTTAGCACATTGTTTCACAACTATCCTTCTGTGCTGTTCTCTTCAGACGGTAAATTGTTGTAAAATTGTTTGAACTTGCTGCCCGGTGTTGTTATTTCTGCTTTACATTGATGTTCTTTTTGATAATCTGAATACATACTTTTAAAAAGTAAAAAAATAAATATATTCATGAAACGTAAGAACATGTTATCGGAGGAATTGAGTGAGTGTTGCTAGAACTCGTTTCTTTTCTCATCCAATTCCATATAATCCAATTCTGTGCTACTAAAAAGGAGTATTTCTGGATGAAGGAAGAAAACATCCTATCTTGTCATACTTCATATTAAACATAATTTATGAAAGGATCACAACGATATCAGCTGAGCTGGACGCCCATTCCATGGATAGTAGACTACGCTATCTCATTTTCTTTTCACTTTCGAAAAGTTCTCCGTTGTTATGTGTTTGTATTTTCTTTTGTAACTTGTGCCCGTTTTCTGAACACATGTTTTATCTATCTGTCTATCTTCTTCTTCTTCTTCTTCTCAGCCCTTGGACGTCCACTGCTGGACATAGGCCTCCCCCATTGTCCGCCATTTAGACCTATCGGCAGCGACCTGCATCCAGCGGGTGCCCGCAACCTTTATGAGGTCGTCTGTCCATCTAGCAGATGGACGTCCTCGGCTTCGTCCGCTGGTACGTGGTCTCCATTCGAGAACCCTTCTGCCCCATCGGCCATCGGTTCTTCGATCTATGTGCCCTGCCCACTGCCACTTCAGCTTGCTAACCCGAGAGGCTATGTCGGTGACTTTAGTTCGTCTACGGATCTCCTCATTCCTGATTCGATCACGTAGGGAAACCCCGAGCATAGCCTATCTGTCTATCTATCTAAATGAAATTTGACGGAAAAATAGTTTGGATTATATAGTTTCATATATAGACTATATACGGTTATATAGTCATATATATGATTATATATAGACTCAGGCGTTTCAGCGCAGCCTTGACGAAATATTACAGTGGATGAGAAACTAGAGAATTAAGGGCAACGAGACAAAGTGGGTTCACGTCACATTTACGACAAGACGTGATACTTGTCCAGCTGTTACCCTAAATAATATACAGGTTCCGCAGTCTGAGCACGTCAAATATCTTGGGATGCACCTTGACAGGCGTCTTACTTGGCAGAAAGAAACATATATTCACTAAATGGAAACAGTTGAGATTACAGTTTAGAAAGATGTTTTGGAAGTCAAATCGGTTCAGTAGTTTTAAAACTATGACGGTGTAAACCATAGACTTATCTACAAAATATTAGATCTGTGGTGGAGGTAAACTTTGCAAATAAAAAAGGAAATGTCCTTTCACGTTCGCAGCCGTCGGTCTTTTTTATTTATTTGTATTGTACACATTATTGCATAACATCGTATAAACTGTGGAGCTTTTGGAACTCTTGGGGTTTTGGAGGGGGAGAGTGCATGTTGCATTCCCACAGCCGTTGGGGGGACTCGACTGGCCACATAACCCCTCTCTCATAAAAGACTACCTTGAAATGAAACGTATATATATATATATATATATATATATATTTGTCATTTAGTTATTTATTTTTTTTACTTTTAATTTGGCTCTACATTTTACATTTATCCTTAATTTAACATATGACTATTTAGTTATTAATTTATTAAATAATATACTTTTCTCCGTGGCTCATCGATGGCTCCACTGAAACACAGCGCTGTGCCTGACACTCAGTCACAGCATATGCTGAGTTGGAGGCCATTTCCGGCATCACAATACACACATGCATGAAATAGCAACATGACATTTTTTATTAATATATTTTTTGTTAATTATTGTATGTTTTTAATATTTGTGATTTTCTTATTGCCTAGATTATTATTTTTCCTTTTCGTTATTGTTATACGTAGTTGTATTGTATGTGTTAGTGTAGGTCGGAATAAAGTGTTGCCCATTGTCTAAATGTACTTGTGTCTTTCCCTCTTTATCCTATTTTCCCCATGTACGTACGTGTTTCGGTAATGAAAGAGATATGTCAGAGCCCATTCCCATCCGATCCTATCCCTAATCTCCTATCTCCAAAGGTAGGCAGCGCATCCGGCAGCATGCCAACATTTGACATTCTGGACTGATGTTGGCACGTATTGCATGACATTGGCATGGACATCCGTCCATGGACACCAGTATCCACTTGCCATCAGGTGGACTGTATGCTCGTCTGCCACCATATTTCGATAAAGAAAAAACTCTTTATAATATGAATATGAATCAGAACATTACAGGGTTAAGTATGTACATATTTACGTATGTAAAAGGCGAACTTCTCCAATCCTTTGCAATCTATTAGCGAGTCCGGTTCCATAAGTCAGCGGTGGCGTCCCGACACAAGTTTCTCCATATAAATGGAAATGAAGATCAGCAAGGATTCAGTTTTTATCGCCCTTTTTAAGGTTCCGTACGATAATAATATATTAGATTTTTTTATATAGAAAAAAGACGACCGACAGAATATATATGAAAAAAGACAGACGACCCACGGACATCCACGATACATGGCAACATCAGTCTATAATGACAAACGTTTGGACGCCCGCAGATGCGTTGCTCACCTTTGCAGATTAAGGAATGGACTGGGAGAACGGCCGTGGAAAATGGGGAGGGAGGAGGGATAGGATAGGACGGGATGGTAATGGGCTCTGGCATATCTCACTCACTTCCGAAACGCGTACGTACATTGGGGAGATACAATAAGGTAGGAAATGCAGTACATTTCAAGGTAGTCTACTGTGAGAGAGGGGTAACGTGGCCAGTCGAGTGCGCCCAGCGGTTGTGGCAATGCAGCGTGCACTCTCCCCCTACAACAATACAAGATACAAGGAAATCCCAGTTCTATGAATAAAACCAACATAATGTAGATAGTTTTTGTATCAACATGTAAAATGAGAAGGTACTTTTCATCGTCACGCTGTCTCTTGTTTAGAGAAAATTACAATAAACTAAAAAATACACACTAAATACACACACATCACATTATGAAAAGCTGATATGTTGTACATTTACCGTATCGTATGAACATTTCTACAAATAGATTCTGATCATTTTGATAATTCTTTACTACCATAAACAATTCAAAATACTTACCGAATTTAATTTTCATAGTGAATAAAATCATGTTTATAAAATTGTGATTGCAACAATGGCCACAGCTTGTATAAAACTCGGAATTTGGTCGGTAATTAAATACGGAACCATAGTTTCATAAATGTAACTCAAACCGTTCTTTAATTCAACCCCATACTTTGGTAATGCCCACTTTGTGAAAGTTGGATAACTGCACTAGACTTCATTGAGATGTTTAAGTATACAATATTTTCTTAAGTTTGTCCAACAACTTGTACACAATTTGTTTTAACAACGGATCTTTATTGTCGTCTTGAATTGAAATGGTTTTGTAAAAATAGAGGGGAAAAAATAATTAAAAATAATATCTAGTTCTTAGCACAGACATATAACCGTCTACCCAGTCGAGTCTTAAATGGAATCCACGTGCCGGGAGACGTCCTCCACGCTGGTGGGCTGACCATGTAAAGAAAACCGCCGCCGGTTAAAGAGTTGAATGAGAAGAATGGAAGATCTTGTGTGGTGGTGGGTCTTAGAAGAAGCCTATATGATGCAGCAGCGGAGAGAAACACGCTGACGGTATGGGTTTTTTTTGGAAGAAGACTACAGACGATCATACGTTTCACTTGGTGGTAAATGAATACTGTCATGTACGCTCACGGATGCGCTGCCTATCTTTGGAGATGTAGAAATGGGTTTGGAGAAAGAAGAACGGGGAGGGAGGGGAAGGAGAACAGAAACACATACGTACATAGGGAAATAGGATAAATTTGGAAGTTCAGTACATTTCAAGGTGCTTTTCTGTGAGAGAGGGGTAGCGTTTTCTAACGGGTACTAATGAGGGTAATTCTAAATTAGAAAAGAAAATAAATCGCTATAAAAGCATCTCCCGTACAAATATGAGGACTTGTACGAAGCAGATGTCTAAAACCATAAAGTCATGTCACAAGACCTTAACTTTACGTTGTAAAACCACAACAACCTGTATATGATCATCTCATATTCACACTAGTATTGTATGCTCATTCCCTGTCTCTTTCTAACACGTCGAACTTTAGCACTACGCGAGAAGTTTACAAAATGCACATACCTACATAAAACACAGAGTTTTAGCATTGCTAAAAGTGAAAAAAACATTCTTTAAAATTAATCTTAACAGTTTATACGTATAAATTTTTTACGAGGGCCTAAGTTCATTATAAACAATTATTGATGGATTTGTATATGGGATAGTAATTGCCATCATAATAATTGCTGTTTTGATCCGGCTCTAAGGACCAACAAAATAATATGGAGGGGTTCTGACCTACACATTTAGTGTTAAAAATAAAATAATCGTTTTAAATTAATCTGTTCCATTCAATAAACTCTGCGGTGTTATACGAATGCACCTGGTGTGTTCTGTATCCGAAAATACACTACGCGACGGGCAGTTACTGCAGTTTTCAAAACACTTTATACCGCGAACTCGTAAATTGTGGAACGAACTACTGAGGGGGCTCTTCAAGAAGGCTGTGAATTGTCATTCTGGACTGAAGTCAGTATATACCGCGGATGTCGCAAGGCGACAGCATCCACTTACCACCAGGTGGACAGTATGCCCGTGTGCCACTTTACGTTTATAAAAAGAAATCATCGGAATTTCTGGTCTGAATTTACGACCAGTCACATCTAGTATGTGAATAATTCCGTGTTCATCACGAGTATAGGGATGAGTTTTCTAAAACTTGCCCGACTGTTTGTAATTTTAAACTAGAGAGTTACATGAACGTACGGATTTTATGAATTTTGTTCGCTGGTTTTCAGCATAATTTCAGTTTAAATGCACGATAATTACAATGTTAGTACCTAGTCTCTAATACTTACTTAGTGTTTTAAAAGTACTTAAGTAGGTACTTATTGCTTTTAAACTTCTTAGTATTATGAGACTTACGCAATTTGTTGATTCGACTTCTGCTGTTTATTTTCTTAGTTATCATTTTATGCAGTCTTAATAGATGTGCAGTTTATTCGAACATACCATGGTATGGTATACCATATCCATCAGCCTGTTTTTCTCCATAACTGGATACTGACCTCTCCTAATGCCCACCACCACATACGATCTTCTCATCCAGCCAATACTGGCGACTTTCTTTAAGCTCATCTGGCTGGAGGAGGTCCCACGCTATGTTTCCTGGTTACATGGTTTCTATTCGCGGACTCGTGTAGCCCATCGGTGGGATTAAAATTATGCTATTTATGTTAATCTGTCTCTTGATTACTCGAAAAACTGCTTGATGGGTTTTAACGCGATTTTCCCTGCTACGATGTTTAGTGTTTCATAAGGAGGACTGACATAAAGGACAGTTTTTAATCCCAATTCAACGCAGTTGAAGCCGCAGGTAACAGCTACTCTTCAAGACGATGTCGCAAATTATATTATTATTTATCAGTCTGTGTTACTTCACTGCTGGATGTATATCCTTGGGCCCGTCTCCACAGACGATCTTTTGTTCTTCTCATCCAGTCATTAACGGCGACTTACTTCTATATAAAGTACATAATTGTAACAATATTTTTAAGACGTCGCACATTTATATTTCGTGTTTTGGCGTCATACTTAAAAAAAAACGTGTGCGGTCAGGGTACCCCCCGTCAGGAACGAAGATCCTCACGCATTTCTTTTAAACTCCGAATGTAATTCGAAATAAAATCTGTATAGTTCATGTATTTTTTTTATTTTGTATCATATTTTCAATGCAAACAATTTAAAATAAGGAATCAAATCAAAAATCAAAAATTTACGTTATACAACCGGCCACGCACTAGTCTGCACGTCTGTTATTCTGCTTGAGTCTCGCTCTCGATACTCGCACGCACACACACACGCACACAGAAAGAGAAAGGCGTATGGAGGGGGTAAATATCTTACGTGACGTTACATTTATTCTCGAATCACACCTACCGCAAGCCGCGTAAAGGAACTTCGTTCCAAAAATATGAATGGCTAATAAATATTTACGGAACACCTTCGTTCTTCGCAGTATCTTCGCAGTCCGCGTCATCCGGACGTCCGCTCCGCGCCCGCCGCGCGGCGCCCCGCTACGGGAGTCGCATCCGCATCCACTGTCACAATTAATCTTGCGGAGCACTTCCGCCGCAGTTTTTCTGTTTTACGGCCGATCCTGATAACTGTAGCCGTTTTAGCGCGAGATAGGGTATGGAAACTTTTAATGAACTAAGTTTTAGTTAGTACCGGGAATATGATAAATGATGTATTCATGCGGATAGTAGCGGCCGTTGACTTGACATCGAGTATGCGATAGGACGATAGGCTATCTTTTTTTGGTTATTACATTTTTGTAAATGTTACATTATTTAAGATAAACGACCTTATTGCCGATTCTAGTTTCTCCGAAGTCAGATACTGAGGTTTTGGTGAAATATTTAAAAAATAACAAATTTTTTGTTGATTGAACACCTTCATTACCAGTAAAAACTAGAATTTACTGACATACAAAATTGAATGTTAGTTATCTTAAAAATGAGATGTTAGAGCATATTTTCATTTAAACAGAATTTTAACAATATGTTAAGTTGGTAATTCGTAGTAGTCCAAAGTTCATTCCGACATTAAGATCCCTTTACTCAGATGACGTCACAAATAATTGGAATGATTTATTTGGTGCGGTAGCGTAGGCCAATCTATGTTGACTGATTCCATTTATGCATTGATCGATGCTGTCAATCGAAGTATGTCGAGAAGGTAGGGTACCAACACAAAAACGTAGCATATGACTATTTGCGTTAATTAGTTTAGTTTCCTAAAAGAGAAAGGATTTTTAAATTGGATCCCTTATTTTTTGAGTTTATATCTTAAATATAAATGAACAATATTACAGTCTCTCTTAATAGGTACTATTAATACATATATACACTTACTTTTTTTGAGTTTATATCTTAAATACAAATGAACAATATTACAGTCTCTCTTAATACTATTAATACATATATACAAGTATATATATATGTTACAGTTAAAACCCGTTTTCAGTAAAAACTAGTTTTGACTGAACACCTTCGTTACAACTAGTTTTTACCAGTAAAAACTAGAATTTACTCAAAACAAATTTAAATTTTAGTTAAATCTAATTTTAACTACATGAATCAGTTAAAACTGTTTCTAGCCGAGGTCAATGTTCATCTGGCTTGGAGTTTGTTAATTCTGTCATAAATGAGCTCAAACGTAGTATAAAAGTTACGGGCTAAAGCCGAATTAATAGCACATCGAGATGTGCCCGCCCCGGCAAACGCGACTACAAACTAAAACTAAAACACTAAAACAATTCGGCTTGAATAAGTTGGAAGTCTGAGGCGAAGTCTGACTTCGTTGTATTTTTTTTAAACAACGCGAATATCTTTTCTACCCAGAAACAATTCAAGCACATTCGCAGTTTGCCCGGACACGTCTTGATGTGCTGTGACTTCGGCACTGATTTTAATTGGTTTTACCTGGTTCATTCCGTTAGTTTGAGTTCGTTTGTCAGTCAAAACTAGTTTTTACCGAAAACGTGTATTAAATGTAACATATATACAGATTGTGTCTGGAATATTCCTGAAGCCCGAGATCGTGGATTCTGCTTATGAATCCGAATTCATTAATGTATATTGTTACATATTTTTTTCTAAAAATAACTGTTATAATGAACTCAGAATCACGAACGGAATTCATGATTTTACTGTTTATATAGATTATAATTATAATAGATCTTGAGACTTTCACAAACTCGTGCATTAAAATAGCTTGAGACTTTCACAAACTCGTGCATTAAAATAGCTTGAGACTTTCACAAACTCGTGCATTAAAATAGCTGAGATTTGTCTCGTTCTATTAAGAACAAAGTACTCGTAGTATGTACATTATTAGTCCGCGCTTACGGTTTCATTGTAAAACCGTCTTCACCCACTGAATTTAGTAACAGTATTACCCGAACCTCCCCAGCGACTGAAGACTGATCACTTTCTCTTATCTTCCCCGATTTCCCATCATTAATTTTTTGCCCCGACCTCCTCTCGCAAACATTTCCGTTTGAGAATTGATTGTACGCAATCAGTGAGGATGACGTTCATTTATTAGGTAGGTACCTATATGGTTTTTGTTTCTGGTTTTTGTTTTTCAGGTAATGAATAATAGCATTTATTTGTTATAGAACCCGATTTCCAAATCATATTGTCTTGTCCCTAGATACGTAGCTGCAATTAACGTAAAGCTGTCTAATTCCGATGTCCTACATTAAACTAAGAATTAACTCCTTTGAAGTTTTTTTAAGATTGAAATCAATTATTTACAAAAGCTGCCAAGAGGCGGATTTGTATTTCGTATCAGTAAGTAGTTTAAACAGAGTAGCACAAGAATTAGGTTGTTTAGTTAACTCTTTGCTATTAACTTTTTATTAAATGTTATTAATTGACTTTAATTAATTATATTATCTGTAGTATCTTGGAGTATGCGAGTGTGATTTGGAACCCATACTATGTATCTTACACAAATTGAATAGAATCTTTAAATAGATCGTTTAATCGGCACCTCGCCTTTCTTACTTATGGCATCAGTGCAAGAAGCGACTATGATGACAGGCTACAATTCTTCAGGCTAACGAAGTTCTCTAACCGCCACGCGCCATCGCTGATTAGGTTGAGACCCGTTTAAATAAATAGATAATGCGTGAAAAACGCGAAAATCTCAAATTTAATAAATTAACGCATTTTATTTTTTATTCTTTGAACTATGATAACAGATATTCGAGAACAATAATTCTAAAATTGTTACAATAAATATCACTTCAAATCAAATCAAATAATTTATTTTGCATAAATATAGGTAACAACGTTAGATGTAACAATATAATGCCATTATGCTTTGTCTTAACAGGTGTGCAAAATGATCTTAACGGTGTGTTTTATATATAGCTAATAAAAAACTTAGCAACTACAAATAAAAAATATGAAATAAAACTTAAAAAATATACACCATATCCAAGCAGTTTTGATGAAGGGTAATTGTATGATGTGAACAATTTTTCTTAATTATAAGTTTAACGGTTTAATTTTTTTCATACAAACTAGCTAATTCAATGTTTTTTTCTGTATCCAGTTTAATATATCGATTGGACAATGTTGCAGTTATATTTGAATGTTTTCCAATTCACACAGAAAAAATTTGGTGCCTAATTGTGTATTTGAAAAAAAAAAAATATCAATTTTTTTTATGTATTTTAAAACTTTATCATAAATTATATTAATAATCGATGCGAAATACTCTTAAAAAATGTTTATTTAATTTATTATAAACAATTTAAAATTGATAAAATTTTAAAAAGAATCACGTGACTACAAACGCGCTACGATTGGTTGTGACGTCATAATGTTAAAAGGATTTCTCGATAGTACAGTATCACAGGCTTCTACATGTAAATTGACGACAAATATCCGACATTTAGTTTAAAAAAATATTTATATTAACTACTTTTATTTAGTTATGTGTGATAAAGGATTTATAAAGGCTAATTCCGATAATATACCTGATGTGGATATATTTATGATAACAGATTTTCTTAAAAATGATATTTGGTTTAATTCAGCTGAAGTTCGAGGTGCTAAAGCATCAAGGTAAGTTTATAAAAAAATAATATTGTAAATTAAAATATTAAATGATTTATTCGTCATTAAATATAATTAATTTTTATTTATCGAATGCTATTTATTTCATTTATACGTTTACATAAATATTTTTTAATTACTATATTATTATAAAATACTTACATCAAAATGATCTTCACAACAAAAAAAATTTGATGTTGTTTTGGAATTAGGTCGTCGCACTGCTTGGAACCATTTATTTCGACGTTTAACATTTTGTGGAACATTTAAAAACATTTTTTCAGGAGTTGTTTTTGTAGTATTCGTACATAATGGTACGAAGCAAGCACGATAACTTTTAAGGTTAGACATTTTCGATATATTTATTAATATATTGACGATAATAACAAGATTTAATCGATTAATATCAGCTGTGTGCTACAATGAGTAGAAATTAACATTGTGACGTCACACGCGCTCGGGTTTGTTCGGGAACTGTCCGCGTGTTTTCGGTACTGGATTCAAAAATTTATTTGTAATTAAATATAACTTTTTAATTAAAGCGAAAAAAAAAAAACTAAAAATAGTTTTGTTATAAAATGTGTATATGATCTTTCCATTAATGATAAAAATTTTTTTTTTTCAAAAACCCAATTGTATGAATGTGTTATACTGTTATACATACATATACTCGTATGTGATTGATTTGTTATACCGATGTACCTAAACGTTAAACACGTAAAAAGGAATAAGACATTAAATATATAATTTGAAATATTTCGCCAATGAGATATTTTGACTATAGATTTCATAGCGCCTTTATCACTTTGTGACCTCAGGAACATTATCAGGAACGAATAAAACGTCATCGACAGGATGTATAAAATTTTCATTGTTGCTTTCGCAAAAACCCACACATAATATAAACTGTCAAGATCATTACTTCAATAGAGATGTCATGTATCTTGATTTTAGTTGAATTGACAAGAGGTTAAATCGATAGTTGGTTAAAACATAATGGAAACCATTTATCTTGGCCGTGTTTTGTGAAAAACATGGTTGTCAAACTATCCGACGGATTGTTGGAGTGATGTTGCTACACACGGTTTGAAATTGTGTCGAACACATATACGTTATATATTTATTAGGTGTAATCACAGTATTATATTCTTTTTACAAGCTTTTATTTAACTTCACCTGTTAGTATGTTTGGGACAAATCTTGCAAGCCAAATTTGAACCACTTCCTCTAAACTTACGACTTTGAAGTTTTGCGTGCTTGTTCACTTCTGATGACAATATACTAAATGATAGAAATAACCGTGGTTTAATTTGATAGCTAAACACGATCTTCACCATGAAGCCAGGATGGTCTTCTCATGAGGGCACTCCACAACGGTTAGTAGCATGCACATGAAACTTTGCAAAACAAAACATGACTTTCTACCGTAATGATGCGTTACTTGAAATGGATAGATTGAGAAATATTTCTAACTAAAAAGGTGTAAATAAAATAATATAAATAAAACGTTTTTTAAAAACAAGCTTTTGTGCAAGCCATGTACTAAAACGAATAAAAAAAGTTTATATTGAATTATTTGTTCTCAAAAAGCTTGTCGGGAAATATTCATAAAAGTAGGTACCATTTACAATTCGCGCGACAAGCTTGTTGACAACAAATAATTCAATATAAACTTATTTTATTCGTTTCAGTACATGGCTTGCACAAAAGCTTGTTTTTAAGAAAAACGTTTTTTTTTTTCTGTTTAGATTAACTACCACAATGAGATTCCGAATTTCGTTTACGAGCATAAAGTCGTTGCCACCACTGAAGTCCGATAGACGCGGCGCTCAAATCGCGTAATGAAATGTTGCCAGCAAGACGGGCAATAATTTACCCCTTCTAAAAGGCAACCTATTCTAATAAATTAATTAATAAATCAATGCATATGATAAAATTAAAGCAATCAATAAATTGCTAATTCATTCACATTGTAAAACTAGTTTCACGTTTCACATTGTTAATTTAGGATAACAAGCAATATGGCATATGGCAATAAGCCATATGGCAATGGTGCAATTAGCATATTCTGCCGGTGCCATGTTTTTTTTCATAATAAACATCTTCAAAGTCTTACGTATCCTGTCAATGTCCAGTCCGGTCGAAGTAAGTCAAGAGTCGCTTAGTTAAGTGATAGTGTAGCACCACTCATTTCAGCGGCTCCTACCGCCCCGCGCCCTCAGCGCACTTGCCGCGACGGCTTTTCAATTAAATTACTAATAACGCCAGTCGAAAACCGTCTATCAACGCAACATCATGCGTGCCGCGCTCGCAAGCGGGCGTTGACGTAGATTTTGTCCGATACGTGTCCTTTGTTATGTTTCTTTGTTTCTGTAAACTCATCTTTGTGACATTAAACGAGTCTCTCGTGGAACCTGTTCGTTCATTTCATTTATAATAGTAGGTTTACTGATCACAGTTGAGGACTTCTTGGAACCACACGAAAAACATAGACCCATGCTTTTATTTGATTATCACAAACGTTACGCACAAAAAACACGTTGAAGTTTAGTAAATTATCACCATTAAACCTCAAAACGCATAATACTAAATTGTCCGCAAATAAAAAAAAAACGTGTGCGGTCAGAGGACCCCCGTCAGGAATGAAGATTCTCACGCATTTTTTTTTTAAACTCCGAATGTAATTCGAAATAAAATCTGTATAATTTATGTATTTTTTTTTCTCTGTCGATACTCTTTGTGACACTGAGTTTGTGATTGCACTATTGTCTCTCTATAATGTATATAAATATAGTAAATAGCAAACACTCGAATCACATGTGCGATAAACGTATGTAAACAGTAAGCAATTATTTTTATTAACAGCATTTATAGCAATTAACAGTTTTATTAACTTACTTTTCTAAATCTGCATTTCGCATACTTTCTTGAGTTTCCATTTCACAAAACCTTATTACAATAATGAGACAATATTATAACTCACGTATGATTTAAAACAAACAAAAACAACAAATACATTTTAGTGATATTTTTTCGTGTTTAGTATTTAGGTTATACAACCGGGGACGCACTAGTTTGCACGTCTGTTATTCTGCTTGAGTCTCGCTTTCGATACTCGCACGCACATACACACACAGAAAGAGAAAGGCGTATGGGAGGGGGTAGAAATCTTACTTGACGTTACATTTTCTCTCGTATCACACCTACCGCAAGCCGCGTAAAGGAACTTCGTTCCAAAAACACGTTTAGTTTTTCGCTAGACGGGACCGTGTTTTCCGCGGGCGGCAGCACGTAGCATGCACGTGACAGCTTCAGCCTGTCAGCTCGGAGCGGATATTTTTCTAAAACTACCCGCCACCACCGCCGCCGTTTCAGCTGCACTGACGTGCAACGCGAATGCACTTCTAAATTTCGTTGCAGTTTAGTTGCCATGTTTTTTTAATACTCCACCAGATGAAAAATGATCTCGAAAGTTTGATAGCTGGACGTTGTTTAACTGGAAAAATCTACTGTACCGAAATAAACAGATGTGAAGTCTAACATTTCGTTAGGTTTGTCGGAAAGTCTAGTACGAGTGAGATGAATGAAATAAATATCTGTTTAAATCCGTTTAAACAGAGTACATTACGTAAACGAGCCATTAAGTGGTAACTAAATTGTTGCTTAAATTTATATTACTGGAGACTTATGTAAAGGAAAAGTGATAAGTAGCAAGTTAATTTTTAATACAATTAGTTTTTTAACAACTGCGATTCGAGGCAAATGGCCGAGTGGTAGCTAATTATTTATCTACAATATACATTATAAGCTGTAGCGATATAACGATATAAATAGCATATATAAGAATTATATAACAACAGATTTAAACATGTATCGATAAACAGATATAACGATCTAAACAGTCTTTTTTGAAAAATACTTATTTGAAGAAGCCTCAATTTTTTTTATGTAAAATGTGATAATAAAAATTGTTACATTGAAAATCCAAAAGCGCAATAGTGACATTTCAGTGCACACTGACGTCCAAATAGAGCGACAGAATTCCAAGCTTTCAAATCCGCATGAACCACTGATTTCAGAACATTTTAACTATACAGGCTTTCTGGTAAGACCTGGTTTACCATTATTGTTTGCAGTTAGTCGGTACCTTAATTCTAAGATATAAGATCGGTTTTTATATTTACAGATGTCACAGTTACTCTGGTAGTGCAGTTGGAACCATAAACTTAGAATGATAAGACTACCAAATTCAAATACAACAAGACACAAATAATCTTAAGAGTGCACGATTTGCTATTGCTATTGCTACGATTTGCCAAATTTGCTATTTAGCGTGTATAACATTCACGGTTAGCGCCAGCTAAAACAAAAAAATAAAGAAAAGGACATTTATACAAGATGACATACTACAAAAATTAAATTAAGAAAGAAACATACTGTATGGCGCAGTATCGCATCGAATAGATTTTCGGTACTGCAACTAAAGTCTAAGTCTAAACTGCACTAAAGTCGAGAACCAATGAGAAATTTGGCGCTGATTTTCCGCCGAAGTCCTTGGCGACATATACATAGACCTCGGTAGCAGATATAATATAGGTAGCGTGTTTATTATAGACACTTAAAATATGTAAATATTTTCTTTTATAAAATGACAGCGGGAGACGAGCACACAGTACACCTGGTGGCAAGTAGATCGCCCATAACATCAGTCCAGAATGGCAAACGCCAGCACGTCCCTGGATGCATTGCCCATCTTTGTAGATTTAGAGGTAATAAATATTATAACAATATATATTCACTAGAAGGCTTTTTGATGTTTGAGATTATTGAAAGGTTCTAAATCTATGGTGAGAGCTGTTGGAAGCAATGTTTCGAGCGTGACAACACCAAGTGCCAAACACGTTGGCCGACTGTTCCGCTATGATGCGGTCACGTAGCTTTGTGTTCCGAGGAATTTATTTCCACTGTCGCAAGGACTGGTACTGATTCAGCTGGCAAATAAAGCGTAGATTCACTCTGTTTTCTTTATTCGTATTTCGTTTATTTTCTTAAGTCATTGTTGTGATCGTAGAACAGACATTTGGTGCATTATATAGTCCAAACAAATACTACGAAAAAAGGCGACGCTGTGCAAAGGGCCGGTCACTTTTGATTTTTGGGTACATTATTCATATCGGGGCTTGGGATCTGGTTCTGACTGTTTTAAATCGGATATTGAATTGTCAAAATAGTAGAGTAATTCATAAAACAAGACAAACAAACCAGTGAGTGCATGCAGTAAATACTTATGCAAGCTTACTTGTTTCATTAATTTTAGTTTATTTGCATAAGAGTTGGACGCAGGCGAGTTTTTTGTTTTTTAGATACATAATTTATTTATTTTACTGTCTGATCTGTTGGTTGACTGGTGGAGAATTCCATAGGGCATCGAGTCCATCATTTGTGCATATATTAAATACCTGTGTAATGAAGTTTAAATTTCTAAATAAATTTGCTAACTTCTGATTTCCAAATCTTCAAATTCTGCTTCATTGGAAGTGCCAATGTTCCCAATTTTTACTGATGTTGGCACACGTCGTAGATGTCCACGGGCGATTTATTATCACGCGGTAGATTGTCTGTTTGTTTATTATCTTTTTGTATAAAAAATCTACAAATTAGAGAATATTAAACATCCCTTTATGAATGTATTTATGTTTAAAAAAGAGGGTATTTTTCATAGCAATTAAAATACCGTTTATTCAGTTATTTTTCAGTTGTGGTTTAAAATTACTTCGGTAATATTTGCATGGTAATATAACTTCAATCTACTAACAGTGCTTCTCTCAATATCGTGAAGTGTATACGAAAAGTAAATATTAAAGAACACTCGAGAAACCAGGTAAAGTTTCCGTACACTCGCTTCCCAACTTCCTGAAACACCTGCTTGAACAAACAAACAAACATACAGACCGGGACGTCGTAAGCATTAAGTTGAAGTAAACTCTTGCAAAATATCCAAGTTAAAATCTTAGTCCACGCGTATTTGGAAAGATGGAATGGCAAAAGAATTGCGAAAGTTTTACCTAACAAGAAATATAAAAGCTTACTTTAACGGAAATAATTTATTAATCATTTTATAAAATGATTAATTATAGAATAATGTATGGACATATTTAAAAAAAGAACATTTTTAGTGGATGCTTAATACATGGGTGCATAGTATTTCTTTTTATAAATTGAAGGTGGCAGACTAGCATACCGTCCATCTGGTGGTCAGTAGATACTTTCGCTCATGAACAGCCGCGATACATACTAACTTCAGTCCAGAATGACACACATTTACACGCTCCCGAATGCGCTGTCTACCTTTGCAGATTTAGGGTTGAATTGGAGAGGGTTAGAATGGGATGGGCATAGCATACTCACTATCGAAACACGTATGAGTCAGGCAAGTCACGTCCGTAGGCTGTGGAACGAACTGCCTCAAGAGGTCTTTCCATTGAGCTACGATATGGGGTTCTTCAAGAGAGCTGTGAATAGGATTTTGCAAGGTCGGCGGCGCACCCGCATACCCCCTGGTGTTGCAGGTGTCCATGGGTGGCGGTAACACTTACCATCACGTGGGACCGCTTGCTCGTCCGCCCACTAATCTATAAAAAAAAAAAATGTTCAGGTAAGCTAATATTTTCACGATGTTTTCCTTTACCACTGAGCTAGCGATGATTGAAAAAATCCGTACTTATTTACAAACACAGAGGCACAACCAGAGGTCTGTGACCTCATAAATGTTAGTAGAGAATAGATAATATGAATACCGTCCTCTAGATATGTGTATATCTTTATAGATAACTTGTCTTTTCTCCCCGTTCCACCGGACGAGTGGCCGCGGTAATGGCGCACGCGAGTACTTACCGCAGGCGTGCATTAAGTCCCAACAATAAATATTGTGGACACCAAGTGTCAACAAGTAGCTAACAAGGAGCCGGCGAGTGCACGCACGCCCCAGGCTTTAAACTGTCTACTGTGATATACGCATAACCTATATTTATCAGACCTGTAGGTTTCCCATTCCGAAGTCGTAATTGTGTGCAGCTTTTGCAAACACGCTTATATTTCCACAATTTATCAAAATATATGGGTTACTGGTAAATAGAACAGTACCTTTCAGGGAGTGATAATATGGAGTGTAACAATTATTTTTCAACGATTACGATTACAAGTGTAACGATTACATACCCTGGCCAAAAGTTGATAGTTTCAAATAATTTGTCAAATAATTCTACCTACCACCGATAAAACATAATTATTTTGTAAATGAAAGATTTCCTATTGACTTTTTTTAAAAGCATAGTTGAGTATTGCAGTGAACTGATACGAAAGTAAAACTATCTAGAAGAATTAAGAATAATATGTAACTAAATGAGGGACACAAACTAAAAAAATACAATAAAAATTGGCAAACATGTGAAAACGAGTCGGTTTATTTAAAAAAAAACTATTACAGTAAGTGCAAAAACACAATAAATAACAAGCTTAATAACAAGGAATCGTTCTATTTACCAGTAACCCGTATAGATCTATTAAATCATTGTCGGTTCAACTTTTTTGAGAATCTGGTGTTTTGTGAACAAATGCTATCCTATTCCTCCCTATTATCCAACCCTTACCACAAATACATTTGTGGAATCTAAAAATCTAAAGATGGGCAGTGCATCCGGGGGCGTGCCAACATTTGTCATTTTGGATTGATGATTGGATTCTGGATTCGAGGATGTCCATGCGCGACGGTATCCACTGACAACCAGGTGGACTGAAAAGTTGCTTTTCACCTTCCTTCTAAAAATAAATCCAGATTTCTTGATCTTTTAAAATTAAAATAAATAATCATTGTAGATATCAGAATATATTATAGATATATTCTGATAAACATTACCTTTGCACATAATAAATACAGTATATTATTAAAACGTGGGTAAATTTACTCGGCCAGACATGCTACTACAGGCTGCTCCAAATTGTATCGCTACAATTGATAAATACGAGTATACACGAATGGGTTGGAACATATTAATCAAAAAACACTTGACTGTATTCTTTGTGTAAAAATAATAAGAGAATTAATGTGGCATCTAATAATCATTTTATTTATACCGAACAGAAAATACGAACATTTTCGTGGGTATCCAAAGTTTTGCAAAATCACACACGAAACTCAACACGCAACCAGTTCTAAAAGTTTCGTCAACTCATCAAATCCTTGCCAAAGTTTTCCGGCTTTGAAGATTTATACCCCACGTGTTAATGCGTGTTTTATGATAATTATCTATGCCAACGTCTCGAATAATCGTTTGTTTTCTTAAAAGAACTTGTTTTGGAAATGTTTTGGTGGTTTTATTATTATCAACCAATTACATTTCTTGTAGATAGTAATTTTGCTCTCGTACGTTTTTTATGGATGAAAGCGGCAGACGAGCATAAAGTCCACCTGATGGTAAGTGGATACTGTAGCCCATAGACATCCGTGATACATGCCAACATTAGTCCAAAATGACAAACGTTGGCAGGCCCCGAATGCGCTGCCTACCTTTGGAGATATAGGAATGGATTTGAAGAAAGGGTTGGGAAAATGGGGAGGGATAGGATAGGAATGGGCTCTGGCACATCTCACTCACTACCGAGATACGTACGTACATTAGGGAAATTAGATAAAGTGAGAAATGTAGTACATTTCAAGGTAGTCTTCTGTGAGAGAGGGGCAACGTGGCCAGTCGAGTGCGCCCAGCGGTTGTTGGATTGCAGCGTGCACTCTCCCCCTCGTACGTAAAAGAGAATCAATAAAATGATGTACAGCCGGCGAGCTTATCTCTTTAGGAGATTATTTTCAGTAAACTCGAAGATAGTGAACCTACATGAATATTGACACATACATTATATACTTGCAGAAATACATATTATAAACACATGCGATTCAACCTCACTTCCGTACTAAAGAGTTGCTGTACACTGTGCGGTTATCAACAATATCAACACATTTTATAACGCGAAACCGAACGTTGTACAATAATGTGCCAGCTCAGGCTTTTCCGTTATGCTACCACCTGGATTCTTATAGACCAGTTTCTGCTTCTTATAAGTCGGTATACCCCTATTGCAGACCGTGGCCCACCCGCTCGTATGCCACCTCTCCTATAAAAAAACACATATCACAAAATATAGGATAAATAAACTTAGTGTGTTTCAATTGTTTTTAAATACATATAAGGTCGATTATTTTCTCTTCAAAAGGATTGTCAAATGAAACAAACTTATGTGGTGTTGCTTCGATATACAAAGAAATGACATATAAAGTTTATTCTTCAATCCCTTTTAACATCTATTATTTATCCTTACAATACAATCCTTACAATACTCTTATTTATGTTTACCTACAATTTGACAGTCAGCACGATTCTCTTCACTTGACGCCCACTGTTTTACCGAGACTACTCGTATGATAGCTTTACCGACAACGCGGAAGAATATATTTTCTTTACATGCAAATAATTTAAGAGAGATGCTATCGTGTCAGATAGAGCGTTCAGTAAACGGATTGCTTGAACACTAATTGTTGATATGCATTGGGTTGGTATTTATTGGAGAGCAGTGAGATCAGGTGTAACCAAACATACTCATAAGTTCCTTTCTTTAATCAATCTCAGCTATATATAGATATAAGCATTTTAATCTCCCTGCAATAAGGGACATCTATGCGTTTACGTATACAGTCTTCAGTAAACAAAATTTTAGACGAACATAAAGGGACGTTGGGGTATAAAAAGACCCCTGTTTACTTTGCTAATTGAATTCATTGTAACTGTTTAAATGATGTTTAAAGTCCTGGTATGCGAGTTAGTGGTGGGAAGGTTGATCGTAATTCGTGAGGTCCCTCATCTAGAACTCATCATATTTATTGGTGGATTGGTGGTTGATCACTATCACCACTAAAGTCCTAAAGACATGAGCCCTAAAGACCAGTCATGAGGAGACATAGGTCTTCTCATGCACATTGTCTTGTAGATGAGGAGAACGCTACGTTACGTTGGCCAAGTGGGTTGGAGAGTTCACCTTTTCAAAGGTGATGTAGTTCCTCAAGGCTTGTGGTAGCGGGTCGTAGCAGCGACTCTCAGTCGCCTTTTAAGACACCCAAAGGAAAAAAAGTGGTGCTAGCTTAAAACCGACCGACACAACGCGGTGGCTGATTACTACAATTAGATAGTTACCTACTATTATTAGAAGCGTTAGTAGTGTTGTGAAAATGAGCGCCGAGCGTTCGACGCTGGAACACTTATGTGAGTGCTGATGAACTTTAGGACGTGAGCGTTATACTCCAAGTCTCTAACGTTTAATGGACTTAAACTCTCGAGGTTTAAAGTCCGAGTGTGATCAGAATTAAGGTTAAGGTTTATTAGCGCTGACTTAGCGCTCGAATATTTAACGCTTATTTTTACAACACTAAGCGTATGACTGTCCTTATATATTTTTTATATATGTACTTGTACATAGTGTGTTCATGACAGAATATTGACAGGGGTTGCCATAGAATATTTAATTTTATTAATAGGCACATCCACAATGAGCACAGAGTATATGTTATCGCAGCATTATTTGCGGTGAGATAGCGTGGCTATCAGTTACAGGCTGCACGGCATTTTCGAATTGGTAGTGACATTTAGAAGTTTGAAATATATATAAAGATATTATTATATCTTTAGAATTTAGTGTTCAAAATTTAATGGGTATCCAGTAGTATAACAAAAGTATGATTGACCTTGTCTTAGCTTCTTAGAGTAGTTCCAGATCACTATCCAGAAAAATATCCAGATCACTCCCAGGAAACTGTTTAAGACAGCCATTATACATACGTTGCGACCGCTATTTGCTCTTTTCATAGGAACATGCAATAAGTATGTATGTACGTACAAGTCTCTAACCGAGTCCCGATAATATTTTGTTTCAAGTGCATCCTGACATTGCAATATATTATTTAAAATTTTGTAAAAAAATAATAAGGTCCACTTTCTTTCGGCGATGGCTTAGTTTCTGCAAGCCGAAAAAACATAACTGTCCTCATAACTATCGTGTGCACTTACATTACGAGTATACGTGTGCGAAGTCTCACGTAAACGAACTCAATAAAGATTCTATGCGATTACTGTGAACGGCACAGTATGGGTCTCAAACGACACTTGCGTACTCCAAAATGTTTCGAACCAATGCGTTGAACAATATAATTCGTGTATTAGATCGCTTGAATTCTTTAGTTGTCCGAAATAGGAAACCGAGTATCTTTTCATTATAATATTATAAGTTTCATTATCATTATTTAGCACGTTTTCATTATAAGACTCTGTAATACTCGTATTTACCGTCGTGTCGTGTCGTACTTACTTTTCGCTGATTGTATTCCGAAAATAATGATTAGTATGTTCGGATTTGATGATGTGCTATACAAGAGCTGTGATATAAGAGATGCGCTATCTTGAAGAGAAAGCTGTGAATATATTTCAACTTATTGAATAAACCTCAGTTGGCAGTTCATGCCAAAACTATTAGGTTTGCGGTAAAAAGTTTTTTGAAGACCGTACTGATACAGCTCATTCTTCAAAGCTCTCTTTTACTCAGATCATGTAGTCTTTCCTGAGTTTTATAAGTTGATCCAGCGTTACATTTTGGGAACCCACGTTTATTCTCTGAAGGATCGTGAAGAACGTGAGGTGACATCCACCATCCTCAATTTGAGTCCAACAATTCGCAGTCATTACGAAACACAATCTTTACACGCGGCCATTTCGTGTGACATGTGGGTCGCATGAGATTGATTGAAAAGCGTAATTAAACTTTATTGTTCGCAAGTTATTTGTTTCCATGGTAACCCAGCTTAATTAACGGCAACTTTTGGGATAATTGCAATGGAATTATTCAGTTGTGATGAATGTTCAGTAGTGCTCTGCATGTAACAATTGGTTTGCTTAAATCAATATCATTACGATATAACTCGATTACATTGTGCAACTTCTTAAAAGTTATTCCTCCTTTATAACTGTACTTCCCAGCTGCGTAAAATTAAAATTGCTATAAAGCGGAATTTTTGGGTGAAATCTTTACGCTTAGACAACGCACAGCCTAAACCGGTGGGTTTAGAGGCATGAAATTTTGTACAGGAGTTCCTTATATAACGTAGGTGAGCACTAAGAAACGATTCTTGAAAATTCATCCCCCAAAGGTGTTAAATAATCGACGAAAGTTTGTATGGGAGAAAAGTCGGATGGTTCCTGAGATGTTGCCGATGAGAAATCTCATCGGGCACACGGCTAGTTTTGTTATAATGTTTTAAATACCCTCTTATATGTTATATGTTGTATGAGTAACGTTTCAGTTAATATCCATAATGTTATTAAGTTATTTTATTAGTTACCATAATAGTATTTAGTTATGGAAAACCGTAGGAGAACCGTGTAGACCGTGGAATTTATTTTATTTAAAAAACTTTATTGCACATTATGGTGTAAAAGGCGATCTTTAATACCTTACCTCTACTAGCTAACCTTTAGTTTGATCAGAGAGATACATTGGGATGTGCGATGAGTCGTATAAATATTTAACTTAAACAACAACAGGATAGTTAATTTACCCTTAAATAAATATACACGATGAATACATCCAATATGCTTTCACATACATTCCATACATACATACAATATAATATACATTTATATATACATACAAATACAAAACCGCTAAGTCTGTAATGACGAAAGGTAATGTTCCCGGAGCCTCCATTTAAAAGTATTCTTAAGTTTTAAAGTAATCTGGGTTTTTAAGACAAAAACACTGTTTTTTCGTACCCAATAATTATTTGTAAAATGTATTTAATTTTTATATTATATTAAAAAAAGCATTGAGAGTTCTGAAGTGTACCGAGTTAAAGAAAATGTGGCACACTTTGCCACCCTTGTGCACGTCCCACCTTTGAGTTTCTCGTCATTTTCAGGACTTATGACGTTTTATTTAAAACATAAAGCTTACACAGAAATCCAGATTTGTGGCACTTCATTCATTCCCACTTATGTCTAAATTACTGGTCTATATAATCGTTCGTTAAAATCAATAAAACGATAAAAATTATAAGGTTTTGAATTTGGTTAGTGAGTTGATAGAAGTCAAAGATACGTTAATACAATATTTTATTTCCACATAAATTAGGCCAAAAATACAGATATCTTTGAAGACAGGCACAAAATAAATAAAAGATAATAGCAGTAAAATGCCTCGATATTAAAAAGTTTTCCTAAGAAACACAATAGGGGTGAACTTGAAGCGCTCTCGACGTCCGATGCCCGCATATTGTGACCCAGTTATGTTTGAGTTTCCGTTATTTTGAAAAAGTTTTGAGTAGCAAGTAGCTTTTGGGAAGAACATCATGATTATAATATTTTCTTAGGTTTTCGCGATTACTATACAAAGCAATTAAACAACTTTGAACGGTTTAAATAGCGTATATTTAACATTATTTATATCCCGACGCAGAGCACTTTGCACTGAGTCACCCCGTGACCACGTCCACTGCAAAGTGTTCGAAACGTCGGGATATAAATAATGTTAAATATACGCGATTTAAACCGTTCAAAGTTGTTTAATTGCTACATCATGATTATCATTCAAAACATTGTCAATATTGGAAGTTGATATTTTTGCAAGATTTGAAGTAATTCACTTTGCAATACGTTGCTAAGTGCGGATTATTATGCAAGTTTTGTTTTGAATAATGTTTTCCTTGAACACTCACTTAAAACACTTAAGGGTCCTGTTTCATTTACAAATGTTAAACTACCTTTTTAGCACTTTTTTAACTAATATTTTGCTTTAGGTAGTTATTCTATTGCTTCATCTGTTGTTGACGACCGGCGCACTAATAATGGCTCGGCGGGCCGACCGGTCGTATACGAGCGGAAGACGCGCTAGTGGTCGCGGCGGCGGGTGACGACAGACGAGGCATCCGAGTGCCCAACTTGAATGATTGTATGCCGCTCGCTCTTCATGTATGCGAGGTTCTCTTGAGGTCGGCTAGTCGGAGGGTTTTCTTGAGGTGCCGGGTGGTCGAAGTGATACTCGTAGGACTGCTGTTTGACGACTGTGTATTTTGGCCAGATTGGCCCCATTTATATTCTCAATACAAGCCACTCAACAAGGGATGTTTGCAACCGAGGGTTTCCGCCCTTTTGTCCTCCCTCGCATCTCTCTTTATTGAGCAACTTGTATCAAATTCTCTTTATTTACTACATCTTACGTTACTATACACAATTATCCTTACATCCTATACATATACATAAGGTTCTTAAGCTACACACGGTACATAATAGGCTTATTCTAGACATAGGGCGTACTTATCGCTACACAATTATACATTATATACATAGTTACGTATCTACGCAATCACTGCACATCACAATACACTGGTTTCACTCATGTCATTTTTGGCTGTCCGCAACATCTGTCTTATTAATAGGAGCACCGATTGGACACGTACATGCTAGTATGTTTATATTTTATGCATGTAGTTTATATTATTTTATCAAAATTGGATAATTTATCTCCCATCCCATCCTATTTCACCACATTTTCCCAACCCTTTCTTAAAATCCATTTCTGAATCTCCAAAGGTAGGTAGCTCATCCGGGATCATGTCAACGGTTGTCATTCTAAACCGATGTTGCCATGTATTGCGGATGTCTATGGACGACAGTATCCACTTACCACCAGATGGACTATATGCACGACTACCGTCTTCTTTCGATAAAAGACGTATATTACAGCTTTATTTAGCTGTGGTATGGTGGATTTTATCTGCTTTATTCAAATTAAGAAATGCAGATAGGCTCTGAGCGTGCGCAGTCAACGGGCAAAAAAAAGTGTAATAGGCATGATGACGGATTTTGAAATCCGCTTCTATAATGTAGATTCACGTCTACTGTTTCCGAAAATAACATTATTTCAACAATAAAATAAGTTTTAACGCAAATTATGCATTTTTTTTCTATCTACTTTGAATTATGCGCGAAAACACTCGCAGGTGTCATGGCGTCGCTTGTGACGTTACACCTAGGTAAACGTAGGTAGGTAAATCAATGGAAGTTCAAGCGACACGGTGATGTTTACTGAGGCGTGACGTCATTCGCTCTGATTGGCGTTTTAGTTAACATGGCCGAATGCAGTATTTTATACTTTTATTTTATTGAAAATATTATTAATCTCAATGTTTACATTAAAACTGGTTAATTTATTGGAATTCTTTCAACATATTTTTTTCTCTAAAATCATTTATTCTTTAATTCTTTGATACTGTCATCATGCCTATTATAAGAATAATACTATATATTTTATTACATATTCCCTATATCCTTTCTAAAGCGTAGCAGAAAAACCCAGTGCTGATAATGATTTCATGCGAACCGGGCGGACGCACAATAACAAGAGGAGATTCGATTACGGGGGCTGTGAAGACGTCTCCGCTCATTTGCATCATTAATGCGAGCCCACAATATTAGGGAAAAACGAGCTCCTCACCAAACCCGCCCCCGACGCTTGAGAGGGATGAAGCAGCTATTGGATGTGCCTTCTTTTTGTATAAAATGTATTTACTACTTCTGTAACTTGCTACTTCTAACTAATTTTAAACTACGTAAAATAAATTTCAGAGTAAACGTTCTCCAGCACGTTGAAATCCAAATTTTTAACGCTTGCTAACGTTTAAGGCTCTAGTGAAAACGCCAGGACCGCTAACGATCAAGTATTTAATTATCAAGTTCAATTTCTATGGGCCATAAAAATGATTAGGTATTCAATTAAGAAAATCAACAGAATGATTTCTAATAATATAAAGTTGAATGATTTTTATGAATGATTTCGAATAATTTTAATTTGAAACACGCGCGACCGCCTGCTCGGCCGCCTACTTCAATATAAAAAAATGTTAATTTAAATTTAGATAAACGATTAAATTTACAAAATTGGAATTTACAAACTGGAAAGTGGCCTTGGAAAATATTTATATTATTCAATAAAAATTCCATGACAATTTTTAGATTTGTTTCGAAAAAGAAATTCGAAATTTGTTTAAATAAAACAATTTCCTATTTTGTTTTCAATGAAATGATTGGTTTTAGTATTTTTAACGATTTTTAGACTTATCATTCTATGAAAAGTTAAAAACTTTATGTGGTAATAGTTAGTGATTTTCCTTGAAGTCAGTCATACAGTCAACTAGTGTCGCGGTCACAAACCGCACCTGAAACCAGAGAAAGACAAGTTCTCATATGTTCTTCACATTGTAGTACATTTTCTAGATCCTAGTTACATACATATTCAAGGGTAAGTTCTGTTTTCGGTACACTGTCGTGCGTACCAGTCCCCGCAGACTTAATATCCCAAAATGTATATTTGATGATGTCCTCAAGTGTAGGGTCTTCTGTAAAAGGATTCTGAGCAGTTACTTAAGGCGGTTTATATGCGTAACAGGTTAGATTATAGGTTAGGTTATACCTATGGATGTACTTGGGCCGCCCTTTCAATTCTGTGGATATTTCTTTGTTTTATTTACCTAGTTCATTGTAGATTAAAATTATTGAAAGTTTGTCAAGAAATTATTTAGGATGTTACGATCCGATCTGTCTTCGCTCAGGTAGCATAACAATTTCCTAGGGAATCTAAGCGTAGCTCTCTCTAAACCTGCATTGATATAGATTCCTAAAAAGTGAAAGTATTTTTAAAATATGTCTTTTATATAGCAATTAAACAACTTTGAACGGTTTAATCGCGTCACGGGGTGACCACGTCCACTGCAAAGTGTTCGAAACGTCGGGATATAAATAATGTTAAATATACGCGATTTAAACCGTTCAAAGTTGTTTAATTGCTATGTATAGTAATCGCGAAAACCTAAGAAAATATTATGTCTTTTGTAGTTGTTGAGTTCACCAAGACGTTTGATTATTTTGACAAAACGTTTGACGTTGCAGTACGTTGACTTGATCAGTCAAGCGTGTCTTGACCTGACAGAGACACTAATACAAAAATACAAATACAAAGACGAATATACAATACTTTAAAAAAAAAACAAATGAAGGTCAAAGGTCATATAACTAGAAACAGAGGAGTAGCCATTATTTCATGAACGAGAATATTTCGGCTTATCGTATTTTGGTTTTCGATGATTTTTTTACATCTCCTGCTATATGCGAGTACGCCGAGTTCCGTAGTCAACAGTAAAACAAAGCCTATAGATATATCTCAGGTAGCTCTCGCGTAATTCCTCACTTAGCTCGCGTTAACTCACGTCTCACTATTCACACGTCCATCTCCCGTCTCTTACGATACGATTGTGTGAGCAACGAATACAATTATAACGACACTGGACCGCGCGAGAAACGCACTAATGGACGTTTATTGATTCAAAGAAAATAAATAACAGATAGATATATAAAACTCTGTATGTATTGTATAATTATTACATTATGTCAAAAATATGAAACAATCTATACATATAATAAAAAAGGGTTAAATCTGTAGGTACAATTAACTTAATTTTTAAAAAAAATGCGGGGTATCTAGAAGCTACAGAAACCAAATCAACAGTTTTTAAAAATGTTGTCTGTATGTTTCTCTGTGTGTCTGTTTGTTTGAGCATCACGTAAAAACTACTGAACGGATTTTGATCGGGTCTTAACTAATGTCATCGAGTCATCTTCATATGATACAAGGAAGTTGAGTTTTGGAGAAAATAAAAAAAAAAAGAGTTTTAATAGAATTACTCAGAAATTATTGGATCGATTTTCATCAGTGAAATCCACCATGTCGGTGCTTTTACAGGTGTTAAAAATCTTTTACAACTGTTGAGTCCACGCGAGCGAAGCCGCGGGTAGAAACTAGTGTTGTAAGAAGAAAATACGACTACGCGGTCTTATTGTATTATAGCAATTTCTTCCAGACAACCTTTAGAAAGGGAGTTGTGATAGATAGGTATGTAAAAAGAAGATATATAGATGGATAGTCTTTATTGTTAACTGTAACAACATTATATACATACTATAACACACCTTACCCGTGTCTCACCACTGCTGGATACAGACTTCTCCCTACGACAGCCACGGACACGGTTTTATACATTACTATAAATGTTGTATAATTTAATTAAATATTTCATTGCATAATATATTAACAACATTTCTTTTCTGCGTACTAATGGATTTTTAAAAATCGACTTGCCTTGCTCGCGTGCTCAAGAATTAAGGAAACTGTAAGCTGACATTAATTCGTTTATTTATTAAAGATTAGATACACAACATTATTACACCAACTTATGTGACGTTATCAAAACAAAGAAGTTTATTGTCGATTCTAGTTTCCCAGATATTGAGATTTAATGAAATCTTAAAAAAAACGTATAGTCATATCTTAGAGCATATTTATTTTCTAATTATTTGTCTATAAACAACGAAATTAAAGTTAGAAAATGTTAACCAAAGTTAATAAGTTCATGCCGACAATAAGGTCCCTTTGCTAAAATCACGTCACATATATTTTGATTGGACACGGGAGCTTTTCTTTTGATATGTACAAGTTATCTAACTGCGTTGGTAAACAATTTTAATTTAGACGAAACCAAGGCACGTGACAATTTGGAGTTATTCAATTCCAAAACTCGTTCTTCCATAATCCTACTTCAAAGTAACAATCTTGCTAAATTTACAGAATTCATGACAATGTAGGGCACGTTGAAAGAGAGATATATTGACACGATTACGGACTCGAAAACTTTTCCGATTACCATATCTTTTTCGAACAATCTTCTTTAAGTCTGCATTATCCATAAGGTGAGTTTGTAGGAGCAAGAGACGACTTCAAATCATGACGATCAATCCCGTCTTTGGTTGCATTTTTGAAACACTTTTAGAAGACACTTATTTGTTCAAAATAATAATTTTTTGGAGATACTGGATTTAGGTTACCGTGTGAACATGGGCGTAGTCAGGGCGGGGGCGGGGTGGGTTAACTTACCCCCTGGCATAGAGAAGAATAAGTAACAGACTTTGTGCATTGTACTACCTCTATTTAAGTTATAAGAAAATCGTTTGATTTGCCCCACCATGGATAAAATCCCCCTTGTATGAGAAGCTTCAGAAGGTTGCATTAGTAACCTCCTATTGTCCTCGACAATATATATCGGTTGATCACTTTATTATATTATAAACTAATTCCGTTCGGCGTCCATGCATATATTTTCGTGGGTCGTCCTGTGGCGACAGACGTGCCTTCACTGAGGCCGTTCGATCGCTACGTCTGACTACTCATAAACGACTAAATTGTCGATCGCCGATGCTGAAGCATCAATACTCAACACTTTATTGCATTCAACAACGTGTTTAGAAATTGATGAACTTAAACTGATGAACGATTTAGAACTTTCTGATGATTAAAGAAATTGATGAACTTAAACTATGAAAACATTGTCAACGGTGCATAGGCTCTAATTTAATTAGAAAATAACGAAGATAATTAGAGGGGGAGAGTGCACGCTGCAATCCAACAGCCGCTGGGCGCACTCGACTGGCCACGTTACCCCTCTCTCATAGAAGACTACCTTGAAACGTACTGCATTTCCCACTTTATCTTATTTCCCTAATGTACGTACGTGTTTCGGTAGTGAGTGAGATGTGCCAGAGCCCATTCCCATCCTATCCCTCCCCATTTCCCCAACCCTTTCTCCAAATCCATTCCTATATCCAACGGTAGGCAGCGCATCCGGGGGCGTGCCAACGTTGTCATTTTGGACTAATGTTGGCATGTATCACGGATATCTATGGGCTACAGTATCCACTTACCATCAGGTGGACTGTATGCTCGTCTGTCACCTTCGTCCATAAAAAAAAAAAGATTAGAAATATTGTTGTGGATGTTGTGGCAAGTTAACGTATTACGAATATTTCGATTTTGATTTCACGTATTGAATTCAATACGTGAAAATGTCGTATTCTTAATGTCTTAAGTTATTCAATTATATATTTTTATAAATATTCAAATACCTATTTGTAGAAAAAATATGCTGCATTGTTAAAACGAAATTTCACTCTTGGAAAAATACGTTATTTTCGTTTGTAACAATCACGGCTCCGAAGGTCCCTTGTGAAAAATTATAACGGGAACTCATAACACCATGGCGCGTTTTGTTACAATACAAAAATATGTTTTCCTTTTGTATTTGAGACGTAACATTTCAGAGTTCACGTCTGTCAGTCTTTCAGAGAGAAAAGGCCCGGTTTCTATTAGTAAAAGTGATGTTGATATGAGATATTGTTAATGCTTACAACAATTGTGGTTTGTTAATACAATTTGAAAGACAATTTTGAAATTTGAGGGCTTGAAAGTTTTGACGAGCTGAAAAATGTATGGTTATCATCCAAGAATGGTTGTAGCCTATGGGTAATCTATTCTTGAACCTCATTCGTGAAGTCATGAGTTCAAACTCTCGTCATGTATCGAGTTTCTATTTTAAAATTATAACACTAGCTCGGCGTTACAGGAAAACATCGTGAGGAATCTCGTATGCTCTAGAATTAAAGACATCTTGAGCACGGGTATCCACCAATCCGCACTGAACCGACGTAGTGGATTATAACCCGAAACCTCCTAGTGATTTACTAGGGGTGGTCTGTGCCCTGCACTGGGACATTATACTGATGCTGATCTCTTACGATCGTACAACTCATATTATAGTGTATGCTGTAATCCCAGCCACCGGGTGCATTCCACAGGCCAAGTAACACCACTCCATACTCACGGAAGATTACCGTAAAATGTACTGTATTTAACACTTTATCCTATTCTCCTAGTGTAAGTACGTGTTTCGGTAATGAGTGAGATATGTTCTGACATATCTGACATATGGGTTCTGGCCCATTCCATCTCACCCACCCCATTTTCCCAACTCTGTCTTCAAATCCACTTCTAAAACTTTGAAGGTGAGCCCTGGATCCGGGCGCGCACCAACGTTTGTCTCCGGACTGTAGTTGACATACATTGCGGATGTCGCAGGGCGACAGTATTTAATCACCATCAAGTGGAATGTCTACTCGTATGTCGCTTTTTTTCTAAAAAATAGAATTATTTGTGTAAGTGCTGCAAATATTAAAGTAAAAAATTAAAGTTGAAAATAAAAATTACTTATCTCAGTAAACGTTCCTGTGAGTAATTACAAGACAAATATGCCAGCAAAAGCAGCAAAATCTCTAAAAAACGGGCGCAATTTTTCCGCAGCGGTGACTTTTAAATAAATTAAATTTCGTTGAAAATCAAATAAGAAGGGAAAGCTTCGAGTTAAACTCGCACAATGGACTCATTAATGAAATTAACCGACCTAATTATTCTTTTCACGAAAAATTAAAAGGAAAATGTTGCCAGCTGTCTCTGGAAATATCTACAATAAAATTGTGTTTGTGTACGCAACGTTCGCATGTAATTAAAATTGTTTTGCTTGTTCACTTGTGTATTAAAAATCGTTTTATAAATGTTGAATAGAATTATTGGGGTAAAAAAGTATCGCCATATGGGCAAATATGACCTGACTTGACCTATTTATGCATGCTGACTCTATGAAGTATTTTGATGACTTTATTTTTTTTGGAACGAAGTTCCTTTACGCGGCTTGCGGTAGGTGTGATTTGAGAGAAAATGTAACGTCACGTAAGATTTTTACCCCCTCCGTACGCCTTTCTCTTTCTCTGTGTGTGTGTGCATGCGAGTATCGAGAGCGAGACTCAAGCAGAATAACAGACGTGCAGACTAGTGCGTGGCCGGTTGTATAATCTAAATTTTTGATTTTTGATTTGATTCCTTATTTTAAATTATTTGCATTGAAAATATGATCCAAAATGAAAAAAAGAAATACATGAACTATACAGATTTTATTTCGAATTGCATTCGAAATTTAAAAAAAAATGCGTGAGGATCTTCGTTCCCGACGGGGGTGGAGGGGGGCATCCCCTGACCGCACATTTAATTTTTTGGCATTCGTATGTTATGCCTATAATGTTAATATAGTTAATAATGTTTTTTATTTCTCAATTTCTGTACTGTGACGATCCATTGACTAATCCATTTACAAATCACCCAAATCTTCAACAAATATCTATCAAACGGAACGTGCCCTAAACTCGTAAAAGGGACAAATCCAAATGACCCCCATGACAATACAAAAACGGTCTATAACACGTTTTATTATTTTTGCCGGGGACATTATGTCCGGGGAAATGATTTGCGACTGGCTGAACCGTCCCCCGGGAGAGGAAGGGTAGAATAAATACAGTTTAATTCAATAGTAATTGGAATATTTATGCGTCTGTATAACTGAAGAGAGTATTTTATTATACAGATTGATTTATTTGTAAATATTTTAATTAATTGAAATTACATTGAAATACTGCATTTCCTACTTTATTCTATTTCGTCAATGTACGTGTTTCGAATGCCAGACCCATTCGGGAAAACTGGCAAGGATCCTTGGTCATTTTCTCAACCTTCCTTCAAATATGTTCCTTTAAATTTCCAAAGGTAGGCAGCGCATTTGACTTACCTATGTTTGTCATTCTGGACTGATGTTAGCATGTAACGCGGATGTCCATGGACGATAGTATCCACTGACCATCAGGTGGATTGTGTACTCATCTGCCGCCTTCCTTAAATTAAAATAAGAATAAAATAATGGTAAAAATGACAAACGAAATTTGAAGATATTTTTCATTTCAGATAAATATTTCAGTAAGTTTTCTAAGAGTCTATTGAAGGACCGTCAGTAACGAGGCGGATGGTATGGTATTAATGCGCGCTTTTTAGACTTATAACTAGGAAATATGGTTTGTTCGTATACGGACAGATTCTCAAAACACAGTTACACAGACGGGTTACCATAACGACAGATTCACAGATTCTCAAAATGTCTCAAAGAAACTATCCACGTTTTATGTCACAAGGAATCATTCATCTATGTATTCTGGTTGATCGGTGGATTAAATAATATAGATACCTTAAAATTTAATCAGACAGTTGACCTACTAATTGAAGTTCAGGATACAAAGATAGTCGAACAATTCACGAGATATAAAATAGATATAAGGCGACGTATAGGGAAGCAGATAATAAAAGCGAAGGTTTAACAATACTTAGATAATTTTTGCAAATAATTTACAGTACGCATTATTTTTCCACCGATCTGCATTGGGTTTGAGTAGCGGTATAAGAGTATGATCCAAAACCCCTTGTGATTGTAACACTGAGAAAAAATTGTTTTCCGGTTGTAACAAGCTCGACTTGTTGAATGTTATTCCTTTCAAATTAAAAGTCCAAATTTATTTAATGCATACAATTAATAATGCAATTTGAAAGAACACGACAACTTGTAATTTTAATCAAACGTCTGATCGTCCTAATATAATAAATATGGGTTGCCAGATACAAGAATTTTGATTGAAAATTTTCTAAGTGAAGGCGATATTTGATTGAGGTTCATAATTATAATCAAACGTACTCGAATTCAATAAACTTCATTGAAACATTTTTCCAGACCCGTAGCAGTGGCTGCAAGATTGGAATTAGGTACAATTAAGTTTTAAAAAAATAATGAAAATATATTTCATATTTCATCAGCTACACAGCTTAGTTTCATTGAGCCCTTTCTGTTCCTTTCTGGTTCCAGAAAACAACCAAATATTACGAATGTCCACCACTCAAAAATCCAATTTGTACTCACCAATAAAGATTGGTAGCCGGATCCCACCCCGAGGCTCTTATAGCAATATCATTTATTACGGTCTACCAGCAATTTCCATCGGCCGTGTTGTTGCCAACTTCGCCAATTAGACAAGTGAACAGATGTTTTGTTACAATCAATTTCGGTTTCGATGCTAAGCCGAGAAATCGCTTGCGGGTTTTTATCGTAAACGATTGGATTAATTTGTGTGGTTACGAGCACTTTGTTGTATTGTAACTTGGATATGTTGTGATCAGCAGAAAGTTACGAGTGTGACAAACGAAATGCGATGTCGCTAGATGTTGCATTTGTAGTGTATTTTCAACATCTTGGTACCGGTGCAGTCTTTGTATATACAAGCACATATAGCACACATATAGGTCAACACTTTTTGGAACCTTACAACTACTGAAGTCAAATTTCTAAATTTAATTTCAATTTTATGGTCGCAATTGTTCTCACCTTATAAATTGCGTTACAAATGGTATCGAATGAAGTCGGCTTAAGGCTCTAAATCCTTAATTCATTGTGGAACTAGTTATCTCTGTAGACCACACAGTCCGAGTTGACAGCCAAGATGATTCCTTCGAGATAGGGCGAGGATAAGGCACGGCCATCTTTGCTTTAATTGGACGGCACTATTGTCATGGGATTTATCCTTTACTTTCATTTGTAGGCGGCTTAAAGGTCTTAGTTAGCTCCATTTTTAACAGTGTCATCAATATGATTGAAAATTGAATTGAAAATTAAACTATGTATTTATTTACTTTTTATTGGTCATACTAAAATAAATAAATATATAGTTTAATTTTTGTACGGCAGACGAGCATACAATCCACCTGATGGTAAGTGGATACTGTCGCCCATAGACATCCGTGATATATGCCAACATTAGTCCAAAATGACAAATGTTGGCACGCCCCCGGATACGCTACCTACTTTTGGAGATATAGGAATGGATTTGGAGAAAGCGTTGGGAAAATGGGGAGGGATATGATAGGTCCGGGTGGGGAATGGGCTCTGGCACATCTCACTCACTACCGAAACACGTACGTACGTACATTAGGGAAATAAGATAAAAGTGGGAAACGCAGTACATTTCAAGGAAGTCTTCTGTGAGAGAGAGGGGTAACGTCGAGCCAGTCGAGTGCGCCCAGGGGCTGTTGGATTGCAGCGTGCACTCTCCCCCTGTTAACTGATATCTATATATCCGCATGTAATAAAATATATATGTAATAATCCGCATATATATATTAAATTAAATAAAATAAATATATTATAATATATATTAAATATATATATAATATATATTAAATATTAAATAAATATATTTTGGGCTTCGCATTTAAGTGAATTCAAAATTATAACGGGCTTTCAAAAAAATCATAGAAAAACATTTCGACGTCAAACCATTTGTTGTTGGATAGAGCTGGTAAAGTTCTACCTACAACCATTGTCTAAACAGAACTTTTTATGAAACGCATGGGAAATAGCGATATCTCCCCTTCCGACTGAGGTGCTGCCGTCGGTCTTTTTAACTAGATACTACATATTATACTTAGGTAGTGGTTAAACAATAATGGCGTACTTTTCAAAATAAACTTGTCAAAAATTTTGACTTTCTCTAGTTCCAAAAGATGGATAATTTCTGTGTAAAAGTGTTCAGCTGGTAATAAATACATCCTCCAAAATATAACCTAAAAACATCTTTCCCCTCTCCGGTGAGTTATGGCGCATAAGCGGGGAGGCGTCAGTGAGTGATGACGTCACGTCACATGACACGTGACATATGACGCGTATACACGTCGCGACGCGTTGGACACGCGGCTAAAATGCGCAGCTAAATATTTGGTAACGTGGCAAGAAAAATTATCAAGGCACGTAATTGGTTCATCACGTTGATATTTATGGCTTGGGACATTATTCAAATTATTTCACACATTTTTAAGTGCACAAAAAATTTCATGAAGCCCTTGAGGTAAAAAAGAAAACAGTTTCCGACGTTAATTGAAAGCGAAACTTTTAATTAGAATAATAAGTTAATTATTTATTATTAAACTTCTAATTATTGTAATTATTCTTTACGGTTTCTAGAAGACCAGATCGTGGTTTTGATTTAGTATATATTTGTTCGAATAAATATATATAATAATACTTTAAATACAATTGTTTGGTCAAGTTAATTGCTTTTTTTTTGTTTATCACCACAACACACAGCCCTTCTCATCCAGCTCTGCTTCTGGAGAACTTTTATAAGTCGTTGGTTCATTCAAGCGGTTGTTGTCGCCTATATGGATAGGTATCAATCCAATCCATGATACACAGAAAACGATGAATGCTGGTATGGGTATTGCTTTAAGAACCTAATAGTGATTAACCTCTTGTGTTTTAGAACGTCATTGACTGATGTTTGTTTTGCAACATTTGTAAGTGAACCTCTCAAATCAAGATGTGTTTATAAGTTCCACCGACCGATTGGCGCAGTTCGTAGTGACCCTGATTGCTGTGCAAAAGGTCTCGGTTTCGATCCCCGATCGGACATACATTTGTTTAAAAAAAAAATACAAATGTATGTTCGGGTCTGGGTGTGTGTTTGGCTTTGTATGTGTCTCTGGGCCCACGACACAGAGAATCCCAGTGTGGGCCATTGAGTGTGGCGTTATATAAAAATATAATAATCAAATAATTGTCTCCACACAAATGTATGTTTGCGTATGATTAGTAGTTTCACATCGCTGCGAATATTGTTTATCTACTATCCGGAGTCCACGATGTAAGTTGTATGATATTATTTGGTATTTTGATAATTCACCGTGTAACAATGTATTTAGAAACGTATAAGTGACAGATAACGAAACATGTTTTATTGATTTTTTTTTATGGAAATACGGCGCCAGTAGACGGTATAGTCAACCTTGTGGTAACTGGATACTGTGGTCCCATGGATACCCACAATACATACTAACATCAGTCCAGATTGATAAACGTTAGCAAGATGAACTTCAATAAGAAATTAAGATAAGGCAATCGACTGGCCAAGTTAGCCGTCTGTCACAGAATACTCTCGTAAAATTCCCACATTTCCCATCCTATCCTATTCCCTTACCCATTCCTTTTATTCCCATACCATTGCATCTTATCTCTTCCTATCCCATTGAATTAAGTATAGGTGGAATAAAAGTGGCTTCTTATTTTCTCTACTATAATCTTGACCGGTGGGTGGGTTCTATCCCTCAATAAGAATTGGGAGGCGTAATGATACGAGGGAAACCAATCCAGTTATACTTTCTACTCTCATTTTTCCCAATCCTTTCTCTAAATCCATTTCTAAATCTCCAAAGGTAGGCCGCGAATCCGTCATCCTGAGCTGATATTTGCATGTATCGCGGATGTCCAGGTGACGGTATCCACTTATCACCAGGTACACAGTCTATTCGCATGTTGTGAATTTGAACTCAGGACCGTTTGTATTTAAGCACTTAGTTTTCCAAATAACAAATTTTGCACACCTTCCCGGGTGCATTCAGTAGACGTCTCTAACTCAATCCCACCTGGGGCTGGCCCGGTCTTGGCTCCTTCACATCAGTGATGGGATTGTCGGAGTAAAATTTAGAGGAGCTCCTTGCCCAGCTGTGGGACTCATTTTGAGGCTATTTAAAATAGAACAGTAAGCACTAACTTTTCACTTTTCATTATTTTGATATGACGGATCAATTATTAACCTTTTAAGGTATATCTTTGACCTTAAATTATTCTCCTACGTATTAGTGGCCCTATTGGGCTAATACGCGCTTGACTGGTCTAGTTCAGATCGTGTGGATAGTTGTTCTCTGCTAACTTATGGCGAGAATTACTAGTCTGCATACTAAACCGGCGCATCAGGGGTTCAAAACATTTGCTTTTAAGTGAACATTTTTATAAAAAAGTAATATGGTTTTAGATAACGAAATAGGAAAACATGTAGGTAATACTCATATTGCTGAAGAAAGAGGCAGGTAAAAAACTATAGAACGGAACACATATATTATGTAAGTCTTTCTCATAATATGAATTCTTCGAACTCCAGGAATTCATACAACTGATCGCATATTTCTCAGGTTTGTAATTATTGAATTATGAGTTTGGTGGTAGACAGTCAACCAGGTGGTAAATACATAGAGATTTTATCGCTCTAGACATCTGTGATGTATGCTAACAAGAGTCAAGAATGACAAACGTTAGCACGTGGGTACGTCCCATATATTTTTCCTATATTTTTGGATATATAGAAGTTGATTAGGAAAACAAGTATTAATCGAAGGAGAATCTTAATTTGCTTTCTTGCCTTTTTTATGGTGCACTTTTGCTTAAATCACAGTAATTTAAATTGTGAAAATATCCAAAAACAAGTAATAAAATGAATAAAAATATATGCACTAATTATATATATAACTATGTATGTATAACTAACTAACTATGTATATATATATATATATGTGTAACTAATTATCGTTGGTTATAATGTTAATAATTATATACATGCAAACCGCATACTCTGTGCTCGCTTTCTTATTGAGGTGTGATTCAGTATGGAGAAGGCGCACATGTTATAGGGCAACACTGCCTTACATTAATTAATAAGCTAGCCACACCAAATGTACATTACTTTAGTAACCTAACAATTTAAAGTGTAATATATATTTTTAATGTTGTCAATTAATTTATTTTTATATACGATTTTATAATTGTACGCCTGCACGGCAATTTATAGTGATGTATACCTATGCTTTCTCAAGATCTTTTCAAACCTATACTATGCAATAAATCATTCATGATCAAGTCACAACAATATAAAAAAACTATAGTATTTAAGCTGAAAATAACTTAAAACCAGTGTACGTCGGTCGCTTGGCGTCCGAGCTCGTTTCCTGAGGTGGACCTGGCATCGTGCCTTCATAAGGTAAGGGAGTCCGTGACTCCCTGTATTTGATTGTAGCTATTATTTTACCGGAGACTGTGTATGTAAACCGTACCGTCCGTGACTGTAGTAGGAGGAAACACTTTATTTACGATTATCATCCCTGCACTGTAATGACTATTTACACGCCACCCATAGTTTAACTTTTTTTTATAGACAAGTGGGCGCATGAACAAGCGGTCCCACGTGATGGTAAGTGTTACCGCCGCCCATGGACATCTGGAACATCAGGGGGTTGCGAGTGCGCCGGCGACCTTGCAAAATCGTATTCACAGCAACTTATATTTATACTTTTTATTGCTCCGTTCAATACCTCTCCGCTGAATCTATAGGGCAACCTATAGATTCAGCAATCCATTAAATTTGCCTTTCGTACTATGCATAATAAAGTTTATAAACTATTAATAAATAAGTCGTCAATGTTGGTGACACCTGGTCTAGTTAATGCGACCAACTCGACAATCCGCCGTGGACGTGGACGAAGCGCGGACATTACTCTGATGCTCAGCACTTACACCAGGAATGCTGTGACACCGAACTGATGCATTCACTGGTATTTAGTCTTGGAATATTTCTATGAGTCCCCCAAATGAAATGTTTGAGGACCTTTGTACATTTTGAAACAACCTGTCATCTCACAAAATCACAAAATCATTGGAGTCTTGGTCAGGTTCAGGAGCCGAATTATATAGTTACTACAGAATTTTACAAAATTCTTAAACACAGTTATTTATCGAATATTTTTCTAGTTATAGGGAAATTCAAACATTTTGATGGAGGAGAACTTTTATATTTATATAACTCTTGAAACCTCATAGGGTTCAACGATACATTCAATACGATACGATACGATACGAGGGTTCAACCTCATATGATACGGATATATAGTGTGAAGTATTAAAAAAAAATCGCAATCAACACCACAATTTATAATTTTATCGTGAGGCATAAACATTTTTCTTTTATACATCGTAAGTTATTCCCTCGACGAAAACTGCTACGAGTCAATACCAATACGGTGACACATCGGCGAGCGATTATGACCGCTATAGAGTTGTTAGCAGAGATACAGTGTGGCAGGGCCCAGGTATTAGTTAAATGTATTGACGTCATTTGTATCCGTTCAAGGTTTGCAGTTGGTATTCCTTGTAGTTTTCACATTCACAATTGGTTTATAGCTAAAAAGCGAATGAGTGTATAGCCAGACCACCATCTTGAATTCTAGCGGTCGCTGGTGATTTTAACACGTTCTTGAGATAGTTGGTGAACTATGGTGTTAACAGTTCTCTTATATGTCTTCTGTTCGATTTTGTTGTTCGAATTACGACTACTTAATGACATAAGAAATTTCACCCAGTTCTGTGTCAATTCGTGGCATTTTTTATTTTGAGTTGTAGAAGAAAAAGGGACAACGACATTTATACAAACGGCAGTTGACATTTGAAATTACTCAATGCGGCGTTTTGCTTCACACGGTAAACTCGGGCTTGAAAGTATACATAGGATTTTGCAGGGTCGGCGGCACACCCGCATACACCCTGGTGTTGCAGATGTCTATGGGCCATCACACTTACCATCACGCGGGACCGCTTGTTCGTCCGCCCACTTGTCTATAATAAAAATGATAAATTGTTCTAGTATTAGATTTAGAATATAAGGACGATAAAGTACCGAACAGCGGCTCCTATTAAGAACTTGCTTAAGAACTTGTGAACCCTTGAATCATGACAGCTTTAGGTCCCTATGGGGTCCTTAAAAGTCTGATGGTCTTCTATGCCTCTGATATCGTGTTACAATACTTTCATATTTTAACTGTACTTTAATATTTTTGCTTCAGTTGACGTGGACAAGACAAAAAGGGTCATAACTACTTTAGAAAGGAAAAGAAATTATAATCATCAATTGTCAAATTCGTCTTGTAGTTTAATGTCCGTAAGCGTACATTTTTAACGCCTAATTGTTAACCTCAACAAGGGTTAACAAGAGTTTATACAAGTACTTACCTTACCCCATAAATAATTTATTATTTGCTGACAGAAAATAACAAATCTTCAGCAATAATATGATATGATATATTATTGTCTTTGATTGATTGAACGTATACGTTAAGGAAGATGGAGGGTCAGGCCGTAATTGCATGGGATATGATTTGATTTGTGGGTCAAATAATAATAATAAATTCGGCACATGTAGTTATTGTTATCTAGTTATATCTTTAAGAATGGCATTTCGATTCCCACTTTTGTTTATGATATAGTTTACGACTATAGATAGTTACGTACTTTATAGGTACGATAGTTATAGTTATAGATACGTTTATAGTTTTACGAGATAGTAAATTAATTAATTAGATTAGGCATTTAGAATTGTTACAACATGGCAGCAAGTCTCGTCTTCTAATGAAATCGTTTGATATCGATATAAGCCTGCAGGTTATATCGATACCTAATAAGGTAACGACATAGCCTTACATCGATATATAGGCGTATATGTCGATATAAGCCTATAAGATATCGTATAAGGTTTCACTGCAGGGCGCATGGCCTGTTCCTGTAGCCATTAAGAGGTAGTGTTGTAAAAATGAGAACTGAGCGCTTGACGCTGAGCGCTGACTGAGCGCTAATGATCATTAAAGACTAGATCATTATGTCCAAGTTTTTAACATTTAATGGTCATAAACCCTTCACCTTTAAAACTCGAGTCGAGGTTGAGATGTTTAAGGTTCATTAGCCCTATATTTATTTATTACCCGAGTAGGCTTTACAGTGTTGCTCACCAATTCGCCTACTCAGGACCCCCTTACAAATGGAAAAACAGACAGACAATCATTAAATTACATCACTATTCGGATTTTCGATTATAATTTGCTATGCAGATTTAGTACGATTTTTTCCTAATATTTGGTCTCCTTCGGCGCGGAGAGAAAAATCTGAAAGTAAAAATTCAGTGGTACCGTAGGAACTCACGATCTCGTGATGTGAGCCGAGAATAGATAAAACTAGCTCTATGGTTATTATTATTATTATTCTATGGTGGATTATTATCCCAAGGCCTCTCGTGACTGCAAGAGGAAGTCTGATTTTCGACGCAACAAATGCCAAATGAACTTCATTCGGGCCGACAATTCGGGTGTATACTGGACCATGTACCCTATAGTGGGACTTTAGATATTTATATTATACTTATATATCAATGTAATTAATCACTTGTCTCTGTAAGAAAGAGATTTGTCTCCCTGCTTTGGTTAGAGCAGGGGTGCTCAAACTTGAACTGCTGGCGATCTACCTCAATATTGTTAGACTACGATCGACCGACTCTGAGAGGCTGCAAGTATGTGTGATGCAGGATTGTCGTCCAGGTAGGGTGTATCGTGGCATAGATATTAGTTTTCCGCACAATATGCATTTTTTTAGTCAAGGTAAGTCGATCGATTGCGATCGACCGTTTGAGCACCCCTGGGTGAAGAAGAGACAGTAAAAAAATTAGGTGAAACTTTTAAAAATCACAGAACTGCCGTACGTTTTATCTTCTAGGAAGCTACATATTGTCCTTAAAAAGTCCTGTAAAAACTTAGTGTGTCTTTATGTGTCCCCGGACTGAAAGACCCAGGGAATCATGATATGGACCGTTGAGTGTGATGTTATATAAACTAATTACAATGACACTTCAGTACAGCGAGCTGTTTGCCGACCCTGTTACGCTGTCAATCATATGCAAGAATCAATACAATTAGCGAGGACCGTATTTACTTTTCATTGTAGATACATTTAAGCAGAACTAAAAGTTAAGCGGTTCGATATTTAGCCTTAATCTCAGTGTCCCGTCCGGAATGGGGCGGGCGGCAGACAGATAAATTAGCGCTCCAGTCGAGTGGAAGTACTCACGATACTGCACTTTGCGATACGTCTGGTTAAGAGTTCCAGTTAAGAGAAAAAAGATTAAGAACGAACGTCTCTCTCATTCTATTAGGGGCCTTTGATAATCAGTTAAGTTTGGCGATAACGTCGATTTTTGAAGTTGCAGGCTGTCGTTGGATGAGAACAGCCGAGGATCGTGCGTGGTGGCAAGCTTTGGGAGAGGCCTATATCTAGCATTGGACAGATATAGGTCGAAGGTATGGACTGGTAGGCTACCGTTTTGGCTTATGGGTACTCCTGGTAATGCGTTGATTTCGTGCGAGGCTTTTGTGTCTGTAAATACCTATAATTATAACCATAGGTATCCATCCATAGGTATAAGTGGTTATCCACTAAATGGACATTTTGAAAGTAAAATGTCTTGAGAAAAGATAGTATTATTTATGATGATGTTTTTTTTTTATTTAAAGAAGGTGGTAGACATTAGTAGACGGTAGAAAAATAGCTTTCTGCCGCGAACCCGTAGACTGTGGAACGAACTGCCTCGTGAGGTCTTCCCCTTATGCTACGGCATGGGGTTCTTCAAGAAAGCTGTGAACAGGATTCTGCAAGGCCGGCAGCGCACCCACATGTGGTAGCCAAAAAGTGTGCCTGTTACTGTTATTGGATATTTGCGCCATTTACTAACATTAGTCAAAATCAAAGTAAGTAATTGTAGTTATTTAGTCATAGTTACTCGAGAATTAAAAAATATAAAGATAATCTTTTTGTAACTAACTTGAACTTCTTTACTCATACAATGAGTTATAAAACGATTTACACTAAAATGTGCAAAAAATCCTGTTGATATTTGTCATAAAGCCGAAGAAAAAGTTTTATAGCACATGAGGTACTCGTATTTAAAGTATAAACAATATTTGTTCTGAATTGAACCTGAAAGATTTTGTCGGATACACTTTTCAGACTTCTAAAATATCTCGTTACATATAAAAACATATACCTAGTCCGGCCATAAGTTCTGTTACAAATGAAAATGCATTTTTTTTTTTTAATGAAGTAATGTAATATTACTAAAACTTATATGTACATATTTATTAGTCTCAGCAAAAAATAAAAACAATATTCTATTCAAAATGGCCACCTTTGGCTTTTATACAGGCCTTTAATCTGTCTGGCCACGAATCTATGAATTTACGCACTGTTTCCATGGGAAATTTCGCCACTGCTTGCTCCAGAGATTTTTTAAGAGACTCAATGTCGCCGTGTCGTTTAGAGCAAGCCATGTCCTCTAAAACTGACCACAATTTGTAGTCTAAAGGGTTGAGGTCTGGGCTAGATGAGGGCCAGTCTTCAGCTTTTATAAAGTCCGGAACGTTGGTTTCAAGCCAGGCTTGGGTAGTTCGTGCCTTGTGACCAGGTGCAGAGTCCTGCTGGAAAGTCCACGGTACATTTTTAAAAAGTGTATTGCTGAGGGGTTTCACAACACGATCCAAGACTGTCTCTTGATACACTTTGCCTGAAGTTTTCACTCCTTTTTCACAAAAATGTAGCTTTGTGACGCCTTGATTAAGACACGCCCCACCAAACCATCACTGACCACGTTGTACCTTTCCGACCACTTGAGCAGCTTCTTTAGAACTGTGAGCGTACACAATATCATTTTGCCTATTGTAGTGCTCTTCAATCGTGAAAATTTTTTCATCGGTAAAGAGGATATTTCTGTGCCCTTCACCTGCGTATCGCGACAGAAGGCGTTTTGATCGATCCACTCTCTTTAATTGTAAAGATTGATTTAGGGCATGTCCTGTATATCGACGATAAGCACCGAGCTTCAGGTCTTGTTTTATAATACGAGACAGAGTCCTAGCGGGAATCTTCATTTCTTGCGATAAGATTTTTTGCTTCCTAATGGGATTTCGACGAATTCTGGCTTTAACAGCATTAACAGCCTTTGTAGTTCTAACAGCACGCGGCCGCCCCGATCTTTTATGGTCTTCGACAGAGGAAGTGTTGTTGTATCTGTTGATAGTACGATATACGAACATACGGCTGATACCAAGCTTTTGAAGTGTCTGAAATATAACCGATGGCTCCATACCCACTTTGTGCAAGGCGATCACCGCAATCCTATTTTCTTTAACACCCTATTCCATATTGTAATTTGATAATGAACACGAAAAAATATGTGAAATGGCGCGAAATCGAAAGAACTTTTAAAAATAATAAATGCGTTTAAATTCAAAATAATTAAAAAGTTCAAAAAAATAGAAAAGTTTTTATGTAACAGTATTTATGGCTAGACTAGTTATATTTGGCCACTCAAAACATATCTAATAAAATACATGCACGTAAATGTGAGTATACATGTACAGATTGGTAGGTAGTTTCATGTTTTCATTACAAATTCAATAACATGTATAAGTCGCTTGTGGCTCAGCGCTGAAATGACAAGCCTGTCTGCTGCCGTCCTGTCCGCTGCAAATCTGCTTAAAATGATGAAATCAGCTTATATTGCTGAGTAATCAGAGGACCGGGCTTACCGACTGTATCCGGATTTCGGCGGCACGCACTGGACCAAGATGTAATAATAAAACAAACGATGACTCTAAAAATGTTAGTATTTTTAACTGGTAACCGAAAAAAAATTGTTATAACATGTGGAGACATTAATACCGCTTTGGTGCCTGTTTTGATATTCTCCGAAAACAATACCTGGAATGAATTGAAAAATGACTGACACTACACGAAAAATTAAAAATATTTGACTGAGAGGGAACTTATACCTACGTTGGGTACGGAAGAACCAAGCAAATATATTTATGAACGTTTACGAAGTTTGTTTTACTTTTCTCGTCTCTATCATATAAATTGACTTTTAAGACGTAGTCTAAACTCTTCAAACTTACTCTTACTTACTACTCTTACTCTTCAAAAGTTGCTAAACTTCTTTTGTCGCTATACTGAAATAAAACGTGGCTGAAGTCATTGTAATGCCGTTCGATCTGACGTAACATAGTCGCTAAATTCACATACATTAATTGTACAACTTGTCATGGAAAGATATATCAAGGTTTGCGGGGCTAGTAGAAAATTCGTTAAAGGTACCCGATAGCCGAGATACGTTCCAGTATTTCCAGTTTGAATTAGAACAAAGGAAACTTAGAACTACACTAAAATCCTTTTTAATTTTAAATGAAAATAGTCAATTTATATTTCTTTTTAGGTACATTTTCACGGTAACTCAGATTAAGAAAATCCACTTTTTAAGTTTTTCAACATCGATCTCGTTTTTGTAGATTGCTTCTCTAGTACCGCGTACGAAGCGCACGACATGTATGCGTTTAGCTTAGAAAGTGCGTATTTATGCTAATGATTCGCGGGGTCCAGGCCTTGGGGATCGATTGTACCAATTTATGGACTCAATCTGGTTACCTCTTAGATTAAGTAACATGTTTTAAGCTGCAAAGTAAGGAATTATTTAGGTAAACAAGAAAGAAGATAGATACAAAAAAATACATATATTTTTGAGAAGGTTGTAGATGAGGTGGATAAGTATTAGACAGATATTTTTAATAACATATGACTTCTTTCTTTAATAACTTCTGTCAAAAATGACTAAAGATGAAACAGTTGTGAATGCTTTGAGGACTTGGAAGAATGGTTAAAAACAGGAGATTTTTTCCCGTTCGATTTGTTTACTAGCTAGGACGCGGCAGGATTGCAAGGGTCACGTGATCGTTTACTGGTTTGTTTGTAGTGCGTTCATAATACGAAATGCAAGGCATCATGGCGTAAAGTGACTGTTGATAATACATCGTGTTAGACGCCCTGAGAAGTGAATAACTATGTGTTTATTTTCTCATTCAATAGTTTTTATTAAAGTATTAACGTATAGCATTCGTTAACGTCACGCTAAATGGAGTTCCAGACTATTGTAAGTGCAGCATTAACCATGTATTTTGGGTCACAGATTTAATAATTTAACTTTTAATAGCTTACACTTATGTCCCACTGCTCAATAAAGGTCTCTCGTTTCGTTTTCTACAATCTGCGTCCTCTGTGTTTAAGGCGATATGAAGAGCTAGGGGTTCTGACTAACATTTAACGAAGCTCAAACCATTTTTATCACCTCGATTATCGAATAAAACTATGGCAACCTATCAAGTGCATTGAACCAACATGGTGGATCATGCCTTCTTTTAATGAATGACGAGATGAAAACTTCTTATATGACTTTTAGAAGACGTTTAGACTATAATGCATTGAGATGTATATTTCGGGGACCGGCCGCAACCATTTTTTAAGCCTAATGCTTATTAAATTTTGAGGAAAGTCCATCGGGTTCTACTTTGTCCACTTAAATACGGCATACTGCGATACTGTGAAATTTAAATCGCTAAATTGGCTTCTGCTCTTCACATTCTCCACTTTTCCACCACTTGTCGTTATTGGCCATCACCTCTTAAACTAATTGGTTCTCGTGGAAACAAACTTCTAGAAAATGACTAGAACCGTCGTGATGTGAAGTTAAACATTATTTCATAGTTTCTAATTACATGAAAAATGCTTTATTCAATTATATTTGATGTGCTGCTTCAGATTATATTTAAATTTTGCATTTTGCACGCGTTATGCAAATCATGAAATCAACTAATATAATATTTAAACGGTTTTCAACTCCTATATTTATTTTATCAATTAAAAGTTAAAGATATGTGAAACAAAAAAACACATAAAATTTGCTAAATCGTAATATGTAGTTGTATAAAATATTACATTAAAAACAGCATCACTATTTATAACATTTAAATGCGTTTTTACTCGACTGCGGAACGCAAGGAGGGTTTATGTTTTTCACGGTTACATATTGTTTCTTTATTCCCTCGCAGAGCTTAAACGGAGTGAATGATTTTATTGAACGAGGTGTCATTAGATTCGTCTTGCTGACGCGAGTGCAAATTAAATTTCTTAAAAATTCAAAATGGCAGAATTTAGGCGCTACATAATTTGCTTCAAAAAAATAAGTTTATGAAACTCATTGAGTAGGGTATCAAATTAAAGCTCTTGAAAAGTCTATTTTAAAAATATATATAATACTAGTATTTAGAACTTCTCCCGTTAAATTGAATATAAGTTAACAACAACATTGATATAAGTTTATATCAATGTTGTAGGTACGTTGATTGAAATAAAACTTGCAGTGGAAAAAACAGTCTGTGCCAGTAAGAATCAAATACATCTGGAGCAGATATTGAATAGTTAAAATAGTAGAGTGATAATATAAAATAAAACAAACAAATCGCTTTGTTTGTAGCAATTATACAAACTGACTTGTTTCATTATTTTTAGTTTATTTTAATACATATATGTCTTCATATAGTTGGACGCAAGCGAGTTTTTTGTTGTTTAAATAATTAATTATAATCGTAATCTACCGTAAATTGGATGCTTTCTGCATCACGGATGTTACCTACACGTGAATCGAATATATAACAACAATGATCTGTAGGTACTTTCGAAATCGAGGTCTTATTGTCGCTAATTATTGGAAAGAACATTTATTGCAATTTGCATAATGTTATATGCATTTATTGTGAGGCGTTATCATAACGTAACGTACATTTGTTTGTGCAGAAATATATTCACTGTGGTTGGACTGAACTCTGTGGTTATTAAGTGTTTATTATTGTATTGTGTATTTTTTCTACTTATTTTGATAAATAAAATATGAACATTGTTTATAGTATAACTTATGTTTTATCTATATAAATAAAAATTAAATGCTGTTCGTTGGTAAGCGTATCACTTGAGAACGGCTGGACCGATTTCAATGGCTATTTCTTTTTTAAATGTTCGTAATAATTTAAATAAGGTTTTTAGGGAAAGAAAAATTGGAAAAGTTGCCCGGAAAATTGGAAAAATCGAGAAAAACTGAAAGTGCTTTTTTCTATGGGATTTTTGTATGAACTTATTGAAATTATTGTATTATTGAAATTTGGACAGGACAACGTCTGTCGGGTCAGCTAGTATAATATAAAAATATATGATAAAGAATTAAAGTTGCCAATTCTGTATGTTTGCCTAATGCAATGTCAGATGAAAAATGTATTTAAAAATCACTGGCGTCCTAATCAACTTTGAGACATAAAGAATAAGGCGTATTTTTGTGTAATTTTATGACAAAATAAATCTTGTTAGAATTTTAATTGGGAAATTGCAATGGCTAGAGTATCTTTTCATCGAATACAGTCAGAAGGGTAGGATTAAAAAGGAAGTTAAATTCCAATTTGCGGTTGTGGAAATGCATGTCCAACAGAATAGAAATTAAATTAGATAATTTTGTTATTTTATTTTAACGTATTGTATCACTATAAGCTATTAATGTTAATATCAGCCTTTTTAACGTCCTACTGCAGAGTACAGGTGTCCCCTGGTCAATCACTAGAGCAGTGATTCCCAAAGTTATATGAACCGCGACCCACCTAAGAAAAATGACAAAGTTTGGGACCCACCCTACGCCTTACATGAAAATAGCATTGTGTCGCTGCTGCAGCATGTTCTCATTTACCTAGCGTAGTTATGTGAAGGGTTGTACAATTACGAAAATAAGAAAAATTCCAGTATCCAGTGATAATTGAAATTATAAGTAAAAATAAGATGAATCAGAGCACTATATCTACTTAAAATTAGATTAAATTTCTTTCTTTCCGGGCCTACCCAATATTCGCTCGCGAGCCACCAGTGGGTCACTATACTTTGGGAAACACTGCACTAGAGGGTTCGGGCCACAATCTACCACGCAGGCCCAGTGCAGATTCCGTAGAGTACAGTGTGGTCATCAAGACACTTTATACCTTGTACGCGATAGTTGTGCAATTGTCAACTGAGGTTTTCAGTTAGGCTACGATGTGGAGCTTTACAAAAAGCAGCGCGGGGTCGGCCGCCTACCAGCATGCTTTCTCGTGTTGTTGTAGCTGTCTATGAGTTGCGGTGACCACTTACCATCATGCGGCCCTTCCAATCGTCTGCCATCTTTTCTAATTAAAAAAAAGACAAACAATATGTTGTTGGACAGAGCTTGAAATCTATAAAAAAATCTAAAAAGGGGCCATCTATAAATTACGTCACACGACGTTCATGATTTTTGGAGTCCCCACCCCTGGTGTGACGTCACATATTTTGCAATTTTAAATTTAGAAATTATTAAATTAAAACAACCTTATAATAATATTGATAGAGTTGATAATATTTTAAAGGTTTTCGTTAGAGTTGAAGTTTAGTTTTAATACTTTAGATTTATACATGTGACGTCACGAAGCTTATGACTCGTCCCCCCCTTGTCACACGATGTCACACTTCGTTGACCCCCTCCCTTTCCCCCTTAACATGTGACGTAATTTATGGATGACCCCAAATAATAAAATCTACTTTTTTAACTGGCGTGTGACATTAACGTTTATTTTTTATAAAAAGTAACGCGTCAGAGTTCTTATTATTTATTTACAAAATGGAAGGCAACTTAGGACCCTTTCTTGTCAAAAACAGGTGTTCAGCAAAATGGACTACTAAATAACAACAAGAGTCACTTGAGGACGGTAAACTGATTGCCAGCGGGAAATCTTTCACACTTGCACCTCGATTCCGTATAAGAGATAGGGTAGAAGCATAGTTTAACAAGACCTGACTTTGTTGAGAAGATATTTTCTATGAGAGATCAAGTTATAGTGGTATTTCTCCCTCGGCATTCCAAGCCCTTCTAGTTCATTATTCTAATTGCTTTTCGTATAGGACTCAAACGGTTTACTTTTTCAAGTGCCATTCATTCCTGTGAATGAAAAACGGGGAGATTAAATTAGTTCTCATTTCACGTTTGACGGTGACGTTTTGATGAGATTATTTCTAGATCACGTTTTTATGAAAGCAGCTCCCACAAACCGGATGTTTCTCAACGTTTGCAAAGATTTGTTCCGCAAAGTAAATGCGAAGGATAAGCGTTGAGTTTTAACGTTGTGTTTATCTTCGAGAATGTTCCTAAATTTTGACAAATATTCATATATCGTCTTCTCGTCATATGTGGGTCAAATCATGGATATTTATTTTATTTATTTATTTATGTTTTTTATTATACGCACGAAACAATATTGCTATATATGATTAAAGGAGAGAAGATGTACAAAACATGATGTTGTTTCTATTTGAATGTTAAACATTTCTCTCCATCGATTTAAACGTGCAATATTTATATGATAATTGATTACATACTAAAAGTCAATATTGTAGCAAGGGACGTGAAATTAGAAATATATTTTGACATCTAATGTAAGCACATAATTTGATATTGATGGGGATTATATTATGATCGTACAGTGCGTTATTGATCGATAGTTTTGGTATGTGGGTTGCATTATTTTGAATATTTTAAGAATTCTTGTGTTTACTCACATTAATGCTTACTATATCCATATCATCAGCATGTGTCTCTCCCGTGCTGGATATAGATCTCTCCTAAGGGCCGTCACCATATTCGATTTTCCGCTGTCATCCAGCCATCACCGCTGGCTTTCTTTAAGCTACGTTCTCCAGTACGCGATCTCGTCTAACCCATCGGCTGTTCGTCCCGCGACAGATGTTGTCAGCCAGTTTCCACTTTTGCTTACTGATTCTTTGAGTTATGTGAGTTAATTCAATGCATTTACTACTTTCTTATATTATTTGGGGTGGAGTGCACGTTGCATTCCCACAGCCGCTGGGTGCACTCGACTGGCCACTTTACCCCTCTCTCACAGAAGACTACCTTGAAGTGTACTGCATTTCCTACTTTATCGTATTTCCCCAATGTACGTACGTGTTTCGGCAGTGAGTGAGATATGCCAGAGCCCATTCCCACCCCATGCTATCCTTCCCCATTTTCCCAATCCATTCCTTAATCTGCAAAGGTAGGCAGCGCAACCGGCGGCGTGCCAACGTTTGTTATTCTGGACTAATGTTGACATGTATCGCGGATGTCTATGGACGACAGTATCCACTTACCATCAGTCGTTTACCATCACTTACCATCACTTACCACTTACCCTCACTTACCATCTTACCACTGTATGCTCGTCTGTCGCCTTTTTCTACAAAAAATAATATTACAACTGATTTTTCAACTTTGTTGAGAAATATCTTGAAATATTTTGCAGCATCGTTGTGTGAACATCTTATTTTTACTTATTGAAAAAAATACTAAATGAGCAACAAAACGAATTATTTTTGAACAACTGAAATGAATATTTTTAAATTATTAGACTTAGAATGTCACTAAAAATTAACACTAGCGGTGAGGGAAAACATTGTGAGGAAACGCGCATCCTTCAGAAAAAAAGAGTATGTGATCCACCAATTTGCACTGGGCTCGCGTGGTGGATTACGGTCCGAAACCCCCCAGTGATTTACTAAGGCAGGCCTGTGCTCTGCAGTGGGACGTTACATGCTGATACAAGAATTAGAATGTTATCACAAAGTCGACGGAGTCCCGCTTCCACTCCTATTTACTTATTGTAAACAGCGAATATAAACCTATCCCAGCTTCAAATTTGCTGCCCATTCAATATCATTTCTTGTTTTACTTTTCACGTTGTCTCGATTACACGTAATGTTATTAGAAATTTACTTTCCATGTCATAATTATTGATAATAACCTATAGGACCATCGCGAAAGATTATAAATAAAGCGGGGAATGAACATGGAATGCGGCGATTCAATAATGGTGAACACGGCAGAATTATTACGCCCCATGCTGTGCTGCGTTCGCTTGTCCAATGTATATTTGATACATAAACATTAAATGACAAACACTGCTAAATTAAATACTGCAAACATCTCTTATTTGAATATTTCTTTTATAAACAGTCCATCTGGCGGTGAGTGGATACTGTCGTCCATGGACAACCACAATACATGTCACCATCAATTTAGAATGACAGCATGTCCCTTCTACCTATGGAGATTTAAGAATGAATTTGGAGAAAGGTTTAGGAAAATGGAGAGGGAAACGTTTTTATAGATGTTCAGGAACGTTTGGAAACATTTTGCACCAGTCTATCACAAACATTACGCACAAATATTGCGCACTTTGAAGTTTAATACACTATCGCTATTAAAGCACAAAACACAATTTTTATAATTATCAAACACAAACTGGTCTTAATTTCTCGAGTTCCCCCCAAAAAGTCTAGTAAATTTGTCGTTTCCAAACGTATGTCTAGTAGAGAACTTTCAACAGTATTGAGAACGAAAAATTTCATTGTATCTATAGTCTGGGCGGCTTCGATGTCTGAGATATGCGATACAAGGCGTAAGTTTACTAGACATTTACTCAGCTAATTATTATATTTAGTTTCAACATGCATTATTCATTTATATTTTAACATCACAGCAAAGTAAAAGAGCTTCTTATAACAAAGGTAGATTTCTCATTAATATGTCCGATTCAAAATGAGACGCAAAACTAAAACGTTTATATATCTATTTCTATATTAAACCTTTATACAAAGCTTTTGTTCTGTATAATTTATAATAATCTAATGGTTAGTTAAAATTTAAATGTTAAGGGTTAATTTTGAGCCATCGACGATTACTGATTGCATAATTTCAAAGAAGAAAGAAGTCAAAATGACGCTACGTTACTTGGACAAAAGTGTCCGATAGTGCACAGTGTCTTGGCGGAGGCACTCCCGTGCTCCCATGTACGAGTAAGAGGAAAACACAAATAAAACTTTTAATTTAATCTTTACCACTAACATAACTAAATCAAGCAACGTTATCAGTATTATAACGTACTAAGTACTAATACCACAGTCGAGCATTAAATTATGGCCGAGGAGTCATGCGGTGCAATTTAAATCCGATGCAAAGAGACGATGCATCAGAACCTGTACGGCGGGACATCGAAGAACGTTTGCTTAAAGCTGTGTACACACACACACACACACGCGATAATCGGTGTTTAATTATTAAAGTAATTTGCATTGAAAATTCAAAGCTTGATACAAATTCTCATGTTGTTAACCTTATATTATATTAAATTTAGTTATGTTTTTTCTATATTTCACTGTGTTCCCTCGATACACGCATGCCTAGTGTGAAATTGTAAACTATTCATTATATTTGTAATTCATCATGAATGAGAAAAGAATATGTTGTAATTCATTTATATTTTTAATATAATACCATATAATTTAATATAGGTAGATGAGCCATTAGTAACACTTGGACATTATTGCTATACATGGGCAACACCAGTTAAAAAATCATTAGAAAATCAGTTGGATATGAGCTTGAGCTATCGTTATTCTGTTTCAGGAGCGCGGTCCGTTTATAAAGCTGGCATTTTAAGCTCTTCATCCAGTAATTTGATTTCCAGTAAGAATAATTTGAAAATTACCTACCAACTACACTCAGTTTGTACGCAGCGTGCATCCACCCTTAGTAAGAACATGATGATTTGTTATGATCACCTCGAAAGCGCTCAGCGGGCGGCCGTAGACTGCATTAACTTAAAAGCAAACGTCTCAACGAAAAAACAACTTTAATACCACTGCATCACCGAATGAATTTGCACAAAATTGTACAATTCCAAAATCGCAAAACAAACGAAACTAAACATTATTGCTGTAACAATTAAGGAGAGAATAATAAAATGGACACGGATGTTGGAAACATAGTCCTAAGGCAATGTTTGTAAGGTTTATTTTTAAATATTGGGCATAATGTAACGTTAAATGTGGTAACGATGCTGTTTCGTTAATTTCCAATGTTAAGACAAGTGTTAATAATTTATTTTGTTTTAATGTCTGATGTATATCTCTGCTTTAAGCTTGTTCATTACGTATATTTCTGTAAAAAGAGATACAAAGGAACCAGCTTATTGATATGTCATTTCATTATGTGGCTTCACTCGTAAAGGTGAAAGAATGCACGCTTTATGTTTTTTCCTATAAAGAAACGTATAATATAACACATTAACAAAATAACCATATAACGAAAGAATGCTTTATTGTTATAAAATATATCATAAAATATAGATACTGCTCAAGCAAAAACGAATAAAATTAATTGACATCCCTGCCATCTATCAATTCATTCCGATTAACGTAAGCTATTAGTTAATAGGCAATAGATGGCGCTATTTATGAGCACCGGAACAAGTTTCCTTGTCACTCGATGGGATTGGATGAGTAGAAAGGAATTTAATAATAGAGATATATCTCATCATTAATCTCATTACTAGACATAAGATTATATGCATTTGCATATGCAAAATGCATATAGCTTTTTACACTCTATTGCATATTTCTGTGATTTTCGTTTATAGTGCATAATTCTACATAAAAACGCATCAAGTTTGTAATGACTTATGCGAGGTATTTGTCGGCTACTCATTACTATTAAACTGGTTTAACTACTGTTATGTTTTTACTATGCATTAGAAGTATTTCAATACAAGTAAAACAAACTGGCAGCTTGTTTGCGTTGCGGCGGTGATTAATGCACTGTCGTTGTCTAATATTTTGTGTATGAACGCGAGAATATATTACTGTCCGATGTATTTATTGCAGTAGACAGTGTAGCCAGTAACTGATATTTGTAGCTAATTGGCAGTAGCTAATTTAGGTAAGACATTTCAAACTTATGTTTATTTTTTCACATAATGATGATATTACTCCATCTACAATAGCTTTTTTGTTTCCAGTTTATCGACTGTACATAAATATTCTTGTTTTTAATGTTTCGATTACCAGAAAATCACTAGCAAATCACTAGGAGGTCTCGAGCCATAATCCACCACGGGGGCACAGTGCGAATCGATTTTATACATACACACCAGATTTTTTAAATTCCGGAATACGTTCTGATCAAAATCCGCTCGCTCAGGAATTTTAAAAATCTAGAGCATGTGTATAAAATCAATCCGCGTTGGGCCCGCGTGTTGTGAGTTATTAGGGAGGCCTGTGGGCTGTACTGAGACGTTAAAAAAAATACTGATAATATCATCATCATCAGCAAATATTTAAAAAAAGGAATACCTATGCTTATCTAAAGTTGACGCAAAAACAAATCGTTTGAAAGATTATGGCGTCACTTCCTTTAAACGTAAACCAGTTAAAACAATATCATGATTTCCGAAGGTGTATTGGGCGGTTGAAAACATTTAACTTTTTAATTCCTTGGGATTAAGGTGAAAGACCTCGAATCGATAGGTGGTCTCCCCCGGGATCCGACAATAACTGTGACCTTTCAGCGCGCGCCATGATAAATTGATTCCTTTGTCGCGCGACTCGTTCACTCACGGAAGAGGCAGTACTCTTGTGATTGTTTAGATTGGCTCGTGGAAAGCAAATTATTACGCTGGGGATTGTTTATCCATACACATATATATAACTGCAGCTTTGCTGGATATTCGACGTATTTCTTTTAAAATGTGATATAACTACTAAAGAGTTTAGGGAATCCTAGTCCAGGTAATGTAGGACTCGTGCCTCAGTGCAGAAGACAGGGAGCTGTATAATGCCGAGAATAGGTACTTCTTCTGCAACCGTGAGTACCTGTAAATTCTTAGATAATTGTATCGTTGAAAATACCTTCAATATAAGGTCCTACAAAAATAGTGTGACATATTCTAGTGTAATAATATCATTCAGTGGGTTATATATATGCTGACAATTATGTCTTTAACTATTCACTTCAACCTGACTATTTGCCTCGCGAGCCATTTTTGTCACCATTTTTGACAGAAAAAGTATAGACGTGCCTTTGCCCCGTCGCTATAAACCTACCGAGATGGGATCGCCGCGAACATTTGAATTGGTTCGCGCGGCAACACGGTGTTGATCACGCACGCGTATTGTTCGAGGATTTGCCGCACGTAATCGATACGCAGCTTTAAGACGCATATAAAAAGGCAGACGACACTAGCGACCCGCCCTCGCTTCGCTTCGGTTTATAAGTTTTTTTTTTTTTCAATATCTTTTACAAAATTTCAAAATAAAACATAGCCTATATTAGACACGGAAAATGTAGCGTCCTATTTGTGAAGAATTTTTGAAATCGGTTCAGTAGTTCCAGAGATTACCCTCAACATACCCACAAACACAGAATTTTACCTCTTTATATATTAGTACAATATATAGGATATACAAGGCGGCAGACAAGTATACAGTCCACCTGGTTCTAAGTAAATCTGTCGCCCTATGACATGCTCAATACACAGTCCAGAATGACAAACTTTGGTACGCCATTTGGAGATTAAAGGGAATGGATTTGGAGGAATGGGCTTTGTCATAACTGACTCACTAAAGAAACACCCACTTACGTACATTTGGGGAAATAGGATAAGGTGTGAAATGCATGTCACGGTAGTCTTCTGTGTCACAATATATCACAATACTGTGTCATTTCTAATAGAATGCTTGATACAGGTAGACAACGAACCACACACATTAATCGCACCCGTTTAATTTCGCACTAAATTTGTAAACAATGCTATCTTTATTTCAACACATTGACCCTTTTAAATAAACGTTTGTTCACAAAGAACCATACAACATTCCATTTACTATCTCCAAAATTTACCGATGTATTTATTCCTTACATTTCAAGCTTCAGAATCAGAGATGTAGTTGTTTTACTAAAATCCGAGTTGCCGGTACTAGGGAGCGTTTCTTATAGCGAAAGGATCGGTTTGTTTTAGTTCAGTAAAGCGTTTGGGTTTGAATAATGGGTAGAGAACGGGTGTGAAGTATTTGTTTAGGCCTTAGGCCTTTGTATAGACAGCAAATTTAGAATTTAGGACGTGTTTTGTTCGCATAACATTACTACCAGTAAGGATCGTTTGCACATAAACTTCAGTTGACTTTCCCTAGTAATTTGCCTGTCAGAGTACCCATCTCATCAATAATGTTTTGTAAAAAAAAAACAACAATTTGAGATTTCCTACTTTGATTTATAGACTCAATATAATCATTTGTAATTCAAATGTTATTTACTAGTAGTATTTTTTGAGGGGGAGAGTGCACGCTGCAATCCAACCGCTGCTGGGCGCGCTCGACTGTCCACGTTACCCCCCTCTCACCGAAGACTACCTTGAAATGCACTGAATTTCCCACTTTATCTTATTTCCCTAATGTACGTACGTGTTTCGGTAGTGAGTGAGATGTGCCAGAGCCCATTCCCATCTTATCCCTCCCCCATTTTCCCAACCTTTTTTCTGAATCCATTCCTATATCTCCGAAAGGTAGGCAGCGCATCCTGGGGCGTGCCAACGTTTGTCATTTTCGACTAATGTTGGCATATATCGCGGATGTCTATGGATGACAGTATCCGCTTACCATCAGGTGGACTGTATTCTCGTCTGCCGCCTTCGTTCATAAAAAAAAGTACTCTTAATATTATTTATTTATTTAAACTTTATTGCACATACATATGTATGCTCTTTGTACATACATATGTACAGAGGGGGAGTTATAGATATATACGTACAAGTCAATCACCAGATTTTATTGAAAAAAGATCGCAGGTGCAATTCTGAGATAGAAAGTACAATATTTATATCACGTAAGACATACATATTATTATATAAATAAATATATCTACATAAATGCAAAGATTCATACACATCTAGATACACTCATAAACGCATACTATTCTTGTTTTTGTACAGAACACTTTATAATTGTTAAGAATGAAAATAATTTTATAGTTATTTTTTAAATACAAATTATTACATATTTATCTAGTTAGAATATAAAAAAATAATCAACCATTGTCATTTTATCATTTTTCTCTAAAATGATTAAGCGATTTATAAAAGTTTCAAACTAGTTTCAAATATAACGCTTTGCTTTTGTAAATATCTAACGGCATTTCTGTCAGTTGTTTTTAATTTAGAAATATTTAAATATAGTTTAAATTATAGCTTTTGCAAGTGGGTAAAAATAGTTTTTATTATCAGTTTTTAAAAAAACGGACGGCAGTTCCAGTTCGTAAGTTTTAGAAAAAACAATATTTTATCAAAGCTTGTAGAGCTTAATGAGCTTTATTCAACGGCATATAATTTATATGTATAAAATTCGAATTGTTTTGGAATCTTTTGAAAAGTTTATACCGTCGTAATTATGGAACTACTGAACCGAATTGGCTCATCCGCAAACTTAACCAAGATACGGACTCAAACTAATTTTCTGTCAAATTTAATTGAATCCGTTAATCCTTTAAAAAATCTATCTGTACCTGTGTAATATTTATCAATCTCTACTGGACCCATATTATGGTCTAAACAAAATTTAAAGGATAGACCTGTACCCTGCAATGGAACGTTATAGGGTGAAATAGAGAAGAATCTATCGTATTACATATAAAAACATACCCATACCACAGCCTATGTCTCTCCACTGTTAGATATATGTCACTCACAAAGCTTGCCACCACACACCATCATCTGCTCTTCTCATCCAACCACCACCGTCGATCTTCTTCACATGGTCGGTCCACCTGGCACAGTTCCACAGCTGGAGGCAGAGTTGCTCGCGTCCGCAGGAGTCACCTTTCAGCACCCTACACGTGTCCCCCGGGTGATGCTAAATGGGCAATAACACAGAGTCGAATATCAGGGGGCGACAACCCGACTTCCTTGCTACTACAAGCCATGGGGACTAATAAAAAGCGTGGACTTGCCAGCTCACAATGGCCAGAATAGCGTTTTATTATGGCCTATAATCCTCCTATTCTCAAATTTGCAAAAACATGTAATCATAAATTTCATGTAAATGATTTCAAGTTATTTATTCTCTTAATGATACAAATAACGATCGCATAATAATTGTCGTGTTACCGAATACATAACAGTAACAGACTTTATGAGAACGCTAAAAGGTTCCACATTAACATGAGGTGTTAAATGTCTGCGTCATAAAACATAATCTTTATTACTTAATTGAAGTTTGGAGGGATTTAATTTACTGCCACGATTCTCGCTATTCATGGACTGTTTTATTGAATGCGTATACACGAGGCTTTCGTTAACTTTTATATTAACTAATTTTATTAATATTTATGTTACTGTCAATGTCGGAAAATTGGTGCATTTTCACATTCAGCGGCGAAAATTGTCAATTACCATTACTTCTGTTAAAGACCGAAATATCTCTTTAAAATTGTAATCTTCGGATATACTCCGGTTGATGTTGATTTTTATCTAATCCAGATTTTTTTTTAAGGTGGTTCACCTCGTGGTAAGTGGATGCTGTCGCTCATGGACATCAGGTCTAAATGCTTATCGTTGGGACGTTTCATAATGTAAAACGGGTCTGAACGCGTAAAATTATAGGTTTTCGTTTACCTTTTATTTCTACATCAGCCGTAGTCACGAGTTGACTGAAGAGGGTAGTCCAGGATGGGAGCTGCGAGTTGTTTTATCACTACCCACATTTGATCTTCATATTCGGATAGGCTGCACTATACCAACAATGTCTGCGGACGTATTCGATTTTAAATCGCAAGGTTTACATTTGTCAATCACTGAATTCCATGTTGACGATAGTTTATATCCATCTTCCCGATTGACATTTTCATTTATTTTTAATTTCAATCTCTTCTCGTACAATCCTAGGAAAATAGTGACGTTCAGTGGAGAGGATTTTGAATGTGCAGTGTTTTCTCAGTCGATAGAGCCAGGGTAATGAAACTACTATTTACCCGGAAACGCGAAGCACTTTATTAAAATATTCTTAAACTATATATATTTTACAAAACCAAACGTTAGCATGTTTAAAAATGGGGCAGCGCCATCTAGTTTTACTTTATAAAACTGTTCTAACAGTTGTACCCAAATATAATGATTTTCAATTATACAGTTCTATCCAATGATTAATTCCAGCGTTGAGAATATATTCGGCTATTGTTGATTTACTTTTTTGGCGGTTTGGAACCGCCTGTTTTCTGAGTGAATTTGGAAAAAGGGTAGTTAGTGGTGTAACACTCGGATCCAATCCGAGGGCGCGCCCAATAAAACTACAAGTATGGTGATATAAATTCCGCTATATTGGTAAACACCCGATGCATTTTTTTTTTTTTTTTGTTAGGAAAGATAATCAAGGATAATCCTCATGGACACCTGGGAATGGGGCCCAGGTAGTGCCGGACTCGTACCGGCTAAAAAACGTTGATTTGTCTTAACATCGTGAATGTCTAAATTCTTGGGGCCCTAGTGGCCTTTCAAGAGTCACCGGTCGTGAAACACCCGATGCAAACTAAAATTCTCAATTTACGATGTTTACACAGAAAATACAGTGTTGAACAGGTAGAGAAGGATGGGGAACAAGGATACAATGGGACGAGGAGTTTTCCTTATTCCATTATACTTAATATTCCTCCTTTTTTATCCCATTCACTCCCTAAACACATACGAGTACGAATACATAATACATGTTCAATGATTCTCTAAGATAAGTTTTCAAGTTTTCTCTAAGATATAGTTTTGTAAATGTATGATAAGTTAATCACGTACGACTCATGTCATGCCATTAAAATTAACAGTTACGTACTTTTTTTTCAGTTTAGGTAACCGGTCACTGATCGAACTATATTAATATGACCAGCGAGCGAATTAACTATTCTCAAATACTTCGTTGTAAATGTCTAACAGATACCGGTGTAATACAGTAAGAATAGTAAGTAATACAAGTATCTATATTTACTATTTTTATGTTAATACCGAAGTCTGTAATTAATAACACAATTTCTTATTATCTTATTTAAATAAGATAATTTCAGTCCTTAACCAACTCGTTTGGTCCATGTCATTATTACATATATCACAGTAACATTTACAAAAATACAAAAAAATATAATGATAATAGGTAGTCGGAAAAGTTCGCCCACAGTCCAAACATTCGGATTATCATTTATTACGCTCTTTACAAAATTCTCGAAATGGAGTAAAATTACATTCAAAAGAAACCTGTATAAACAATTTAAATCAGTTTCTTCGCTCTGAAACCCCGAAATATTTATAGCGATGGGCTGTGCCAGAAAAATGGCGAAAGATAGTCGAATTAAATGGACAATATTCCGTTCAATAAATATTTATGTAATACAAAAAAAGTCTTTATTATTTTCACTATAAAAAGGCCGCGAACTTATTCGGCTACCTAATATACGAAATAACGGTCAAAACATAATTTGCTATTATAGTATAAGTAGGTGATCGTAGGTATAGAACTCATATCAATGTATTTTTGTTTGATGGTGTAGAAACAACTTTTTTTTATTTTTATTTGTATATCATCACAAAATTTTCAAAAAATTGAAAAAATTGTGAAGAAATACAAATAAAAATATTTTTTTTTTGGGTTTTTCACACAGATATATGTCTCTAATAAAAGGGTTTAAAAAGGGTATATTTCTCTTTTTTCATTTTATTTGACGTTTCGACTGAGTTCCCCCAACAATGTGCATGATCTGACTGAAATAAAAAATGAAGTAAAATATATTAAGAAGGTAAAAATATGCGTTTAAGACCTGTTAAATAGATAATTATTTATGATATAAATCGAAAGCACAAAGATGTACTTAAGGTACTAGAATTCGAGTAATAATCGCTAAAACTCGCAGTTTTCTCGACCCCTTCACGCAAACGCCGTGGAACATCCCCGCGACGTTTTATGCGTGAACCGTAAAACCCAAACACTTACAGACCTCTGTTATCCACCCATCTGCCATATTGTGCGGTTCAGCGGGCTTGTTACCGTGGCCAGACAACGGTGCGCTAGAAAACATACGGGTCGATAGTATGCGCGAAACCGAGACGTTTCATTCTACGGTGACATGGAAAAAGGGATCCGTCATAATTACTAACAAAATGAGTAATTTTAAACAAAATTAAAATACGATAAGAAGGAAATGAGGCTATACATTTTTCCTTTATGCCTATGTGCTATATACTTATGTTTTTAAAACTACATATATACAATACCTACAGAACTCGTTTCATTATCGGATGTATTTATATAAGCTAACAAATAACTGACTCATTTTATTTATTTGTACAACGTATCTCCGTTATCCGTAACAGAATTAAGTATTCTAATATTTTTTGACAGAATTATATTGACAGTTTATCTGGGCAACTATATATTCTGAGTTATTAATGACAGAATTACCAATTATGTGCTTACATTATTATACAGTCTTCAATAAGGGAGTCTAATTGGCTGGTGACTATAAGATTTGGTGAAAGCTCAAACATAGAATAATGTTACATTAAACTGTTTTATAATTTTAATAGTATATTAACAATCAGTGTTGCAGGCACAAATATCTTCTCGTAGATGTTAATGCCTCTCACGTCTTCTGTACCGAATGTCGTTAACAAACTTTCTAAAACAGACTTTACATCCATTCCAAAACAGTTTTATTATAGTATAGTACACGTAGTAGTGAACACGCCGTATTTTAAACGTACATGTCGTAAACGTAGTCGTATATTATAATGCCTATTGTGTCGAGACGGACGCGTCCCAAAAACAGTCTCCTGTGTTCCACGTTGAGGCTTTTCTAGCAATAAAATTTGCATAACTACGCTCCTTGGCACGGTCGTAGCGTCTTATTAAATTTCCACCCCACCAAAACTCATTAATGGTTTGTAGTTAACCACGTAGCCGTGTTACTCAGAGATAAATCATAAGGTATCACATAATGGGCCCGTGCGTGGTGGGGGATGACTTTTATTGCCGTCTCAAGATGCTGGTAATCCGCGAGGTTACGCCTCTTGGATTACGGCCGAGGCCTTGTTTATATCCGGTATTTTCTATATTGCTGTTATTAATCGTGGATTGGATGTAAAATGTTAGCAAGGTAAGCAACACATCTGTGTAAGTACCATTGTACGTTGGCGATTCGACGTGGGGCGACAGTATACGCTTGCCGGTAGGCGGATGGTCTGGTCGTCTGCTATTTTTTTCTACAAAGTAAGACACAAATAACATTAGTTTGATATTAGCAAGAGATGAGTCGCTAGCAGTGGTTTGATAAAAAGTATGACATGTAAATAAAAACATGACTTGGAAGAAGCACATATCTAGAAGTAGAGAGAAAGTGTAATACTGTTTGTGATATGTCGACTAAACAATTTGTCCAGCAACAGTATCCATTTACCCCCAGATTAATTTTCTGCCGTTTGCCACCTACTTTCTCTACAAATCTGTGTAAAAGATTTACATACTTAATTTAAAGTTAAGAGGTATCTCTATTTTGATGCCTTTTAGATTAATTGTTTTTCAAGGATTTATTATGTATTTTTGTAGAACTCACCAGCACCGTTGCTCAATTAGAAATACGCCTACGTTTATAACAGTGAATTTTTATTTGGTATCAATTTTGATAGTGTGTGTAATCGATATTCACTCGTCACTATCGCACAGAACATTGATAAAAAAACAGACATTAAGGTCTAATTACAGACCATGGTTACGAAGTTTCCATTCGTTATTTACTGCTATTTCAATTAACATTGCACAATGTACGGAGTCCTCTTTTTATTCTTAACGTTGTCTTCTACTTCATCACCAGCCGTGGTCACGTGGCTACCAGACACAAGCTTCAGTTTACCAAACAATTTTGATAATGGAAAAGTGCCGTGTTCAAAAAAAACTGTTGTCTTTAGTGATGATATAGAAAATTTGGTCAGGCTTGAATCTAAATGTGCTGTAAAGGAGCTTATTTTACCAAAAAGCGGTGACATAATTATCTTCGACGGCGAGATAACGTTTGGAGTGGATACGTCTGAACACAACTGTACGGAAGGAATTAGTCATTATTTGGAAAAATCGCAGTCATCCTGGGCGGAAGCTGGTGTATGGAGCTCTTCGAGATTTAACGAAGCTACTCCAGATACAGAGAGAGTTCCTTGCTATGACGACGTAGTAGTTTTTCCTCCAGAATCTGAATTCACTGTTACTCTTCCGGACCTGACACAGAATATCCAGAGACTTATGATTAGAAACATAAGTTATTCATCATTAAAATTTAAAGCGTATACCAATGATTTAGATGCTACTAGTGACGAAATATATAAAACGCAGCGTTTCGTTTTAAACAGTGTTATTGAGACAGGTGTCAATGTGGAGAAAACGTCATGCAACTCTGTTTCAGGTTGCCCTTGTCAGAATCATCCTTTGGAAATCGACTGTTCAACCAAATACTGTCCAGCTCCAACTTGTGTAGATCCGGTCAAGCCAATTGGACATTGCTGTAAAATTTGTGGTGGATACATAATAATTGATATCAACGAATCGAGTTTTCAATTAATGACTTTCAAGGAGTTAGTTGATAAAACTGTAACTGCATACGGGGAAAATCTTGTGTATCATGTAGGAAGGCTACCTGATAAGAAACTTCAGGTAGTAATAGTTGAGAAAAATATATATACCGGTGTAAGTGCAGAAGCCACAAATGAAGTTAATTACCTCGTAGATAGTCACTGGATTGAAGGCGTTAAGCTTGCTCAAATAAGCGGTATTCCTCTTTACAAAACTGGTATAAGTGGGAAGATAGCTGTTGGTATGTTTTTCACTGTGTTATTAGTGATGGGCGGAATTTATGCATATTATTATAAGTTGCCAGAAGTGCGTTACCCTCTTATGGGCCAGAGTATGTCAAGAGGTGTTTTATCAAGGTTTCAACGCAGAACTGATAGTGTTGTTTCGTTAACAAGGAGAGATTCGGGTGTTCCGACTAGTTCTGGTACTGCTACAGCTTTCAGGAATCCTTTGTATGATTCTAAAAGGGGGCGTGTGCAAGTAACAGAGTCAGTTGTAGAAGACTGATAAAATCTACGGACTATTTTTGTACACAAATACTTACAATGTTTGTATAATGGTCAAGAAACGTAATAGTTTTTGGTGTTATAATTTGTTATATGTTACGTATTTAAAATAACAATATTTTAATTCTTTTTTAGAAAATATTTTTATCTTAGTTATGGTAACTATAGAAACCATATACTTAAATTGATTTTGTATGTGAAATTGAGCTTCTAAGTATTTTAAACTTTGTGTGTAGGTCAGAAATTGTTTGATTTCTTTATTTTGTACATACGTAATCATCATAAAGTATCAAATAAAAATTTCAACATTTAACTGATATTAAACTGAATCAGGTCTATATTAAACTGAATCAGGAACCATGAAATGAAATTCAATACTCTCAAATCCTGGATTCATAACATAGGGTTGCTTTTGTCCCCTCTTCCTGCCCTTTGAATGTAAACTCAATCAATAGTAGGTATTCGATTACTTGAAATCGTCTCAAAAGACGCGTACTGTCATAAAGCATCGTTAATCATCTTTGTTTACAGACAGAGCGACAATATAGACTGCGACTTTTCGAAAAAACAATTTTTCGATAAATAACAATTACAATGACGTATAATTTTTTTTTTTATGAAATATGTCAGGCAGAAACTTTTGGAGTTGGTAGGAATTGATTTAGAGAATGGGTTGGGAAAATGAAGAGGGATAGGATAGGATGCGATGGGTGTGGGTTCTGGCATATCTCACTCACTATCGAAACACGTACGTACATTGGGAAATAGAATATAGTGGCAATTGCAGTACATTTCAAGATAGTGTTCTGTGAGAGAGGGGCATCGAGGCCAGTCGAGTGGGCCCAGCGGCTGTAATTTAAGAATTAAGTCAGATCTAAAAACAACCAACGTTAACATGCGTTTAAACTCCTTTATATTAGTGTTTTCAAGATTCTGTTTAAACAGAAACATGCTACTAACCTCTATACTTAAGGATTTTTTTTTATTATAGAGTATTAACTAGTCACAATATTCGTAAAATTAGAACCGACAATAAAGTTCATTTTCTCAGGTAACACCACATACTCGTACAAATGAGTGCATTATATAGGTTAATATATAATAGAAGAAAAAATATTATGATACAAAAATACAATAGATACAATATTACACAATAGATTAGTTTTCAGATTTAAGTATTTTTTTTCTTTGTATCATTTGTTATTTCTTTATATAAATAAATGTTAAAAAAAAATATGTAGCTCAGATAGATTTTATATTTTTTTTTTTTATAAATAAGAGTAGGACCCAAATTCTTCTCGTGGGTTAGGACACCCAAAAGCGACCAAGAGATAATAAAGCGGCTAAATCCCCTCTCCCGATATCTCTTTTCGATGAAACTATTCCTTGGGCTAGGAAGACCAAATATCTTGGAGTCACCCTAGACCATCGCCTGACCTTCCGAGAACACATAAAAACTGTCCGATACCGAGTCGCCTTTGTACTCGCTCCTCTCAACCCTCTCATAGGTGGGAGAAATAAAATAAAATGTCCCCGCTAGCGGAGCCGAGGACGTCACACCGTGAACACACATCTGCCTTCAGCCAACACTTTTACCAGGTATCGGCACGTGCCTGGGTGCTTCTCACCGACTCGGGATCCTGCGGTATCCTCCCAAAGCAACGCCCTAAGCCGAGGTCCATTTCTTCCATCGGTCTACCGGCGGCCCTTAGGCTCGTTGCTGCACATACTCTTTGCTCTTAGCTAAGCGCCTTTTGCGCTCGCCCTAAGCTCGGAGGAACTACATTATCTGTGCAGCGTTTAAAAATGTTTGAGGATTAAAAATAGGTTTTTTATTTCTTAAAAAATATACAAAAATATATCTTTTTCTACATATATTTTCTACATTTCCACTAGGCTTCTACCGCAGAAAATGGTTTGGAACATCCCTTGAAATCAAGAGCAGATCTGATAACCAACAACTAATTGACGATCTTAGAGAGGCATATTATTCATTATATAAATATATAGTTGCAATCGTTTTTTTTATATACGTTAAACTTCGTTCTTTTATTCTTATTTTACAGCTGTGCAGTTTATTGTATATTGACTATGCATGGTAGGAAACGGTAGGTTCAAAACACCAACTTGGATTCAAAATCTCTATGTGCTAATATTGACCTTCTCTTTCACCTCAAAATTACTTACGGTTTGTTTTGAAAATCTCGACAACATCTTAGTTATGGTTGCTTATTTATGGTTATACAAGGTTATACAAACCTTATTTATGGTTGCACCGTATTCAATCGAACGTTTAATAATACCCAAGCGGTAGGTACCAGTAAAACTCGTCGAGAACAAAGCGTCGACTCACAATCGCTCTCATTGTCGCCGCCGGCCATTGTTTTTATCCGAACACTGATTTATGGATGTTTAACCGTGTTACGCCTACAAATGTCAATGACAACTCGTGTCATTTGCATGTTATGACAAATGAGAGCTGTGACGACATGAAACTATAAGTACATGATTTTTCTCCATTGAACTGTGGCGTTCGCGGTAGGTATAGTTCAAATTCAAAACAGAGTACATTTTTTTTAAATAGAAAGAAGACGGCAGGCGAGCATATAGTCCACAGTTTCATGAAAGTTGGCTTTAACTCTGTAAGTAAAAAGTGTTTTAATTACTTACTTATACAGACGACAAAAATAATGTAACACTAGCGTACACCAAATGAGTTGCTTAACATGCTATGAACAGCAAACCCTAGAGAAAATAATGCATACATCAAGCACAAAGTCAGGCACACTGCTGCCTGTTCTCGAGCGCTATAAATCTAGACTCGAGAACATATGTCACATACAGGCACAGACAGGCTGCCGTGAGCTCAACTGGCGTTTTTTACATTGTTTTAAAATGATTAAGTGCTCGTGGCGTATTTTTGTATTTTCGAAATAAATCCTTCACTATTCTGCTCTAACTATGGTTTATATCAATTTGTTGGTGAATTGGCGAACTTTGTGGCTTTGGAATTATTTCTCGGATGAAATTTTAGCGAAGAATTTACCTGTATGCTTTTTATATGGGTCGAATACTCTTAATGTTAGAATTATTTAGAATTAATCATGCTAGGGATTATGATGCGTTGCAAGTTATATTTGCCATACAGATTTATAAATTGGTAAAAAGTCTATTTAAAACATGAGTAGTGATACCCGAAGGGCATCTATTTCTGATTAATATTGGTGAGATGTTGAATTCGAACTCCGGTCTATACAATGGTATTGGTAATTCAATGGAGTGCTATTTGAGTATGAATCTTCCAATTATCATGGCAAGGAAGGTTTAATGAAAAGAAACTGTGTGCCTATGAGTAAGAAAATCTAGAGCATGTGTAATATTCCCCCAATTCGCACTGGACCCGCCTGGTGAATTATGGCTTGAAACCCCTTTTTGACTGCAGGGGAAGCCTATGCCGTACAATGGAACGTTATAGGTTGATATAGAACACTTAAAAAAGGCAAAACATTCAATTCTTATTTTAATTATGAGATGACAGAATAATTAGATAATGCTTGTTTTCAAGATGTCATAAAGTGAGCTGTTGCATAATGAATTTTTGCTATTTATAGTGTCAGAGAAATAACGCAGCGATGCAGATGTCGCTAGCGTCTGTGTTAGAGGAAAAACCTGTAGAAGCAGATATCGCTACCGTCGGATACTAACTTCACATCGGTTCATTCTTATGAAGTGTGATCATGTAGTGTCGTGTCGTGTGACAGGACTTCATTTTTTGGCTCGGCACGCGGCTGGAACGGTTGCCTAACATTTCTATTTCTGTTAAAAATATTTTGTACTTAATTATAAATTCAGATTGTATAATTTGAGTTATTTTTTTATATGAGTTAGTAACAGTTTTCTAATGATAGATTCTAATGATGTAGAATCATAGGTTCTACATTTAAGTTCTTACATAGAATAATAGATTTATATTTGAGGGGGAGGCTGCATCCAGCAATCCCACAGCCGATAAGCGCACTCGATTGGCCAAGTTACCTCATAGAAGACTATCGTAAAAAGTACTGCATTTCCCACTTCAACCTATTCCCCCAATGTACGTACGTGTTTCAGTTGTGAGTGAGATATGCAGAGCCCATTTCTCGAACGTTTTCTCCGAACCCATTATTAAATCTCGAAAGGTAGTCAACGTTTTCAGCGGGTCGTGCTAATCTTTATCAGTCTGGTGTTGATGCCAACACCATTATAGAATGACAAACGTTAGCACGCCGCGTTATGGATATCCGCGGTACGCATGTATCCATAGGCTTCAGTATCTACTTAACACCAGATGAACTGTATGTTCGTCTGTGGCCATATTTTCAAAACTTTAAATTAAAAGTCGTAGCCAGCGAGGAGGGATTTAAAAGCCGTTGCAAACCAATCTAATCCGCGCCAAGAATGTATTCCTTCTCAGCATTTTTCATTTAAGCTTCGCAACTTGAAACTATCTTATTTGGGGTCGTAATTCGATTATAGCCCGTTTCATTTCTCCCGAGATGTCGTGATTCGAAAGTAATTCGAAAATCTATTCGATTCTTGTATCGAATGGAATAGAATAGGGTGGTAAGTGAATTAAGATGGATGATGGTTTGGGGTGGAGATTTTGTTGCATTGGGATCTGACTGCCTGATGTATGGAAGTTAAGAATGGATTGAAATAATTTATTGTGTGATGCTAGCAACCACGACTGCAGTGGCAATATTTGACTGTCACTGCTTCCGCAGATTTGTGCGGTGATCGAATGTGAACATGGTGTTTCTCTATTAAATATTATGTCGAAAATTATATGCTTTACAAAACTATTCTCGACATGTTACTTATTTTAGAAGTTTTGTAAAGCACATACTTTTACAGTTACACATACATACATAGTACATATAGTTGTGTTATGTATGGGAGCACGTGTTACTTGGGTGGCTTCGGTGCTTGCAAAGCGCTCTATGTCGCCAATAGTTTGCTATAAAGCTAATATCATGAATGACAGCAAACCGCTAATAGCTGCCAGTTAGGAAAACTGTTTACACTTTTGCCATCTTGGTAAAAAGCTGAAGACAATAGACAGAATTTTATTCCGAGTCACAAATACACACTATATACATGTATAACAACAACCAAAAGAAACAATACAGACATGAAAGAAAAGAAAATTACCAACACTAAAAACGAAAATAATCAAATATAAATTAACAAAAAAATTGTTAAATTCGTGAACGTGGGTATTGTTTGTTGTATAAAGTATCTTAGATAGGGGCACAACATAATACATTAATATAAAAGACGGTTTTATCGCTAAAAGATACAAAAATAATAAATATATAATAAAAAAGTTACGTTTAATGTGCCGCCAATTACATCGGCCGCCGTCAACCATTTCACTTTTATGTCGCTAAAAAGAACAATTTTCTCAATAAGGTAACAAATTACGCGTCCTCTTACAAAATTAGCGCCATACCTTTTGTGAAGTCGCTTCGAACATACATTAGAGGTCTATTGTGCCCCGTTTATTAAGGCGAGTGCGCTTTCCTCTCGCCTTACAAGGAGCCGTCGCACAAGCAAGGTTCATTCACAGCCGCTCTCATTATGGCGATGTTAGAATTATAGATAGAGTGTTTATCAGGCAGTTGAGAATTTTGTTAAACAGGAAGAAATGAGAACAACGAACTGGATTTAAGCTGTTTATCAGTTGTACAGTTTACTGGGATAATCATTTGCCAGATAAATTGCTGGTCCTAATTTAACTTAAGTAAATCATACAATAATAGAGATTGTCAGCAGTCAATGCTTCACTGCGGGAGTAAGCCTCTTCTTCAATTATGAGATTCTTCACTCGGACCCAGTGTGGACCGGTAAATATTACAATGAAATTTTTTATTTATTGCTGGTGTTTTCCATTACCACCGAGTCAGTAGAAACGTAGAGGTACAGGCCGTGAGTCGAGAATTGATCACCGCTCGTACAGTAATACGAGTATAGATATGTTGCTATGTTTTTACTTTTTGAGACGAAAATTTGCTTTATTGTTCAATTATTAGCTTCTGTTCTGTTTATGACAGATGTGTACACATAAAGTAATTATTTGCTAGAGAGATTAAAGCATTTGTACTTTTTTAACACGTATCAATACCTAGATTAATTAAAGAGAAATTAATCATATTTGAAATGATGACTTATACCTACTATATTTTTTATTAGCCGTGCTAGCGACTTCGTTCTCCTGAACTTTAGAGTAATTACCGTGGGAAGTTTATAATGGGTCGTGATAAAATGTACCCTAAATGTTATCCCAGGTCAGAATCTATAATTATATCATTAGATTCTGTCCAGCGGTTTTTGCGTGATGCGCATTCAGATAGATCTTTTCCAAAAAATATTCCATCTACAGACACGGCTTTTACGATTTTATTATATGGTATTATTTTATTAGTGTCGAATTGTCTTGCAATCAGCAGAATGCAAAAGCTTTCATTTTATATTATTAAATAATTACTAATTAATGCCTCAAGGTATGAGCTTACCCAACACATCGATTTGGGCCGAGATTGTTTGAGCGCGGAGGAAGAATAAGACAACACAAAACATCAATAAAATCGCGTAAATTTACTACTTCCTCTTCAATTAGCACCTCTCTCGTTATGTCAAACTGTGGCCATGTGCATGCACGAGGCTTTGTGTGTTTATAAATGTCTGGTCCGTGGCCGTTTTGTAACATTTTGTTTTAAGTAAGTTGTTGTAAGTTTTGTTTTGTAACCTTTTCAATTTACCCGTTTAGTGGTATTAGTACTTGAACGGTGTCGGCGAGTAATGAGGTAGTGTGTGAACAAGTCATGTTTGTGGATTCTATTTATACTTTATTATTGTTGTTTTATGTGTGTTATGTGATGGTGTGTCATGTGTGTGGGTTTTGTAAAAGGTGCCTAAGGGATAATAAAACAGCTACCACAAGCCCCGAGGAACTACATCAGCTCTAAAAGAGTGGCCTCGCCAACCCGCTGGGCCAGCGTAGCGTTTTAAGGTTATACATCCCTCATGCACGAGGCAATGTGCATGGGGAGGCTCGTATCCAGTAGTGGATACTGAAAGGGCTGGTTGCGTTGCATGCGATGGAAAAAGCTCGTTGTTTCCAAAATATATTTATTTACTTTTGCGAACGAAACGTACAAACGAACATTTTAGAAACAGAATTCAAAATTTATAGAGATGAGCTTGACTAGTGTTTGAGATCGAGTGACTGTGTTGAGGACGGTCAAAAAGAGATATTCAAAGGGTGAGAGTCGGGATCGGAGATAACGATAAACATATGCATGATAAGCAAAGAGTTTATTATAATGTGATTAGTTACACAAATAGGCAGTAAATAAGTTTTTTGAATATGTATGAGAATGGTGACGTATTTTAAATAATATTTTCTTATCTCTATAAAGCTAGCGCGCAATTTGTAGTACTAGACCACAACGTCGCACGGCTTGATCCCAGCAGTGGGACGTAAACAGTGTGAGCGAAACACAAGATCTATATAATATACAAGTTAGAATCAAATGCGTACTTTGCCGACAATAATCCGCCGTTTAAAGTAAGCCCCTCTCAACACGCGTCGCGACAGATGCTCAAGTGCGCTCGTGTGGAGGGCCCTCGGTGACTGCGGTCGACACTATGTGTTGCACTCCAAGTATTTTGTGGTGATTATCAGCAGTGAAATTGTGTGTGATTGCGTGTTTGTACTTATAAGTGTATATTATGTCGGATTTGAACGAAAAAGTATTACATAAGTCTATGCTGTATATAGGTGTATTGATTTTTAGCCCTATTCATAAAAATCTTTAAACAAACTTTAAAAGTTAACTAGCTAAGTGTAGTGTAGTGTCTAGTTAAGTATAGTGTCTATCTAAGTGTAGTTTAATGTAAAGGTGGACTTCCGTGAGTCGCGTCTGTAGCGACAGACAAGCGCGTCACCGAATGTCACGCGTCTGTTTGCGGGGGGCTCGGAAGGTGCCCCATACATTTTCATATTGCTTAATACTGTCGCAGTTATCGTGGCATCAGTGACGCGCTTGTCAGTCGGTGGCATCAGTGAAGCGCGCGTCTATCGCTACAGACGCTACACGCGGAAGTCCAGCATCACTTTTGCCACGACACTTGCGACAATATAATATGTATGGGGCACCTTCCGAACGCCCCGTGGGCCCGTGACAGACGCGTGGCATCACGGAAGTACAGCGTCACTGATGCCACGACACTTGGTTACAGTATTAAGCAATATGAAAATGTAGGGGGCATCTAGCGAGTCCTCCGCGACAGACGCGTGACATCAGTAATGTACACATGCGACTGCACGCTGCAGTCCAGCAGCACTCGATTGGCCACATTATCCCACTCTCATAGAAGACTACTGTATAATACACTGCATTTCTCACTTTATCCTATTTCCTCAATGTACGTGGGTACGTGTTTTGGTAGTGAGATATGTCAGAGCCTATTTCTATCCTATACTAACTCTCCCAATTTTTATTCAAATTCGTTCCTATATCTCCATTCTCCAAAGGTACGCAACGCATCCGGAGGTGTGCCAACGTTTATCATTCTGAACTGATGTCGCCATGTATCGTGGATGTCCACGGAAGACACTTAACATCAGGTGGACTGTCTATTCGTTTTCGACCATATTTCTATAAAAAAACATGCATTGATCTTTGCAGTAAGCAATGCAGAAAGCTTTGCAGTACCGAAGCAGATAAAACTTACATCTATGGACCTGATGGTAATTGTACCCTCTCTGCACTTCATATCTCGATGGCACGAAACTCACGAGCTTAAATAAGTAATTAAATGTCCTATATGAAAATCGAAAACCTATAAATACAATTCGGGACTTATTTATAGAGCTACAAAGGTTCTGAAGGTACAAATAAATTTAACAAACGAAAGTGGGAGAGTGTTTTAGTGGTGATAAACACAAGCTCTTTGGTAGGCAATAAAAATAAATTACTTTAGGGGTTCTTGAGTGTTCATGGTCTTGATGAAAGTGAAGAGATGCACAGAACTGGATTTTTCTGTAGCAAACATGGCCGAGCCTCTTCCTTGAAAGACTTGCATATGACTTTATGGTTTTACTATCGCTCCCATAGCCGTAGTGTGTCATAGCAAATAATTTAGGGTTCTTAACTTAGTTAGTTACTTTGCCTTCGCCATTGATTATGGACCTAGCAATTTGTGTTAGGGAGAATTTAAGTAATTTCACATAATCACATAATAAACGTTAAAATTGTTTAAACTGAATTTTGTATAAACTATATCAGATCGAGGTATGAGGGGGTAACAGCAAAAAGTTTTTTTAAATTTGCCTCTTTAATCTTGTATTATGTTTTGATGGCAACACTAAGGGGATGAGGGTGCGTTTATAGAAATATATTTAAAGTTAAGTGGAAAACTCCAATTGACAGTTTTATTAATTTATGTAATCCACAGCCTTTGTGTTTCGTCTGTTACATCTGTTTATGATAAAAAAAAATCCATAACTAGTCGATATTTCTATGCATCGGACCCGACGTGTGAGCAGTACTCACAGCTTAAAATATAAAATCAAGCGTCATCCCAGTGTAGGTTGAAATAGATGGTTCTGACATTACATACTTAGCCAGGAAAGGGCATTAGAACATTGTGTGCCGAAAAGTTTGAATGCTTATAAAGAAAAGATGGCAAGTATCTTTCACGATCATCAGTTCAGGCAGTTCTTGGTAATCATCATAAATGGGAAAAATAATTTTGGACAAAGTATATCTGTTGTTCTTCTGTACGTGTAATAGTATAATTAAAACATCCCTAACAAGTAGTAGCACATTACCGAGGCGAGCGTTAACCGCCTGCGTCTCAAAAGGGTGATTATTGCGGTAATAACCCGCGGCGAGGACGCAATGTGACCTAACGATGGCGTTTATGTTGTTTAATCGCTTGGTAATTCAAGATGGAGGCATTGGTGGCTAAATTATTTAGTCTATACATTAAATTAATACGTCAGTCTATTAGTCTATCAATGCTTATAATGGGAAGGGCTCATCCATATGGGAATAGATCTTATCAAAGAAACATTGTTGACAACTTCAAGGAGGGGTTCATTAAACAGTAAAATTTTAAACTTAAGTACTACGTAATAAGAATGTTCCATTTTCAAAACACATGATTTAAATAATTATAGAGCTACTGAACATAGAACACTATTAGACTGTAACATGCCTGCCCTACAGTGCTCGTATAACGTATCTAGTACCTATGTATTCTCAAATCGATGGAAAGTCTTTTATTGAACATCATTACAAGGTTCCTAGAGAAATGTTTTTTCCATAGAAAGTTTTTATGAAGCTAAAGTGGAGAGTGAGAAATGTTAGAGAGGAAGGAAAAACAAGCTTTTAATGCAATTATAACACAATATAAGCAAGGGTACTCGGTACAGGTAATAGTTATACAAAATGCATGTTGGTCGTTGTGGTGTTGAACGGCATTGGAATAGCATCTCCCTCTGGCTGTTGCAAAAGGCGACTAAGGGATAATCCAGCGGCTACCACAAGCCCTGAGGAGCTATATCACCTCTAAAAGAGTGGACTCGCCTACCACTTGGCCAGCGTACTGTTTTAAGGCCATACACCCCTCATGCACAAGCAGGGTGTATGATTGCATAGCCAGCGTGCGTGGCTCATCTCCAGCAATGGCCGCAAAAAAGGGTTGGCTACGGTTACTGGGTACAGGTAATACGCAAAAATAAAATTTATTTAATTTAATCTCAGATAAATATTCATAATGATATGTTAGTAACAATAAATCTCGCGGTCAAAACGCGGGTGAAACGATTTTTGATCGTCTCCCGGAGGTTTGGCCACTTCCAGCCTTTACACGGAAGACCGAAGAGCTTTGTGTCTTGCCTTTGTGGACTAGGAAAAAGTCTATCGAGATCTGGGCGGTTCTGGAATCTTTACAACGGTGAAAAGTAGATTGGCGACATGTCGAGGTGCTGAAATGTCTGTAAAACACTGCAAGCACGACGGTCCTAATCCAAGACCAGGAGCCCAGGCCGATCCAGCTGCATCAAAGAGTGAGACAGGGAGATGTAATAACTCAGGAACTGTTCACAGACACTCTGGAAGATGCATTTAGGATGCTGGACTGGAAAGCACGTGGAATTAATATGAATGTTTTTATTTTTTTTATGGACGAAGGTGGCAGACGAGTATACAGTCCATCTGATGGTAAGTGGATACTGTAGCCCATAGACATCCGTGATACATGCCAACATTAGTCCAAAATGACAAACGTTGGCACGCCCCCGGATGCGCTGCCTACCGCGTATTTTATATCGCGAACCGTGAAAAATTGAATTGAAAAGTGCGATGAAAAAAGTGAAATGGAATGTCTGATCGCTCACTTTGTTCAGCTGAAGTCAACACGCGTGGGACACAAGAGTTTTTGGAAGATTTAACCGTCTTAAAACCCTTGTGTCCAATGCAGGACAACTTAATTATTTTAATAATATAGGCTGCATTAATAGTACGTAGTATATAATTATATTATATACTATGTATAATGTATACCAGTAATAGTATATTTAATAATTTACATTGAGCGTCTGCCAATTAGTGGTCGGACACGCCAAATTAGGATTACTGGTTTGTATCTATGTAACGGTGAATGTATAAAATCAGATACATTTATTTCGATAATTTTCACAGAGATATTTTAATACATTTTTTAATTTAAAAACACTTCATTGTACATTATTCTAAAAAACGTGTGTTTAATGCCAAAAACATTGTCCACCAACTAGACTTTTGGTTAAACAGAGAAGATTCATTGGGAGCTATTGATATGTATATAACTGCAATATATATACATAAAATCACAATATACATGACATATGTATTAGTTATAAGGTGTGAATAATTGATACTTCAATAAAATGGGTGTAAAAATTTAACACTTTCTTTTTTATCAAACCCTTTATTTCCCCATCTTTCCAAAACTTTTCTCTACACACAAAATAACAGAGCCGCTGGACCCACTCGACTGGCCACGTTATCCCTTTCACAGAAGGCTACCTTGAAATGTATTACATTTGCCACTATATCTTAATCATCAATGTACGTGTATGTTTCGGTAGTGAGTGAGATATGCCAGTGCTCATTCATATGCCATCCTATGCTTCCCCATTTTTCCAACCTTTTCTCCAAATCAATTCCTACATCTCAAAAGGTAGGCAGCGCATCCGGGCGCGTGCCAACGTTTGTCATTCTGGACTGATATTGACATGTATCGCGCATGTCCATGGACGACAGTATCCACTTACCACCAGGCGGACTGTATGCTCGTCCGCCGTCTTCTTACTATAAAAAAACATTCTGATTTCTAATCCTCCAAGAGGATATGTCAAAGTTGACTGATGTTGACATATACAGTACTTTTAATTAAATGATGTGATTAAATTAAACTTTTAATTAATTAAATGTTTAATTTAATTAAAATAGAGTGGTTACAACGTAATGCGATGAACTCTGGAAGTATGATTGAATGTTGAATACTTTTTTTTAATTAGCCTTGTTGAAATGATTACAGATTTAGAAGATAAGCGACCGGTATTAGTTAATTAGTAGTACTGTATTGCTCTTATATACATTATCGCTTTCGCGATAAGGTCACCTTTAGTAAATTCCATTTCTCCATTACACTCCAAAGCGTAATTTTTTTCTTTCATTACACTCCATCAGCCTATGTCTTTCCACTGCTGGATATAGACCTGGAAAAGTCTCGCCGCCACATACGATCTTCCGTTCTTCTCCTCCAGTTATTACCGGCAAACTTCTTTAGGTCGTCGGTCCAGCTGACGTTTCTTTATTTGTTCTTTGTGTTTCTTTTCTGGATAGCATCCGAATCGAAGATATTAGTCAAAGTACAATAGTAACTGACGTAGCTATTCTTCAACCACTTGAATATTGGTTTCGGACGGAACTAATAGAATAACTAATCCGCACTGGCCAGTGTGGTGGATTACAGCCAGAAACCCCCAGTGATTGACTAGGGGAGGCCTGTGCCCTGCAGTGATACGTTAGGCCAATACAAGTATATATGCTCTATAATAGAACATGTCTGTTTTCTCTATATTATGTATTCTTCTTTGTATGTTTTAGTATACACAATGTATGTAGACAGTGTATGTTCCACGTCAGTGTAGCCGTGGAAAAAATGGTTTTAAATAAAAACTGGCCATTACTATAATAAGTCTTATCTCCTTACACTATCCGCAGCATACTAGAGAAAGTTCCCTCCTTATACGGCCGTCTCAGCTTTCACAAACCCTGATAATTTGCTCCATAATGGTAGATGTAAGAGGATCAAATTATCAATACGGCTATTGATTGGATGCCGTTTGATTATAATTTTGTTCCAAATGTGTACGGGCGAAGCTCTTTTCCATCCATTTTTGGACGGTGTCTAATGTGAGTAATTTGAATGCAATGTGTAATGAGCTGTGCTTGATTTCTCTTTATGTGCGTCACATAGAGAGTGTTCATTATCGCTTCTTTCATGTACTACTAGTCGTTTCTAGTCATTGAATAAAGAATTTTTTCCTGACCGCAAAGATCAACAAAGCGTGCGAGAGAGAATCTATCGCCAAAGAAAAATCAGAAAGTATATCAGAAAAATCTTTTTTTATATTAAGAAGGTGGCAGATCAGCAGACAGTCCATCTGGCGGTACCGTCGCCCATGAACGTCCGTGACATATGCCTATAAAGCAATTTTGGTACACTGAGTGCCGAAAGTGTATTATTTTTTACTAATTATGTTACTAGCTGTGTCTGTGACATCGTTCACGTAGAATTTACAGAATGTATGAATAGGTTCTATGAAATAATCATGTACTTAATCCATCGCATTTATTAAACATCTTCTGTTTGACTTTACGTCTTACTTATTAAATGACCTATAACGTTTTATGCTCTTATCGGCGCCGGAAGTCGTATAAACCGAAATTATATTATCCGTAAATAATAACAAGGAATGGTCCATGAAATTGCAAATACATCGATGGAACATAAAATAAACAATGCTGTAATATTGTATTCATTATAAAAGGTAAATGATACGTTCATTGATGTGTATGTTCCTTTGAATATTCGAAGTTAGTCGCTGTGGACATTCACTGGTGAAAATCACAATATCCTAATTTTTGAATTTTACCCCTGATTATATTTAATATGGCACTCCACAGGATATGTATTAAGAAGTAAAAAAATCTAGGTACCTACTTACCTCTTTTTTTTTGAATAGCGGCTTCCATTTTGATTTTTTAAATATACTAGTATATTTTATGACACTCGCGTAATCAAGACGAATAGACTGACACTTCTTTTTTTAAAATTGGTCTTGTAATTTAGGTGCAGCAGTAGAATACCACCCAAAATACATACTGTAACCAGCATTTTCATCGTCCACTGCTGGATATGAGCCTCCTCATTTACATTGTCTTGTGTATAAAGAGGGTATGGCCTTGAAATGCTACGGTGGTTGACGAGTCCACTCTTTTAGAGATGGTGTAGTTCCTCAGTGCTTATGGTAAGGGCTTTATTGTCCCTTTCACGCCCTTCACGACACCCACAGGAATAGATCGGGTGGTGCTATTCTAATGTCGGCCGTCACCACACGGTCAATACATATATATATATATATATAGCCTGCTAAATTCACGTTGCCTTTTTGTCTTTTCCCGTAGTTTTTTTTTTACAGTGAAGAGGGCGGACGAGCAAGCGGTCCCACGTGATGGTAAGTGTTACCGCCGCCCATGTACACCTGCAACACTAAGGGGTGTGCGGGTGCGTCGCCGACCTTGCAAAAGTAAAAAGTTCACATTGTCGTGACAATTTTGATATTTGTGCGTGTTATACATATTTTACTACAAGAACCAATCAATCTGATTTAAAATAAATTAAACTTCCAGACAACTTAACAAATCGAATCAATTTTAAACCACTTAAGCGCTGCGTCTATAAAATTACAAAGGCATTACAACCACAGTTTCCGAACGGAATCATTGAACTTTTTCAAACTTAATCTATAGCAGCAACAAGCTGTTACCGTTCAGAAATTCAATTTGTAAACAAGTTAGCATCTCGTTAAAATTCTTCCCTTGTAATAAGGCAAGTTGGCTCCTTTGGTAGGCATTTGTTGAATTTTGGATCTTTCTCGGGCGGTTACTGAACGAAACTCGCAACATTCTTGACGAAAGTTACGTCGGCATAATAATGTCGAAATATCGTTTCGCAATTTTTTATAATAGCCTTACTCTTTGGTAAATGTTCTTTAATAAACGTTATAATTATATCGTGTGATGTACACGATCTTCCTATTTTCGTATGTAGCTGTTACGAGCGACTTTAAGTGGTCAGTTTACCAGTACGCGGTTCCAGTACATTCATGTAATGACGGGCCTATAGGGGGATACTTATATCCAGCAGAGGAGAAAAACAGGCTGATGAGACTGATGATTTGGTATAATATGATATTACGTTACAGATACATTACGAAAACATTGGCCATCGGCTAATCCGGAAACACCCGAACGCGCCATCCACGTTTATGCAATAAAGTATGCAATTAGAGGTACGGACGCGTTCGAGTGTTTCCGGATTAGCCGATGGTCAATGTTTTCGTAATGTATCGTACAATACTGACCTATTTATTAACTTTGATATACTTGATATTATAGTAAATGTTCTGATCAACTTTATCCTGTTCGTCCTACTCTACAATTGCATTGTTCGTATCTGAACATATTTCCAGCTATTTCTACTACAAAAACGTTGAATCCGATATATCAGTCCAAACGAAGTACATTCGACATTTGAAGCTCTGTTCCGATCGCATGAGACAGCGATTGAAATAGAGATATTGTCAAGAGATACTTTCCGAGTTCTAAGTCACAAATCTACTCGAAGTATAGAAAGTCAGAGTAGGGTTATAACATTTCGTCCGTTGGAACTTCGGGCGGGCCCGAACTTTCGAAGGTGTAAAATTAGATTAGACTCCCAGATCTCACTAGAAGACAGAATGGGAGACTTGTCTAAGTCATATTACATATAGTCATATTACAATACATATTATCATTATATTTAGTAAACTATCTTATGTAACTTGAGTAATGTTATAAATTTATTCTTATTTAAAACAGTCCCATGATTTTAAGTCTCCCCTTCGATGAGTCAAAATAAGGGAGAGACGGTATTCACAGTCGGCCGGCGTTCAGGGCTCCATGGTGAAAACGCCATCGGTGGACGATATGCACTGCATCGTCTGCTGCTAATTCACTGCAATCGAGTTGCCACGGAAACAGATTGTTTTCGAGTCCTGTTGTGTTAATAATTATTCGAATTATTATTTGCCAATATTGTAGGTTGCACAGTTTCTAAGTTTCCAGTAAAGGAAAACATCGCGAGGAAATCCGCGTGCAATAATACTTATTTTTATTGACAGGACCTTTTTTAAGTGAAGAATAATCTTGTTTAAAGGAAACCAACTATAGTCATTGTTTACGATGCGCACACTAGGCGCGCACCTGCCTCGCGTTACGCGAAAGCAGCCCGAGGAATGTGCACTCGGGCCCAAATGTAGTAAACTTACTCATAATATCCACCGAAATGGTGGGTAAGCACAATAATAGGATATACAGGCCTCACTTACCCCAGGTGGTTTTGCCCACGCACAAATCTGGAAAGTGTTCCTACGCTAGTCCCTACTAGACGTGACCTATCTTAGTGTGATTGAATAAATAAATACATAAATTCCCAATAAATACTTGTGTAGTAATCCAAGTCTCGTCCTGTGGTGAGCCGGTGGCCGCTATCGTTCGGCAACTCACACCCGGCAGCAAATCATCTCGAGAAATCACTCCAAACCACAAGCACAATCACACCCAAACAATTCCAACCAAAACACTCGCGTGGCACAGGATATCCGCGAACAAGACCTATTACTAGGCGCGAATCCCTAAATCAACTGTCCGAAGCCGCGGTGTGAATTTATCTCAATTTAACTCTGCTCGCCGCCGAGCGCGTGTTACTACTCAAAAAATATCAAATTCTCAAACCGCCTTCAATATGGCGGGGACAAAAAAATGTTGCTTCAAATAATCAATGTATGCGGGTATGCAAAGATGCTCGCGCCAATTCCAAACAGTCATGTTTTACAATTCTAACTTATTAAACTGACACGTGAGACGTTCCCACTGAACATACATCATACTTATGTAAATTAGCCGTAACTTTACTGTAATTACCATAAACTTCAGCTATTTATTGTTGATACAATATAGTTAGTTACGACCGGTGGCCATTTGATTTATGTTGTTTGAAGACTACACTACACCACACAGTAAACTACACCAAGCAATATTATTAGAGAATGTACCTATTTATTACTGTAACTTATGTTTGTGATCTATACAGGCTGCAAATCGATCAATTCCTGAAACCATATATTCCCGAAATTGAAAAATGCAATGGAACGTTCCATTCTAAGCGGATATCGTTTGAGATCGGGTAAGAGCATGTGATACGATTCGTCAAAGTTCAAGAATACTTGTAAGTGGTAATAGTTGTTAGGAATACAGTTTCAACGAGAAACTGTATCAAAGCGTTCTTACAAGAGTATTGTGCGGAGACGGCTTTAACCCTAACGATCTCGCAGGAATCCCTGACACCGCAAGAAGTCTTAATCACCGTTGCAATTCTTTCGGGTTGATTAATGACGTTTTGATAAATGGCCGCGGCGGACGCAGGGTTAATGGGGTGGATCCGTCAGATAGATGCAACGTTTATTAAGGGGTTAATGAAGATTTCGTGGCGTGATGAGAACTGCATTTTCTTTAGTGGTATCTTAAAGTCTGTTACAGAATTATGAGGCCCAATTTACATGATCATTGCAGATGTTTTCTCTCTCGTTTTTTGGAGAAAAATGAAAACTGACGAGCTGACAGTTCTCCCGATTGTACGCAGATACTGTCGCAAATTTAGACATCTATCAACCAATCTATCATTTGATCAACCAAAATTTGGTTGATCGATGTTTATTCTTAAATGTTCGTATGTATGTGTGTAAGATATCTCAGCAGTCTCATTAATTTTCATACAATAATTGCAGATTACATTGAGTTATATTTAATTAGTTAAGTTATACATAACGCGCTTTTTTTTTTTAAAATATTGATTATTAAATCAATCATCACTTCTGCTTTTGAAAGAATTATCTTAAGAAACAATTAGTTTCGATTATTTCCTTCGTCAACCTAATTTTCTAAGAACTGGATTTATGTATATACAGCGGCCGACAAGACCATGTCTGTTTCTACGCCTGTTGGTTTAATTGTCACGAAGTAGTCATAAATCAAAGATAAGTATTTTCCTCAACAATGAGGAGTGTCTTCTCATTCTTTAATATTTTAACACAAATATTTCTCTTTTCTGGTTTCTGTTTGTTTGTAATCTTCCTTTTCTTACTTTCAAATTGATTTGCAAAAAATCTTGGTAGGTATATGTATTAACTTCAGTTTTAGTAGCTATAGTGCAGTTTCAACATTTTTGTTGGCATCTTTAATAACTGTCCTTTGCGCAAACGCACGTTCGCGAGATCGACGCGGATCAGTATAGTTGTTGCGGGATCCCACAGACCCTGTAACGATGCGGGATCTCGCGGGGTCGCGGGATTCTGCTTTGCAGGATTAAAATAGGATAGAAAAGAATGAGTCCTTTGATATTTTAATGCTTTGATTACTTTTAAAATTTAAATCGATTAACGCTACCACTAACGACTGATATCTTTATGGATCAGTTTGGTCTGAAATAAAGGATTGATTATTACTCGTATTATTATTATGCCAGTTTGTTTCAGTTCTTTGTTTATTAAAATATGACCATTTTTATTGACTTTAACTCGTTATAGCTAGATTATAGCTCGCTTTATTTGACCTATAATATGTTGGTCAAAGACAGTGGGAATATGGAACGTTTGTTACATACTCGTATTTCTTAAATTCGACGCTGATGTTTAGTTTTATAGATTGAATTCGACCAAGGATGCTTTGTGTTTAGCCTGAAAATGACAATGGTTGAGTAAAATGGAGTTCCATGTTGTTTCGCTTATTTGAACTCGTAATAATTTTGTAACAAAAAACCAGGAGCGCTGTACACAAGTCGTGTTTTTGTTACGGTTGCATGTGTGTGTGTGTGTGTTTTAGATTGCATATGTGTTTTTCACTCATATTTCACACGAGTTATTTTATGAATTTCGCAAGCGCCTGTCTCCGAGGGATATTTATGAATTTTATCGCGTAAAACTGAATGGCACGGCGAACTGTTTAATAACAAGTCTTTCTCGTAGAATATCATAACGTTCCTAGCTAACTGCATCGCCAAACTGCAATCTTCTTTTTTACGTGCGTCTACTATAAAAATATTGGCTCAATATTTTCATTTATTTTAAGAAAAATACTTACAGAAAACCAGTCAATCCACCTGATGGTAAGTGGTCACACATAGACATCCGTGATACTTGCCAACATCAGTCCAGAATGACTGAATGCCCCCGGATGCCCTGCCTACACTGCACAGGATGCACTTTGGAGATTTGGGGAAGGATTTGGAGAAAGGATTGGGAAAAGGGACAATAACGAGAAGAGGGGTTTTCATCCCTTCACACCTTCTAATCCCTCTTTTATTACGGCGAGAAATGTAGTATATTTTATGGTAATCTTCTGTTTATATTTTATATTAGCCATGCCTCGGCTAATCAAATGCGACCACTAGCCGTGTTTGCAGCGTGCACTCTCCTACTTGCGAGAATAAAGAAAGCGAAACTGATTGCGAAATATGTAATATCAATATATAATACCCTCGATGTATTTTATCACATAGTATGTATGCACACACCCACACCTTAACACATTCTCACACACACATATATAATAATTACACATCGTAAGTCCAGCGTTAGAGTCCCGAACCCACCTAAGTTTATACATATAATTTGTATTCATAGTGATATCTCTTGTGACGGTAAGAATCGTTTATATTGATGTAAGTTTTGTGTTAGTTGGTTTTATGTTATTTCCTAGATACGGAGGTGTCGCGTACTGCTCGGTCCAAAAATTATTTTATATCGCGAACCCGTAGGCTGTGGAACGAACTGCCTCAAGAGGTCTTCCCATTAAACTACGACATGGGGTTCTTCAAGAGAGCTGTGAATAGGATTTAGCAAGGTCGGCGGCGAGCCCGCATGCCCCCTGGTGTTGGAGGTGTCCATGGGCGGCGGTAACACTTACCATCACGTGGGACCGCTTGCTCGTCCGCCCTCTTAACTATATAAAAAAAAAATATATATATATATATTTCAACAAATTTTTGTATGTTTCGAAAACGAAACTAAATATTCCTTGCATTCCTAGTTTTAAACCATCGGTTGTTGGATTACTTCCCTTGATTTTGTGTATACAAAAGTTGAAAACTCGTTGCGAGACTTTAGACCAACACACGTGTTTATGTTAATTTTTCATCAGCAGCTGCGCATTTTACAGGAATACTTTATGTGAGAATTTGTAGCGGAATTTTAACGCTTTCATTATGACAGTGTTTACACGGGGAAATATTCCTTTTATGCAAAAGAATTATAGCGACGTCTTGACATAAAAAAAAAAAACATCAGCCTGCATTATATATGTGAACATAATGTTCCATACCATATTAAATTGTTAGATACAGGCCTCTGCTAAGGCTCGTCACTATATGAACACAATATTCAGTACCTGGTAATATATTGGGCATATACTGTGTGGAAAAGAGGTGCTCGGTCGTGAACGGCCCTATTTATCTATTTAAAAGGATCTCAACGCGTTTGTCTACCTTATTTAAAATTCAACGTTTCGGTTGGGTTGCACCAACCATCGTCATGAGCTGACTGAAGAGGCTACCACGTCCACTAGTCCACGTCGAGAATTGTTAGCAGTTTCATCAACTAACCGCATTTGGTCTTCATAGGCCGGAAACTTGCGGCACCAAACACTCACAATATCTTAAGTAATGACCGACGAAAAATCGCGAATTTAATTTCATGAAATTTATTAATCACTGGAAAATCTCAATAGTTATATTGTGAACGGCCATTTTTGGTTCGATACTATTTATTGTCGCTATTTCGGACAAAGGCCTCCTCTCCCTGTTTCATTACAAGGCAGTTACAAATTTAGGAGAATGATTCATGACGCGGTCTCAATGTCGATTTATACATATCCCAGATTTTTTAAATTCTTGTTCATGCGGTTTCATGAAAAATCATTTATGTAGAAACTCAGTGGTACGGGGCCGGAGATCAAACCCACGATCACACGAATGTGAATCAAAATTGATAAAAAAAAAAAAATCCTTTATCTTTATTAATAAAAATTCGTTAGTCGCTAAAGCTTGTTTACATATAAAATACGCGTACATTAAAAAAAAATATATTAAAAATTGTTTTTTCTTTATGTAAGAGGTAAAATAAAAAAAACTACTGAACTGACTTCTAAAATTATTTCTTTTTAGGAAGCTAGATTGATGCAAATTAACGCAGGCGGTTTGAGCTCCGGCCAAGTGGACTAAAGAAGTTTGTTGATAGTGATAAGAGCGAAAAGTCATTACGCATAAGCTGACGGTATGGTATTGTATGGAATGGTACGCCTATAGTATTCTGTTATCTAAAAATATGTGCACATATAATGACTATTTGTATACAATAAAGCTTATTTATTATTATTATGGTAAATATGCCATACCATAAGCCTGTCTCTCTACTGTTGGATGTAGACCTCTCTCAAGGTTCGCCATCACCCACCATCTTTGGCCCTTCTCATGCAGCCACCACTGCATTGGTAAATATTTGCCAGTCGTCGATCTACGTGGCCACGGAGGGTGTTCCACACTGTTTCCTGGTCCATGGCATCCATTCGAGCACTCTCCTACTACATTGGTTATCAGTTCTACATGGTGAAGAAGTAAATATTATATAATAATCGTTATATACAATAATAAATAAACTATAATTATTTACATACAATACAACTTAGTTCTATTTTGGATTATTTATTTTTGGTTAAACTTATTTACGTAAAGAATTGAAAAAAAAATCGCAGAAAGCATTGTCGCTCCCCCAAAAATGAGCCCGAATAAAATAAAGTTGTTGGCCTATAAAACCTCCTTGCCTCTGTCATTAAGCCCGAGTATCGTTATACAGGACCGAAATTAAAAACCATAATTTATTTTTATTGCCGCTTTTCTTTGCTGCAAAAAAAAAAAAAAAAAACACACTTTGATCTCAATTTAATTGCCGAAGGGAAGTGATGTACAGGAAAACGAGTTTGGACTTTCATTTAATTCCTTAAATCCAGATTAGTGTTGTGCTATTGACTCTTTACTCTGTAAAACCACATCTATATTTGAATGGCTCATTTGATATAATGATTATTGAAACGAAATAGAGAAAGAAAAGAAAATGTATTTCGACGGCTCCTACGTACAAAAAGAACATGTGAAAAAATATTTTTTTTTATTATACCAAACTGAATGATTTGTGAATATGCACATGCCAACAAAAAAGTTCTATAAAAAATCTATATTTCCGTGTTATTTACAGAAGTATACTGTCTACTGCGTTTGGAATAGCGCGCCGCGGGAGCATGTTCGCGGAACTTTAGTCGAAGTTTTCGGGGAAACTGCTGATCTGTGCTCGTCCACTTTCCTATACTTAAACCGAGTTATATCTATATTCTATTTATAATAAGAGCTAACAAAAGTACCTATACTCTAACTAATAGGTTAAAATTAAGTTATTTTAACTTTAGTATTAAATATTTGAACCGGCGGCTTTTTCCGAATTTGTCATCATTATTTTAATTTTATTCTCCCCAGTATGTACAGATATCTAAGACTTACTTGTTTTTGCGATGGCCCTGAGTTGGAGTATAAACGGTTAATTAGTAGTTTTTCCGCACAAAAACACAAAATAAATAACTAAATGTTTACCCTCTAATACTCTCTAAGTATTAGAGTATACTAAGTACCACAGTATACTCTCTAAATATTATACCATATAACAACGAAAAGAATAGTTATTATAGTTTAATTTTGAATCTATAAATATTTGAAACTTCAATTGGCTCTCTTTAAAGTACTATTTTAGACATGTCGTTTTGTCCGAAGGAGCCGCCGATGTATTCAACCGAAACTACGAGTACAACATCACACCATCCTGAAATAACGAATAAGAGCATAGCTCATATTTAATTATTTATGTGCTCGCAAGTATTTTAGCCGCTAATTTTCAGCATAAACTCAATTATAAATATGTCTGGAATTGAAATATATGACATCATTTGAGAAAAGGGACCTTATTGTCGGTTCTAACTTCCTAACTATAGTCATTTGTGAAATTAAAAAAAAATACATAAAAACAGAATCTTGAAACATAGACTATGTTTAAAAAATATTAAATAAAGCCCAATGACTCCTTACCGACAATAAAGTGCCTTTACTCACACATCACATATATTGATTCGATTTTTTTTATATCGGCGTGTATGGGAATGGTAGTATGATGGGATAGGATTGAATGGAATGGGATTAGAAGGAAATAATCCGACCGTCTACCCTGTTTTTTAATGCAATTTTAAATAATGAACATTGTAAACTTTTCAGTGGCAACACCTCACATGTAAACGGAGTCTTTGTCTCGTCCTCAATTTAGGCCAATACTTATACATCACTAGTCGGTAGGTATTTATTCAACCCGTTTCTTTATTAAGTCCTTGACAGAAAGTGGGATAAACAACAAAAGGAATCGGGAAGAAATAATCTTTTGGAGCATTAGCGGTTTGTGCTTTATCTACTTTTTGGTCACATTTTCCTCAATAGGAAATTATTATTTACTAAAATTGGAAAGAATGGCGCATTCGAAGAAACTTTGACCCGTGAAATTGAATTGAATTATGTGGAAGGACATGTAAGTAATTTCTCTTGTGCAAGATTTCAGTATGTAGAACTTCGTAGTATTTACAGTCGAAGGCGGTGCCGTTAACAAACACAGTCTCCACATAAAATAGTCGCCGTAGCTCAACTACACTGTAACTCACCTTATTTTTATTTATTTTATATTGGAAACAAACAGTCATAGTATTTTTACAAAGTAAACTATCGATATAGGTAATAATAAATATAATCTAAATGTTTCAATACAAAACCCACGAATTATGTCAATAAGTCAATAAGTCGACATACGACGATATTAATAACGAAATAAAAAATAGACCGTTCGCGTTGCTAAGAGGACACTGGCGATATTATTTCCTGCGTTGAGAAAAGTAAATACGGTTATAAAAACGATTAGAACAAGGCAAAAGTGTCTACTAAGTTTTAGTAAATTAACGTAAATGACTTACTTCCTCTCATAAACTAAAATTCATTCTTCTTGCATTTTGTCATATATGTACGCACACATACAGAAATACACACGAACACACAAATACACACACACACGAACACACAAATACACACACACACACACACAAATACACACGCACACACATACATATACAATACACAGAACCACCCATATAACCACACATCCTAAGTCTTGCGTTAGAGTCTAGTACCCACCTAAATGTATGGCGGTTACAGTTTATATTGTTGTAAATTCTATGTTAGTTGGTTTCGCTGTATGTTAATAAATGAATGAATAAATAAATCTGTATTGGGTTCGCGTGTATCGATTATAATCCAAAATCTCCTAGCGATCTACTAGGGGACGCGTGTGCCTTCAAGTAGGACTTTCTACGATGATATCGACAAACGTCTTCTCAGGCGCTGGTCGTCCACCCGTGGACAATAATATAAAAGAGAAATTAGGTCAAAGGTAGTGTTTGATAGCTTAACTGATTTCTAATGATTCAACTCCCAAGAAACCCTAATTTAATTACGTATGTAAGTTAGTGAGTGAGTCATACTGAGATGTGTTGACGATAAAAGAGCAATTATCTTCACGCATATTCAAAGGGGGTTGACTGCAGCCTAAATTATTGTCGCGATGTTTATTACACACGCCTTCGTCCGTTTTGCATATTGTGATTCATATTGTCTTTGCAATTAGTTTTAATGAAACCTCATTGAACCCGTGGGAGGTTTGTAGGAAGTACAAGTTTACATGCATTGCAGAAATTAATGAGCGTAAGAAATTAATCACGAAAAGCTATAGTGGTCATATTTATATCCTTTTAAAGCTTATCTACAGAATCGACATTTTTATATGCATTTTCAATGAAATATATGTGAACGTCAATTAATGTATAACATAGCTTTAAATACATTCACGTGACGACTAAACAGTTTACTTGGTCGTAGGTGGATACGCCGTCCATAGACATCCGCGATTGCCAACATCAGTCCAGAATGACAAACGTTGGCACACCTACATTTGGTGGCTTAGGAATGCATTTGGAGAGAGGGTTGGGAAAAAGTGGAATAGGAAATATATAGGTTTTGCTAATATGATTTAAAATCTCCATTCTCCTTATTTTTTTTTATTTAACATTTAGCAATACATAATTTCTTGGTGTCATGATAGGCACTTTATTCCATTATACTCTTATTTATAGAAGATATGCCAGAGGCAGAGGCACATACTCGTATGTGTACCACATATGTGTGGTACCGAAACACATATGTGTATTGGAGGAATAGGATAGGGTGGGAAATGCACTGCATTTTACAGTAGTCTTCTTTGAGAGAATGGTAACTTGGTAGGTCGAGTGTAGGCAGCGACTGTGGGATTGTAGCATGCATTCTCCGCCTCCCAAAGGGGGAACGTCTACAAGCAAATCTATATACTTTTTGCGTATACAAACATTTGTCGACAAGCAAAGTGTCTAGTTACACTGACAAAATAATTTTATAATCGGATTCAAAGAGGGCGAAGTCGTGAAAAAGCCAGTATATATATGTGTATAGAGATTACCACTACAGAGTATTTAACGAGTGATAATATAAAATTTTATTGTCGACACGTGTCAACATCAAACTTAGCGATCAGTGCAAGTACCGACCAAATTCGTAATTCAACACTAGTTTCTTGAACCGAATATAATGCAGGATACTTGTGGGATGGTGCAAGTTATAAAACATAGCGGACAGATTACTTGCATCATAGCTGATTTGTTGCTACACTTTTTGCTATTTTGCAGTATATTACTCAATATTTTTTCAAATCGTCAATCAACCTGGCCTGAGGGCATCCTACTATACGTTTTTCGTGGGCTCTCCATCCGAGTACTCTATCAGTCACAACACAAAACCTACGATACATACGGTTTGCCCCAGTGGGCAATCGTTCCACATGTCGAAGCCCCAGCACTTCAGTTCCAGTAACTTTTATTTTCTTGGAATTTTCTCGTTGCGGATTTTGCCTAGCATAGACTCAGCATGGTTTATCTCCACTGCTTGCTGAGTGATTTTCAAAGTCTCAGTTCTTAGTTGTGTTAGAAAAAGAAAGCAAAAGACTATGTTTAGTGACGGGTCTTGGGAGAGGTCGTTATCCAAAAGGGGTGTGACACAGTTTGGTATGGTATACCTGCAAAAAGTTTCTCTTTAATCTTTTAAAATATTCCCCGTATGGGCGATATAAATATTGATATCAAACTAAGTAATAATGAAATACACTCTAACGAATATCTTACAATCGCTGCATCTCATGGTCTTCTTTCCGGACAAATAGTCCCTACTCGAACGGACAATTTCTTAGACCATTTATTATTAAAGACATTCTTATCTGCTACGATAATAGTATTGAGACTTCTATCAATGATCATCTACCATCCATTTGAAATATTAGCTTTAAAATGAAATCACTAATTCGACAACAAAACTGACAAGACGATTAAAGTATGTAGCTATAAAATATGAATTTTTTTGTTTGTTTTTAAATAACGCCACACACAATGACCCACACTTATGCAATATGCTAATGGAAGATGCCAATAAGCAGCCGCAAAATTAATCAATACGATAGGATTAGTTAGTAATTAATAAACATGCTACATTAGTGCAAGTACCTAGTAAAGAAAGAAATATAAAATCTATTCCTTAATCCGCAAAGGTAGGCAACGGGCCGCATCCGTCATCCGTGGGCATCCGTGGGCGTGCCAACGTTTGTCATTCTGGACTGAAGTTGGCATGTATCGCGGGTGTCCATGAGCTACAGTATCCACTTACAATCAGGTGGACTGTATGTACGTCTGACGCTTTTCCATAAAAAAAAAATGCTAACGTTTTTAAGAAGGCCCTTGTTCATGCTATTTATAATGGTGGAGATGGAAAAAGTGACACAAATTCTATAATGGGTCTATACCCATCTCTGTATAGTCGGCTTTGTCCAAGGTTGTGGAAATAATTTTAAATAACGAATTGGTTGATTTTATAGAATCCGTTTGGATATAAACCGCTCCTTTGTCTTTGTTTGTAATATCGTCCTCCGCTTATTACTTGTTCCAAAGTTAAGACAAAAACTCATAAACCAACGTCGCATAAAAAGTCGGAGTGAATATCCTTACAGTTCGTAAATTTTATGACATTTTACGTAGTCATTTATATTTTTGTGCGTATGTATGAATGTATTAAACACATAAAATTTACGTCGAGACGTTGCCCGCTGCGAGTGTCGCTGGTGTGTTTTATAGCTTCTGTTGACATGCATCTAAAATATGGTATTATCTTTATTTATGATGATGTATAGACACTAATATACATAGTGGAATATCGAAGAGTACTGATGATAGCCTCTTGATATCTGCACCCGGTTAACATTCGTGAGGTTGTGAGATCAAAACACCGTCTTTATCACTAAGTTTTTGCTTAAATATTGGGTTTTTAATTAATTTCGGCGGTGAAAGAAAACACAAAAAATATGGGACATTTTTTTTCTTCATATACGAGTATGGCAATGGAGTAATTGGCACCTGTCAGTGTCAATTTTTCTTCGTAATAAACAATTTCAAAGTCTAGTCTACTCTAAAACGTATTCTGTCAATGTCCAGTCCCGTCGATGTAAGTCAGGAGTCGCTCAGGTAGTAGGTTTACTGAGGACAGAGGGGGACTCCCCGGAAGCGCACGAGAAACGCAGTTCCACGCTTTTATTTGATTATCACAAACACCATGCAGGAAAAACACTTTGAAGTTTAATAAACTATTAAACTGCAAAACGCCTAATATACAATTTTTACAATTATCAAACAAAACAGCTTCACTTCTCGAGTTCCCGTCAAAAAGTCTCTATTGGACATTTGTAATACCCACCAATCTCCCCTGAGCCCACGCGATTTACTACCGCGAATTGAAGAAAAATTAAATCATTAAAGGAAGAAACTAAATCAGTGTTGCAGACTTGCCACCATCGTGCCGCGTAATTAATGATTATTTTATTTACATTTTTCCATTCATTCTCGGGATGAGGAAAACTTTTTATATATACTTTATACCTCGTATTCCCCATTTTCTTAACCTTTTTCAATTACATTCCTGAATTTCCGAAGGTGTCTAGGAACATAGCACAAAGTACAATTAAACGTTTACATAAAATCGCATAAAAATCGAGTCCGCCGTTTGAGAGAATAGTGGTAACAAAGGAGTGCACAAACACACGTTTTGTCGGTGAAAAAGAAGAATGTCGTCACTACCATAAATGTGCTGCCTACTTCTACACATTTAGAAAACGGGATTTTGAGAAAGTATTTGCAATAGCTACTGTAATACGAAGGGGGAGGAAAAGGTCTATAAATAACGTGTAAAGGATTTTAAATAACAAGTTTATTGGCGTGAAAACTGTATGTAAAATTCTGCTAAACGAGAATATGGGAGCCGATACCCAATGTCTAAGTCGGTAAAATTATTGTGTAAAGTTAATGTCAAGGCCAATAGATGGCGCTGTATCGGTTCTACTTCGCGCTATGGTTTCGTTCTCCTGTAGGCCTTGAATGGTGACTTTTGGTTTGTTAAGTGACCTTACCAGTGGAGCTATAAAATAAAAGCATATACAGTTACACTTAGTTTTTTTGGACACTGGATCCAGTCGTGCAACATCTAGAAATTGTTGGGAAATTGTCAAAGCAACTACAATTTAAAATTGTATTGTAATAACGAACTACAATTGTAACAACGCGTATGCTGATGTTATGATTTGGTATAACAAAGAGAAGAGATATATTGAAAATTTACAGTAATTCGGGTTTTTGACTCGTGGCCCACCGACATTGTCTTACCATTATTCGTGGTCCCCCTAGTCCTGACACTATGTGCTCGTAGCCCCCACTGCTTGGTGGGACCAGTAGTCATGGTTATTGGTCTCACTCGTGGTCCCACTGTGTTTTCTGTTTCCACGTGAACATAGATCGTGAGTCATTAGCCATTACTTAGAAATGCTACGATAATTATTTAGCGTAAGAAAAAATAATCTGTAAGGTAATAAATAAATATAATTTGTTTAAATATTTTGTTTTCAAGGTCATATTGTTTTCAATTGTTTAAATAAATACTTACTTTTTCGTTTCACGTTATTTTTTTTTAGTTCATCTTTTTTTTACTTCTTCTCTTTCACTAGTTGGTGGGGCCATGAGTCGTAAGGATTATGAATTGATATTTGTTACTTGTAGTACCACAGAGCAGCAGCAGTGTCTGACTGGTTGGTCAAATTATCAACGAGTCAAATATCGTAATTCGATGTAACCCGATTACACTACACACTATACACTACGATGGAACTGTTCGGCAAATATCGCTATAAAAACATCGCGTATGTAATCCGCCACGCGACAAACGAGGAAAGTAAAAATGGCCGCTTTTCACAGAATAAGCGTTACCATAAAAAAGGTTTTCAGTGAGCAAGTGAATCATAATTTATGAATTCCGGAGTCCGACCGGAGCTCCGAGGGGCCGAGGAGATTTACGCGGGGTCATTGTGTCGACGTTCCTGTACCTAGGATGTGTGGACGCATAGGAAACTAATAGAAATGGCATATCAATCTTAACTCGTTCCGTAGAATAACAAGACTACTTTTTTGGCGGGAACTCGAGAGGTGCAGTAGAGTTTTTGTCTGATTATTATAAGAACTGTGTATTGTGGGTTTTGTGATTTAATAATGTTAGTTTATTAAGTGGCTAATGTTTGTGCGTAATGTTTCCGGTACTTAATCAAATCAAAGTGCATTTTTTGTGTGTTCCCTAGGAATCCACCTCTTTTCACCCCAGTAAATTTCACCTCAGTAAACCTACTATCACTTTACTGAGCGATTAGTCCTAGTCCTACTAGCTACTAGTCCGATCGATGCAAGTAGTGCATCGATTGGACTCGACATTGACAAGTTGTTAATTACGAAGAAAACTAAGGCACAGAGCGGTAATTACGTTATTGCCATACACGATAAGAAAAGGAATAGGACCCTCAAAAATAATTCCGAGCGACAAAAAAAAATACGGCTTACTTGATTATGCATGATCTATATTAATACTAAAAAGAGAGACTGTTTTTGTTTATTTGTACGTAAGAGGTAAACTCGAAAACTAATGGACTGTACCTGAAACTTCTTAGAGTTTCAGGAAGCACTGAAAAAAGCAACAAAATCTAGCAAAAAAGCAGCAAGTACAGACAGGCAGACAGACAGACGTTGTCTGTTAAAAAAATGAGATAAATAGATTATTTTGCAGAAATGGGGCCAGTTGTGAAAGTACTGATGATTTATGTTATCAATAATGTCCACTGGCGACAGTATCCATTTGCCAGATCGATTGTTTTTTGTCCTGTCACCTTCTTTCTATAAAAAGGGGCAATGGCAATGCGATATATAACCTTTTTGCGTTAGCCATAAAATCAGACATTCTAGACGTTTATAAGTCTGTGCGTAGCACCGTCGTTAATGAAACATAAGGGGTGTGCGGAACCCTCGGCATATCCCTCTATATCGTTGCTCATCCTCTTCGGGGTTAGCGTGCAAATACAGACGTAACCTACTCGCTAATCGTTGCAGCTAAGCCTAGCGGAAAAATAAAACTGGAAAGTATTAGATACATAGCGTTGTGTAGGAGTTATAGTAAAATATGTGGAATCTTTATAATTCACAGAGAGAGAGGCGTACAGATAAATAGACAGAAAAATAAAAATAAAAATTGTTGCTTTGAGTAGGTACTTTATACCGCAACGACTTTTATGAAAAAATATTAAATCTTCAGAAACGGCTTTTATATGTATAGATATATCAATTATAAAGTAAATGGAGTATTGTAAGTCGAATTTAGAAACTAACTAAGAATGACTATTTCAATATTTCACTACGAAGTTGAAAATTAAATTGCGCAGTAAGCTCCAAGTGAATGTCATTAAAATAAACCTTATTTTTATTGTCGCCAATGAACATCTTCAATACATATGGCAACATTGGTCTAAAGTGACGATCTTACACTTCCACAGATTTACTGCCTAGTAATTATGACTAGAAATAATGATTGGGAAGGATGGAAAAGAAGTAAGGTGAGTGAGGAAGTAATAATATGAGGCGATTGTCTAACAAATCTTATGAAATACTTGGTCACATTTCACGAGTACTGTGGTTTTGAGTACACCATAGACTACGTCAGAAACATATTTTAAAAATATATCTTATAAGTATGTAGCCTGGGTGATGCGAACAATACCTCGTCTGAAATGACAAGCCATTTCGCCACATGACATGCTCTAGACATTTCCTTTTTGTGATCGTACACAACAGGACTTGGACCAATTTTTATAGTTATCGAAAAATGTTATCTGCACTTATTGTAGTACTTGTAGTAGACGACCAGTTAGTTCCCCCGGGATTAGTTAGGGTTAGATGACGGACGGACGGACATTCAATTGAATATAACAAATGTTTGTTCGGGTCTGGGTGGTGTGTCCAGGGGCCTTACCACAATTCCTTATAGCAGTATTATTTTAACCTTATTTCTCAATTTCGTACCACGGCGTCCTTAATGTAAGCTTATATTAGTAATGTTTTACTAAGAAGTTTTGGTGACGTCACGTAGCTTACTGTAGTGCAAATTGGAACGTTGTATGAAAGAAATGGCGTTATACAGTTCATATAGCGTTATCTCGTTTTGTTTTTTAGCAGGGAATAGACAAATAAATAAAATCATTCGTTCTTTCGCAGCACTAAGCATTAATATTTTGGTGGAGGTCATGGTACGAATATGAGTAATGTTATTTTAGGCCTGAAATAAAACGTTCCTGCAACAATATTGTTTTGTAAAAGATGGTGGTAAGGCCCCAGTTTTATATATGTTTATATGTATTTTGATTTATTGAAAAATATATTTGGTGTTTATTATTTACTCATATTTAAAGAAGTGGTACGTGTCGCGGATGTCTATGGCCGACAGGGCCATAGACATCCTGAGAAACATGCCAACATCTGTCCAGAAAGATAAACATTGACACGCGTCCGGTTGCGATGCCTATTATTGAAGATTTAAGAATGGATTTGGACAAAAGGTTAGGAAAATGGACAGGGATAGGATGGGAATAGGCTCTGGCATATTTCGAAACACGTAAGTACGTACATTGGGCGAATAGGATAAATTGGGAAATGCAGTACATTTTACGATAGTCTTATATGAGAGACCGGTAACTTGGCCAGTCCAGGGCGCAAGTCTCTTTTCTCACATGTCTAATACATTAAATGAATGTTGTAAATTGTATTATTACCGCAGTGAATTGTCTAATTTAAAGTCTGTACTCGATTTTTACTTGTCTACATGTGAACGTTGCCTTCCGTAGAAGGTAAAAGGCACTTGTGTCGACAGCGTGCGGGGGCGCGGGCGGGGGCGCTCGACTGCTACAAAAGAAGTCACCTACACTCCTCGTTTCCGATATGAGACGTCGGGCGCACAACCTTGTATGTATACTAATAATATGTTGGTATATAGTATATCTCTGTATAAAGGACGTATATTTGTCTGTCTGTATGTTTGCGTTACTCTGGGCCAATGTTCTTGAGAGTACCACGAGTTGAAAATGGCACAGCTCAGAAGATGATGCTTTTTCAATGCTGTGTAGTGTGTTACAGTTTACTTTCTATCAAAATTGTTCCACTAGTTTTGTAAATAACGGATGGTATATATAATCATCACGGTTTTATTTATAAGAATATATGTATAATCAATTCAATCCATCGGCTTATGTCACTCCACTACTGAATGTATTAGATCTACCCTAAGGCCCGCCACCACATACGATTTTCGTCTATTCTCATCTGGATGTTCTCATTTGTGAGCGAGTCGATGTGTTAGATATATTAGTTCATCACTATCGACAAAATTCTCGGGGACATCTATTAAGTATACATCTAGATTAGAGAAGTATTATTACTTAGATACGCTAGATTACTTAGCGGACGAAGCCGCGGGTAAACGTTGGTCATGTATATGTGGAACCGTAGAATTTTTTCACACAATTTAACTGTCAGAGGTATAAGGCGAGCCGTACTCTTCGGCGATGGTAGCTGCGTGAAACTGAAACGGCCACGGTTTTCCAACTACCTTTGAGGAATATTTTCCTATTAAGAAAACATTTTGCGGACTGTTTGAATACCAAATTATCTTAGGAAGATTGTAACCCCAAATGATCTTACTGGCATCAATACAAACTACATGGTCGTTTCGTCGTTGTACAGGGCTCGTAAAGGTCTATAACCGTTGTCTAAACAGTTTTTATTAAAATGTAAAAAAAACACCGACATTTTTCTTTCGACTAGCGCTGTCATAGTCTTTTATAGATATGACAATATTGTTCCGAATGTTGACTTAATATAAAACGAACAGATATAAAAGGAAGTCAAGAGTGGAGCCGTAACATCTAGCTCCACCTATCTCTTATTCATCTCTTAGCTATAAACAAGAGGCAGACATATAATAAGGATGCAGATGATCAGGTAGTAAATGATTGTAAGCGGCCATAATCGTCCGCGGACATCAGTGACAACATCGCAATTGTAATGAAAACACTATTTTTATAAATTTGATAACTGATGCTTCGACACATCAGATGTGTGTTAGCCATAATACAAAATCTCGTTGTGCCAGTGTTGGTTATTTTTGAATGATGTCGGCAGATCTTGTAGCTGTCCATGGACGACAGTAACCGCTTACCACTGGAAAGGCAGTCTGTTTTTCATACAAAGATTAAAATTGTTCTAACCACATTGGTATTCTGCCGCCACTCGTCATATTTAACGAATCTGACTCGGTGAGAATTCTATTGGAAATAAAAAGTGTACGTGACATCATACGACGTAGTGAACTTTGGAACTGACAAAAATATTTTCTAAAAATATTTCTTCCTTTATATTTTGTAGTAACAAACACATAGTAGGTTAGGCGTGTTTCGAATAGGAAACAAAACACTATTCGTGAATACAAATATGAATAACCTAACCTACTACTCACTTGTAAAGTTCGAAAGTAATTTTTTAGCTCAATTTTAGGTTCGGTACATAACCCACTATTTTGAAATAAACTTCGATTCTTAAATTATTTTTATATTTACAAAAATCATTTTTATCTATTACCTAGGTACTTTGGGATTTTACTACTCGATTAGTATGCGACATTAATATTCCTAAGAGGCCTCTAGACGAATTATATTGTGTAATTTTGATTGTTTAAGTAGTGTATTGAAACTCGTTAGGGTGCAATGACATTATTGTACAATTTTATTGTAGGTCTAGGGGCTGCCTAGACCTTTATAAACTTTATAATTCAATAATTCCTGCAGTGAGTAGTAGTATCCATCTATCAGCTATTTAGTTTGTTTTAAAAGTATGTTTTTTTTATAAATTCTAATACACATTACGTAAGGGTCAGCTTTAATTTTCTTTTAACTTGGAAATAATTACATCTAATCCGTAACTATTTTTTTCCAGGTTTCAATTTTTCGGACGATCTTACATTTTCATAATTTCAGTGGAAACTTCTCTATGTGCATTTTAACAAAAATGTAAATTTCTGTATTAATAATGGCGGGGGTTAATCTATATCTATACATATAATAAAAATGTAACTGATCGCTGTCTGTACATGGAAGATATATTGGGAACTATTATTGGGGGCCTTTATCAACGCAGTAGAACCCAAAACAATGATTGTTAGAATTTTTGTCTGTTTGTCTGTGCGTTTGTGCGCGGTAATCTTAGAAACGGCTTAACAGATTTGGGTGCCGTTTTCACTAATGTAATGTGGTAAGCTTCACTTAAAATTTAGTGTTTGTTTTATTTCAATCAGTTCATAAATAAAAAAGTTATATCAATTTAAAGAATCACGTCGAATAAAGACGGTCTTTATTATAAAGTAAAGTCAACGCGGACGAAGTCGCTGGCAACAGCTAGTATATAATATTTTACTATTTATTCATTGAGTTTGTTACCGGGTTGTTATTCAAATTTCAAATTAATTCTAAGTTTCTAATCCACGAACCGAACACACAAACTTAGCTAAGCTGGGACAAGACGTAAGTTGTATATTAAGTTAAGTAAGTACACTTGCCACACTTTGGACAGGTAACACCTGTAAAGCGGTCTTCTGTTAATGAAAGGACGTGGGAAATTCTATGATAACAAAACCCTTTCACACGCACTGCTTCTCCAAATTCTCTATTTTAAATGTCAACAGATAATAATATGTCAACAGAGCGGTGATAATTATTAAAATTTCGTACTTAAGAAGAAACTCAGTGGTGCTGGCCGAGCTTTGAACTCGTGACCTCATGAATGAGACCCAAGAAAACCTTTAAGCTATCACCATTTCCATGATTTACTATCGTTTTACCGTATTTCAGTAATTTTGTGGAAACGTAAACATTGCGATATACAATAGTGTTACATCAAATAATTTATTTTAAGGGTTCTAAATTGTGACCCCGCCATAAGTAGGGGGGTACTGTATAATACAAATATAAATTGAATGTCTTATTTTATTTATTAAACATTATTTCGACTTCGTAAAGGTTTCCAAGTGCCACGTTCACATTTTTGACCAAACGTTCTAGGAATGTTTGAAGGTCCTTTTATTTGTCACATACGGGAGCATACTCATGTTATTGGGTGCAGTCGCGCGTTTTAAATTACGTTACTTATGATGTACCTGCTTAAATAAAACAACTATATCAGTACATCTGATATACCTACGCCTTGTATAAATATAACTACACAATAAATATAACTTTACTCTTTATAATGAAAGCGAACGGCAACAGAAGTTTTTGATATGTTTTCATAACACTATTTATATATATACATTTACAGCGTTTATTTACAGAATGTATCTTAGTACCAAACTCCTTGTAACTATGTATTATTTTAATTACATATTTGTATTTTCACGTTGTGTATACATTTCCTATTGTAAATAGTACGTACTCGTAATATAATGTTGTCATTATTGTGTTATTTTGTTGAAATTTTATGTTGTTTATAACTACTACATATTTGCAGGTCTCATCGTGTATCACCAATCTCTTCAGTTACCTCGTGACCGTCGCTGCGTGCTCGTGATAGGTGACTACATCAAGTGGATGATAAGGTAATGTCTTTATTTATACACGTATAAGATTCAATTCGCAATAAGTGTAAAATTAATTATTTTATTAATACAATTGCCAATACTATTAAAATAAATGACCCATAGCTAAATGGCACTAAATAGCATCTAAATAGCACCTGTATAGCATCTAAATAGCACCTGTATAGCATCTAAATAGCACCTGTATAGCATCTAAATAGCACCTATATAGCATCTAAATAGCACCTATATAGCATCTAAATAGCACCTATATAGCATCTAAATAGCACCTATATAGCATCTAAATAGCACCTATGTAGCATCTAAATAGCACCTACATAGAATCTAAATAGCACCTATATAGCATCTAAATAGCACCCGTATAGCATCTAAATAGCACTTATGTAGCATATAAATAGCACCTGTATATCATCTAAATAGCACCTGTATAGCATCTAAATAGCACCTATATGGCATATAAATAGCACCCGTATAGCATTTAAATAGCACCTATATAGCATCTAAATAGCACCTATATAGCATCTAAATAGCACCTATATAGCATCTAAATAGCACCTATGTAGCATCTAAATAGCACCTACATAGCATCTAAATAGAACCTATATAGCATCTAAATAGCACCCTTATAGCATCTAAATAGCACCTATGTAGCATCTAAATAGCACCTGTATAGCATCTAAATAGCACTTATATGGCATCTAAATAGCACCTATATAGCCTTAATATTCACCAATAAAGTCAATATTTTGATTGATTTATACATAAAGTTGTCACGACGAGACAGCAGTGGCGGTTAGAGGTGTTATTACATTGTCAGACAATCTGTCCACCTTGCGTCTTGTACCTTTTCGATTCTGCTGGTTACACTGGACTTGTTTTTGTACCATAGCATACTAAGATTACTAAAATATCACCGCATATCATCAGACTTACAATAGTTTTAAAGACGCTTGCAAAATATTCCCGTATGTTGTAATACTTCGCGGATGGCCCCCAAGATCGGAATTCGTTTGTTAGTTGCCATTCTAAATCTACTTAGAAGGAATCCTTTGTAAACATAGCACAGGCGTGTTGATAAAGTTTCTTCTGCATATGTTGTGCCCGGAGCGCATGTCTACAGCCAACCCGCTAAGTGAGTAACTATCTTACTCTTAGCTCCTATATGACATACGAAAGTTGTCATCAACATTCAACAAAGTCGTTCGTCGACACTTGTTGAATAAATAATAATAATTAAAAAAAATAGACAGACATAATAGACATAATTTTAGAATGCAATTTTCATAAGAGATTTCTTTAGTAAAGCTTTAGTTTCCCTACAAGTTCCGAAAAATACACTTGTCCAAATCGACTTTTATTTAGATATCAAGTAAATAAATTAATCAGAATATTAAGTTAATTTTAATACGTATGTTCCATTAGTTATGTTAATGGTGAGTTTGCGTGTTCTAATTTGAAGTTAACGATTTAAATTTTAAGATTTCTGAAAACATAAATTAACATATTTTTTTATGGATATACTATATAAGCTGTATAAGTGTGAAACTTTTATATGGCATTGTTATTGGACTAAGTGTTATATAGTAAAATGTAAAATTAGTTATGTGCTGTCTGGTTTCCCAATTTATGAATACAATAAAATTAAACACCCACTGAGTCATACCAAGCCAAAAGCGTAATCCGTGAAGGCGTTCATATGAAGTCACTCTGCGAGTTTACCTCACACGTTAGAGTTGTCAAAAGCGTTTTGTAACTATCAACTAACAAGTGAACATGGATGAAAACTTGTCGGTAACTGTGTGTACCAACTTTAGAGTGTTTGAAACTGCCGGGTTTCACAGCTTTGCGGCTTTTGGTTTCATGCATATGTCGTTGCCACTTGCTGTTGTAGCACTTCATGAAAAGTCTAGTCACTTCTTGAAATGCAGATAACACAGTAGCCGGCTAAAAATATTTTTTACAACACAGTCAACAACTCTAAAGGTGAATGTTTTTTTTTTTTTTCGGAATGTCTAAATTCTTGTGGCCTTAGTGACCTTTCAAGAGTCACCGGTCGTGTTTAATTTAGGGCGAGCGCAGAAGGCGCTCAGCCAGGAACAAAATGTGTGTTGCAACGAGCTTAAGGGCTCCCACGCCGGTAAACCGGCGGAAGGATTGGGCCTCGGCTTAGGACATTGCATTGGGGGAATACCGCGGTATCGCGAGTCGGTGAGAAGCGCCCAGGCACGTGCCGATACTTGGTAGAAGCGTTGGCTGAGGGCCGGTGTGTTGACGGTGTGACGTCCTCGTCTCCGCCGGCGGGGACGGCGTATCTGTGAAATCTGTGAGTGTAGTGTAAGAACCGCATTGGCAGCAGTAATTGGGTCGTCGGGGTCGTCTAAGACGTGCCGTGGACGACGGTAGCCGGGATCTGGGATCCTATCTGGTACATAAGTGAGGGCGGTAACGGTCAGGGGGTTAGGATGGTATCACACGTAATGCATCAGCTTTCTATCGAATTGGATGAGTATCGCTTTTCGATTTTAACTTTTTTATTACGGCGCACTACGAAATTATTTTGTCAAATTAATATTATATTTTAAAAATAAACGGACTCTCACAAATTGGACTCATTTTAAGGCTCATAATACGGGTGGCGAAGCAAAATCTTCCAATTCTTCAAATATTTTTGCAGAGAAATGGCATATAATGGGGATGTCTATGAGTGACTTACTTGTTACTATGCTATCATCAATTTACAATTATTTAGATTTTTATATAAAAAAAACTTTCTTCAAATATGTGTCCTTGCTCAAACAAGAGCTAATACAACTTGAAAAGCTTAACAAGAGCAGAATTAAGCTAATCAGACGTACCTAAGTAGATAAAAGATCACAAAAAAAATGTATAGAAAGATGATGTCTTTAAATAAATTCTAGAATACTCAAATATTTAGCTAATTCCTTGAGCCTTAGTCTCTTATAACAGAAGTAATAAAAGTTTGAATAATTTCTACAACCTCTCCAGCTTCTGTTTAATATTTCGTAGATTCCACTTACATATACTGTAATAGAATTCCATTAAAGTGTAATTGTGTTTCGCTGTGTACACACGAACAATTAGTATCAAACGTTTGAATAATGTTAACAAACACATTAACTGCCGATGCTGAAGATTAATTTGCGCTTTATTGTTTGTAATGAATTAGTGATGTGTTCGGTAGTGAGCTCCCCTAGTAAATCACTGGGGGGTTTTGGGCCATAATCCACCACGCGGACCCATAAAAATTATACAAAATTATACAAATGCGGATTATACAAACATAAAAATTTAAAAAGACCGATAAAATCGGAAGGGAGATATCGCCATTTTCTATTGGGCACTTCCAAGTAAAAATAAAATAAAATGAAACTATATAATGATTGTTTGCTGTTATATAATACAGCCTGCTATCTTCTTCTTCTTCTTCTTCTCAGCCATTGGACGTCCACTGCTGGACATAGGCCTCCCCCATTGTCCGCCATTTAGACCTATCGGCAGCGACCTGCATCCAGCGGGTGCCCGCAACCTTTATGAGGTCGTAGTCACAGCCTGCTATACTTTTTAATAATTAAACTACTTACTTTTTATTATGTTACTTCATGGATAAAAGAATCCATTTTATTCTGTTCGTTTTGTGGTTGTTCGAAAATGTAAAACCTAATAGAAATTTCTATATATTGTTGTAGATATTTTACTAAGTTGATTTATTTTAAAATTACAACGGGTGTATCGTTGTCCTAATAATGGATTTTTTGACACCCATGAGTTTATTAAAATATATTTTGTACTGTCAGTCTCAACTTAGGATCAAAGTGGATATAAACCTCCAAAAAAATCCATTGTGGATCATTTCAATGGATTTTAGTGGACGGAGGGGCCATTTTCTCTACTTTTTTGAAAAATATTGTTTGAATAAAAATTTTAGAGCTTTACGAACCCAACCCAATATTTTTTTGGGATTTTTTTGTGATTTTATTGAAAAGTTTACACCATCATAATTTTGGAACTATCGAACCGAACTTATTGCCTCATCTTCAAATTTAACCGAGATATAGAACCAAACTATTTTTTTTTGCCAAATTTCGTTTATAATCGTTAAGAAATATGTCCCGCAGTTTGTCTTCTAATTCCGTTATATCCCATATTTTCCGACGTGTTTTCTGAAATTTTAGAGTCGTGATTTTCGTAAGCTCCCTAGAAACCTATATATACTGTGGAGATTTTTTTTTTTTTTATAGATTAGTGGGCGGACGAGCAAGCGGTCCCACGGGGTGGTAAGTGTTACCGCCGCCCATGGGTACCTGCAACACCAGGGGGTATGCGGGTGCGCCGCCGACCTTGCAAAATCCTATTCACAGCTCTCTTGAAGAACCCCATATCGTAGCTCAATGGAAAGACCTCTTGAGGCAGTTCGTTCCACAACCTACGGGTTCGCGGTATAAAATAATTTTTGGACCGAACAGTGCGCGACACCTCCATATCGAGGAAATGCGGATGGACCGCACTTCTGTGACGGGAGGTGCGGTTGTAGAAACCCGAGGTGGGGATTATATTGAACAATTCTTCAGAGCATTCCCCATTGTACAGGCGGTAGAACACACAGAGTGACGCAACGTCTCTCCGAATGCTGAGGGATTCTAAACCGCCCGTGAGAGTGGGATCATCGACAATACGAACAGCACGTCGTTGGATGGAGTCAAATGGGTCCAATTGGTATTTCGGTGCGCCGGCCCAGAAATGAGAGCAGTACTCCATATGGGGCCTCACCTGAGCTTTGTAAAGCATAAGGAGTTGCCCAGGTTTGAAGTACCGCTTCGCTCTGTTCAGCACACCGAGCTTTTTGGAGGCCATTTTGGCCTTATTTTCCAGATGACCCCTAAATTCGACTTTGCTGGAGATGTCGATACCAAGGATCCCGATACTCTCCAAGATCTTAAGAGGTATGCTCTGAAAGCGAGGTGCTACAACAAAAGGGTTTTTTTTAGCGGTGAATGCACAGACTTGCGTCTTACTGGGGTTGAAATCCACTAGGTTTAGAGAACCCCAAATCGAGACTAGATCTAAAGAGTCTTCGATTTCAGACACAAGCCTGGCGCGACTCTCTTCCACTTCGACCCGAGGGATGTTGGCGCAGCCCCTGTACAAGGCGTCTCCAGTACTGTCATCTGCATAGCAACGTATGTCACCAATTTGCAACAGGTCGTTGATATGCAGAAGGAACAGAGTTGGAGACAGCACGGAGCCTTGCGGGACGCCAGCGTTAATAGACATGGTGTCGGAGCAGCTACCACCGATAACGACTCTGATGCTCCGTCCAGTCAGGAAACTGGCAACCCATTCGCATAATCCCTCGGGTATCCCGAAAGATGGTAACTTGGAAAGCAGCGATTTGTGCCATACCCGGTCAAAAGCTTTCGCAATGTCTAGGCCTACAGCCAGAGCCTCGCCTCTACTCTCAATGGCGTCAGCCCAGCGGTGTGTTAAATACGCTAAAAGATCACCAGCGGAGCGATTATGGCGAAATCCATATTGACGGTCGCTAATCAGCTGGTGATCCTCTAGGTACCCAAGGAGCTGTGTGTTTATGACACGCTCCATCACCTTGGAGAGGAGGGAGGTGATCGCTATTGGCCTGTAGTTGGCCGGGTCTGTGCGGTCACCCTTTTTAGGTAAAGGGTGAACATGAGCTACCTTCCATGTTGACGGGAAGCTTTTCGTAGAGTATGAGAGCCTAAAGAGTCGCGTAAGCACCGGGGACAACTCGGGAGCGCAAAATTTAAGCACCACTGCAGGAATACCATCAGGCCCACTCGATTTTCGGACATCAAGAGATGCTAGAGCTCGCCGGACTTCAAGCTGTGTGAAACAGATTTCCGGCATGGAGCTTGTGCACCTTGAGATAGACTGTGGTGAGGCACCTCTATCGTCCAGTGTCGAGTTTGAGGCAAAGAGATAGCCCAAGAGATCGGCTTTCTCCTTCGCCCCATGGGCCAGTGACTCATCGAGTTTCCGCAGTGGAGGGAGTGACGACTGACAGAAGTTACCTTCAGCAGCCTTAGCGAGCGACCAGAAAGCCCGGCTTCCAGAAGGATAGCTAGCTAGTCGGTCTTGATAAGTGTCACTATTAAAATACACACACTATTAAATACTGCTGCACAGAACAGCTTCATTCCCATGCGATTCGGTAGAAATTATGCTTTATAGAGTAAGCCCTCTAGTTAGCGACACGTTTTTTTTAAGGTACGGCTAATTAGCCGCGTCGCCATAGTAAAACTATATATGCTTGCTCACGACACGGCGAACTGCAGGTGGGGACACGGCTAGCGTATTTTAGATGTGGACTTCATGTGTTATTTTTGAGTGCTAAACAAAGAAAAAATAATTAAAATAACACAAAACTCGAATCACTACAGGTAAGCGGTCACGGGATATTTGCGCGTCGCCGTGAAAACGTCCGGCGTCGTTAACAAATACCTCCATACAACGCTGCTACAACGCGTGACGCGCTGTGGCATAGCCTTGTCTATTATCAAGCCCCCACAATGGCCCATATAATACTGGCGACGCGATCAGGTTCACAGTTTTCCGCCGTACGTTTTCACGGCGGAAAACCGTAGCGTTAACAGGCGGCCCTATTCACGTTCCCCTCTCTCGTAAATATTGAGAAAATTTCTGAGAACAAAATCACAACTAACATTTTGTCTGAGTCGAATGTTCCACTTACCCTATGTGTCATCCCCGTCCCCAGTCAGTAGTTTATGACGTCACGCGCTATTAGTGCAGTGGTGCGACCCCCTAAATTTATGCGAACGATAGGAAATGACATGCGTAAAAGTTTTCCTTGAAAAATTTTCTGAATTTTACTTCTGAGCGTATCTCTAATGGTTTTACGGCGATCTTAAATGGTTTTTGTTTTAGAGTGTGTCTTGAAATGCCACTGTATACCACGCTGGCCAAGCGGGGTTGGCGAGTCCACTCCTTTAGAGGGGTGGGGGGGGGGGGGGGTGTAGGTACTCGTAGTTCCTCAAGGCTTGTAGCCGCTTTGTTATCTTATCGCCTTATACGGGAAGCGGTGGGGTGGCGTAATTCTGTAGCCGGTCAACACCGCACGGTAAGTCATTGTGTAACCTTATTTTTTTTAATAGAAATAAGTGGTAACGATGGCACAGCTGTACTTTGAGGTATTTTTTTTACTATTCAGGAGTTAGGCTTTTAATTTGAGTGGTTCAGATCAAATAGGAAGGGAAGGAAAGGAGAGAAAAGGAAAATAAATAATCTAAAAGCAAGATACAAAATGTCATTTCAAAAGTTTCAAAAGTTGAAAATAGTTTGATCTGTATTGAGAGTAGAAGTGATTCTTTTAGTTTATGCAATAGGTTTTTTTCATAACATATTATTAGTTTTATTTAAATAATTATATTACACTTATCGTCAATATTGTTTATTTCTAGTATATCTTTTATCCTACGCGCAGTTGCATTCTACGAGTATCGCCCGTACTATAACCGCTTAGGCGTTCGGTCATATCCCTGTACAGAGTAATGAGGGCTACGAATATCTCAGATAGAAAAATAAAACTTAACGTGTTTGTTACTTTTGATTCATTCCCTAAATCATTTATTTTTTTCTAGATCGGTTATAAATATTTTAATTAATTGGTTTTGTGTTAATTCAGTGATACTTTATATATACCTACCCACACAAAATATTTCCATAGTCTAATATATTTTGGAGTATTCAGGTATGGAAACTTCTGTTTCGAGTACGATATCAGCTTATAATCTATTAGTGTAAGACATAACCCTTCCTATAATCCACGGGCCATATTCCGGGCCACAATCCACCACGAGAGTCTAGTGCGTATGTGTGTATACGCATACTCCAGTTTTTTTTTAATTCTCGAACCTTCACCGGCGAGTTAGAGATAATGTTAAAAATTCGTACTTAGGTAAGTCGAAACATAGTGGTACGAGCCGAGGATTTTACCTCACGGCTTAACAATCATATGATACCTTATATCTATAATATAGATAGTTATACAATAGTATAGTTATACAATTCCACAAAGATATGTATAGATATGTATAAACTCCCTGTTTCATTCAAGTCCCCATCCAAAGTCATAGTAACTTATTAGCGAGTAGGGTGGTTCGTTGCACTAATAACCCGTGACGTCATAAATTGCAAGTTGCAGGGACGTGACGTCACAAGTTTGGTGCTTCAACAAAATCGCACAACAATAGCGGAGAGGATTTAATCACTAAATTATATTTGATAACAAATATTTATTCTGACCAATTTTCTGACTATGATATGCTTTTGGTCGTGTGGTGTAGGTCGGTTTTAGGACAGCATCGGCCCTATCTCTTCCAGTCAGTGTCTTATAAGTCGATAACAAAGCCGCTACCACATACCACATGCCCTGAGGAACTGCACCTCCTCTAAAAGAGTGGACTCACCAAACCGCTTGGCCAGCGAGGCATTTTACATACATCCCTCGTATACATTGTGTACGAGGTTACGATTCGGTTACGATATGCTTTTTGTGAAGTATCTTGTTATGAACTATCAAGTGGATCTTTGTTGGCTATGAAAAGTAAATAATTATAATAAATCGTGAGTATAACGTTTACATAACAATTATTATGTTCAACCACAATACCAAATCTTAAGTTGGCCTTTGATTTTTTGATGTGAATAATATTTTTAACACTATCCGAGAAAAGAGACATTTCGATACCGATCTCCCAAATATTGAGACTAGTGAAGCTGGGAAGAAATGATATAATTAGCTATGAAAATCCACCAAATAAACAGTAATAGTTGAGTTAGCTCGGTTATCTTCCAGTGTGGACGAGAATTAGTTCAGTTAGTACGTTTTTGGAAAATACAACAAATAAAGTAACATATTTCTTGTTATATCTTTAAAATCAGATATTACAATCATGTTTCTATTTGAACAGAATCTTGAAAGAATTTAATATAAAGTTAGAAAATCTTAAGTAAAGTCAATAATTAATTGTCGAAAATAAAGTCCATTTGCTTAGATAAAATACCCTTTTTAGTTTTTGCTAACTTAGTAATCAAAAACAAAAAAAAAATTAATTAAAATTGTCAACAAACAGGCGTGAAGAAGAAAACATTTGCTGATTTGTTGCCCTTGGACCTGTCGCGTAGTTCGACTAATAGTACCAAGGAATAATTGTTTTTCCCCCTAGTTTGATCAAGTTTAAATCACATTAATCGAGGTCTTACCAGTAGTTATACGGGCAACTTTGTTCTCCCGTGATCCAACTATAACTAACGGGCTTTGTACACTGCGAGCGATATCGAATGGAGCTGAGCTGGGCGAAGCTGGCAGGAAATGATATAAAGAAACAAGGCTTTGAACATCCACCAAAAGAACAGTAACAAGAGAAAAAGTTCTCTGAAGGACAGAACAATGGAAGGTAACTCACCCAGTTAGCTCCGTTACCTTCCATTGTGGGCTAGAATTAGTTCAGTTTAGAGTTAGATCGTTTTTGGAAAAGGCAACAAACTCCTTTGCCAAAGGCGTATTATTTGACAATGAGGAAAATTATGAAAATTGCTCAAACTTCATTTTACGTAACTCCACTCTTTTCTATTTAAATGCTCTAAGCCACCATGTTTGAAGTTACTTGGTTTCATAGTATATACCTACTGGTGATAAGTACTTACCGAACCCCCCGGTTTATATCCCGACTTGCCATTTCCCCTGTAAAAGAATGCAGACGCACTTTGTGAGGATATTAAACTCAAATCATGCGATGGGGTGAGGGTGTGCGCGGTAAGGGCAAGTCGTGTGTCAGTGCAAGTGTGGTCTAGGAGATGGATGACTGTTTATTTAGTTAATTTGTTTTCTTTGAGAAATGATCTCACACTCAATGGACTAGAATTTCCAGTCCGCGCAATGACAAATACAAATTACTCAGCCACAAACAAATATTCGTTTTTAAATAAACGTTTGCCAATAGAAGAAAATTTATTAAAACCAACATTTATTTAAATGTTTTTAAGTCAACGATCAAAGACTAAGCTAATCAAAAATAAGTGATCAAATTGAAATACTTTAATATTATTAAAGAAAATAATCAATCCACAATTCACTATAAATATTTTGTTTATTGTGTCAGAAATAACAAATTATGGGAAAATTTTGCAAATCGTTTATCACACATGCTAAATTAAATGTTGAAATACAGTTTAAAAAATAAGTTAATATATATTAAATTACAATCAGTAGACGTAATAAGAAACTCTTTAGAAAATAAAAGTTGAAATATTGTTTCAAACTAATTAAACAAATATTATATTTCTGACTTGCTATATTATAATATAGATTGTGTAATACAAGACAGAAATCAAAATATTTTGGGAATGTGTAGGTTGTGCAGAAAGTCTTAACACATCTCTGGTACTCATGGGGTAAAAAAATAACACGATATAATATATAATGTTTTGTATATAATGTATTTTAGCTTTGTTATTACAATAAAAATAGTGTTTGACAAAATCTCATTACCTATCCATATTAATGGATTAAAAAACAAAAATCATTGAATTCTTAAAGGTTAATATCGATTTGAAAAAAAATGAAAAATGTTCGTGCCGGATGACGATAACGTAGTCCAGATTCCCATAAACGTCGACGAATTGTGGATATAGATACTGGTACCTATATTTCTAACTGGAGTGATTCCGTTTTCTCTATATTGACGCACAATTTCATTTATTGAATAAATATTACAGCGACTATTGTGACATTACTACATTTTTTTAAAAAAGAAACTGTCTATTTTATTAGATTTTTTTAGAATATCATATATTTTTGCTATGGTATGGTATGGTACCGCAAGGTATGGTCTATGTTTGAAACAATATCTCATTGTTTATTTTGGCACCTGACTGATCAGCGAATTCAGATATCTTTAAATGAATTTACTTCCCCATCCCATACAATTATCCCATCCATTATTCCCATCCAATCATTTATTACTGTCTTATTCAACGGTACAAAAAAATATTAACTATAGTGATATTTTTCCATAATCACTTTATTCTGAAATATTGATTAATCGTTTTCTTTTCAAATTAATATTTCAGATCGATGATTTATTTTTGACTAATTTAAGAATTCAGTTATAATGACAATTTTCCACGATCAGTTGCTTTTGATGTTTTTTTCTTGTTTGTCATTTTCTCGTACGTCTCGTTGCTTTTGACGTTTTTTTCTTGTGTTTATTGTTTTGAGACGTGTTTGATCAGTTTCTATTGATGTTGACTATACACACGTGTACAATGTACGGTAATTTTATTGAATTGTTGACAACAAAATATGTACCTACTATCTCCTGGCCTAACCCCTCAAGTGCAACAAACTTACAATATCCTTGTCCAGTTGGTGACTGCAACTAATGACCGAGGGGTCTCTTCTGTGGACACTCGCCTGTCATCGTCGTTTACAGATAGATCGACTATATTGGAACACCACTCTTGTAATGGAATGGAACGCACGCTAAATTGATTCTAGGAGCTGAAGTTGTTCTGTCATTAGTTTTGATTGGCGGCCACGAGTAGATACTTCAGTAAGTTTACAGATTTGATGTTTCAAAAACGGTTAAATCGTAACACAAATAAAAATTGCATTGCCTATACTATATCACCAGTCTACGTCCAGGATAAAAGAAGAAAAGAAACAAACGCAGTGGCACATAAATATAAGACATAAAAATATTTAAAAAAATGTTTGAAAGGTAGTATACTCAGTAAGCTTGTTCAGATCTCGATTAAATATCCGATGAAATTATCTGTTTCACATCACAGACCATATTTTCTAATTAATTATTTGAAAAATATTAAAATGATGTTACAAACGCTTCCACTGTTAATAAGTCCTGAGCGTATTCGCAGCTACTACTACTACATTCGCCGCATTAGTAAACCGTCTGTATCACCATTAAATTTCGAGAATTTAATATAAAGACCTCCGCACACTGTAAATCTAACCCATAACTTATTTATAAGTCGAAACCCCCCGCCGCTCGATGAAGGCTATGCATCACGGCTGAAATCCTTTGCGCGCAACGGCTCTTTATTCCTCAGGTTTAATTATTCCTGAAATTATACCGCCTGCTTGCTTTCTATTCTTTGTGTTTCTATTTATTGTTTGAATTCATAAAAATATTGTAGGAATTTCGATATTGATGTTGTTAAAAAACAACTGTTAATTCACTAACTAAAAATTAAGTGTCAAAACTGACAATTTTTTTAGCGTTTTTACGGTGTTAATTGAACACGTTTTCACATTTACAAGAAGTGTGTAACGGAATGAAACATTTTTTGGACTCCACTCTTGATTGACGAAAGGATAGACTGTCCTTTTATGCTTCACTGCTGTGGACTACACGTTCCCAGCAGGTAAGTCAAGTAAATGTAGATATAAGTACTAACACTTAGGATAATTTTTTACTAATAACTTGTACTAGTAATTGAAATAATAATATTCCTTTTAAAATGATTATTTTTCCAACTCAATTTCTTTCCAATTATGAGGGCCATTTTGAATACATATTTATAGTAGTATATACATGGTATAACTGAACCTTAGAGCAGTAATATGTTAGGGGTATTCATTCTCCGATCTCATTCGTTAGGTAGTGAGTTCAATTCTGGAAAATGTGTAGCACTGGGCTCGTGTGGTGGCTTATGGCCTGAAACCTCCTAGTGATTTACTAGGGGAGGCATGTGCATTGCTCAAGCTACGACATGGGGTTCTTCAAGAAAGCTGTGAATTGGATTTTACAAGGTCGGCGGCGCGCCCGCATACCCCCTGGTGTTGCAGGTGTCCATGGGCGGCGGTAACACTTACCATCACGTGGGACCGCTTGCTCGTCCGCCCTCTTATCTATAAAAAAAAATTGAACGTTAAAGGGGCAAAGTTAAAAAGCCTGAAAAATACTGAGATTTTCCCGACGCCCGATTTTCCTTGAGTTCATTAATTAAAATTTTTTCTAATATTGTTTTTGGGAAAACTCGTTTTGTTTGAGTTTTTGCCAAATTATTCACAGAAATTTGTTATTAATCAGAATAAGTTACCTGGGAATCCAGGTTTCAGGCATCGTAAATTGATGAGTTAGTAGTACAGAATGTACTACACAGGTGTAGTACATTCTGTACTACTAACATTCGAAGTATTCATAAGTACAAATAAGCGATCTTAAAATGTATCAACATGCAATAACAATCGTGAATGACTGTAATGCGGTGTAGATATCATAACTACCTAGCTGCCGTAGCTTCCTGAGCGCAGCCGTGTTGCATCAAATTGCTGCTATGTCCAACCGTAGCCTAGATAGACCGTACATGGACATAGTGAACTGGAAGTGACAAATTGTTATAGACAACTTACTTCAAAACTTAAGAAAAAAAAAATTTATAAAGGAGGGATATATTTTTCACCGTTATATATGGGTATGTATGTGCGTTTGTTTATTCCCTCGCGCAGCTTAAACTGAATGACCGATTTTAATGAGTTAGGTGACGTAAAATTTGTCTTGATCTCGTGAATACTATTGGTGTATTTGAATTCTTGAACATTCAATTTCGCGGATTTTACGGGTTATATTGATTCATTTTTTTAATAAAGGTCATTTAGAGAGACTTCCGATGAATATTATAAAAACCCGACATATCAAAAAAACATGAGAGAGTATACAAAATTTTAAAAGCTCGTTTCAATGATAACACTTAGCCGGGTTCATTTTTAGTTATTTAATGCGCACTAAGCACAGAGAAACTTTATATAAAATGCGGACTTAATGCCTAATGGCATTCTCTACCATTTAACCTTCGGTTAAACACAAATTTCGTATTTACGAAGGGCAGTGCAACGTGCAACCAATAAAAAATGACTACAAACATATAAAACAATTCGAACAAACGATATAGAAAACATTGAGTAATCAAATGAGCGTGCGAAATACTCGTAGTTCGAAATATAAGATTTAAAGATAGCCACCGTACAAAATTTTACTGATTAATGACAACACTGAAAACTCGACAACCCGCTTGGTTAGCGTGGCGCTTTAAGGCTACTTACATCCCTCATGCAGAAGATGATGTGCATGAAGAGTCCCATCTCCAGCAGTGACTACTGACAGGGCTGGTTACCGTTACCGTTAACTGAATGAGAAGTACAGAGTCGTGTGTTACTGTTACCGAGCATTGCGTAAGGCCTATGAGGCAGAGGAAAAACTGGCTGATGGTATGGTATTGTATTTATATTTCGACATTATAGTCAATAAATGCTTGTAAAAAAGGTTGTGATGTTGCAAAGAATGTAACCTTGAAATGTACTGCATTTCCCACTTTATCTTATTTCCCTAATTTACGTACGTGTTTCGGTAGTGAGTGAGATGTGCCAGAGCCCATTCCCATCCTATCCCTTCCCATTTCCTCAACCCTTTCTCCAAATCCATTCCTATATCTCTAAAGGTAGGCAGCGCATTCGGGGGCATGCCAACGTTTGTCATTTTGGACTAATGTTGACATGTATCACGGATGTCTATGGGCTACAGTATCCACTTACCATCAGGTGGACTGTAAGCTCGTCTGCCACCTTCGTCCATAAAATAAAAAGAAGTTGTAGATCAATTAGCAATAATATCATTGAGTGTGATAACTAAAAAGCTAGAAATCAATTAATTATTTTAAAACATAAATCCTGCCGGCGTCCAACTCCTATATGAACACATATATATATTGATATAAACTACAATTAAGTTTGCATACGAGTGGATATACTAACTGGTTTGTTTGTTTTGCTTTATGAACTGACGAGATTAGTTTTCAGGGATTGACCTATAGTATCATAAGATTCATAAGTTATCTCGTATATGAAATAGGTACATCAAGCTGTATGGCTTTTTAATTGTTTTGTAATAGTGGCCCTGTCGGGCTAAGATGCGCTTGATTAATCAATATCCTATTACTGAAACAGTATAATAATAATGACATTACATCACATCATATTATGTGACATCATATCACATTATTTTTACATTGTTATCTCAATTATTTTAATTGTTAATTAAATATTAAAACTGCCCTCTTCTGTTGCAGGTAAAGTCACATCGGCGGCGGCTTGATGGTAGCCACTTACCATCTCAGAATACCATTAGAAATCGAGCAAGTGCGGGTTCGACAAATACATGCTAGTAATGAAAAAAATACACACTTGTCTACAGAAACGTCAGTTTTAATGAAAAAAAATGAATTTTTATTTAAAAAAAGTAGCTTTGAACAAAGTAGAAGTTTATGTTTTTACATCTCTAATATCAAGCCACATCCAGTAGATTATTATATTAACTCTGCTGAGTAGGCATCTACATCTACCTTAGATTAGGTACATGCTACCCGTCCCACCTAACCTAGATTTTTCATTTCACTACAGAGAGAATGAAATTGCTCGTAGAGGGTACACTTTTTTATATTTTAAAAGCGAAACTTTTTATACGCTGTTCCGTTCGGAACAATTGTTGATGTGCTATGAATTTTTATGACGAGATGGAATATTCCAATTATCTTTGCGCATTGTTTTACTGCGAATGAGTTTCATCCGCTATTATAGTGCGAGTTTGTTCACTATTAATAGATAGAAATTATAATAATAGTAAGTATTCTTTATTGTACACCGTAAATTAAGACACAACATAATAAGTTAACATAAAAATTGTATATTATATAGGTATATATGTACAAAAGGTGGTTTTATAGCAAATACAATTTTATACAATCTTCGAGACAACCCTTGAGTTAGAAAATTTCACATAATTAAATATAGATATTTCTTTTCTTATCAATCAATTTATCTTCATATTTGAGGGGGAGAATGCACGTTGCAATCCAACAGCCGCTGGGCGCGCTCGACTGGCCACGTTATCCCTCTCTCACAGAAGACTACCTTGAAATGTACTGCATTTCCCACTTTATCTTATTTCCCTAATGTACGTACGTGTTTCGGTAATGAGTGAGATGTGCCAGAGCCCATTCCCATCCTATCCCTCCCCATTTTCCCAACCCTTTCTCCAAATCCATTCCTATATCTCTAAAGGTAGGCAGCGCATCCGGGGGCGTGCCAACGTTTGTCATTTTGGACTAATGTTGGCATGTATCGCGGATGTCTATGGGCGACAGTATCCAGTTACCTTCAGGTGGACTGTATGCTCGCCTACCGCCTTCGTGCATATAAAAAAAAATTAAATATTTTAAACATAGCAAATCAATTTCTTAACAGATCGAGTTAACCTTCAATCAAAAGATACCAATTCAAGCCGCTAGATTGCATTGTTTTTTTGCTTCCTTCGAAAACAATGAGAACTGTAACATATAGAAACAATGGTTTGATATACTTTTTTTGATATAATGTCAAGTTTTTTTCTATTTATATGAAAGGAAGCCGACGGGGTTATTAATTATTTATTAACAAAGTTAACTCAGGTGATAAGGGTTCTTCGTGAAAGAATACCAGCCAGTCGCACTTCAATAATTTATTAAAGCACTAGCGGTGCCAGCGACTTCGTTCTAGTGAATCTGTGGTGCCCGTGGGAACCGAGCACATTATTTATAACTGTGCCAAGTTTCATTAAAATCCGTTCCGTAGTTTTTACGTGATGCGCCTTCAGACCGACAGACAGAAAACAAATCCCAAAAAATCTGTCGTTCGTACAGTGTACTGCAATGATTTTTTTTCCAAAAAATATTTTAAATACGACTCTGGTACGATTTTATTATATGTTTTGCGTTGTAGTTGTATAGAGAAAGTTGAGTTTCATGCGCAAACAGATATGCCATATTCTGCCATAACGAGAATCCGCCGTTTCCACAATCTGTCATATAACGAACAAGTGATTAAATAGTGGAATAATGTTAAATATAAGTAGTATCGATACTAAAGACTAAAGTCTAATCATTGGGTCCTTACGGATCCAATGATCAATGGCAGAATGAGTTAGAGTATAGGCAATTTGAATTTAGGTTTGCATTAGCGGCCAGTTCTTACAGATAATACTCGAAAGAGTATTGGTACGCAGTTCACTTTCAATAGATATCAACTTACCTCGCTCGATGGCTTTGTTTTTAATTACCATCGTAAATTATGAGAACTGTAAAAGTTATACTGTCATATGTTGCTCGTAGAGGCATTACTAGTATGAATGTCAACGTATCATTTTGTCGTAGTCCTCTAAAGCTGAAGATTGGGAAAATAAAACCCCATAGTACACGAATCTTGGCTCCGATTCAAATAAGTTTCGACATCCGCAGAGGGACATTATATGTAGAACTACGTATTTATCCTTTCACGGATCAGAGATATACCGCAAGCAGGATATCCGTAGGGGGTTCATTCTAGTATGCATGATGCAAAATTGGCATCGCTATACAACTTGCTATATGTATCCAAGATACACGATGCATTCAAAATATTTATATGACCGCACCTTTTTTTTCCAGATAGGCTAGATTCTTGTGGCCTTTTAAAACTCATCGGGTTTAGTTTGGGGAGAACGCAGAAGGCGCTCGGCCAGAAAATAGTGTGTGGTGCAACGAGCCCGAGGGCTCCCATGCCGGTTAACCGACGGGAGGAACGCTAACGGACCTCGGCTTAGGGCGTTTGCTTTGGTAGGGACCGCAGGTCGGTGAGAAGCGCCCAGGTACATGCCGATACTTGGTAAAAGGATTGACTGAAGGCCGGTGTGTGCTAACAGTGTTGCGTGGGATCATCGGTGTGGATCATTGAGTGCAGTGTTATAATATTGTAATTGTGTATATATTCACGAACAATTGTATCCGTCTTCGAACACGAGGACTGTATGTTAGTCTGCTGCCTTTTGTCTATTAAAAAATAATAACAATTTAATGTTCAACTCCGTCCAATTTAATGTTCAACTCCGTACAATTTAATGGTCAACTCCGTACAATTTAATGTTCAACTCCGTACAATTTAATGTTCAACTCCGTACAATTTAATGTTCAACTCCGTTTAATTTAATGTTCAACTCCGTTGCTCAGAGGATTTAAATAGTGGTTTGTAAACCACAAACCACTAGTGTTTGTAGTGTTTGTAAGTGGTTTGAGGTTTGTAATTTAACTAAAATATTCATAATTATCTCTTCTATCGATAATAATCTTGCGTTATTAGAATAATTTAGATAACAAATGTTTTATTCGTAGCTGATGACAAAAGGAGCCACACCCGTGCTACGAAATGTATACGCGTAGCTCATCTACGGCTACGCAATGACGTAGAACAGCTACATCATTTGATTTAAATCCAAGAAAAAGTTTCGGTATTTTTTCTTTTTGTTTTATGGAAAAAAGGTGTAAGACGAGCATAGAGCCCACCTGATGGTAAGTGGATACTGTCGTCCATGAACATCCGCAATACTTGCCAACATCAGTCCAGAATGACAAATGTTGGCATGCCTCTGAATGCGCTGCTTACATTGGGAGACATAGGATTTGGAGATTGAGTTGTGAAAATGAAGAGGGATAGGATAGGATGGGATGGAAATGGGGATATCTCACTCACTACCGAAACACGTACCGTACATTGGGAAGATAGGAGAAAGTGGGAAATACAGCACATGTATTGATAATGCACATATTTTATTTTTATTTTATTTAACCCTCGCAAAATTCAAATATTAGGTAACCCTTATCTTGACGTAATTATTTTTTGTACACCGATTTCAATTTTATTTCCTTTAGCTCTTCACCCTTTGAAGAGGCCTTCTGTTCTAATTGCTTCACCTAAAAAATATAAGGAATATCTGTCCGTATGGTTGAGGTCTTATTGTAAGCGGACAGTATAATTGGAGTAGAATCCGAAACAGTAATTCCTTTAATGGGCTGCAAACCCTGCAAGGGAAAGTCTGTGCCTTGCAATGGGATGTTATAAACTGGTAAAAATCGATTTGTTAACAACACAATATCTTTATTTCCTTTTGTTTATATTTATTAAGGAATATAAATATCTTTTACAAAATAAATATAGGAAATCTGCTTACAAAAAGCTAATGTCGTAATCTCAAGCTAATGTAGCAAGGCGTTCATTCCGCCTTTGCACACGTCGAATACTTGTGCAATGAAGTTTAAATCAATAAAATATATGTATGTATATACGCCAAAAACATTTAAATTAAATTATAAATAACTATAAAATTAATACAACGTATATTAATATATATCTTATATATACTTGTAACTAAGTCAGATATAATATTTTGTTCACTCCGAGTTTAGAAATACTTGCAATTAGTTATGAATTCCATGATATATATAATATAGATATATATATATATATATATATATGATACCGCACATAATAGAATGGATTCTTGTCTTAAAGCCATTAGCACACTCGATAATTTTAGCATCGGCGATAGGCGATTTTGCAACTGCATCGATTCATTTAGGCGACTCTCAGCGCTCGATCGCGTCATTATAATCGCACGGTTTTAACTACTGCATCGATACTGCATCGCGATGTGGGAGGCGGGGCAACAAATTTGCAACTAGAAATCGTAATATCGCACATTGATATGTACGGGGTTTAGCGTTCGATGGCTGCCATTAGCAATTCGTAAGCGAATAAGTCGCCGATCGCTAATGCTAAAAGTATCAAGTGTGCTTAGGGCCTAAAGCATGTCGCTCTAAATGGGGGCACACATTAACTCCTGTAGATAATGACGCTTCGTTCGTACTCTTCTCTAACGACCTTTATTATTATTTAGGACGAGCCCTTTCCTTGTTTAATTAATTAATGAAAACGCCTTTTTTAATTTTCAGCTTTAATTAATATTTTGTTTTATTTTTGTTTAAATCTAACCAGTTTCTTGCACACATTTGTTTATGCACATTTTTTTTTATATTCCTGTATATCTATTATACAGGAACGGTAGGCCTGATCCATTAGTTCAAAGTCGCTCAGCGTGCTATGGAGAGAGATCCGAAAAGAACGAATTTGCCAAGGAGCTAAAGTCACCGACGTAGCTCATACAATCACCATGCTGAAGTGGCAATGGGCATGTCATATTTGCCGCAGAACTGATAATCGATAGGGTAGACGAGCGCTCAAATTGAGGGACGTACTCCGGCCACGTGGGAGCGACTACTTAAAGAAGCTCGCCAGTGGTGGCTGGAGAAGAAGAGTCGAAGATTGTGCGATATAGCGGCTGGAACACGTAAAAGTAATAAATTTCTCTATTCGTATTTTTCACTTGGACGCCATTTTATTCAATGTTTCTCCATTATTTTTTAAAAGGAATTTCAGATTCGTATTCAATGACAAAAAAACACAATGAAAACTCGAAACTAAAGATTACATCGACCGTAGTCACTTAAGGTCATTTGGGGGGCTCGCCTTTATTTTTCAGTCAACAATTACGCGTTTTATTTTTACATAAAGTGATTATTTGAGAGATCGATAGCACTGAAGACCACAAAGATCTTTTATATGTCACCGGGGATATATAAATATAGATCGGAGTATTTTCACAGGAGCCACAAATCGGCTAAAGTACGACACGATTTCAATAACCGTCTTTAATTGCACAGCCATTATTTTTAGATTCTCCTAAACGTAATAGATTTTTTGTATATTGACATCAACTGGTGTTGCTGTAGGTACTTGAACAATTTTTTTTAAAGCAATGCAAAGACAATAATAAAATTTTACTTTAAATTGCATTAATTGATTTTTTTTGTCGAGCGGAAGATGTTGACAGTCACATTTCGAACATTCACGGTAACATCATATGTACATTCAAACAAGTATTCCACTAACCAAGTGGCCGCTTAAATTCAAAGGGTAATCGTGAAGGAATGGTAAGTATGAAGTATGCCATGAGAACGACAAGGACGTGACTTATTTCACGACGGGAAATAGTTTCACTGGGAGAAAATGTATATTTTCTCCCAGTGAAACTATTGAATTTATGAATTTATGCCTACCCAGTGAAGTTATGAAATAATTAATACATATAACTAAATGCGATCACTTTTGGAGTGACATATAACTCCACATAAGTGGAGTGTGATCACCGTGAGTGATGACTGTTCTTGTGAGAGAGTAGGGGGAGAGTGCATGCTGCATTCCCACAGTCGCCGGACGAACTCGACTGGCCACGTTACCCCCCTCTCACAGAAGTCTACCTAGAAATTTAATGCATTTCCTACTTTTTTATATTTTCCCAATTTACGTACGTATTTCGGTAGTGAGTGATCTCATATCTATACCAGAGCCCATTCCCATCCCATCCTATCCCTGCCCATTTTCCCAATCCATTCCTTAATCTGCAAAGGTAGGCAGCGCCCCCGGTGGCAATATTTGTCGTTCTGGACTGATGTTGGCATGTATCGCCATAGACATCCGTCTATGGACGACAGTATCCACTTACCATCGTGTAGACTGTATAGCTTGTAGCTGTATAACGTATAACGTGTAGCTCGGCTACCGCCTTTTTCTATAATAAAAAAAAAACATTTGTAATTTTTTAACATGTTTTGAATAGTGCATTCTAAATGTATTCTATTTTATTAAAGCAAGTTCCCTAATTTTTAAGGTTCATTTTCCAATGTACTTGTACTTAGATCGGTTTAGAATTCAAAATCTCTTGCTTCAAATTTCAAATTTCAAAAGCCACAATGAAGTTATGATGCCACCCACATACATATGTTTGGTCAAATCGGTCAAATGTATGAAATATTTCTCTTTCTAAACATAATTTTTATTATAGCCCTTACTAATCGATATTTTAACCGGTTTTATTTTAGCCTTGATACGAATCATCTAGGCCATCGTGTTTAATATCCCACCTGGCTGAGTCTGCTGACGGCTGTGTATTAGGGCGCTCACTGGTGTGATAAATTGCCAACGTTCTGTACATAGAACAGTTCTCTAAAGTAAGAAACTGATACAGGTCTATATTCACTAATATTACTATATTAATTATATTACTATATACTATATTAAACGTACAATGTAGATATAATAAAATATCCTTATTTCAGTAATTTTAGTATGTCGCTTAAAATGGATACAAAGTATAAAAAAATCTGACGCCCTTGAACAGGATTCTGCAAGTTCGGCGCGCACTCGCATGCCTCCTGATGTTGCAGGTGTCCATTAGTGATGGTGACTACTTAGCTTAGCTCGCCCTCTCGTTATCCATCTCTGATACAAAAGGGGCAGGCGTCTCAGTCAGAAAGGAGATTCCGAAATTTTCCTTACGTTTTTAGAGAACAAAAGAAAAGTCAAAATTTGTAGTTTCACGATTCCTATATCGATTGTATACTCCTATGCTGCTATGATGTTGATTTCATTTTGGATGTATTTTGAAAGGTTTACAATGTAGCAATTTTGGAACTCCTGAACAAATTTAAAACGGTGAACCTAATTTTATTTTATTAGCCTATGTTTGTTTCCCACTGTTGAGCAAAGGCCTCCCCTCTTTTATGCCAAATCGCTCTGATTAACTCTACGTTCCGCCAAATTATTGAATCATCCTAAATTATTATTGATCCTAATATGTTTTTGTGTTTAACTTTAAGAACAACGTTAAGAAACTGAAAAGCTTGCCAACCATATAACATTTGAGATTTTCGCGTTTTTCACACAATATGTTAAGACCCGTTTAAATAGAAACGGGTCTTAACGCGAATGTTTACCTTATTTATTTTACATGCCGTTTCGGTGCAACCCAACCGAAACGGCGAGTAAAATAACTAAGGTAAACATTCGCGTTAGGTTGCATCAACCGTGTCACTAATATCAGTGACACGGTTGGTACAACCCAACCGAAACGGCGAGTAAAATAACTAAGGTAAACATTCGCGTTAGGTTGCACCAACCGTGTCACTGATATCAGTGACACGGTTGGTGCAACCCAACCGAAACGGCGAATAAAATAACTAAGGTAAACATTCGCGTTAGGTTGCACCAACCGTGTCACTGATATCAGTGACACGGTTGGTGCAACCCAACCGAAACGGCGAGTAAAATAACTAAGGTAAACATTCGCGTTAGGTTGCACCAACCGTGTCACTGATATCAGTGACACGGTTGGTGCAACCCAACCGAAACGGTGAGTAAAATAAATAATGTAAACATTCGTGTTAGGACCGGTTTAGATAGATAAATATTTGTCGACCATAGTCGACATTTTTCGATTCCTTTTCGAAATTCGTAATTCATCACCGTAATAGGTTATTCGAAATCTTCTTAGAAAGCGAATGAGACACGCTGACACATGACACATTGAACCTTTTGCTCGTCGACTTGTTCCTGGTTTGTCAGACTCGTGAATCCCAGGCTCATATACTCTGCCGGATGGGGAGTTTTGGCATATGCAACGACTCGTTCCACCGCTCTATCCCCTAGGTCTACTCGAGGTACCCCCCTCTTAGCCTCATAGAGTGCTGCTGCCTCTCTAATTCGGAGGTCGAGTGGGAGCATCCCAGACAGTACCAGAGCTGAGTTTAGGGAGACGGTTTTGTATGCTCTCGTCATTTTCTGTGCAAAACCCCTTTGCACGTTGTTAAGTTGCTTTTGCACCCCCAACTTTTCAGTCGCCGATGCCCAAACGCTGGAGGCATACAAGATCACTGGCTCCACAGTCGCAGTGTATATTAATCGGATGACTTCCGGGTGGAGGCCCCAACTAATTCTGGCTGCTCTAGAAAGCTGGTGGTAGAAGTTGATCGCTTTCTTGCTCGCCTCTGCTACATGTCTCTTAAATGTCAATTTGCTATCGATGTAGAGCCCCAGAATTTTTATTTCTTCAGACATGCCAATGTCGACCCCACCCATCCTCAGGACCGGAACGTCATACTTCAGCTTTCGAGTGAGCACCATGGCCTTGGTCTTTAACGGGCCGAAGTTAAGCTTGTTTCTGACGCCCCAATCGTGGACATAGGCGAGTGCGGCATTGGCCCGTCTCTCTATTTCAAGAGCCGTATTTCCCTCAAAGATGAGAACGACGTCATCCGCGAACGCTTCGCAGTAATCGCCCCGATTTTCAAGCCCTTTAATTAGAGGGTCCAGGAGAAGGTTTCATAGAATTGGACCGCCAATCGATCCCTGCACGCAACCTTTGGTCGTACTCTTAGTGTACTGCACCCCTCCATACCGGACTGTGACCTTTCTGTCTCTTAGGTAACTGTCGAGCACTCTCCGTATGTTAATGGGACATTTTTCTTCAGCCAAACGGACTCTGATTGCGGGCCACCATGCATTGTCAAAGGCTCCCTCTATATCCAGCGATATCATCGTAACCATCTTTTTTGCCTCAATTTTTTGGCGTATATGGTTCACTAGGTCATATAGAGAGTCCTCAGTGCTTCTCTGGGGCATGAATCCGTACTGGCGAGTACTAATCCTCGGGAGGATGTGCCACTTCAGTCTACCTACGATAATTTTCTCCAGTATTTTTCCCATCACTGGCAACAGACCTATTGGCCTGTAAGCCTTAGGATTGGTATAGTCATCTTTCCCAGGCTTGCGCAGAACCACAACGGTCGCTTCCTTCCAGATGGTCGGGAAGTGCCCCAGCTCCAGGCATTTGTAGGATAGGAAAAATAGGAAATTGATAGGAAAAATTCCGGATCACGGGATATTGCGTGACTGCAGATATCGGCCGTGAAACCATCTGCACCCGGGGCCTTCTTCGGGTTGAAGCTCTCTACCGCCGTTCGGAGCTCTTCCATGGTGAACGGTGGGTCTCTGTGCTCATCATTTTTCCCCTCTTTTCCTTTCCCTAGTTCTCTTTCTTGTTCTGCTTGACCTTTGTATGGTCTTCCCTCTTCCGCCTCTTTTACGAGATTGTAGAGTCTCTCTACTGCCTGCATAATTTCTGCCTTTATATCGGTTTTTAGATTGCGGCTGTTGTTCATCTGCAGCTTTGCCTTTATCATGCACGCCTTGGCTTCACTCGTTCGATTTTTGTAATCAGTAACTGCCCCAGTCGCCTTATATGTTACAGAGGCCGAGGCTAAAGTAGGCGAATTTTTCGGACTACACTTGGCTGCCTTTTTTCTAGCCTCGATCTCCCCAACACTACGCCGAGCGATTTCTGACATCTTGTTTTGTAATTACCTTGAGTCGGCAAAGGTAAAATTATATTATGATGCTTGGAAAGTAACACGAAATACAATACGTCAGTAAAAATATACAATTTCACGTAGCGACCTTGTGTAAAGATACCGGAAAGACGTGTAAAAACGTGTAGAGACTTGTTGAGACTTGTTAAGACTTGTTGAGACTTGTTGAGACGTGTTGAGACGTGTAAGGACGGGAAACGTCCCGAAATCACGTGGTGATCCTGTAATTATTTCTAAAACCCGCAAAGGTGAAATTATATTATGCTACCTGTAAAATGACACTAAAAATACAGAAATATAATATAGATAGAATTCCCAAAATAAAAATAGTCAGTAAAAATATACAATTTCACGTAGCGACCTTGTGTAAAGATACCGGAAAGACGTGTAAAAACGTGTAGAGACTTGTTGAGACTTGTTGAGACTTGTTGAGACTTGTTGAGACTTGTTGAGACTTGTTGAGACGTGTTGAGACGTGTAAGGACGGGAAACGTCCCGAAATCACGTGGTGATCCTGTAATTATTTCTAAAACCCGCAAAGGTGAAATTATATTATGCTACCTGTAAAATGACACTAAAAATACAGAAATATAATATAGATAGAATTCCCAAAATAAAAATAATCAGTAAAAATATACAATTTCACGTAGCGGCCTAAAGTTCACGTGTAAAGACACGAGAAACACGTGTAAAAACTTGTAAAGACGTGTAGAGCCTTGTAAAGACGTGTAAAGACTTGTTGAGACGTGTAGAGACTTGTGAAGACGGAAAACGTCCCGAAATCAAGTGGTGATTTTGTAATTATTTCTTAAATCGGCAAACGTAAATTTATACTACGCTACTTGGAGAATAACATAAAATAAAATTATAACACAGAAAGAATACTTTCTCAAGTTTCTTTAGTTATCTTTTGGTGGCCAATAATTTGTACAAAGCGGCGAGAGCACTGTGGAGGAAACATGGAGGAACATATTCGTATTAATAAACTATCTTTTACTGCATTCGCGAACGGTTGCAGGGTTGTTGATTTTATTTTATTACATTTGGGAAACAAACAGAATATCTTGCAAATAACACGTTATGCATAAAAATTAGAAACTCTCTCTCTCTCTTTTTGTCGTTCCCTCACTAATGAGGATCGTGACCACATGTGATTTGTCTCCATTTGCTTCTGTCCCGCGCAAACAAAAATTAAATTGGAAATTAGAAAATTAGAAACAGTTATCCAAAAAGTTTCCACAGATAAATAACTACAATAAGTGTACAAAATGATATTTTTTTTTATTAATCTACACTACACGAATATTATAAAGAGATAAAGTTTGTAAGTTTGGATGTTCCTACATCCAAACTTACAACCTCCGAAACTACTAATCCGATTTCAAAAATTCTTTCATCATTTGAAACGTACATTATTCCAGATGGACATAGGCTATATATTGTGTGCAAAAAAATTGACGGGCATGCAACGCATGTCGGGCACAGCTAGTAATTGATAATTATATAATTTATACAAGTCAGGAACAATAAAAAAAATCACAATAAACAAAAGTTATAATTGAGAGCAACTCTTTAAGCTCTGTATATAAATGCATTCTTCGCATAAATTGTTCCGGTTTACAGTTTACATGATTTTACAGTTTACCATACCATAACATCAGCCTGTCTCTCCCCACTGCTGGATATAGGCCTCTCCCCGGGACCGCCACCACACACGGTCTACAGCTCTTCTCATCCACTCACTACCCTTTCCAGTACTATGTAGTACTACCGGTACTACACCTTTCCAGAGGTCATTACACGCTACGTTTTCCGTCACGTGATCTCCATTCGTGGACCCGTTTACCCCATCAGTTATCGGTCCTGCTACAAAAATGATCTTCGACAAATTCGACGAAGTACTAAAGTTAACGAAATAGCTGAAAGAATAAAAATTAATAAATTAAATAAATTAACTTCGATATGGATTCTCCTTGTTTGTTTTCTAAACCGCTATCTTATTCGTGTTATTGTTTTAGTTCACTTGCTTGTCTGTACTATTTTCCTTGTATAATTTTGTTTTATAAATAAACAGAAAACATTTCTATGTCCGATTCGCCTATTATTTATACTTATACCGGATAAAGCCATCCCTCTTTTCTACTTCAATGGTTCTTATACTTTCAGCTCTCCACTACAAGTATAGTTGAATTCGCATTCTTATGTTCCATGCATAAGGTTGATTTCAACAAGTATTTATTTAACGAACTGAATATATATTTTTGTGGTGCAGCTAGTAGATTCGGGTGGCAGTGACATGTGACGTCACCCGCGATCTTCTTTTGTCCGTCGATAATGCATTGTGACGTAACAAAGGAGGGGTGGTATCGAACGAGGTTTGCGCTGCGATTCTTGACGATCAAACACATTTATTTAGTTGCTGCTCAAAATGTACATTATGTAGTTTTTAAATGTTCGATTTAGCCGACTGAAAACAAGATGAGTGAGATGCGCCAGAGCCCATTCCCATTCTATCCTTCCCCATTTCCCCAACCCTTTCTCCAAATCCATTCTTTATTCTGCAAAGGTAGGCAGTGCATCCGGGGGCATGCCAACGTTTCTCATTTTGGACTAATGTTGCCATGTATCACGAATGTCTATGGGCTACAGTATCCACTTACCACCAGGTGGACTGTATGCTCGTCTGCCACCTTCGTCCATAAAAAAAAAGTTAACATCACAACGTCACATAAATTCATTTTTATTGATTAATTAATGTATTATGTGTTTATTAACACAAATAAACAATTTTACTTAAGCCACTACACCGACGATATCCCGAACTTAAATCTGGGTGAGATTAGTATTGCCCTCGGACACCTTAAGAATGGTAAAGCCGCCGTTTAAGACGGCATAACATCAGAGCTTCTGAAAGCCGGAGGAGCTCCAGTCTTACGAGAGCTAGAACACCTCTTTAATGCCGTCTTACACGGTGGCATAACACCGGACGCGTGGAGCAGGAGTGTGGTAGTCCTGTTCTTCAAGAAGAGAGACAAAATGTTATTGAGGAACTATAGACTTATTTCTCTCCCGAGTCACGCATGCTCTCGCCGCTCTCGCTCGCTCGCTTCGCTGCTCTCGATGCTGATTACCCAATCACGAGTCGTTTCACCCGGAGGTTTGCCGAGTTTCGGCCGCCTGAGTAGGGTCGGTTTCGAAGGAGCTACAGCACCGTAGATTACATTTACACACTGCGGCAGATTATACAGAAGACCGAAGAGGATCAGACTTATGACGTATGATGCTGAATCGTGGCCTCTAACGGTGAGTCCGATCCATAAGTTCAAAGTCACTCATCGAGCTATATTCGGAATTTGTTTGCGGGACAGGATCATAAACGAAGACATTCGCCAAAGAACTGAAGTCACTGTAGCTCATAGAATCGGCATGTTGAAGTGATTTACCCCAGGACTGATAACCGATGGGGTAGAGGAGTCCTCGAGTGGAGGCTACGTACCGGAAAAAGCCGTGTGGGACACCCGCCGACCAGGTGTACCGACGACTTAAAGAAATTCACCAGTGGTGGTTGGGTGAAATGAGCCGAGGATCGTGTATTGTGGCGAACTTTGGGAGAGGCCTATATCCAGTAGTGGAGAGGCATAGGCTGATGGTATGATGGTATATTTTACTCTGTAAATATCTTTCTAAATGTTTTTAATTTATAGGCAGTAATAAAATTAATCAAGCGTTACAATAAATAATATCAAAATTTAATACATTTTTGTAAATTCAACTTAAGTATTAACATGTAAGAGAATCTATATATCATTTGCTCAACTTAACGACGTGTACTGAGTGCTTTCTTATGTCTTAAGCATGAGTTAGGGAACATTTTTCATCTCCCGCTTTTTCGGTGCAAGAGAAAAGCTTGTGTTACATAAAATACCTAAGGTGATATTGCAAAAAAATTTTTTTACTATTCGGCTTCTATTTGAGCAATATATAAATATACATCCAAAATGCTGTTATTACGAAATCAGCAATGTGTATTCGTTGCCCAAATATATTATGTTAGTTCCAAAGAAACCTTAGAAGGAATTTTTTTTACAATAACTGTACAGAAAGTTTGAAGATTAGAACCATATAGACTTATAAGAAATGTGTCCAATTTGTATCGAAATAACGTTTTTAAGAAATAGACATGAAGCGTCATTGTCGTTAGATTCATTGTCGAGTGCGGATGTTCGCTCGCACTGCGTTGCTGAGCTAGAGACACCGCAGTCAGCTTAAAAAAATGTTGCTCAACATGTATGTCTTTTAATGAATACAATATGCTCACCGCTTTTGACTTGTGGCACAGAACAGAACAGGGGGGGAAATGACGAGGAATCAATTAGTTTTTCTGTGAGCTTTTTGTTCATCACTACATTATCGTGATGAATACAGATAAGGGGACGTTATGAATATTAAATAGTGATAAGTGAGATCTAAAGTGAATATAAAATGTTGCTAAAATGTACTTAAGTTTCAAAGAGCTTATTATCACAATTTGCATACATAAGTATGCAAATTTTCTTTACGTACAGCGACTTAAGTATTTCGAGAAAGTCTTATGAACCACGTCGTACATTAAAGTTGTGTGTTCCGAACTTGGGAAATTAGTAACTTCCGAGTCGGTTCTGTTTCAGATATGGCCTGATCATTGTCACTTCGGAGATAATTTTTTCAGTATCTTTTGTTATCATTATGTTGAATTTTAAACTCCGAGCATATCTGTCTCTATAGTTCGGTGAGCGACTTTAAAGTTATGGATTTGACCAACCGTTTGAGGTCACGTTTCGGTAACGTATGTCATAACTGGCGGGACGCACCAATTGAAGACTCGACTTCGAGCATTGTGGTATACATGCCCAGGCGAGTTGGATGCGTCTCTCGACCTCCTTCCTTACTGTAGCTTGTCTTGCCTAATTGCGTAGTTACGCATAATTATTAGAATATATTAATATGAAACAAATTAATTACCATTTGTTCCTGATATTTTGAATAACTTTTTATTGTTAGGTATAAGTTTAATATTACGTGTACAATAGTCAAACTTCCCTTCACCTCTCCCGAAGTAGAACTAATTAGAAAATTTAAAGGAGCCTTCACAAAGGAAGATTGTAACAGAATTACCCAAGCCGGAGTACTTACTGTAACTAGCGGGTACAAAATAACGTTATGTTAAATTAATTAAAGTGTTAAATTGATTTATTTGTAAAACGCGTTTTCTATCATGAGACAGACAGTTATTTTCAATGAAATTCGATCGGTGATTCTGTATAATATAATATGCTTAACATTATAATGTCTTTGAAGAAATTATAGGGAGATTTCAAAAAAAATATTTACTGCAGAAATTGATCCGGTGTTTCGGACAACTACGGTGTTTCGGGCCATATATTTTATAATCCACCACACGGGCCCAGTTTGGATTGGTGTTAATACCAAAGGAGAAAGTACAATTGAAGGTCATAAGAAAATCATTTCCGTAAATGTAAAATTATGTTGATAGTTTTTGGAACGAAGTTCCTTTACGCGGCTTGCAGTAGGTGTGATTTAAGAGAAAATGTAATGTCACGTAAGATTTTTACCCCCTCCATACGCTTTTCTCTTTCTCTCTGTGTGTGTGCGTGCGAGTATCGAGAGCGAGACTCAAGCAGAATAACAGACGTGCAGACTAGTGCGTGGCGCGTTGTATAACCTAAATTTTTGATTTTTGATTTGATTCCTTATTTTAAATTATTTGCATTGAAAATATGATACAAAATAAAAAAAAGATACAGGAACTATACAGATTTTATTTCGAATTACATTCGGAGTTTAAAAATAATGCGTGAGGATCTTCGTTCCTGACGGGGGTGGAGGGGGGTCCCCTGACCGCAAATTTTTATTATTCTTGTGAGTACAACACGTAAACGTAATAAAGTATAACATAGCAATAATATTATGACTTTAATGTATACAATCGTAATATACGTTATTATAAAAAAATATTTAATTAAATTGTATTGTACATTAATGTTGCTGAAGAAGCGTTGGCAAGCAATATCGACTCGACAATGAGTCATTTCATTTTAAGACGTCGTACTTAAACAGTTGTCAACGGCCTCTCGCGAACATCTCTCTCTTTCTGTAGCTTTAAAAGATGTAATAAGAGGGACAAGGACAGGCGATATCAACCTTAATAATTTCATTCATCATCTGAGGGTCGTATCGTTAAGTTCCTATTAATATTTAAATTTAGAATTCGCAATTTGCAATAGGGCTTCTGAGAGACGGTCTTCATAAAGATCTTCGCCGACGACGTTCACACCTACCGAGTTATGCCCAACAGGACACAAGCCTCCCACGGTATATTTTGAGCCTTATCCACCGTGCGGGCCCAATATGGATTAGTGGATACACGTGTTAAGGATTTATTTAATTCTGGAACATACGGGTTTCCTCACTACGTTTTCCATCATTGATGAGCTAGTGATAAATTTAAAAAAATCAGTATTAAAATTGAAACTATACCTTTACACTATCACCATACCATATCATTACTCTGTGTCTCTCCACCGCTGGATATATTGGTATTCCTCTTACAAAGGGCCGCCACCACACAAGTTCTTCACGTGACCGGCGGGTGTTCTACGGTACGTTTTCCGAAATGTAGTCTCCATTCGACGACCGATCGGTTATCGGTCCGAGGGCAAAGGTGGCCTGCCTTCTGCCACTTCAGTTTGCTGATCATTTGAGTTATATCGGTAACACCAGTTCTTCATCGAATTTCTTAATTACTAATTTTGTCCAGCAAAGTGACTCCGAGCACAGCTTTTTCCATCGCTCGCTGAGCTACTTTGAACTTGTGCACCTGGTCTACCGTCAGAGACTACGTTTCGGTGCCATACATCATCACCATCGCTATACCTCACGAAGAGCCCTACGTCAGTGCTGTTACCCATCATAAAAAGAGAATTTAATTACATGTTTATTAATAGTCGATAGCAGTTTATAAAGTCTGACTGCAGATCGCAGACCTCGCCTTGATTTTGGGTCATGATCCACCACGAAGGCTCAGTGCGGATTGATAGATATTTGTAGATAGACAAGTCACGAGTCTGCTCACAATGTTTTCTTTCAACGTCCTAGCTAGTTAAACTAGGTCGATATAATAAACTTACTGTTAAAAGATTATACTTAGAAACTATAAGTTGTTGTTGGTTAGTGTTCGTGAAGTTCTACAGCTGTTCTCTAAACCCTTTTATTTGTAAAATGTAACGGTAAATAGCGATATTTCTCTTTCAACTTTCACCTTTAGGAGAAACCTACCTATTATGGAGATCAATTTTCGCATTTAAAAAAAATCCATTTCCACTGAAAGTAATGTCTTATCAGCAAATTATTAACTACCTATTTATTTCCCTATCTAAATATGACCCCAGTGATATAATCTTGTGCTTATTTGTTTATTTCTCATTTAAGTATTACAAGCGTTTAATTAAGTAAAATTTGTATGGACTAAAAATAGATACAATTTGATTATTTCTTCAGTATATAAAATCAGAATAACTCTCCATAGGAATCCGAAATGATTTTTTACACGTTGTGTAAAACCACCCCTTAAAAACACTCGTTTTGATTTAAAGTGAAATCACTGGTCGAATACACGCTCGCTTAACAGTCGAAAAATGAAAAACAATTCCAATTTGGAACGTCAACCGTTTGAATTTGGAAGCGGGAGGCGACGAGGCGTGCGGCGCGCCGAGGCGTCCGCATAGCGCGACGCAAACGGGACATAGCGGTATGCAGGGGTGGCTTTGACTGAGCTACGAAATGTTAAATTTGGATATGTATGTTTTAGTGAAAGAATCTCTGAAGCATTGGCCCACTGAGCGTTTGCATTACGGAGATTTTAAAGTTCATATAAGTTGTTCTTAAGTGGATGATAGGTTAGCGTTATCTAAATGCTTATTGAATAAATTGATAATGCATTTGTATTTGTGCCAACGCTCGATTGGTTGTTATTGGAGACTGGGTTGTGTTTGGCCCCGTCGCGTTACCGCAGGATGTATAGGCTTAATTGTGTATGAAAAGAATTACATAAAGTGCACATTGTTCGTCTAACAATGAAAATTGTAGGTTGCTTATTTTTGTAGAAAAAAGTAAGGCGATTTGGTAACGTCAAAAATATGTTGATTTTCTGTAGTAACAACAATGAACAGTCTAATTCATAAAAGTTTGTGGTAGGTAGGTACAACTGGAGAGCATGCTCTTTTTTTATTGTATTTTTTTATAGAAAAAAGGCGGCTGAGAGCATACAGTCCATAGACACACATACGGTACAGACAGTCATTTAGCCCTTCTCATTCAGCCACTATCGCCGATTTTCTTCAAGTCGTCAGTCCATCTAGGCGGCGGCGGTTCGGGTATGTTTCATACCTTTTCCTTTTATTTTTATTTTTATCTACTACGGAGATATATACCTATTTCGAAAATATATCTCTACTAAGGGTGAACAGCTATGGCTTCTTTTTATTACATTGTATTATTAACATAAAAGTAATTCTGAAGAAAAAAAAAGGGATAATACGAGAGTATGTGCCATATCAAATGTTTTATAAACGCGGGCAGATGTGTGTAGCAAGGAGCGTAGCCGTAGTGACGCGTTGTGTCGTTCAATCGACGTCTAAGTCGGCGTGTGAGGATATACGCCCGCAAGCTCCGAATATCTCAAAGATAATTGGTACGATTTAGTCATATTTGTACCTGTCTACAGTATGCTTTTATCCTTGATGAAATGTAGGGATTTTGGATAAAATTCGAGATTTATTTGGCCACCGATTGATACTTTATCACATTCTGCACTTTCGAAAATGTTAATGGGGTTTATTTACTCGTAATATACAAAATTTTAATATACGTATACCTAAATAAGTTATGGAGTGAGAAACATGGCTTCGAAGCGCTGCAAAGTGCCTGGCTGCATGGCAAATTGCTCTTGCCTGTGGTCTGTGGGTTTCTGAAAAAGGAAAAGATAAATATCGAATATTGTCGATATAAAGTTCAGTTCTAACTATCGTATTAGTATGAATAATTGGTATCGAATATGAAATATGTTGAAGACGTCTGCTATTGGTCCTGTGTGGAAGGCACGGTAGTCAGTTAGGAAGGTAACAAACGCATTTCTATTATCCAAATTTCTAAAAATGACTTGGTTGACATGGTCCAGACATTGCCGGTTATTACAGTCGAGTACATGTACTCACTATACTCGTAATTATAATAGATCAATAAACCGGAGCATTGAAACCATTTTTTTATTACATTAAGTATGATTATCCTGAAGGTTATCCTGAAGTAATGAGACCCACCGCAAAAGGTGAGTGCCGCCTGATTATTTGGTTCCGTTCGTAGTGTCACACATTATTATTATTTGATAGACGAGCAGCTTGCGCTGATGTGTCTATATCTGTTTATGTGTCTTTATGCTCTAAGATATTGGTCGAGTCTATTTTTCAATTGATTAATGTTCTCAGATGATGTGGCTTTCTTAGTTAAACCGTTCCATTAGTCAATATCACTCTATTTATATAGGTGTACAAGTATGAAATGCGGATTTGAATTGTATTGCGGAAGATGTAGAATTGCAAGCGTTATTGGACGAAGACGATTCACAAACACAAAAACAACTCGCAGAGAAATTGAACGTTAGTCAACAAGCTGTTTCCAATCGCCTACGAGAGATGGGAAAGATTCAGAAGGTCGGCAGATGGGTACCACATGAGTTGAACGAGAGGCAAATGAAGAGGCGCAAAAACACATGTGAAATTTTGCTCGAACGATACAAAAGAAAGTCGTTCTTGCTTCGTATCGTTACTGGGGATGAAAAGTGGATATATTTTGAGAATCCCAAGCGCAAAAAATCATGGGTAGACCCAGGCGCACCATCCACATCGACCGCAAGACCGAATCGCTTTGGCAGGAAGACGATGCTCTGTGTTTGGTGGGACCAGAAGGGTGTGATTTATTATGAGTTATTAAAGCCTGGTGAAACGGTTAACATCAAACGCTACCAACAACAATTGATTGATTTGAACCGTGCGCTACTCGAAAAACGACCAGAATATCGAAAAAGGCAACACAAGGTCATTTTTCTCCATGACAATGCTCCATCACATACGGCAAAACTCGTTCGCGGCACGTTGGAAACTCTCAGCTGGGAAGTGCTACCCCATGCGGCTTACTCACCAGACTTGGCTCCTTCCGATTACCACTTGTTTGCATCGATGGGTCACGCACTTGCTGAGCAGCGCTTTGGTTCGTACGAAGATGTGATAAAATGGCTCGATGAATGGTTCGCGGCAAAAGGGGAAGATTTTTACTGGCGTGGTATCCACAAATTACCCGAAATATGGGAAAAATGTGTAACTAGCAATGGAACATACTTTGAATAAACCACTTTTTATCATTCTTCCGAATTTTCAACTAGAATTTGGAAAAAAAATCCGCATTTCATACTTCTACACCTGTGTATAACGAGCTCTTTTTTAATGCATTTGATTAGTTTGAGAGAGACATTTGATTATTTTTTTTGTTTATTAAATAGGAGTTATTATTAAGGTAAGCACAAAGCTGATATGGTTGTAAAATCTTACGTCACTGTATAATTATGTTACGTTATATAACAGGACAGGATGCAGGTACGGCGACATATGTCGAAGTGTTACATTCCTGACAAACGGACCGGCGCATTAACTTTTATTAGCACTAGTCGGCTGCGACACGCTGTATGGACTCGTGTTATGTGGTACACGTTTCCTTTATACCACGATAACTACCGGTGGCGGACAGAAACCACAGTATGTCGACTGTGAATAGAAATGTAAACTGAATAGACTATAAAGTGAATAGACTGTGAATATAAACCGAGTAGAGAGAGAGAGGGTATGATCGAGTTGAGAGTGTAATGACACAAGGATGTCTGATTACACTCACTTTACGTCCCGTTCCCCAAAGAATAATGAAGGGTGTAATGGGAAAACTCCGATACACGTTTTACTACTTTTATTTTTTCCAGCTCTTTCTCCTAATTCACTCCATAATTTCCAAATGTAAACGGCCCATGCAGAGACGTGCAGTCGTTTGCCGTCAGTGTCCACTTACCACCTGGTTGACCCATTCTTATAAAAAAAAATCGACTTTTTGAAATTAGTTCAATTACTGTAATGTCTAAATTTTGCTATGCCAGAATATTACATTGTTAAATACAACTGTATGTTCTATTGTTAGCGAGCGCGTGTATACAAATTTCTATATAATGTGTGCATAAACAGGTTTATGTACGAGTAGTACACAAATGTACAATGTATACCTGTGCTTATCTACGGAAATAATTTATTTATTGGTTATACATAAGTACATATCTATTTCTGTAGTATACTCTTTTGTTTTGGTTATGCGTTTAAGCAATCGAGTGCTCGCGTGGAGACGCTGCGTTTATGTAAGTATCTATAAGTAAGTAATCGCATCGAGGAACGTCCCCCGGCTAGATGGAACGATGATCTGAAAAGTGAGGTTTGTGGCGGCTGGATGGGCGAATAGTCAAACACTATGGTGCATCTTAGGCGAGTCTTATGTTCAGCAGTAGGTAGACACAGATTGATAAAGGAGAAGACCACTATCTAGCGTTTAGCGCATATGACATGTCTTTTATTCTAGACTCTAGACTTTTATTCTTATTTCTGTTCTTAGTTAATATTTAGCCAATATGGGTTAGATAGATAGATGAAGGTATTTGATTCTCCCTTAGAAGGTGCCTTTTGATTCTTAATTGTTCTCTTCTGTACTAGGGGCCTTGTTGGATCAAGCTGCGTTTGTTTGGCTAAAACATATTGAATTGACTTGCAGTTATTGATTGCAAATCAAAGCACTTACCTCCATTAACACTTTTGTATGTTTGGGATATTAAATCAAATTTGTAATCTCGTATTCATATTTCTAATATTCATCTAATATTGAAATTAAAAATAATACGCTCGATTGAATCACCATTCGTTATAAATTTCACGGCAACATTAAATGTGAATGCGTTGCTATACTTCAGAGGTATTTTCAAATCATTCTTCAATCACATGTAATAAGTACCCAGGGCAACATTGATTTTATTAAAAAGAATAAAAATCAGAGAATTCGTATGTTTTGTACATACATTCATTTAGGGTTCTGGTTTCGAATATTTATAATACTTTTATTTTAAGTTATTTGGAAGTGCAGTTTTCATACATTACAGTTTATTCTGTAGGAAACGATCAATATTTACTGTTGAGTCACCAATATAGGATTTGATTTGCTTACACCTCCATAGAGGGCGTTGTGCCCTCTGTCTGGTTCGCGGTGTTAAGATTCTCCGCCAAAACATGACCCGCTGTGAATGTAAAGAATTAAATGCTCTCTCAGTGAACATTGGGAAAATGCAGGCCATCATCACCGGTAAATCGCGTCTTCCGCCACTGCTACACCTCCACGTAGAGGACGTCGACTGGTCGCCCACAGTGAAATACCTGAGCGTGACCATCGACCGCTCCCTAACTATGAAGCCCCACGTACAGAAGACGATCGCCTCGCAAAGAGTCGCGCGGTACCATCTCCGCCCAGTGCTCTCCTCACGACTCCCTCTACATGTGAAGCTCGGGGTCTACAAAACATACCTGAGACCCTGCCTCACGTATGCTGCACCAGCATGGTACGCCCTAGTGCAGAAAAATAACAGACAAGCCCTGCAAGCGCAGCAATCCCTTGCCCTGCGTACCATCGTCGGTGCCCCACGCTGCGTGAGGAACGCCACGATCCAGAGGGACCTACACATGGAGAGCCTGACAGAATTCATCGGCCGCCTTGCCACAACTATGTTCGTCCGCGCTGATGCATCGCGCCTCTCTCACATCAGAGGGCTGGCTACGGCCCGATGGCAAGGCCTTCCCACACGACCTGATCACGCTTGCGGACGAGTCAAACGTCGGGGCCTTTTAAGACACCGCCGCCCAAAAAGGGGCTGGAGCTAGCAACGAAGCCGCAAGACCCAATAGGGTCACCCCAAGGACCTGTCCGTATTAACGGACAGAGGCGAAACCACATTAAGGGAGAAATCCCGGAATTGTTTCCTCCGCCTCCCTATAAGGGGGTGCGAGAGACGGCCTCAGGAATTAAATGCTTTTGTCCTGAGCTCGATGTTTTCTTTGGAGCTTCCATAAATACCCTGCTGACTCCACGGGACCTTTTTGGGAATTCTATACATTTACAGAAAATAGATTATTTAATTAAAAAAGATATCGTGTTTTCAAAATATTTACGATGCACTTATTTAATTGAAAAGGGAATATTTAAATTGAAAATATTTTAAAATTTAAATTGGAAAAGCTCCATTATATAATTTAATTAATACAATACAATAAAATGGTCGTGTGGCGTCGACCAGCTTTAGAATAATACCGTAAACGGGAATATCCTTTTCCCATAAAAGGCGACTATGGGATAACAAAGCCGTTACCATTAACCCTGAGCAATAAAACCACTTATAAAATAGAGGACTCGCTAACTCGATTGGCCAGCCAGCGTGCCGATTTAGGGCCATACATACTCATACATCATGCGAATGAGAAGGCTCATGTCCACCACGTGGATGAGAGAAGAGCTGGTTATGGTTGCAATAACATATATACACTGATACAAATACATACATACACATATTTACCTACATATAATACAAATGAAGTGAATAAAGTATAATAGGCAAGAACTATTTTTTTAAATGTTTTAAAAATAACGGAAAAAAATACGCTTTGACAAGTTTTTTAAAAGTAGTAAGTAACTGATTTAGAATAAATAGAATAAATCCGAAAGTCTTGAACTCATAAGTGGGTAGTTGGGTAGTGGTAGTGGGTAGGTCTTTCTTTGCATATACAGATTGTCGTGTCTCATGCGACAGTGAACACTTACCATTAACACACACTATATCGAATTACATCGGGCACGTTATGGCCGGCGCATAACATTTTACGACTGCTCTGATAGGCGAATCAAATTCTAGCCATCTTTGTTGCTTCTTTATGACATTCCTATTTAATACGATTGCCTGTCGATTGGGTTTTGTTTCGCTTTTATTGGCCAAGTTTTTCGTAACTACCCAAAGTTACAAATGAGTTGGAAGGGAAAAGTTATTCCTTATTCTAACTAATACACGATTACCTACAACTTTATTACAATAGGACTGACAGTTCTTGAAATTGATATATCATTATTAGATTATCTATTTTCGACGAGTCGATGTCGCGAGTTCAAGTCCATGGCCTGCACCACTGAGTTTTTAGTTAACTTTTTTACTGCTTTAATTTGAAAAAATATATCACCATATTTGTTTGTTGTGTCGTTATTTTTATTATGTTTGTTACTCAATCACGTCGAAATGTTTGAACTGTTTAAGTTAAAACTTGGCCAATACGTAGATTGTAATCCGGATTAACAGATAGACCAGGCCACGCGCTTATTTACGCAGGTAACGCGAAAGAAGTCGCGAGCAAAAGCTAGTAAATAAAAAATAGATAATTTATTTGGGTGCTTTCTTTGTCATTCTTATGTCGTTGTCACTAAATACAGAAATAGTCTGAAATATTTTAATATCTCAATTAGTGTACACTCAAATTTATAAATCCAAAAAAAAATAATTCACACGTATTTCATGATTTCTTTATTATATTAAAAATAAATAATTGGTGAGTATGCGCATAACACGTTCATTCCTACTTACACTTACTAACAGAACATTTAAAAGTCAAAGACCTAAGCGAGAGTGGATAGTAATATGCACATACTAGTAAATTAATCACCAATTATTTATTTTGAATTTACTAAAAAAAAATATGAATTTCGTACTGATTGATGTATTAAAATATTAAACACTACTTTTGGAGGACCTTATATATAGTTCAAATGTCATCGTACAGAAAACATTACGTCATTAATATTTTTTTTCTTTAATTATTTGTTGATTAGAATTAACGTCACTGTTACCAGCTCTTTCACCGTCCACTGCTGGGCACCGGATGTATGATCTTAAAACAATATGTTAATTAAATGTGATGTGTAATTACATCACATGCCTTTCATTACATTCGTGTACAATATTTAACCAATATTCTATCAATAATCATGATACAGAAGTCTATGTACAAATGCGTATCCTTACACGAGGGATTTCCATTGAAATTAATAATGTACGTACAACTGGAGCACTATTGAATACCTTCCTTTGTCAATAATTGAGGAGGGAAGCTACGTGTATTGATTTGTTATGTGTAACTCGACAAGTTCGATGTGATCACTCAAACGATTATTTATTTATATATTTTATGGAAAGAAGGTGGCAGGCAAGCAGTCAGTCCACCGGGCGGTAAGTGGATACTGTCGCTCATGGACATCTGCGATACATGACTACACCAGTCCAGAGTGTCAAACGTTGGCAAGCCCTTTGGTTGCGCTGGAGAGTGAAGGATAGATTTGGAGAATGGGTTGGGGAAAATGGTGAGGAATAGGATAGGAATGAGCTCTGGTGTGTCTCACTCACTACTGAAACACTTACGTATGTACGTACATATCCTGAGAGTAGGATAAAGTGGGAAATGCTGTACATTTTACGGTCGTCTTCTGTGGGGAAGTAGTAACGTGGCCAGTCGAGTGCGCCCAGCAATTGCGGGATAGCAGAGTGCACCAAAATTAAAATTTTAATTATTTTATATTCTCCAAGAGAAACCTCACACGAAAGACGCGAATTCATTGGCTAACATATTTTAATACGTAATGCGTCTACTATGGAATAATTAGCTTTATATTATTTGCATTAACATTAATTTATTTTATCTAAGTAATCCAAACTTCGAATTCTAAAGGATAAATGTATAATAAATTAACACCAGATTTTAATTGTTAATATTCCTCTTTTTTAACTTGTAGTTGTTCATTGCTTCGGCCGAGTGGAGTAAAGGTTAAAATTTATCTTATCTACATAGGATAAATTTTAACTTCGAAATAAAAGAATACTAAAATTGGTAGCAATTCGTTTTTTTGTTGAAATTTTTATAGGTAACAAACCAACTTCGCATTTTTATGGATAAAAGGCAGCAGACGAGCATACAGTCCACCTGGTTGTAAATGCAAATTATCGCCCATTGACATCCGCGATTCCTGCCTACATCAGTCCAGAATGATAAAGGTTAACACGCTACGGATGCGCTGCTAACCTTTGGATAATATTTGTAATATTAATAAAATTAAATATCTTTCTGTGTCGATATAACATAAACCGGCCGAAAATACTTTGACTGTACTTACTTGTTGAAGCGAAATATCCGATAGAAGAGTACAGCCACACTTAAAAATCAATCTTGTTATTTCGCAATTGTGCAAATAAAGAAAAAATTCTTAAGAAATAATTAACGAATCTATTTTCAACATGACTTTTTGAATTCAATAAAACGATAAGATTGAAAGTCACCTTTCATGTCTGTAAGTGGATAAAACATGTACGATGCTACTCAACAGTGATTGTAATGAAGTAGTGTAGCTCTAGTAGTCGTGTATTTGTTAAATGTTAATTCTCAAAATCGATTGTACGTATATTGTTTATGATTTTAAAGTTATATTGTTTATTAGCAATGTGAGTTTTAAGATTTTTAAATATTTAAGATCGCAAGTTCTTATGTAAACATGAGGACCTTATTGTAACATAACGAATTTTTATGTAATGTATAATTTCTTGTGCCCCATATTGTTCATTCTGAAATTAATTATTTTTAATTTAATCGCACGTAGATGCAATCTGCGACTGAAAATAAAAAACGTGAACGTTTCCATAACACAAACACTATCTCAAAGATATGTATTTAGCGATATAGTGACATTAGTATGGATGTGAGTGTTTGTTAATTTGTTTGTTCGTAAGCGAGATAAAAAAAACTAAATGGACAGCATAATATATTTGAATAGCTTGTTGGTGGAGTATTCTCGGAACGAACCTGAGAGGAACTCTGAGTTTGAACAGGAGTGATGTAGGGATGTTCCATAAAATTCTGTGCGAATTTGGCATGGAGTCATAGATAAATTAGAGTTATGTAGGTATTTAAGAGAAATTGTAACCTTTAGGGTACGATAGGGCGGACATACACAATGTACACAATGACATACACATATATATACACAAGTGTAAAATACTTTAAATAATTTTAAATGACTAGAAATGTCATCACACAATCCGCTTCGCGGGACTCCTATTTCTTGTTTTATGGTCACCAGAGAAACTGTACGTCTAAATTTGCTACCGTCGATTTGCTGCTCAATTAGTATTTTTTGTTGTTCATTTAATTATTTCTCAAAAACAATTAATCGAGAAACATGTAATGAAACAAGAATTCCAATTATGATTCCATCAACCATGACTATTCCACAGATCAAAGTAAAATGAACAATGTTTTTTGAATTACTCATTTTTCTCAATTTCGTTTTAGTAAACACAAAGAACGATGCAATTTTAATAACATGGAATTCAGAAGATCTGTATGAAAAGATAAAAACAGCAATTGCATCCAAATATTTTAAGAAAATTGCAAATGATTTGGCGGAGAAAGCTGCGGATACATTTTTGAAAAATATGAACAGTGATGAAAATGGCTCTGTTCAACAAAGGTATGTAATTTTTTCACTTATTCATTTCTCTTCTGTAACGTAATCTTTGTTTAATTATAGAAAGAAGGTAACAGTCGAGTATACAATCCAGATGGTTGGTAAGTGGATGTTGTCGCCCTGCGACGTCCGGTTATAAACCAATATCAGTTCAGAATGACAAATGTTGGTATACCCCCAGATTTACCATCTTTGTAGATTTGGGTTTTGGTGAAATGTGGTTGAGAAAATAGGGATGGATAAGATAGGATGGGACGAGAATGGACTCTGGCACATTTCATTGGCTACTGAAACACGAATACATAACTACATTGGGGGGAATAGGATAAAGTGGGAAATGCAGTAAATTTTACTGTAGTCTTCTGTGAGAGAGAGGTAACGTGGCCAATCGAGTTCGCCCTGCAGATATTTCCGATATAGCTTTCTCGAAGCTTGAAATTGTGGATCATGGTCCTGAGTTCATCGCCATGAATCTTTTTTTGGAAGAAAATCGATTTTTTGCCAAAGTTATCATAGAAATTTGCTAAAATATCGATGAATATCGGTATAAAAAAAAGGTATAAAAAATAAAGGTATAAAAAATATCGATGAAAATAACATTTTTATTAACATAGTTTAAAATCTTACTAACAATGAGACGGAACTAATAAGGTGTGAAATGAATAAATTGAATTTAATAAACTCAGAATCATGAGTTTCAGTATCCTTAAAGCTAGAACTAATAATTTAGCTCAAATTAACATTTATGTCTTTCATCAAAACCATAGAATCCGGTCTTTATTTATTATATTCTTATGTTGGTTTGTCATTAGGTAAATAATTGTTTTAATCTAATAGTTAGATTTTTATTTAATTGATATTTTAATTGCTATAGTTGATAATAGCAAGCGATTTAGAGGTATACGAACCTCGAAGCTGATTAGTGCTTTGGATTAAACTAGACCTTAATAGACCTTAGTACTAACTTAGTAGAGATATATCGAATTTTTTGGAAAAATAGAAATTTGGAATCCCCACAATAGGTATATTTAGGCGAAATCTCCTTAGAAATGTTAATTGATTCACAAGTATATTGTCACCGGTTTTGTCCAGTCCACCTGATGGTATGTGGATACTGTCGTTCATAGACATCCGCGATACATGTCAACATCAGTCCAGAATGAGAAACGCTGGCACGTCCCCAGATGCGCTGCCTACCTTTGCAGATTAAGGATGGGAGTGTGAAAATTGGGAGGGATAGGATGGGATGGGAATGGGCTCTGGCATATCTCACTCACTACCGAACCACGTACGTACATTGGGGAAATACGATAAAGTAGGAAATGCGGAACAATTCAAGGTAGTCTTCTGTGACGAGAGGGGCAACGTGGCCAGTCGAGTGCGCCCGCGGCTGGGGGAATGCAGCATGCACTCTCCCCCTACAACATGACTTAGGGTCAAACAAATTATGCAACGATGACTTGATAAGCGGAATGTTTTTACTTATTTAGAACAATCAAAAGAAATAACAACACTCATAGCTATATAAAAATTATATTATATTTTGAATTAGATTGTAGATGTTCCTCTAATTATAGATTGTCACTGCATGCAATATTAATGACAACATTTTGTAACTTTGTAACATTATGAATTTCAAAATACCATAAACATGAGAAACAAAAAAACACAAGATTTAGGTATAATGCAAGTAAACAAGGCCGGCTCTAGCCCATTTTTTTTTTATAGATTAGTGTGCGGACGAGCAAGCGGTCCCACGTGATGGTAAGTGTTACCGTCGCCCATGGACACCTGCAACACCAGGGGGTATGCGGGCGCGCCGCCGACCTTGCAAAATCCTATTCACAGCTCTCTTGAAGAACCCCATATCGTAGCTTAATGGAAAGACCTCTTCAGGCAGTTCGTTCCACAGGCTACGGGTTCGCGGTATAAAATATTTTTTGGACCGAACAGTGCGCGACACCTCCGTATCGAGGAAATACGGATGGACCGCACTTCTGTGACGGGAGGTGCGGTTAAACAGTTCTTCAGAGCATTCCCCACGGTACAGGCGGTAGAACACACAGAGAGACGCAACGTCTCTCCGAATGCTGAGGGATTCTAAACCGCCCGTGAGAGTGGGATCGTCGACAATACGAACAGCACGTCGTTGGATGGAGTCAAGTGGGTCCAATTGGTATTTCGGTGCGCCGGCCCAGAGATGAGAGCAATACTCCATATGGGGCCTCACCTGAGCTTTGTAAAGCATTAGGAGTTGCCCAGGTTTGAAGTACCGCTTCGCTCTGTTCAGCACACCGAGCTTTTTGGAGGCCATTTTGGCCTTATTTTCCAAATGACCCCTAAATTCGACTTTGCTGGAGATGTCGATACCAAGAATCCCGATACTCTCCGAGATCTTAACAGGTATGCTCTGAAAGCGAGGTGCTACAACAAAAGGGTTTTTTTAGCGGTGAATGCACAGACTTGCGTCTTACTGGGGTTGAAATCCACTAGGTTCAGAGAACCCTAAATCGAGACTAGATCTAAAGAGTCTTCGATTTCAGACACAAGCCTGGCGCGATTCTCTTCCTCTAAAGAGATGTAGCGCCCGGGTGCAATCAGTACCCTGGCGCCCTCGAGTAGGCGCGCGAACACGGGGGCAGGGCCTTTGAGAGCGCCCCATAAAACCCTGCGCCCGTGTGCGCCGCACACCCTGCACCATAGGTAAAGCCGGCTCTGATGGCCGGGGTGTAGCAACCATCGGGCTGAACTGTTAAGGATTTTAAATCTCGTTTTTTGTTATTTTCAGATTTCAGATAAAGAGACGTCCAATTAATTTAAACAACAAAAATAACAAAGAGAAGGACATCATTGATGAAGCTCAAATTTTAGCCTGGCTAGAAGATCCGCCTCCAGATGGTGACAATTTGCATGGCGGAATAGGAGATTTGAGTCAAGAAAAAGAAGAGAAGCCAAAAGATAGCCCAAAGGTGATGATTAACGGAAAATACTTTAGGAGAAAGTATTGAATATATTTGTAATTAATAATAAAAATAGTGGATGATTCCATGGTGTTTGTTCGTGTTTATAAAATATATGTACCTATTGAATAAATTGAATGTCTTTATCAATACTCTTGTGAGTATTGTTTCCCAGTATCCTCTTTGCTTATATATTCCTTAGAACTCTACTCAATTCAATTCCTGGCGGTTCTCTACAATGTTCTAAATTTCAAATTTCAAATTCGTTCCAACCATGGAACGTTTGGAAGTCTGTCTCATTTGTTATCTAACGTTTGATCGCCGACGACGTGCCGACTGCATTCCAACTACTGTCTACTGTCTATTTTTCACCGTATTCATGTCATTCGTTGTGTACCATATAGTATACACAGTGTGTCGAGATGACTGTCGTTACAGTCGCTCTGCTATTTATTAAATAAATAAACCTTCAATAAGGCAAATTATTTAGCTATAGATCTTGAATTTGAAATATAGACCGGATTCTATTATACGTGCAGTTTGTTGTGCATTAACACAATTATAAAATCGTATTGGAGTAATTATAGTTCGTAACCCGCCCTTCTATTGTTCACTGCTGAACATGGACCTTCTCAAGCACGTTATCTTGTGCAAGAGGAAAGTATGACCTTTAAACGTCAGATACATGGTTTTATTTACAATGAATGATAAAGAGACTTCACCGGCAGTTAACACTAAGCTTTAAATCGTCGATGGTCACACTAGCGCACATCGCTCAAAGGAGCTCAACGGAGCTGTTGAATAATAGAAAATTATATTTTCCTGTACAGTAGGAGATAAAGGCACGTCTGCGAAAGCGAGAGGATATCCCAGGCGATCGTCGCCGCCATAATTCACGGGCACTATGAATTATTGATGATCGTGCGATGCCGGGGACTTGCACAAAACACGCCGCGATATTAGGTGATAAATAAGCGGGTTTGCTGTTGATGGCTTTAGAAATATTGTTCAAATGACTGAAAGCGCGTTTAACCATATATTGTTCGATCTATGGAAATAAATATACTATATCCTGTATATACTTATTATTGCATTGTAGGCAGTCTTATCTGAGTGAGGGGTAACTTTACTAGTTCAGGTCAGAATTTTCAGTCGTTCTATTGAATAAGTAGCTTTTGATTCTACACCAAATAGTAGTTTGCTGAAGCTTCGTAATAATGTGCATACCGTGTGGTCAGATCGCAAATAGAAACTTCTATAATACCTATTTTGAATGCAGATAAATGCAGATTTTATATATTATTGTTTACTATCTAGTCAAGTTTCGGGAGCAAGAAAAATGATTTTTAAAAACTAAAAATTAATATATTAAAACTAATGAGATTGAAGACAAGTGACAGAGCTTGATGCAAGTATTCAACTGTTTATTTAATTAAATCTAACTTACAAAGTAATCTCTTATGGCTACATCCTAAATGCTAACTAAGCGCTAGGTTCCTAGAACTATGGGTTCGGCCGACCACCCGGTTCTGCTGACCTAGCTATCAACAGGAAGGGCTTGGGTGACGTAACTATCTACAGTTGCAACACCAGGCAAAGTTGTTTACAAAAAATACAACCAAATGAAAAAAAATATTTTGTGTATGTTATTCTAAGTAGATTTCAGGACTTCACTTTCGGAAAATTATTATAATGCAAAGATGCAAAGATGGGGTTCTTCAAGAGAGCTGTGAATAGGATTTTGCAAGGTCGGCGGCGCGCCCGCATGCCCCCTGGTGTTGCAGGTGCCCATGGGCGGCAGTAACACTTACCATCACGTGGGACCGCTTGCTCGTCCGCCCCCTAGTCTATAAAAAAAAAAAAAGATTATAATTATTATTACACTAGCTGTTGCCCGCGACTTCGTCCGCGTGGACTTTAGTTTATAAACAGCGTCTTTATTCGACGTGATTCTTTAAATTGATATAACTTTTTTATTTATGAACTGATTGAAATAAAACAAACACTAAATTTTAAGTGAAGCTTACCACAATACAATAGTGAAAACCGAATCCAAATCGGTTAAGCCATTTCTAAGATTAGCCCGCACAATCGCACAGACAAACAGATAAACAGTCAAACAGACAAAAATTCTAACAATCATTGTTTTGGGTTCTATTGCGTTGATAAAGGCCCCTAATAATAGTTTTTCTCATATATCTTCCATGTACAGACAGCGATCAGTTACATTTTTGTTATATGTATAGATGACTAATATTTCACTTTTATCACACGTAAAAAAACTGATTGGACGATATTTTTTTTTTATATAAATCAGGTGGCAAACGAGCATACAGTCCACCTGGTCGCCCATAGACATAGCATACAGTGGATACTGTCGCCCATAAACATCAGCGATATTTGCCAACATTAGTCTAAAATGACAAACTTTGGTACGCCCCCGGGTGCGCTGACTACCTTTATTGATGAAAGGGCTGATGAATGGGAATGGGCTCTGGCATATCTCACTCACTACCGAAACACGTACATACATTGGGGAATATGATAAAGTGGGAAATGCAGTACATTTCAAGGTAGTATTCTGTGAGAGAGGGGTAACGAGGCCAGTCGAGTGCGCCCAGTGGCTGTTGGATTGCAGCGTGCACTCTCCCCCTCCTCCATAATAAATAATGATTATTGTTTAATGACACTAAAAATATATCAATATAATTAAATATATAATTTTCTCTATGCATGCATTTGAGAATACGAAATAGACATTATTTTATAGTAAGAAGGCGACAGACGGGTGATGGTAAGTGGATACTGTTGTCCAAAGACATCCATAGAAGTGTGTCCATTTACCCATTAATATAGGTCTTTAGCAGATTACGAGATGTATTGATTAGGTTTAGCATCGAAACTGAATATACCATATTCGGTGGAAATACTGAAAATTCACGAACCAAAATTGATCACATATATAAGGAGTATAAATATACCAACTCCATTCTTTTTGTGCCTCCTTGCAACACTATCGACACCTCCACATAGCGTTGTCATGAGCTACCACGGGAGAATGCATTGCTCAAATCCATTTGCTAATTATCTATTTCCCAATTCACGTGAGTATCGGCGAAGCAGACGAGATTCAGTGCATGCATTGCTCGATGCAGCGTTGGGATTAGTTGATTGAATTTTAATCCATTCATTACCGTACTATAACAATAGTCTATGTCCTTCCACTGATGGATAGAGGCCTCTCTCTAGGCTCGTCAATAAACAGGAACTTCTACTTTTCACATTCACTACTGGCGACTTTCATTAATCGTCAGTCCACGTGGGCTCCATTCGAAGATTCGTCTACCCCATCGGTTTATCGGTTCTGCGACAGATAAGTATGACGTGCCACTGCATCTTCACCTTGGTGATTATTTGAACTATGTGGGCAAGTATAATTCTTCGATAAATTCTTCGTTTTGGAGCAAAGAGACTCCGAGCATAGTTCGTTCCATCGTTTGCTAAGTGATGGACACTTTTTAAATATATCCTCGGTCCACCTGACTGGACCACTTGAATTCCACACTTCGTATACCGATACGTCGTATCTATTCAAGGAAACATCTGCCCGAAGATGGACTGGCCTGATCCATAAGTTGGTTTAAATCGCAGTTGACCACGACAAAATAAGATTAGTAAGCGTTGTGATATTCTGTCAGCGCTTACACGTTCCTAGACAGTTAAAGAAGCAAAGTTAAATGGTATTATCCTGCGCTTCTCTAAGCGCTTGTTTACTTCAATACAACTATAAAAAGCACCATATTAGATATGTTTAATTATTTCATTTACGTTTAGTTTAAATAAATTGTTGAAGTGATGACGGTTCTTTTTTTATAGTGAAGTAGGCGGACGAGCAGACGGTCCCACGTGATGGTAAGTCTTACCGCCCACCCATGGACACCTGCAACACCGTGGGGTGTGCGGGTGCGCTGCCGAGCTTGCAAAATCCTACTCACAGCTTTATTGAAGAATTCCAACCGCGTAAGTTTGTAGTAGAATAAGAAAAACGAAAGGCGACATGCGGCTTATAATGCGTTTTGTTTCGCACGGCAAAGACGAAGAAGGATTTCGGACGGCAAGTTCAGTCCAGACCAAAGACATTTACACTCATTTCAATTTTGATTTTGATTCTTGATGTCTCAGCAGCCGGATAATCCCTCGTCACTCATACTTATAACCGAAGACGCAATAAGTGGATTAGAGGGCATTACCATTGGATCGATGCGAGGTAACGGATTCGACACCGCCTACTTGATTTCACACGTGTTGAATTTATTGATTGATCGGTCACATTTGACAGCTGTGAAATTACTCATAGCTTTTGTTGGTATTGTCATAAACATTTGGGACACGATAGACACCACGCCATATATGATATTATAATTATCTCACCAATGGGACTTTGTTGGAGAGAACTCGAGAAGGGTAGGTTGAGATATTATTCGATTAATTTTAAAATTCCATATTGTGGGTTTTTTTGATTTAATAGTAACAGTTTATTAAACTTCAACTTTTTTGTTGCATAATATTTTTGATAATCAAATAAAAACATAAAGGCTCATTTATCTAAGGAGCACTTCTCGAACGGTTCGGGTGAGAATATTGTATATGATTTTTTTTTATATGAGTACGAATAAAAGGTACACAAATACCTTTATTATACGCGTTCAGACCTGAATTTTAGAATATAAAATTGTTTATCATTACCGTATGCGACCAAATTTCATACGATTTTCGCTTACAACTGTTCACAAGATGATAAAATCTCGATGGTACTGTTGTCATCGAGATTTTATCATCCTTGTTTACATTCCTGTGGATAATAGTGATTAGATGATATTAGCTTTTGACCGATGATGTTCCCTTCTGCTCGCGTTCGAAAAACTCTCCTATTGTAATGACTGAGACTTTCTGAACTGAGTAAACGTATTATCATTTTACTGAGCGATTCCTAACTTACTCTGATATGGCAAGATGCATTTTGCGTTGTTTTGACTTTAAAATTGTTAATTACGAAGAAAACTCGACACTGGCATAATGTGATAATGGCGCTATCGCCATGCGAGAAAAAAATTACTTGTGGTTAAAAAAAATGAATTAAAATTTTGTATTTTCCTGTTTAAATAGAAACATGTTCTAATGTCGGGTTTTTAATATAAAACAATAAAATATATTATTGTTTTAAGATTTCCAATGTCTGATTTTGTTGTTATTTTCAAAGCCGTGTAGTGTATTTACTCGTATAAGCTAATTTTCATCAAAATCAGTCTAGTAGTATACTAGCGATTGAATGTTTAAGGGCTGATCTATGTGGTAGATGTTATAATATCGTAGGAATAAAATGAAGTCATCTAGATACACTGACAAAATGGATTTAGAAATCAGTCTCTAAGCAGACGAAGTCGCCAGCGAATGCTATATCTAGGCAAAAAATATAAAGAAAAACTGCGAGTTTGTTTCTTTTTTGTTAATATGCAAGTTGTATGTTCAAAAACTACAGTATTTATTTTGAACATAAGCTATGTTTGGGTTCGCTAGGAAATCGTTACGCCACCTGAGCGTAGGCAGAACAAGCTGCTATTTTTAATAAAATGATCACAAACATCAATTGTTAATTCATTACAGTTCCCAGCGGGTTACATAGTTAAACGGCGTGAAAAGCCAGGAAATCCCTAAAAACGCTGACTGGTTTTGTTGCTACTGTAACCGAGTGGAACCGCACCGAACCGCTTCTATCTGCTTCAAACCAGTTGTAATACAATAAAAGCCAATTCCGCATGTGATTCACGTCACATTGACAGCGCTCTAGTCTCGAAGTCCAGTACCAAGAATGGAAATTAGGCCGAGTACACACACCGCAATTAGTGGCGTAGTGTAGTGACTCTTGTGAAAACAAATTTAAAACTTATCACTGGCTTGCCGGTGAAGGAAAACATCGTGAGAAAACCTGTTTTTTTTTTATGTACGAAGGCGGCAGACGAGCATGCAGTCCACCTGATGGTAAGTGGACACACCGTCGTCCATAGACATCTGCGATACATGCCAACATCAGTCCAGAATGAGGAACGTTATCACGCCACCGGATGCGCTGCCTACCTTTGCAGATTAAGGAATGGATTGGGAGAAAGGGTTGGGAAAATGGGGAGGGATATGATAGTACGGGATGGGAACGGGTTTTGGCATATCTCACTCACTACCGAAACGAGTACGTACATTTTTTTTATGGACGAAGGCGGCAGACGAGCATACAGTCCACCTGATGGTAAGTGGATACTGTAGCCCATAGACATCCATGATACATGCTAACATAAGTCCAAAATGACAAACGTTGGCACGCCCCGGGATGCGCTGCCTACCTTTGGAAATATAGGAATGGATTTGGAGAAAGGCTTGGGAAAATGGGGAGGGATAGAATGGGAATGGGCTCTGGTACATCTCACTCACTACCGAAATACGTACGTACATTAGAGAAATACGATAGAATGGGAAATGCAGTACATTTCAAGGTGCACTCTCCCCCTACAGATGATCACTCTTAGATCTCGAGATGTAATATTGTTTTCCAAAATTCATAAAACGCGGATTTCCATGCTTGCAAATAAATTGTAGTTTTTGAACAAGTTTAATTGATATCATAATGTCAGTCAGGTAATTGAACTATTAAATTGAATTGTGTTTACTGTTCGCCAGCCACTTACTGTTACTGTTTCCCTCTAAACGAGGCATCAGAACATTTCTACATTACGCGAAATTGCTGAAAGTATGTAGACATTTATGCGGCATCATTGCGGTTAGCGGCGATACTATAATGGCCAATGAGCTCCGCGGGTTGGGTTTTAATTGTAACAATATGTTGCTCTAATCGAGGCAAGAACGTGAGGTTAAAGGGCAGTTTCACCTCATCTGTAAGTTCGGATTTTCTGTTTATGTTTAATTTTGTTGCACTTTTCTAAGTACATATAATTATAATCACACTGGCCTATTAGTAGTAGTACCCTCTCAGCATAAGTTTCTTAAATTCCGGTTGGTTTAATGTAGTCGTTCAAGAAGATTCTTGATCCGTTGAAGATTCAGATCCGTTTAATCGTACAGGACCGTTTCAATATTAAAATTTTATAAAATTTAATTATAATTTTATTTCAACTACAACTCGTTGAACTATTGACTCTTATCTGTTGTCCGTCGTCCTCTGTGTCAAAACGTCCAAGCGGCCAGTTAGTCTTAAGAAGAAGATAACAACGGTGGACGACGCTGCAAGTTCCTTCTTAATGATGCAGAAATAATTAAATCGATGGCAGCAAACTTCAATGGTGGACTGGGTTTAGGTTCTCTGGGGAAAATAAAGAATTACCATAAAATTGTTATTTTATACTATTTTCTATAAAAATAGAAAGATTAGATAGAATAGAACTTAGTAATTAATGTTATCCTTAGTCAATTCAAATTATTTATTTCAGCTATTCAAAAATAGGATATTTCCCCTGAAAAACCCCCGAATACTCGAAACGAAAATTTCAGTTTCAGGGTAACGCTCATAATCGCCATCTTCGCTCTGATGAGAATTTATCCTCACATGTCCTGTCTTGCCGCACCAGCTTTATGTCCAGTTATTTCGCAGCTCAGGCTATCAAACTCTGGAACACTCTTCCCACTAACGTTAGGAAAGCCCCTTATAAATTCTCATTTAAATCTGTCAATGTAACAAAGTTGATAAATATAGTTACTTAGATCTTTTTTATCTTTCTCTGAAACAATCTCTCCTTCTCAATGTCTTGTTGTATGTATTTATATGCATTTTTATATATATTATGTATTAGTGTACCTATGTGTATTGTATTATATGTACTGTTGGTAGTCATTTTAATGATTGCACTATGCACCGCCCTTTGTATGTCTCTTTAGTCAAAGGTTGACTGGCAGAGAGTGTCACTAAGTATAAAGTCCGCCTATTGTACAATGTTTCTTTGTGCATTAAAGATTAAATAAATAAAAAAATAATTAAAAAAGAATGTTGATTTTGATTTGCTGCTTATTTAGTATGTTTTAGTATCAGTTGCTAGTTTAAATACTAGCCTTAACAAAGTTCTTCCTGTCAATAATGTTTTTAATGTCACCCTCTGTTTACAGATTTCAAACTGTAATCTGAGCTTCAATCGGCAAACATTCTACTGTAAACATGCAATATTTGAAATCTTTCGTTTGAAAATACACATGCCAGTAGTTTTAGTGTGGAAAATATAAAATAGGTTGAACTGGATCCCCTGCGGCGGGGCGGTCCTATTCGTATAACACAAGAATTTACTAATACGAATTGATATACCACACGCATTAATAAATCTATTGTTATTTGGTTTGAAGTGCAAGATAAACACCGTTAAATATGTTTTAATAAAGCAATAGGTATTTAATAAGCAAGCAAAGCACCCGAAATAATCACATAATTGAGGCACAAGATCCCAGTCTAACCATCCCATCTTCATACACGGTGTATAACCTCGAACGCTCTAAGAGATGTGTGTGTTCTCGTCTTCACGATGCGGATTGCTCTGAGGAACTATGCGACATAATGAAAGGTCAGAGATGCCTCTGGCATGGTACTGTTTAATCTCACGTTACCTTCTCCAGACATTCCCTCTTTATATATTCATGTTGTCTCAGGTTTCCATTCCGCTTATCTTCGTCAGATTTCCGGGCGCAGTTCGTTCCTCTGCATCAACTCCTATATTTTTATTTAGCGTGCCCCGCTGAGGCGTCTGTTTGTTTGTTAAATCTAGCGCAGTGTGTTGGTCTTAATGAAGTTTTTCCAGCTCTTCGGCTCCCCGGGTTTGATTAGGTTTGCTGCAGAAAAGTTTTAATGGAATTTACTCGTCTTTATATAAATTAACGACTACTTCAATTTGCAAACTCATTTGAGTATTTTTATATGAATATTTTATAAGTTTTCTTTATATATAAGTATATATATATATGTAAATGAAGATCTTTGTACTTCATTCCTAATTGACTATAGTGGTGGCTCTGTGGAGTTTGTGCCAGTCGATGGTTACTCTATGGTTGAGCCAATGGAGGTTTGACAGAAGGGCTTGTCATTTTTTATATCGAAGATTGTTATATCGAGGTTTTACAATTGGGTCTAATGACAAAATATAATAAGATAGTGAGAATTAAATTAGAGAATCAATGAATCAATAGCATTAAATGTTGTTTCTCTTTTCAGAGCAACGCAATTTGTTTTGATTTCGAGATTTATCTCTAGTGCTTGATAAAGAATATTTATAAGTCACATACATATAATCCATCTACATTTCTTCCGCTTCCCCACTGGTTGAATTCCTACTATTATCTACTACTCGGTTAAAATTAAAATTAGTTTAAATAAGACTTGCAGACAAACTACTAGCTTATAATTGGTTTTCTTGACATGTAAGATTTTAAACTTTTGTTATCGTGGTTGAACATAATAATTGTTATGTAAACGGATACTCACGATTTATTATTAATTCATTATAACCGATATTTCGGTTCAGTTACATGAGCCGTGGTCGCGGCGAAACTGCGGAGGGGGGTGCAGGTGTTGTTGCTATTCACAAACAAATCTGTCTACCCTCCATTGTGTTGGTTTTTGATTCACCTGCCCACACTGAATTTGTTTTTGTTGATTAACTTTCTTGCACACTATACTAACCAAATCACCACACACACGCGAATTTGAAAACTCGAGTATCTTCATAAGAACCTACGAGTCGTTTTCGTTCGCGCTGCTAAAAAAATTACTAATTATATAGAGAGTGGTGAGTCACCGCCATCAGCTGTCCTATCATCCACTGCTGGACATGGGCCTCCTCACGCATATTGTCTTGTTCAAGGGTGTAACAGGATATACGCCACCCTGGTCAAGCGGGTTAGCGAGAAACTACAACACTCTTTTAGAGGTGGTATAGTTCCTCGGGGCTTGCGGTAGCCGCTTTGTTATCTTAGTCGCCTTTTATGGCACCCACGACCTTTTACCTGTTGTTATTCGAAAGCCGACCGACGCCACACGGCCGAAAGGTGAATTGTGATTTCTAATTGATCCGTTCCGTTCCCGATGTCGAGCGAAAAAGGTGTGTCAAGGCTGAAAGAATAAGATGTTTAAGGTGTTACAGAGAACGGCAAATAAAGTTGTAAGGTGTTAACAAGAGATCAGTGTTATTTGGCAAATCCCCTACATGTATGATATATTAACATATTTCCAAATCCCACATGATATCTTCAGCGAATCATTTATCTAACATTCCCCTACAATTACATGGTTCTGAAAGCAATAAATTTATGCTAATAACTATGTTCAGAGGCAGCGTGGGGATTCATTCTGGAAATTTATTACTCTTACGACACTGTGGGATTAAAAGTTTGGCTGCTTTTGCGTATATATCTATTAAATGGGTTTTAGATGCGTATGTTCATCTATTTTATTTTACGTGGACGATTCAAGTGAGTTACACCAGCCGTGGTCACTATTCGGTACATTTGAGCGGTATATTCAGGCTCTGTGTAACAATTATTCTATACTTTATTATCGGCATTTATCTCTTCTCTACTGGATATTATAGGCCTTTTCTAGCTTCCACACACGACCTTCGGCTCTTCGCGTCGCTTATACCACAATGCTTCAAGATGAACTTCAATCAGCACGTTCTACTCCTACGCTCTGACTCCCTACGTTTAATGTTTCATATTTTCTCTCCAGCTGACTGTATGATTTTGAAACGAGGCCTCTTACTGTAGACCTGATCTTTAAGAGATGAGGGCAGTGCCAGATAAAGCCGGCTAACGCCACAACACGGCCCTAAGTTTGTGGTCGCTAACTGTAAAACGTCTTAATTTTCTGTTTTTTTAAAGATTTTCTCCAGGGTACCGCTGCGACTAAAAAATCTAGAGCAATTTGTCCGTTACAATACGAGTGGCATTTTTCTTACAAACAACTCTTATAAAGGAACAGCTGTACTAACAAAAGAATTAATTAGAGCGACCCTTTCGTTTTAAAAATGTATGAGTTTCACAGAGACGTTTAATGATCGCGCAATTTATTAATAAGTCTGTGGGAAGTCTGCAGGAAATCGAAAGAAACCTTGTGACGGTTGTAAATCATTGCTCTCTTTTGTTAGAATTAAATGTATATACTTTTGAACGGCTGTAATATTGAGCCCCCAATTTTTTGGAGAACACTGGGACCTACTAACAAAATGGTGTCCTTTGATTTGCCACCGATGCCAGTGTTTCATCACAGTATAACTTTTAGTATTATAATGTCAACCCCGTACTCCCGAAACGCTGGGGGTGCGTAATGTCTTACCTCCCTGGGGTCTTCCTTACACCTAGAACTACAAGTTCTATACTATGCTCGTGTTTCATCAAACACGCGACTTTCTGGTGTCGCTAGGTCTCAGTTGATAAGCTGTTGCCTATAAATACATAGATGCCAACATCAGTCTGTAACGTATGTAACTGTAATCTAACCAGCCCTTCCTCTTAGCGTCCTCTGCTGCATATGCCCACGGCGATCTGGATCTCACCCGTTCTGGCGTCAAGCGTCAAGAGCTGTATTCGACACTCCCTAATACATAGGCGCAAGTCAGGTTTTTAGCCTTCTATATGGAAGTGTCGCCAAGTCACTACGTGTGTTCATTAAGTAAATAAATATACAATACATAACAATAGCCCATACATCTATAGTGTGGATGTAACAACTTTATCCAACTGGTCTTACTTCTCTGTAAATAATCCACCCACATGTATTAAGACGCGACATCATGATCGTTCACAATAAAGGGCGTGCCAGCATTATTATGTTAATATAAGTCGACGTGGATAGGCGTGAAAAATTGGCTTATAATGCTGTCTAAGATTTGCATTTTGAAGTGAATTCATCGATAAGCTATTCAGTAATGCCTGTCTGGGCCAGTGGGACGGCTGAGAGGGCGATGGTTTGTGGGATGTATCAAAAATAGCTGGACTGATGACGTCACGAAGGACTCGCGCGAGCTCTAAAAACCGACTGATAGGAGATTTCGCAACCACCATAGTATGAAGCTAATGGAAGTAGGAGCTGCTCGGTGCCGGAAAGATTGTCAAGTGCTCTCAAGCTCCACAAAAGGAAGAGTTGATGTATAAGGGTCAAAAACAAAATTTGTTGGGAGACAACAAAAAGTGCTTCGGAAAATGTCAACTCAACTCCTCTCGTATCGAATAACATCAAGGTTGGTGAGAAGGAGGGAAAGAAGGAGAGAACTAACAGGATACCAAACAGAACCGAGAACAATGGAACCTTTTAGTTGCGGAACCCGAGACTCACATCGGGCCGTTAAACCAGCGGAGTATGTGTCTGGGCTCTACGAGTAAGGACATACACACAGTAAGTGAATGAATTTAATTTGTATTATCAAACGAAGTGGCAACACCTAATCGGGCCCAGTTTGTATGTACTTTAGGTATAAAAAATATGTAGGCTGTGTCCATATTAATTGAATCTTCCGAGCTACTTGGCCGAGGTCTTCTGGAATCTCCTCTCTTTTTTCCAAACGTTTCGTCAACAACTGCGGTTGACATCTTCAGTGGCGACTGCGTTCACTTTCGGAGAGATGTTATCTCTTCGGAATCTCGAGCGCAACTAACTCGAAAGACCGAACTTGAAGACTGACTCGACCGACTTGAAGACAGAAAGACTCCGAAGACATCAAGCTCACGGGGAAGAGAGATGAGAAGGGGGGGACAAAAACAGACTCGATACACACCACACAAACATATAAATACCGGTGCATATAAATACTCGCCCACTATAAATACGGGTGCGCCACAATCGTCGAGTGCAGCAATATAATTAAACTTTACCACTGCAGCAATGTTCCCACCAATAAACCGTTCGATACAATTTACTCTTTTTATCACAACTTTAAATTACTATTGCGAACTGGAAACCCTTTCTATGCATGTTTAATAGCCTAGCACTAGGAATAACAACAGTGCTCGACCAATAAAAGCTAAAAAATAACTGTCAAAATGTTATTCTCAAATTTGTGAAATTCCATTGCTCACTTTGTCACACTGTCGACTAACATCGTTAAAGTAAATCCGGCAATGAGTAGACAATAACTTGATAGTATTTTAGGAAAGTTGTTTCTTGGTAACAGATCTGGTATATTTGTTTTACGTTCATTTAATCAGGGTCCACTGAATGCTCTGATTGGTAAATACGGTACGTGTCGTCGATATGTCTTTCAGTAAGAGTAATTTTGACGTGATGAGATTATGAATGTGAAACCAACGGAAATGTAGGTACACCAATATTTTTCCACGAAACACGCAAAAATGATTGTTACTGTGATGTAATAGATATTGGTTTTGTAATTTTATGTTGATCTATTGAGATGTACCATATATACTTCCTCTCATTGACTGGCCATGACGTCACAAAGGAAACTGACGATCTTGAAATAGATCGTCTTATGTATTACATCTTGACTTTAAGTACAAGTATTGACATCAACGACAACAATAAATAACCTGATAAAATGATATCGACTTTATAACTCATACCTATTATTTAAATATTGTGCTTGATATAGGTCTCTCCCAAGCCTCGCCACCACACACGGTCTTCAACTTCGCTTCATTAAGGAAGCTTCTTCGAGTAGTCGTCGACGTGGTTCGAGCGTCTGGGTACCGTACAAAATTTAATTAACATGATCCATGCCATGCAGTTCATCCAGAGGAAATGTTTTAAATTGTACATATTTGCACCTTTTACCTATAAAACTTGGTATGTGATTTCTGCGACGTTGTCAAAATAAATGATGTAGTTATTTATAAAAATGATGCTCCCATTTCAATATAATGACATCGACGGGCAAATCCTTCACGTTAAGCCTTCAGAAAAGCGATATGTAGAACATAATATCCGGATATTGTTATACATCATCAAAATGCGCGATTGAATGGAAATCCACAAAGGAGGAAGGGCCGTTTGATCTTCAAATAGAGAGATTTTCAATTTGCATCGTTTCATACGAAACCTTGTAAGTAAAAAAGTCCTTATTTATTTTTATTGTAAATAGTTCTTTGTGTTGTGGTAAATACATATTTATATTTATTTATTTATATAATCTACAACCTTTTATGTAACTTGTTTAACAATTATGTTGCCGGTGCTAATGGCCAATACAGATTACATTAACCTTATATACAGTATTTAATAGATTGTGGGCAAGTAAAGGCTGATTCTTTATTAATAAAGCGTGCTGAATTATGTTTGCATTGGTGTGTCCTTTTGTGTGTATTGTGCGTGTGTGTGTACCCAGTGTGAGGGTGTGTATATTTACCAGTTGAACTTTGATTATTCGAACTAAATGGTGCTTAAAATCGTTCAGAAGACGAATTCATACAAATAAATCTCAGATGCCAGGCGTAACCTGGAAAGTAGATTTTTTAAAATGAATTTTATGATTTAAAAAAATGTTCAAATAAAAATAAAAATTTAGGTGAAATTTTGAATAACTTAAAGCGTCATAATTTTGAAACTACTGAATAGATTTCGATTGACTACGAACTATACAAACTATTTTTATTAAAATCTAATTTTGATTTATTAATAAATAGGCCCTCAAGTTTGTCCACAAATTTCGTTATAGGTATCCCATAGGTGTATCCATCCACCAAGCATCCAAAATTTGCTACATTATATTTAAAGCTAAGAACAGAAAAAATCCACCCAACTTACCCTTAACAATAAATAACATTGCTCTACAAGAAAAAACAAAAATTAAAAGCAAGCTCTCGCATCTTATAGGGTTTTTTTTCCATAGACGAAGGCGGTACACGGGCATACAGTTAATGAATAATAAGCAATTACACAGGTATTCTACATGCATACTTATTTACAAAATTCTAAATAAAAAAATACATTCATACATTTATACTAATGAAACAAGGTCAGACATATAATTGTAAAGCTAGCCGAGGTAACCATTTAAATTTACCAAAGACTAGGTCTAATTATGGAAAGAAAATAATCTACCGTCTGATTTAAAAAGTGTTTCCCCTTTTAGCGTGTTTAAGACTAAGATTAGATAAGCATAAATAGACTATTCTTGAATTATTATTATAGACTGTTCTTGAATAATATGCTTATTAATTATTAATAAAATTACAATTTCATTACTTCTTGTCACTGAAATTTAAACGTTGATTATGTTTATAGTATAAAGTTAAACTTTATAAATTTTATTAGTTATTCATTATTAGTTTTTATTAGTATAAAGTTTTTAGTTATAGTGTAAATTTAAACGTTTATAGTTTAGAACATTTTATTAAATTTGACCAACTTCTACTGTCCCTTTTTTTTTCTTGCAATACAATGAAATGATCCTTATAAGAAACTGAGTCGATCAGTATTAAAAAAAAAAATAGTCAATTTTATTCGTTTTTATGGACAGCTCACGCTTGACCAAAAAAATGACTATGACAAAATTATTTTCACAAAAAAAAACCTTATGGTTCCTAATACAGTTTCCCTGTACCTATCTCTTATGGTTTCAGATTTCCCCAAACTGACCCAGTTAAAAAAAAACATTCTATATATTAGTTTACTCTTGCTCATCGGACTATTTATCTTTTAGTTAGCTTCTAAGTTCTCATGTAAGTGACAATGTCCTAGTGAGAATAAAGTTTCTTTGAACCTAAATGTTAAATACGTACTAAATTTGATTTTTTTTTATAAAACTGTACGTCAATTGAGTTAGATGGTTATCAGATAAAATAAGAAAATAATATTTCACATGTTATCTGGAGTAGCTGTTGCGAATCTTCTGAGTTTTGGTTCCATTTTCATGTTTAATAAAATTTCACCGTAGATGCATCTCATGACATCATTTCATGAGCCGTTATACAGACTTTATGGGAAAAATGATAAGTCGTTTCAAATACAATATAAAACTCAAATCGAGTAATAAAAATATTTTGTGCCCGCGTTTTACGACCTTTTGATCGGTAATCATACTAGTTACGACTTCTTGTTTAGTCTACTGTCTAGGAAGTTGTTGGACTTGCCTATTTACTTGTTAAAACGAGGACAATATTTTTAGATAGCTAAAATTTTTTCTTATAGCTACTTTACATTTATATTAATAAATAATTAAATCAATAGTTCCCAAAATACGCACGTCAATACAATTAACTATATGATTTTCATAATTTTATTTCCATTTTCGATTCAATGGGACATCTAGCGCAGCTGGTGTAACCACATTGTTATACAAGTATGTCATGTTTTACTTATTTTTACCTAACCCTCGCAAAAAAATATTGGCAGTTTCGCAAAGTTACTTGTTAGGATTTGACATAAAACGGAAAAACTGTATTCAGCAAGGAATGGAAAAATTTGGGAAAAACTAGATTGAACTATTCTAGTAGATCTATATAGATAAACTGGACAAATAAACTACTAGATAGATAAACAATCTAGATAAATTAAATTATTCTAGATTTCATGAAAGTAAAGATATTCAAAGCTTGCGTGTCTGAGAAATAAAAAAAATCTGCAGCATTCCACAATACTGCTGAGTGGTGGATTTTGACCAAAAACCTCTTCTCGGCGGCAAGGGGAAGTATGCTTCCTGCAATAAGATGTTGAGATGATAGTAACTTCAAAGGAGTTTGTTCGAACGTGCATTTGGCCATTATTATATACTTTCTAATTATTTGGAGTGCTATGAAATTTTTAAACTGCTATTAGCTTGGCGATGAAGGAACATACGGCTGAAACTCGTATGCCTTAAAAAAAATCTGAAAAATGCATTCTTACTTGGTCTGCGTGGTGAATTAAGGCCAAAAACCAGTTGTAGAAAGCCTATTACGGGTCTGCATAGGGATGGTATAAGCCGATTTGGAGTGCAAACTATTGAAAAATGGACGCGTTCTGGTAGGATTACACATACATAACAAACCTATTCAATAAGTACGCATCTATTGAATAGGTACTATTGAATCTATTGAGACTCTGAGACTATACAATGAGAATTGGCAGGAAGACCAAATCAATATTCGCCACTAAAGGCCTCTATTCACGCGTTTGCGTTGAGATTTCAGTGATTTGTCATTAGCTACACGCACAATGCCATCGGCACTGCGGAATGCCAATATCTGCACCATTGTATACGACCCTCCGGATGTGAGGGGCATGGTACAGAGGGGGGAGGGCGGGGGGGGGGACAATAACGATTTAATATATGGCTTATATGTTTATGGACGTATTACGGTGGAGGGCGGTTGCGAGTAACCGAATAATATCACGTCAGTAGTATCGATACTTTATTCCATGCTTCCAGAAATCTGAAATAATATATTTCGTTCATGTAACCGTAACCGGCCCTTTGACCGCCCACTGCTGAATATGGGCCTCCTCCTGCACACTGTCTTGTCTATGAGAGATGAGTGGCCTTAAAACGGCACGCTGTACTGCCGCTGGAGTGGGCGGCGGGTTGGCGAGTCCACTCCTTCAGAGGTGGCGTAGTTCCTCAGCGTTTTGCTATCCTTTAGTCGCCTTTTACGCGACCCACATGAAAAGATGAGGTGCTACTCTAAAGCCTGCACTCTTTTTATAATACGGCAGTATTTTTTTATAATACCTACCTAGTATATTAACTAATCTTAACAATACGGAACAAATTGAATTAGAATTTTTATCAATTTCTCTTTGAGGGAGATAAACGACGTTTATTTCTAGATGTTATTATAGCCAATAAAAACATCATTAATTTTTATTTCTGTAACAGTATTTGTTTCCATTGAATTGATAAAAATTGGATGTCATTAATAAAGTCCAATGGAGCAAAATGTTTTTATCTTTTTAACGAGATGCTATAAGATTTAATTCAATTTGATTATTTAGTTATAATCGGACCGGTCTATGCAGTTTCCTTCCCATTCTGTTATTTTAATTTAATAAATAATACGTGGGAAATGTTGAGCAAATTAATAAATCTTTTTGTATCTAAATTGTATAAGGTGATTCTCCAACTATGTATAAATCTATCTATAACTAATTAACTATGTATGTTTTAGAAGCTTTTTAGGATTTACAAACTTTTTACGATTTTAGAGCCTTTGATAGTAACACAACTAAATCAAGTAACGTAATTGAATTAAAGCTCTCTATTTTTTCAATTTAATCGGATACGTCGGTTTACTGACGATGTACGAGTAATTTCATTTATCGCTCAGATAGGTCTGAAGAATTTTAGCAATTCGGCGGTATTTATTTAAAGTCTTACGAGTTTATAGTACAGAATATATTACCATCAGAATAAAAGGTATTTCTGACGTTACCTTAGCGTTGGTGATAATTTTTTACGGCGCGCTTAACCGTTTCTTTATAGCGAATGGGATCATTTGATCTCCGAGCTCCCTCTTTGTTTACCAAATAAAGACATTGTGACTCATTGTGTTCAACCCCCTTTATACAAACTGTAGCACACACATTCGCGAGAACTGAAACTATTCAGTTCACGATTGTGATGTGAATGACATTTGTTTTTTTTATTTATTTATTCAAAAGAAACTTAAATATTAAGTATACATATATTTCCGCCAAACTGATGACAGTTTGTTGGCGAATAGTGCGCTCTCAACTTTTAACTTTCCGCGTCTTACCTACTTACATAACATCTTAGGTTAGCTTAACTAATTGACAACTTGTCTACGACGTGAACAAGTATATATATATATGTACAACCCATGAGTACTACATGAAACAGTAAGTACACGTCTAGGTATCTATATTTAATTTATTTAACAGTATAGCTTTTAGCCTTGTTTTTAAATACCTGGTTACCACTGCACTGTTCCACAGTTGGACTAATTTGGTTAAATAATTTAGGAATCATGTATTTACGAGTTCTTTTGCCAAAGTAATTGTTCATATTATATTCTACATATCTTCTTTGCGAGTTTTCTCTAAGGTTGCGTATCGGTATTCTACATGTTTTAAAGCTATCCTGGCCATAATCATCAATGGACATGTATGAACATGTATATGTATTATACATGAACATGAATTTTTTGATTCTTTTCCTAAATTTCCCCTACTGTACCATATTACACTATCGTCCTACGTCTCTCCATTTCTGTATATAGGTCTTTCCCAAAGTTCGCCTCCACACACGATATTTGGCTCTTTTCATCCTTCAAGTCGTCGGTCCGCATAATCGCAGGGCGTCTCACACTGTGCTTGCGAGTACATGACTTCCATTCGGGGACTCGTCTTCACCATCGGTTATCGGTCCTGCAACAAATGAACTGCCCATTGGCACTTTTAAAGTTAACTATTACACATTATTGCATTATTAGATCATTATCATTCTATTATTAGAAGCTTAGTACCCTGCCTTGATAATAATTTTTGAGATGGAGAAAGCACGCTGTAATCCAACAGCCGCTGGGTGCGCTCGACTGGCCACGTTACCCCTCTCTCACAGAAGATTACCTTGAAATGTACTGCATTTTATCTTATTTCCCTAATGTACGTACGTGTTTCGGTAGTGAGTGAGATGTGCCAGAGCCCATTCCCATCCTATCCCCCTCCTCCATTTTCCCAATCCATTCCTTAATCTGCACAGGTAGGCAGCGTGTTCGGGGGCATGCCAACGTTTGTCATTTTGGACTAATGTTGACATGTATCGCGTATATCTATGGGCGACAGTACCCACTTACCATCAGGTGGACTGTATGCTCGTCTGCCGCATTCGTCCACAAAAAAATATATTTTTTGAATTTTGGTTTATATTTTTGTCTACTCTTCTGAAATGTTACATATTGTGGAAGCACATCGTTCCTCACGCACATTATTAAAACGGAAGCGATTGCCGAGCTCTTTATACTTCTTTATACGCTAAAGAAATACCTCGGGGTGCATAAAATAACGATGTTTTTACTGTACGAGTATAGGTCGACGCTTAGATTAAGGTACCATCCAAAATACCTACACGACGGATTATGAACTCGGTTATGGGTAACGATTCCTTAAACCAGTGTTTCACATTCGATAAGTCTTCGATAAAATGAGCATTCCAAAAGATTGTTTCTGAACCCAATTCCACACGGCCGAAGTTTCGGACAGCAACTGATAGTTTAATAATTTTTATTTTGTTATCTTTTATGTGATGTCTTAATGTTGGAATCCGACATTTTAACATCGATGTGATGCCTTAAAAGTATTTACCTGAAATCATAGCGATTTTTGTAATAGTTTAATCGAGCAACTTGCAATGAAATTGTCTTGCTTCTACCTTTTTACTCCTTCCACGTCGGTGTATGCGGTTAAAGTGAGAACAAATTTAATTTCACAAATCCTGTTTGTTTTTACAGCATACCAGAGTTAACAGTCAACTGTTAAACTCCCATTCACTTGCAAAATATTTTTTTAATTCAAAAACTTTATGGTACGGTACAAAAGGCAAGCTGAATGGTTTATTAAGGCAATCTCTACCAGCTAACCTTTGGCTTGATCAGAGAAATATATTGGGAGATGTATAAATATATAATTTAAACGACAAACAGAATAAATAATTTACCTGTAAATAAATATACATGATGAATACATACAATATCAATATTATACAATATGTTAACATATTCGTATAAATAAATACATTCCATAAAAACATATATATCATAATAAATATGTACACATATCATATAATATACCTACATATTTAAATACTTGATTTAAGTTCTAGAAAAGCGTCACTATATTTTAGATGTCTTTAGGATTTCGGACACGTATAGGTGAGTATGTACTTAAGAAAAACTCTATTGTTATTTGTTATTTGAGCCAATCAATGCTGACTTTTTTAATCAAAATCGAGTTTAAATATACTGCTTGGTTAATTTATGGTATTCAAGGGTTGGTCAGTGAGTTACCGAGCATTTGTAAGAATGATTTTCGGATTGTTTGGAAACTAACGAAGGAATCCTATGCTCTAATGAAGGAAATAATAACAAATTTATCGCGGCCTTCCCTAAAACGCCACCTGCTGCATTAAGATGTAACGCAATAATACGCCACATGGCTCCAAAGAGATATGTTACGTAATGGCCCTAATATCTTATATTAACTCCTGTCCCTTCTGTCTTTAGTAAATAAAACATTAGGCATCATTGTGTTTACCATTAAGGGCATTGTTTGTACTCTTAGCTTCTGAAGAAAAGCCCATTATCTATATGTTTTCTACAATCGCGATCTAAAAATGTTTACCAGTTTTAAAATGCATTAATTTCTGACATCGCGCGCAATAAGGTCTATTTCCTCCTATCAACGTAGGTACTTATTACCTTTAGCACGTAAGAAACTGCAATCGCATCAAAAAGATTAAAACGAGTTTTTGATGTGATAAACTATTTTATTTTATTTTTAATTTTCTCTGTATTGCTATTTTCGGTCAACATTGTCACTTTTCGGTATAACATTTTTTCTCAATAATAAAATATTGGCGAATTTATCATTGCAGCAAAGGGCACAAATGATATTTTGGCATGAAGGAGGAGTGATTAATCACATGGACATGGACCTTATAACAGACAACAGACGTGTTCACGCAATTATAGGCCTTGGGCTGGTAAATATTTTTAGACGGCGATAGTGCGTAACTATATGTATGTACAGCTTTTCTAAATATAGTGTCTAATAAATATGTATGTAAAATGCGAGAACATAAGTTTTTTTTGGAACGAAGTTCCTTTACGCGGCTTTACAAAATAAAAAAAAAATACACGAACTATACAGATTTTATTTCGAATTACATTCGGAGTTTAGAAAAAAAATGCGTGAGGATCTTCGTTCCTGACGGGGGTCCCCTGACAAGAGGGCGGACGAGCAAGCGGTCCCACGTGATGGTAAGTGTTACCGCCGCCCATGGACATTAATTTGACTTTCATTAATAACACCCCAATAGCATGCTAATGGAGATTTCGCTATTCTTCAATGGTTTCTTATTTATTCAAAAGTTGTAAAGCTTTGCCATCGATCGATCTAAAATAATTATTGAACCTATCTGACTCTCATATCTACGGATTAAACCGATATATACCCAAAAGCCAAATTGACATATTTGTCCACAAATTTAGTTTTAAACTTGTATCGGATGCGATTCTGAATTAAATGGCTTAAAATGTTACGTATTTATTTAAAAAAAAAAGTACTCTGCCTTGTATTTATTATGTATGATTTTTCTATTAAAAAATAATAAAATGACATTTCTGCAAAAAATTGAACTCAAAATCGTCAGTCATCAATAATTTTAGTCTACGGGAATACATCTGACATCCTGAATATATGATACATACAGTTTTAAATTGGCTGTAGTCTTGGGGTTTGCTGGTGGTCCTGGTCACGTCTCTGGTCACTCAAAGAGGTACTGAATTTATATTTTTTTCGAGAATTGGTAAGTCACGAGAATACGTTTCCTTGAAAACAAACTTAGAAAAATATAAGTATCATCGATAATCGTGCCTTATTCTATAATATTGTTAAAGCCTCTTTCATGGAAGTTTAAGACGGAATTTGCCTTGAACGTTTTACGTTCAGTCGTGGTCCCGTGGGGCATCGGTGCATCATCGATCCGGATAGTGCTCGTCCCGATTTTATCGACATAAGTAATACTTTTTGCGTTATATCGATATATCTTAATCTTAAATGAAATTATAGTTACAGAGTTTGGTTCCATTCTTTTAATTCGAAAAAAAACGTTAATTTTGATAGAAAGACCCAGCTGTAATAGCCCAGCTACTACAGCCCAGAGACACTAGGCCCTGCTTCCTGTGCAGATCGCATATTCATTTATTTAAAGTCGAATATTGGTCTGGGTCTGGGTGGTGTGTTCCTTTGTGTATGTGTCTCTAGACCAACTATACAAGAAATCCTAGTATGGGCCGTTGAGTGGCGTTATATTTTTATTTTACAAGTACAATTATAAATTTATTTAGTTTCATGTCTTAATCTGAAAGTACTTAAGATTTTCATATTAAACTAGCTGTGCCTTTTTTTTGCCGGGCGCGCGCACGACAACTCACCAAAGTTTCATCGAAATCGCATGAATGGTTTACGAACGCATAGAAGACGAACAAACAAACAATCATTATTTTTTATATATTAGAAGATAAGTCATAACATTTTTCTTTCACATGTTCACTGATTTTTATGTATACTAATATGTTATATAATATATACCACTGTATTTGTAAACTTTGGTTACATGTAAGTGAAACGATAGCGTTAGCTTTAGTTGTGTTTTTAATTTAATTTTGTTAATACTTCCAATAGTCCCTGTTTGATAGTCTAAAATAATATTATTTTACTTAACCTGAATGTTTTTAAGGTTTACGAGGGAAAATTAAAAAAGAAGGTAAATGAAAATGATGGAAAAGGTCATTGCAGGGACTACGTCATTTTCTGTTATATCAATTTCATATACAATACTTAAATTTGTTTAAAAGTGTGCTAGTACAAAACTTGTATTTTTTATATGATTTTGAAAGTCTCTTACAAAAAATATATGATGTTAATGAGACAAATCCAATTCAATCACAAGAACGGATTTAGATTCTCAGAGCAAATGTGTTAGAGCAATAATCATAAATCGATATCGCCAAAATTGGATGCACACCTGCACAGCCCTAGGTCTAAAGTTCAACATCACCACAGTGATGCGGATGGGATTACAGTGAATACCACCTCCCAGATACACGGGATATTGTGAGGGGAATTCGGAAATTTCATTTCATATGCGAAGCTCTCGGATTACTTCGCTTTAAGATTTACGGGACGGGGCGCGTCTTGCGATGAAAATTTTCACCTTATGTCTGTACGATATATGGTATCTTAGATTTATATAAATTGTAATTATTAATTAGACATCTTTTAAGAGGTGATTTATAATGAATAACTAAACAAAAGTCGGAAAAAATTATGAGGGTAATTTTTAAAAGTGGTCTATATATAAATTTATTTTGCTGATCTATATCGGTAGGCAGCACATTCTGGGCGTGCCAATGTTGTCATTCTGGATATGTATCACAAATGTCCACGGGCCACAGTATCCCTTACCAACAGCTGGACTGCCTGCTCGTCTGCTGCTGTTTTTCTATAAATAAATAATAATTATACTAATAGCATTCTGTTGAGATAATTTAATTACAATGTTTTTAATTCGATTTCGAGTATAATCTGGCGTCTTCGAGTATAATGTATATCGAGTATAATTTTAAAGCTGGCAAAATTCATCTTTGTCGTTCATTGGAAATGAACCCCTCCTCCCCGCGACGTCCTTAACGCCTTCAGCCAACACGGTACCAGAAATTGGCACGTACCTGGTCGCTCCTCACCGACTCCCGATCCTGTGCTACCCTCCCAAAGCAACGTCTTAAACCGAGGTCCGATCTTTCCGCCGTAGCCGGCGTGGGAGCCCTTAAGCTCGTTGCACCATGCACTTTCTGCCTGAGCGCTTTCTGCGCTCGTCCGAAACTAAACACGGTCGGTGATTTTTGAAAGACCACTAGGGCCACGAGAATTAAGTCATGATTTTTTTATAGAAAAAATTGTATTCTGAGCTAATTCCCAATGTAAGCGGCCGACCTGAGCCCGCATCTTGCGAACACGACCGCAACAATTCGTTTATTGCTCAAACTCCGGTCGTAATTTACGCTGCGCGACAAACTTCCACCTGTTCCTTGCGGTCGCGGGCAACGTTCGCGTCCCTAGAGATTGATGCCCCAATTTTGGTAATGGCTTATTATACAAATACAAACATCCCCTATGTTCGTATTCGGTGAATTGTGTATTTGGAAGTTTTGTAGTAGATGTAGAAGTTTTTTGGCCTAGATGGCACTTACCATATATCTATCGCGAATCTCATCAATATAGTATGTATCGGGAGTGAGTAAACTTTCATTGATTTAATAGAGTAGGAATGGAAGAAAGGCGGGCTCTGATGATTTGGAACATTGGCCAGTCGAGCGTTCGGACGAATACAAATTTATTTTGCGTTCGTAAACAAGGTATTATTCTATCACTGTTCTATATTAAAATAAAATGTAAAACTGAAATTTTCAGTTAGAAAATCTTAACCAAAATCAACAAGTCTATACCGACAATGAGGTCCGTTTGCTCAGACAATATTTCCAGAGAGTCCGCTTTATTCAGTTACGTATTTTTATTGCCTGTACCTATTTGAATTGTGATGTCGTGTGACAGACATCTATCTGCTATTGTAAACTTAATACAAGAATGTGCAGGAACCGTAGAAACCCGTGCCGGTTTATGGATCCTAAGTAATTTTATAAGTAATGTTGTACATGTGTTTATTATAATAAAACAAAAAAAAAACAATATATCAAATAATATCATCACTGATTTTCCTGTAAATGTTTCATGAACAATCGATATGCCCTCACAAATTAATATTCCAACATGTGTTCACTGATTGTTTTTCTGTATTGAGGCGTGTAGGAGCAAACAAACCGACGACCGCTACTAGTAAAATTTTAATCAACTGATGTGACAACTGATTGATATATATATATATAATATATATAATTTGTGCTTATGTAGACGATGCATGGTCAGAAAGAGCTACAGTTTGAAAGAACACAGCTAGACGAGACCATTGTCCAATAATTGAACATATACAGAAAGAATAAAAAAGGCATTTAATTATAACTTTTGCACTCTCTCCTTCTCTACTATTTCGGCAGGTGTTTTTTTTAAATTTCCATGTTGTTTTTCTTATTATAATAACGTTACAGCCTTTTACATATACTTAAATGCATATTTGTGGAGATTTTAAATGGTATGTCTATTTCTCTAGTTACATTGCTTCAACAATATTTTTAACACGTCTGTAATCTTCCATCAAAATACAATAAATAATCCTAAGTATTTTTTTTATAAAACTGAAAAAAAAAAAATAGTTATCACTAAAACTATCTGAATGGATTCATTGAGTGAGATTTAATCCTCAGACCGAACTGAAAGTAATTTTCAGTGAAACATGCAACTATAAATTAGGTAGCAGTGGAGTCGACCCCGTGTGTCCGCCGCCTTTAGAATAGCACCACGTCATCACTTCGCCTGGGTGTCCTAAGAGGTGACTAAGGGATAAGAAACTTGCAACCACAAGCCCCGAAAACTGCACCACTGTCCAGCGCGAGCGTGGCGTTTTAAGGCATAAGACAATCTGCACGTGGCCAATGTCCAACAGTGAACGAGAAAATAGCGCTGGTTACGGAGTGAGGAGTACAACAAAATTACAAGCTGTATATCTCGTAGGAACGAGGTGCCCCACCCAACCAACATCACAACAGTTAAAAATAAATTACAAGCTGTATATCTCGTAGGAACGAGGTGCACCACCCAACCAACATCACAAGAGTTAAAAATAAATTACAAGCTGTATATCTCGTAGGAACGAGGTGCACCACCCAACCAACATCACAAGAGTTAAAAATAAATTACAAGCTGTATATCTCGTAGGAACGAGGTGCCCCACCCAACCAACATCACAACAGTTAAAAATAAATTACAAGCTGTATATCTCGTAGGAACGAGGTGCCCCACCCAACCAACATCACAAGAGTTAAAAATAAATTACAAGCTGTATATCTCGTAGGAACGAGGTGCACCACCCAACCAACATCACAAGAGTTAAAAATAAATTACAAGCTGTATATCTCGTAGGAACGAGGTGCACCACCCAACCAACATCACAAGAGTTAAAAATAAATTACAAGCTGTATATCTCGTAGGAACGAGGTGCACCACCCAACCAACATCACAAGAGTTAAAAATAAATTACAAGCTGTATATCTCGTAGGAACGAGGTGCACCACCCAACCAACATCACAAGAGTTAAAAATAAATTACAAGCTGTATATCTCGTAGGAACGAGGTGCCCCACCCAACCAACATCACAACAGTTAAAAATAAATTACAAGCTGTATATCTCGTAGGAACGAGGTGCCCCACCCAACCAACATCACAACAGTTAAAAATAAATTACAAGCTGTATATCTCGTAGGAACGAGGTGCCCCACCCAACCAACATCACAACAGTTAAAAATAAATTACAAGCTGTATATCTCGTAGGAACGAGGTGCACCACCCAACCAACATCACAAGAGTTAAAAATAAATTACAAGCTGTATATCTCGTAGGAACGAGGTGCACCACCCAACCAACATCACAAGAGTTAAAAATAAATTACAAGCTGTATATCTCGTAGGAACGAGGTGCCCCACCCAACCAACATCACAACAGTTAAAAATAAATTATACGCTGTATATCTAGTAGGAACGAGGTGCCCCACCCAACCAACATCACAACAGTTAAAAATAAATTATACGCTGTATATCTAGTAGGAACGAGGTGCCCCACCCAACCAACATCACAACAGTTAAAAATAAATTATACGCTGTATATCTAGTAGGAACGAGGTGCCCCACCCAACCAACATCACAACAGTTAAAAATAAATTACACGCTGTATATCTCGTAGGAACGAGGTGCCCCACCCAACCAACATCACAAGAGTTAAAAATAAATTACAAGCTGTATATCTTGTAGGAACGAGGTGCCCCACCCAACCAACATCACAACAGTTAAAAATAAATTATACGCTGTATATCTAGTAGGAACGAGGTGCCCCACCCAACCAACATCACAACAGTTAAAAATAAATTATACGCTGTATATCTAGTAGGAACGAGGTGCCCCACCCAACCAACATCACAACAGTTAAAAATAAATTACACGCTGTATATCTCGTAGGAACGAGGTGCCCCACCCAACCAACATCACAAGAGTTAAAAATAAATTACAAGCTGTATATCTTGTAGGAACGAGGTGCCCCACCCAACCAACATCACAACAGTTAAAAATAAATTATACGCTGTATATCTAGTAGGAACGAGGTGCCCCACCCAACCAACATCACAACAGTTAAAAATAAATTATACGCTGTATATCTAGTAGGAACGAGGTGCCCCACCCAACCAACATCACAACAGTTAAAAATAAATTACACGCTGTATATCTCGTAGGAACGAGGTGCCCCACCCAACCAACATCACAACAGTTAAAAATAAATTAGCAAACATTTCATGGCGTTTTTCATCGAAAATTTTATAATTGAATATGATACAACAGATAACCAGTAAAATGCCTGTATGTGTCTGTGTATGTATGAATATGTTTGTATGTGTGTATGTGTGTGTCGGCTGGGACTAGTCTAAACAAATCATGGACTGAGAGTTAAAACACTTTATTAACCTTCTCCATCAATTAATTTCTTCGTGATCCTCAGTGCTCTACTACTCGTAAATTAGTTTCATTATCACTCGAGTGCAGGTGGCGCTCGCTGCACAATGCATTTGTTTTGGCGCGACTGCACCAACTCTTCGTCTTCCTTTGTTAAGACTTTATACAGTTAAAGTTAAATTACACCTTAGTTATTTTTAACATTAAGTTTAAACACGATTTGAATTTATGTAACAATACGTTTATATACGATATCACTGTATCTATAATATAATTTACATAAAAAAGTAAAATGTATACGAGTATTATATGTTTATAAAACACCTGACAGCTATTAGCATTGCTGAAGAAATAATTGCAGCATTCGTCTTACGTGACGCAAAGAAATTAAAAATTTAACTTACATATTTACTAAAGACTAGTGATTTTATTTTTGGTACCTTTTCTTGTAATGAATGAATTTTTGTGAACCTAGAGGCTTTTAAGGGCCACCGGACGTATAATTCTGGTACTACAACGCGCATAATAATTAGCGAATTTAATTAACTGACAATTACAGGGTAGATTAAAATTTAATTTCGTCGCGAAAACCCGACAATATCATCCGGTAGATGGTAGGATAATCATCGGAGCACACTCGAACGCTCTTATGTTAAATTAAACGACACTTGACGCTTGGTGTGAGTAAGAGAATGTAGCGTGGTTTAGCCGTTGTAAAAAGCATCATTATTTTCTCCCTCGTAACGACTCCAACAGCGGTCAATGTGAAGTGCGTGCATGCTTGTTATTAGTGGGTCTTTGAGTTTGAAGTGTTTGTCACTAGTCTTTAGAGCGGGATATAATAGGTACACAAAGACCAACTACGCCTACTCATCCAGCATTTCTCACATTGACTCCATCGCAGAACCATAGCGAATGAATACATAAAATAAATCGTTTATTTTAACAAAAAGGCAACTATTTATGGAGATCACAATTCCATAAAGGCCGACAAAGAAAAATCACAAGACAAAAAAAGCCGTGTCTGTACCTGAAATATTAAAAATAGTCATTGTAGTGTTATGTACACGTGATACGGAGTCCAATTTTTTCGAATTTTTATCGGCTTGTGTGTCTGTCTGAAACCGCAACACACAAAGAACGGATTTTAATAAAACTTGGCATAAAGTGGCATAAACATAATAAACTGGCTAGCTTTATCCCGATCCGTTACAGAGTTCCCGCGGGAATCACTTGAAAGTTGACGCGAACGAAGTCGCTGGAACCGCTAGTTTATATTTATAAATAAAAATTGAATGATGTTCGTTGGTAAGCGCATCACTTGAGAACGGCTGGACCGATTTGGCTATTTTTTTTTTAAAAATGTTCGTATTAGTCCGAATAAGGTTTTTAGATAAAGAAAAATTGGAAAAGTTTCCTGGAAAATTGGAAAATTCGGGAAAAACTGAAAGTGCTTTTTTCTACGTATGATCTATTGAAATTATTGTATTATTGAAATTTGGACAGGACAACGTCTGTCGGCTCAGCTAGTTTACAAATAAACGAAAGACAAATGTGGTTAATATTAATGATTATGTATCCCTCAATCGGTACCGTCTCCGCGTATTAAATTTTTATCAATATCTTTGTGCTTTGCTCTAGTGTGGGGCGTTAGGCTGATATCGAAAAAAATTAGGGTGAGGATTCAGATCAAATTTATCTTACCACGTTGTACTTCCCTTTCGATGGGATAGGAAAGGATGGAAGTTAGTTGTAAGATTTAGAAACGGACTTCGTGTATCTGGGCTGAAATATCGGCTATAGAGAAATCGTGAGTTATTATTTTTAACATTTATTATGGTCAACCACGATAACAAAAGTTTAAAACGTTAAGATTCATTCCGCTGACTCTCAGCGCTTACACCAATCAAAACTCATAGATAGCACAAACAAAATTAAATGCAGCGGCGAGGTTCGACAATGCTTATATAATTAGACTTCATAATTTACTGGAAAGCGAAACGGGAGTCCTTCAACGTCTCTCATTTTACCTGAACTCGACAAAGAGCTTTGTTTGGTAATGAATGAATTTATAAAATGGAGAGCTGTCTTCATAGGGATGAATTGTTAAGGTAAGTACTCATCTGATAGATTAGGTAAGAATTTATCAAATTAAATAAAATTATATACAGGCCGTGAGATGATAGCTGGCTTTGAAATAGCGCCACCCTGTCTCTCCCCGTTGGGTGTAAAGGACGACAAAAGCATCTCACAGAAGGCTACCATGAAATGTAGGTACTGCATTTCCCACTTTAACCTATTCCCCAATGTACGTATGTGTTTCGCTAGTGAGTAAGATATGCCAGAGACTATTCCCATTCCTTTCTACCTTATACTTCTCAAGTCTTCCCAACCCTTTCGCCAAATCCATTCCTACATGTCCAAAGGTAGGCAGGGCATCCGGGGGCGTGACAACGTGTGTCATTTTGGACTGATGTTGTCATGTACGCGGATGTCTATAGGCGACATTGTCCACTCACAACCAGGTGGACTGTATGCTCGTCTGCCACTTTATTTCTATAAAAAAAAACAAAGTTGCTACCACAAACCACTTTTAAAGAGTAGACTCGCCAACACGATTAGCTAGCGTGGCGTTTTAAGGCCTTGGATTCCTCATGCACAAGACAATGTGTATTAGGAGGCCTGTGTCCAATGTTCAGCAGTAGACCATAAGTGGGTTGGTTACGGTATGTACATTACATTATTTTAATCATGTTTATGTATGTATATCCATTTACAAACTGTTATTTGTGACTGAGCAAACTGATTTTAGTTAAGATTTTTTAACTTAAAATTTCGTTCTTTCAAGATACCGTTCACACATAAATATGCTGTAACATTTGATTTTTAAATTAGAGCAATAAAAATCTATATCTCTTTGTTTAAGATGTTTGTTTGTTTAAAAGCAAACTATTTGGGCTACTGGAATCAACAATAAAGTCGATTTATTCAGGATAGTTTAAATTACAATGTTTAATTACAATTGAAATGTAGCAATTTTCAGCACAATATAGAAAAGAACAATATTTAGACTAGCCTTTTAGTATGAGCAGACGTATTCAACAATACATTATTTGTATAAATTGGATTTAAATTTTATTTTGCATATTTTAGTTATACATAAGGACCTTTTTAATATAATTAATCCTTATTCTTTTAGTATGTAAGTAAAAATAATGGAGGGCGATGGTGCACGCTCCATTCTCACAGCCGCTGGGCACAGTCCACACTCCAGCCGCACACTAGACTGGCCTTAGTTTTCTAGTTTGTCCTATTCTCCTATGTACGTACGTGTTTCGATAGTGAGTGAGATATACCATCCCATCATATCTTTTCCCATTTTCTCAACCCTCTCTCTAAATCAATTCCTACAGCTCCAAAGGCAGGCATCGCATCGCGGGGCGTGCCAACGTTTGTCATTGTGGACTGAAGTTGGCATGTACCGTGGATGTCCAAGGGCTACAGTATCAACTTACCACCAGCTGGACTGTATGCTTGTCAGTCGCCTTCTTCCTATAAAAAATACTATTTTCTTTTTCTAATTACGACCTGTCTTTTATTTTTATATCTCTCTTATTTGTTCTCTTTAAATTTTTGCAGTACGTTAGTAATACTCGTAAGTTAGTAAATAATAAGTAATTAATGTTTTACGTTTTACTTCTCAAAAATTTGTGCGTCCACGGATATAAAATAGCAGTGCAATAATTTGACTGTCATCTGCAAATAGGTACGTGTTTTACACAAATAAATTGAAATTGCAATAATTTATTAGATGTCGTGACTACGAAGTGATGCGCCAGCCGCTCTTCGCTGAAGTATGAGCGCTCTCTACAAACTTTTAAATTCATTTTAACTCGCATGGAAAGTCAACTTGTATTCGTAGGTATTTTTTAAAGATTTTACTAGCGAGTGTGTCTGCTTTTTAATACTACAAATATTAGCAATTCTGTGGCAGCGGTCAATAAAATGCGAACAGTCGAATTAAGCCTCTAAAGACGAGTTATCCATAGTGGAATACAATGAATGCAAATAACGCGTGTTTTGCACCCGTATGTTAGGGATTTATTTCTGAATAAAAACAGGTAGTGTTGAATGAAAAAAAAACTGTATTTCAATGTAAGGCGTGTGTCCACACACGGTGCTGCGAACAGACGAACAATGGCTTATTCCGGTTTGATCGCGTGATCAGTTTCTTGTCCTATCTGACCACCGCGTAAATGTCCATTCTGATCGCGTGATCAGATGCTCTTAAAAATATTTTTGTCTCATCTGTTCGCGCGATCCGATGCAACAGCCAAAATAATTAAATATTTTGCCTCAAAAGAGTTGTATGGGGTCACTTGAAAGTGTGTTAAATGGCAGACGGAACAGACGAACAGCTGATAACTTGGCAGTTGGTCGCGTGATCACGTGATACCGTGTTCTAGACGTCTAAGTATGTAAATGACAATGTCTCTCCTATACTACTGCATGTGATTTCCACTACTGCATAGCGTGTTTATCCTGGAAGGTAAGGAATCCTGGAAGGTTTATCCTGGAAGGAAGGTAATCCTGGAAATTCCCTAGGATTTTTTGTGAATGGCGCTCAAATAATTTTGAGTATAATGGTTTGTAAAAATACGAGTAATATAGATATGTCTAACTAGGCATACAAACATCCTGAATTGGAAATTGAACTCTACGCTAGCAAAGCAAAGGCTTGTAAAGAATATTCGCTTCGCTATGCAGTTTTAAATTTTCAGAGATTCGTTTCGAGTGTACGGTGAAAAAGTTCTGCAAACAATTTGTTGAAATTGTTTGAAAATTTACTTTGGCGACTTTAACTATGAAAAAAATAACATTTGTGAATGTATTTGCACACACTATGCGGGTTTTTCGAGCAGCTCAATCGACTTAATTTTTGAGCTATATTTAGATAAATCGCGATGGAATTCACAGAGTTTACGTAAATATTTTAAATATATTCAGCATCTTTAAATGTTTTCCAGAGCCATGCCAAAGTATTGTAGATACGACGGTATTCACTTAATATTATTTAGACTCTGTGTTCATATGCCACCATTTTGCTATAAAAATATAGGGTAAATTATTTTTTTATATATAGATTTCAAAACCTTGTTCACGGTTGAAAAAAGTCGACGAAGTCTTAAGGATCACTTCGTTCTCTCCTCAACTTACAAAGATTCCGACAATTACAAGTCTTTTCGAGTGGTAGTCGTCTAGTTAAAGTGCAAATTAAATTTGCAACGTTGACAAAATTGTTTCAAGTCTCAGTATTTTTGTTGAGAAACTGCCAATGAAGTAGAATAATCTTCTATCGCAACCCTTGTTATTCTAGACGGTTTAGTTTAGCTTAATTGGTAATAGGGTTGCCAGTTTCTTAATCCCCAAATGACCAAAAATCACAATTGCATAATTTTATTTGGTCGACTTTTCTATAAGTTAAAGTTATATTTTTGTTATCTGTTTCTCTCGGTGGATATATATTTAATTAGTTAATAAATATTAATCGATGTATACTGTGTATATTATAGTACTTATTCTTATGTATATACAGTGTGTTTTTTTTAACTGGGACAGTATGGGGAAATCTGAAACCATAAGAGATACAGGGAAACTGTCTTAGGAACCATTAAGTCTTTTTTTGTGAAAACAATTTTGGCGTAGTAATTTTTTTGGTCAAGCGTGAGTTGTCCATAAAAACGAATAAAATTGACTATTTTTTTTTTTTAATGCTGATCGACTCAGTTTCTTATAAGGATCATTTCATTGTACTGGAAGAAAAAAATTGGGACAGCAGAAGTTGATCAAATTTAATAAAATGTTTTTTTGGTTTTACGTTAAACTTGTTGTGGTTATTTTTATGTTTATATAAGGAGTTAAATGTTTGTGTGTTTCGATTTATTTCCACCAGTTTTGGGATGTTTGTGTAAGTCTATTTTTTATTTCTTCTTGACATGTTTTAATTAATTAATAATATTTTTTATTTACATGTAAGGACTCATAATAACAATGTAACTTAAAAACTGTGTTAGTTTTAAATTCTAATTATATGATTACAAAAGATAATTTAATATTCGCTTATTAGTATTTGATTAGAAAAAGTGGTATGCCAGAAAGATAAGATATGGACATATTTCTCACTGTCACATTACTGCAGATCAAAGGCGTGAAATGAAAAAATAATCTTGAATATGAATGGGTCCTAATTGCTCATATGTCGCTAGGAAAATAAAATAAAACAAGTTATCAAACTTAAAGAAAAGAGTATCTATCATTTTTATTTATATGTACGAAGGCCGCAGACGAGCATACAGTCCACCTAATGGTAAGTGGATACTGTCACCCATAGACATCCGCGATACATGCCAACATTAGTCCAAAATGTCAAACGTTGGCACGCTCCCGGATACGCTGCCTACCTTTGGAGATATAGGAATGGATTTGGAGAAAAGGTTGGGGAAATGGGGAGGGATTGGATGGGAATGGGCTCTGGCACATCTCACTCACTACCGAAACACGTACGTACATTAGGGAAATAAGATAAAGTGGGTAATGCAGTACATTTCAAGGTAGTCTTCTGTGAGAGAGGGGTAACGTGGCCAGTCGAGTGCGCCCAGCGGCTGTTGGATTGCAGAGTGCACTCTCCCCCTTAATATAAAACAAAACAAGTTATCAAACTTAAAAAAAAGAGTATCTATCTTAAGTATTGATCCTAATTGAACAAAGCCGCACTCAATTTTTGCCATTCCTTTTTATCACTAGTATTTATTCATAAATGCCAGGTATTGTAGTTAGGTGCACGGTATGAAATATCGCGTCCAAATGCCGTAGTACAGTTCACAACACACGTTTCAGGGGAGAATGCATTCCGCGTTTCAGACTTTACATTGCTTAGCCCTGGGGAAATCTGGAGCATATTGTTAGTACTACGTATAACAGACATCCGGTGATACACTAATAAAGAAGGGTAATAGTACCTATATCCTATATTTTAGGGGCAGAGTGTATGCTGCATTCCCACAGCCGCTGGGCGCACTCGACTGACCACGTTTCTCCTCTCCCACAGAAGACTATCTTGAAATGTACTGCATTTCCTACCTTATCGTATTTCTCCAATGTACGTACGTGTTTCGGTAGTGAGTGAGATATGCCAGAGCCCATTCCTATCCTATCCTATCCCTCCCTATTTCCCCAATCCATTGCTTAATCTTCAAAGGTAGGCAGCGCATTAGGGGGCGTGCCAACGTTTGTCATTCTGGACTGATGTTGGCATGTATCGCGGATGTTCATGGGCGACAGTATCCACTTACCATCAGGTGGACTGTATGCTCGTCTGTCGCCTATTTTTCTATAAAAAAAAATCTACGGGTATGTAGAAGCTAAAACATGTCTGGTCACTATGTTCCTTACACATTTTTTTAGGATCTATTGATTTCATTTCTTGATTTTCTAATTTCGTTTTTGGTTGAGGTAAATACAGGTAACTCACGTAATTTAGGTAACTTGAGGTATTGTTGTGGATAAAAATAAACATTCTAAATTATATAAGGCTATTTAAGTTACCTTCTGTATAAATACCTTCTGTCTGTAATCTGTCTAAAAAATTTAACTGTATAAAGGAATCTCGAATTATATTTATTACCACGAATCACTAATTTGAAAGAACGCAATCTTGAATAACTTAATATAGTTTATTCCCATAACGATTGTAATGCAATGTTGCTTCAAATGAACAGAACATTGATTTTCGAAAGATATTTATTTTTAAAATCCAAAAAATCGAACTTAATATTATTTATTTATTATATTATTGTTAAGTTGAGGGTTTACTTGGACTCAAAAGGCTTACAAGTAGCGTCAATGCGATCTGAAAGATCTGTTGTGACCTTCGATCTTACAGGACTAAAAAGGTGATAATAAATGATCTTATGTTAGAAACTGCAGACGAGAGGTACAACTATTCTATAAATGAAAGTATGTAAGATACATTTTACAAAGAACTTGTAAGTCTTTCATGTTTTTTTGTGTAGTCAATATTTCGGACCAGCTACATTAACCGTACTTACGGCGAGGCGGGACTTACGGAGTTTGGTTGTATAAAACTCTTGAAGGTAAATCTGTCTACCTTACTTCTTATTCGTTTTGATTGGTTCTGCCGCCAATAGATCTTCTGCTATTACTGATCTTTGCTTGTCATTATTTGTCACGGTGCTCGGCGTTGATGTGCTCTTTAATCTCTATGATTACTTTGATTACCATTCGCTTATTCTGTCCAACGTACAACGTATTCTTATGAGCATCTTATTGAAAAAAATACTCGCTTGAGTATTCGTTTACATAACAACTATATGTTCATTTGTATTGACAAAAAAAAATCATTAAATATTAAAATAGGCACACTACGAAACTGTGAGGATATAGCAAATAAGAAATGCGGACGGTAGAAGCAGTTTTGGTACACCATATCCTTGTGTAAACCGCGTGTTTGACGTGAACTGTTTATTCTTTCATCCGCAAACCCGAGTCGTAAACATCACGGCGAGGTATCTGGCGCAAGGTTAGTTTACTCATACATTATCCGAAGGCTCGCGTAAGCCCTCCTCGTAAAGCCAAATTAGGCGCATCGTGTGGAAACATACGGGTTGATGAAACTGCGTGCACACCGAGGACTTATTTCTAAACGAATTATACATACGAGATATGTCTTATCTATTGTCATGCATTGCTTCTGAAAATTAACAACGGTAGTGGCCACATATAAAAGGGCGGGGGAGGCCACATATAAAGGCCATATAAAAGGCCACATAGCAGGGGACGTGAGTTGTCCATAGCTGCGTGTCCCAAGTTGGCGCTAAGCTTTTACTTCGCTGGTTGTTCAGTCTATTCGGATCCGTGTAGGTACCAGGTAAACAAGGTAATGCCAGATAATGCAGGTAAACGCTCTCCCGTCAAGTGAACCGACGACGCCGTGAAGAAGTTTATCAGTAGTGATTGGATGAGAAGAGCGAAAAATCATGTGTTGTGACAAACCTTGGGATAAGCCAATATTCAGCAGTGGACAAACATTGGCTGACGGCATGGTATGATATATTTTTTCATTATTCATACTCTGAAAGTAGGTCCGAAGTTGCCTGTGGAGCGAAGTGAAAATAGTCCAATACACCCTAGGGTGAGCGTTTTCAACTGACAGACAACTGAAAAATTAAGAAAAAAAAAGAGCTATTTTCACATTTCTATGTAACCATGATCTAACTTCCTATACAGCCACTCCATTACAGCGCGATGTAAAATTGAAATAACATAAAGAAACGCACCCATTAATTAAAGAGTATATTTTTTAAATTACTTTCCTTGTATTCGTAATGAAAAGCACAGTGTTTACCTAGGGGTTCACGACTTATTTAGTCCCTCGACCTATTGGCGCCCTCGCTGCGCTCGGGCACCAGACCCAGTGTCGAGACTGAAATAAGTCACTTTCACCCCTAGGGTAACAATGTACTATTTCATTTCTCATACTCTGAAAGTAGACCATAGATTATCTAAGAAGCGGGCTGAAAGTGATACGTTTAAGCTCTAGGGCCGGAAAGTAGTTTAAAAAAATTTAGTCAATAGATCGTAGTTACACTGGGCAACGGCAGAAACCTATACAGCCACACTTCGATTAATACTATATTAATTCTTAACTTTGTAGAATTTTTGTTTGTGATGTTATTGAAGACACCGATTAAACCGCGTCAAAATTAATTTAGATAGATAGATCATTGACATAAATTAGAAATAATCTATAATAATAGGTTCTTTTTATCAAGCTAGCAATAAGTACAATTCAAAGACTGGCTGGCATTATGGCGCTTGAAAAATGTTGCGCGTAAAAAAGAAAAAAAAGGCGGAAAAGCGAGATTAATGCAAATTCTTGGGAAGTTGAAGTACCTAATATTTTTTGCATATATGGCTTGTGTTTACTTTCCTCATATTCGAAATGAAAAGTAGAGTGTTTAATTCAGGTGAAAGGCACCCATTTCAGACTCGAACTATTGGCGCTCTCACTTCGTTCGAGCGCCAAAATATCTCGTCAGAAATGGGTGCCTTTCATCCCTTAGTTAACAATCTACTATTGTCTATGCAATGCAGTATCCACTGCTGAACATGTGCCTCCTCGTACACATTGTATGAGGATGAATGACCTTAACGTCACGCTGGCTCAGCAAGTTGGCGAGTCCACTCTTTTAAAGATAGTGCAGTTCCTCAGCGCTTGCGATAGCGGCGTATCCCTTAGTCGCCTTCTAAGGGCGCGGGTCTTGCGGGTCTCGTAAAAGACCCGCGGAAAGAGATGGATGGGTCTTTGCTATTCTATTGCCGGCCGACACCACAATTCTACTCTATCATCATCATCATCATCTCAGCCCTTGGACGTCCACTGCTGGACATAGGCCTCCCCCATTGTCCGCCATTTAGACCTATCTACTCTATACTAGGATATAAATTATGAAGACGGACGAAGATAATGTACTAAATGATACTGTTTATGTTATGTAAGTACATTGAAGACACTGTCTTATTCATAAGCATAGGTTCTAAGTAAGCTTGTGTTTACCTAATTTAAAGCTAGATGAATACATTTTTGTTTAAAATAATAACCCTTTGAATCACTATTTGCTATTTGACTTTACTATTTGATAAAGCTTGAAAACGAAGACGGACGAAGATGACGTACTAAATGATACTGTTTATGTTATGTAAGTACATTGAAGACACTGTCTTATTCATAAGCATAGGTTCTAAGTAAGCTTGTGTTTACCTAATTTAAAGCTAGATGAATACATTTTTGTTTAAAATAATAACCCTTTGAATCACTATTTGCTATTTGACTTTACTATTTGATAAAGCTTGAAAACGAAGACGGACGAAGATGACGTACTAAATGATACTGTTTATGTTATGTAAGTACATTGAAGACACTGTCTTATTCATAAGCATAGGTTCTAAGTCAGCTTGTGTTTACCTAATTTAAAGCTAGATGAATACATTTTTGTTTAAAATAATAACCCTTTGAATCACTATTTGCTATTTGACTTTACTATTTGATAAAGCTTGAAAACGAAGACGGACGAAGATGACGTACTAAATGATACTGTTTATGTTATGTAAGTACATTGAAGACACTGTCTTATTCATAAGCATAGGTTCTAAGTCAGCTTGTGTTTACCTAATTTAAAGCTAGATGAATACATTTTTGTTTAAAATAATAACCCTTTGAATCACTATTTGCTATTTGACTTTACTATTTGATAAAGCTTGAAAACGCCACCTCGCGTATATTTCAGGCACTAAGGGAACACAGCAACCACAGTATTTTGCAGTTAAGCTTGTCTACTTTTTACAGCTTTTAATTTTGCTTCCTTGCAATATGATCTAACTTATATGAACGGACAGCGGCAGTAATACATTTGTAATGAACGGTGGTAACCTAAGGATACCTATTCTGTACACACATTTGTGAGATCGTCAGTTCGAACCTGTGACCACTGAGTTTTTTCTTAAGTATCGTAGTTATTTTTTCATTAATTTTAAGAAAACATTTTAAGGAAAAACATACGTGAAATTAAAAAAAAATCATCATCATCACGCGTCAGGCGGAGGGGAATTCAGCTATTTGTGGCACATTTTTCAAAACAATATTTAGGTAACAGTTGTAGAGATCTATGGGTTCGTTCCAAGAGCATATTATTTATATATTTTTACAGTTTTACGAAAGTTTACACTGTCTCAATTTTGGAACTACTGAACAGATTTAGCCCACAACCTAGATGTGCATATAAAATAGATTTAGGCCAAAGTTTGATTTCCTTACCCATTGACGGTTAATGTTAAGAATGTGTCCTGAAGTATGTCCACAAATGTTATTTGAAGTACAATTAAATATTACTGTAGTGTTTATGTTTATTTCAGTATTTTATTTTAATTTATTATGTATAACATTATTGTACGTTCATTCGTATTATTGTACGTTCATTCGTATTCGTATTATTGTACGTTCTTTCGTGTTCGTATTATTGTACGTTCATTCGTATTCGTATTATTGTACGTTCTTTCGTGTTCGTATTATTGTACGTTCATTCGTATTCGTATTATTGTACGTTCTTTCGTGTTCGTGTTATTGTACGTTCATTCGTATTCGTATTATTGTACGTTGTATTGAAATTAATTATGATTTTTATCTTAGTTGTTGTTGGAATCGAAGTTCAGAAAACATTTCGATAAACAGAAATCCATGAATATTTAGGCCTAACTTGTTTGATTATAAAGGTAGAACTCTAGTGCGGTAGACACCCGAAAATATTCGGCCTCATCAAACGTTTATTAAAGCCAAATTAAAGACAAAGGCCGCGTTTATATCGCGGGTTAAAAACATAAAACGGCTTTTTGAAAACCACAAACCACGCCGGTGACACTATTCACGTGATCCTAAAAAGCACATGTGTAGAAAGCGATAGTTGCATTGTCTTAAATTCATAGCCTTTAAATATGATCTCTGCTCTTACATAGTTGCGTAAGGCTCCACATATCCTCCCGCACCTATTCTGCTTCCACCTGCAAAGCGCTCATGCTTATACTATACAACACACAAACTCCTGTATGATATCTGTTCTTCGATACAGGCTATGTCCTGACTATTCGAGACATAAATTCATGGCTATTAACCACGAATTCAATTCATAATTCTGATTTCTGAACAGAATCTGCACATAGTTTCAGGCTTCGGGAATAGTCAAGTATACAACAACAGTATTCAAGTATTCAAGTATACAACAGTATACTTTGTCTGTAGACAGTCCACCTTACCACCGTAAGTGGATACTGTCGTCCATGGACATCTGCGACAAATGCCAACATCAGTCTCCAATGACAAATGTTGGCATGCTCCCGGTTGCGCTGACTGCCTTTAGAGACTTGGAAATGGATTTGCAGAAAGATTCGGGAAAATGGAAGTTAAGAAGTATAACGTGACCAGAAGATTTCTTCATTCCCTTACACCCCCCAATCCTCCTTGGGTACGATGGGGTGGGATGGGCAGTTAAGAGTATAATGTAATAAGGAATAACTATTATTACATTATACTCTTCATTAGATGGGATAAGAAGGGATGAGATAGAATGGGATGAAATGGGCTCTGGCATATCTCACTCATAACTAAAACACGTACCACTCACAACCATTGGGGAAAGAGGGTAGGAGGAGATTTGCAGTAAGTTTTACGATAGTCTTCTATGAGAGAAGGTTAAGTTGAGAGAGTAGAGCACGGCCAGCGGCTGGATCCCAAAGGCACATAGTACCAACGTAATTATAACAAATACTCGTATTTATGGATGAAGTTGAACGCTGACTAAAATTCTGGGTGGTCCTTTATATCCCATTTTTGAAAAGCCGGCATGGATCGTTAGTAGATACCAAAAACAAAATTAATAAAAAGAAAAAAGACACAAGAATCTACCAATTTATTCGTAACGTGCTTTGTAAACACGGCCTAGGTCAAATTAAAGGCGAAGGGCCTTCGCCCTTTCCGATTCCGGCGTCGCAGGGCGGAACTCATTTACCTAAAATTGCTCCCAATTTATTAGGATTCCCAAAATAATTCTATCTCAGCCAAGACAATTTATAAACGGAATGTTTGAATACATTTTTGCTTCAGTTATTCTTCACAATAAACGTAGCCGCGTGCAATGTACTTAACAAGACAAAAATGATGGTAACACATTTTCAAAATGCTTTGTAGCATTTTTAGGTAACGTTATCTGAGCAAAGAGAGACGTCGGTATGATCTTATCGATTTTGGTTATAAAACTTCGAACTTAAAATTTCGTTATTTCAAGATTCCGTATAAATAAATACAATAGAACGTCTGATTTTTATCTTTACAATTTCACTAAATTCTTAATATTTAAGACACTAGAAGCGATAAGGTACCTTTTCTTAGATAATGTTACCTATGTTCTTCAAAAATGCCATGGATTCAAGTACAGTTTTGTTTTCGAATGGCAAATGCTGAAGTTTGTTAAGATATATTATCTAGATTTTATTAGACCAACTGTTGTTCACATCCATAGAGCTGTTGTTCACCTTTAAACACTCTAGTTCAAGGCCCCAAAGATAAGTTCACTCTAGAATGCATTTCACCAACATATATACAAAACTGGGACATCTCAGGTTTAAAACTTATAAACACACCCAAAACAATTCGGAAAACGAATTCGCAAAGCAAATTGCATTTTAAATTAGTCGTCAAAACCCAATTAAAATTCGCCCTAATTCTGTGCCGGGGACCTCTGCAATATGGCCATCCGTTTGATTAAAAATAAATCGACATCTCAATGTCCAGTTAAAAAGTTATAAATGTTGAATTTAAACGGGAATAGAATCTTTACGATTGTACTTTATGTTGTGATCGAAATTTTTAATGGTTCCGAGGTCGTATTTTGCGAAATATGTCTCTTTATTTCGTCTGAGTCGGGGTAACATTTCTAAGTGGTAGCATGCGTTTTTTTTTTATAAGAGCAGTCTTCAAAATTTGGGACGTTTACTAAATCCTATAATGTCACCCTTTAACTTCCCAATGTAGGGCACGTGATTACTAAGACCTCCCTTAGTAATCACGACGGTTTCGAGCTATAAAACACCACGCTGGCCCAGTGCGGATTTATATAGGCCATTTAGTGACTTTACTCAGCGTCTGCAGAGAAATTGCGTCTCTCTGCGTGTTCTAGCGACTGTATAAGGTGGAATGCTCCGAAGAACAACCGCACTGCCCGTCACAAAAGTGCGGTGCATCCACATTTCCTTGATACGGAGGTAAGGTCTAAAAATCGTTTTTTGGCGAGAACCCGTAGGCTGTGAAACGAACAGCCTTGTGAGGTCTTTTCCTTATGCTACGACATGAGGTCCTTCAAGAAAGCTGTGAATAGGATTCTGCTAGGCCGCCCTAGTGTTGCCTTTGTTCATTGGCTGCGTTAGCTACTTTTATAACTGCAATGTACCTTCTCTTATGTCGAAATAAATAAATATAGGCCACGCACATGATAGTGTGCATTTTCAGCAGTGGACGTAAAAAAAGTGTTGGTTACGGTTTATAGCGGTGGGGTAACATTGTATTAGCTTCGCTTCATTTTATTGATGTTAAGTATTTTACGAACTATTAAACCTCATGAGTTAATTTTGAATCTACTTTCAAGCGCACGAGAGCTCCGACATTAAATAAAATGTGTAATAAAACCTTTTTATTTTGCCCTTAATGAGTTCCCAGCCCGACCGCTCGCTGACGGCGGTTTATATGACCACTACCATTTGTTATTATGGCAATTTGATTTATTCACAGTTTTACAAGTTTTCTCGTGAAATTAAAAAGTGAACGATAATAGATACCGGTTAATTATTCTATTTTATTAATATATTAGCCACTGTTCGCTATTTCGCTCGCCTAGATTTATTTGCGTTTAATATTGATTCTATACAAAATTTGTCAACCTATATTTTAGCCCCGTAACACACTTCTGAAAAACAGTAAAACACGTGTTTAATTATCTGTATTGTAGAATATTTTAATATACGAAGTTTCAAGTTCATAGGGTCCATTAAATATTTTTTTCAATTCAAAATCGGATGCCTCCTTTTACCTCCTTGGGAATTGATTATCGAGAAATCCCCTTCAGTACATTTCCAGCTGCAGTGTTTTCGGTTCGGCTGTGATGAGTCAGTCCGTCATTTCTTTTTACCCACGACGGAACGGAGATAGGGTAAGAGAATGTACGAATATGTATGTTAGTGTACTCCTTTGTTCTTACTTTTTGCTGAAACGAATGGACCGTCCTATTTTGAAGTGGTTATTGTATTAAATCAAATTTGCACACCGTTTTTCGGTTATAACATCAGCTCATTGTATTAATAAAAAAAAATAGTTAATGAGGTATACACCTCATACACCATTACAGTCGTACTCATACATCATAGTCGTACGTCGTACTCATAGACTCATACGTCGTAGGGTATGCACCCGTCAGCATCTGATGCTGAAGCCGGAGGTGGATAAGCGAACTCCTTGAAATTTTAAGGTGCGATGGTGGTGTTTGGACTCATTTTTTGGAGTTGTTTGGTTCAATGTACAGTTCCAATACACAGAGGAGAGTCTCTGTGTATTAGATTGTTCGTGTATTCGTCTCTGTGTGTCTCTGTGTGTAACAGAGGCGAAGACGAATGAATCTCTTTGTAGTTAATAGTTAAATAAGAACAATACTTTACATTTATACACATCAGTGTCTGATACTGAAGCCGAATGTGGATAATTAGAATAATAAAAGATTGATGTGATTATAATTTCTGGAATAATGTTGGCACGTATGGCAGATGTCCATGGGCGACAGTATCTACTTACCACCAAATGGTATCTACTTACTTACCAGTATCTACTTACTTACTACAAAGAAAAGAATGCGTTTGTTCAAATGCCTATTTGTATTATTAATAGGTAAACATGTATAGTTTATATGTAACCTTCAGCGTCTGATGCTGGAGCGTGAGGTGAATAAGGGAACTCCTTGAAATTTGACAGTAGAACTATCGTGATTGGACTAATTTTTTGGCGATGTTTAGTTCGATGAACAGTACAAAGGGGACGACAATGCTGTATGTTATAGCAGACTGGGCGTGTCTGACTAATTCTCACAGAAGACCACTATGTATAAACGTGTGAAAGTTGTCAAAACTCGAGTCCCTTCCGTTACCATCTCATGTCATCTTGTTTCCTTCATCGGATGGATTGAGGAAATCGACATGGACTTGGTAATATGAGATATCCTTATTCTTAACTCCGAAAGTTAAACAGGCATCTGCGGACATGTCAACGTTTGTCATTTTTGATTGATATTGACATATCAGTCAGATAATAGCGAATATATATCACACGATATTAAGTTAAGGAAAGTAAGTTATAATCGATATTAAGGAAATACTCGATAGATGAAATGTGTTCGTTAAATGAAATATAAACTCAACACTCCAAAATAAGTCGGTACATTTAATTATAGTTTTCTTAAGGAAACTGACGCAAATGATGAATCTCCACTAATTTTGTGTTATGGATCGCTTTATACCATCTCATAAAATGGATAGAATCAGCTATTCGGTAGGTACCTGTGCAAAAGTTTTATGTTATTTTTAAAAACGCCTTCTCAGTATATGACTGTGGTAAGGGCTAGGTAAAAATGCAACGTTGCTTGATGAGCTGAATCTTTTTGCTCAAGTTGTACATCGAATTTTGCCGGGAATTACAGGCAAACTACCTTTCCAATTGATTAAACAGTGACAGTTACATGATTATCCTAAAGGGTTATTTTAAGATATCTAATTTCTTTTCATCGAGAAGTAAACATCAAAGCAACTCACATGAACTTAGTCTAACTGTTAGACTATTTCATAAATTTAAAGTCACTCTGAGAGCTATTGAGAGGAATAATCCTTGAAGTATTTTGCTGGATAAAATTCTAAAGGAAGGTCAATGAACCAAATTCACTGACATACCTCACAGAATTAGTAAGCTAAGGTAGAGGCGGAGAATACCCACGGAGCAATCTCGACACATGCCAACAAGAGTAAAGAATGTAGAAGAAAGTAGAATGTAGTCAACAGTAGAATGTTGGCACGTCCCTGAATGCGCCTCCTATTTTTATAGATTTATAAGTGTGTTTAAAAATGGATAGGAAAGGAACTAGAATAGGAGGCATAAGGAGGAGTTTTCTTTCGTTATTCTTCCTCGGAGGACAGGATGGGTTGGAATGAAAATAGACAGTAGGTATAATGAGTTTTGAGTTTCTTTTATATTCCTCTTGGGACGAGATGAATTATGAAGGAGAGTAGGCAATTTAATGGAGTGAAAAGATTCACACACACTTCCTACACATTGACATTGAATGGAGAACGGGCTTCAACAATTTTCACTCGCTCATAAACAAGTTGGTATGTTTTATTGCATTCTGCAAGAGAAGGGTAACTTGATCAGGTTGGCGCGTCCATCGGCTGAGGTGTTGTGTTCTGCCAACACAAGCTACAACACAATACAATATAGGTACAAATATAAATGTGCCCAGATGGGTGAGAAGCTTTAGAAGTTTTTATTATTCTCTAATCGGTCTACAAGGAGCTATAAAATAATAATAAAAATTCCTACTTACCATTAACACGTAACATTAAATTCATTTACAAAAAAACATTTGACCTGAATTTTCAGTATCAAAGGCTGCGGTCGCGCCGTTTCCACAATAAAGGCGGTGTTTAGAATTTATGACTCGACTTTGTTACCTTTGCTTTAGTTTACCCTTTGAAAATAACTTGTAAATACCTATTCCGCAGCCTTTTTATTGTAACTTACCGCTTAATATTTCCTAAATAGGATTTTGTTTTTGCGGTCAGTTTTCTCACGAGACTTTATCTTGGAAGGACGTTTCTTGAAGACTTGTTTTTACATTTTATTCTGATTAATATTTCTTCGAAGAATGCTGCTGTTATTTATTGATAAATATGCTGTTTAATAATTCAAAATTGTGGCCCATACAACTGAGTATTTACCTAAGTGCGGATTTTTTAATTATCACTTGCTCTGCTGTTTATTTACTACTGTAAAAATATGCGATAATTATTTAACGATCCAATTTCTTTTCTACGCATTATAAAAATTAAATAGTCAATTATTGCAAAAGAATAATCCACATCATTAACCCGTAAAGACTAGAAAGAGCGAACTCTCCGCAGCATTTAATTCGTCTGATAAAATCATGAGTTACGGGAGGTCCAGAAACGGAATCACACGGGACTATTTCACTTATTTTCTCGTTGTGTTTTTGATAATACAAATATATAATTGACTAGTCGAGTAAATGGTTAATTTGTATAATGAAATTATATAAAGATAAGGCATTTTTTGTTGATACAAAAATATACCACAAGTTCGTTTATTTCGTAACTTTGACTTTTTGTTAAGATGCACGACGCAAAATAGAAATGTTTCAATAATGTTTGACATTGTAGGCATAGACATAAGGCATATTGCAGGCATTGAAAACCTATGGTTATTACTGATTTTTACCCAATTATTACATTGTTATTTAATTATTCCTTAATAAGGTATTTTTTGTTGACAATATCACAAATAAAAATATACTTATATTTCGTAACTTTGTCATTCCAGTCTCTCAAGGCGCACGGCATAAGATAGAAAACCTTTCTGGCTGAAAGAAGTACACCCGTGTTATGAATAATAATAAATCGTTTCAAGCGACTATTTTTGAATCGGGAATGCCTTAATTATGATCTATCACTGGACTGATAACCAAAGGAAAAATGTGCCCTCAAACCAGATGGTTTTACGATGGTTTGAGCATGGAAAAGTGGTAGAGGCTAGATGAGAATATACGAAAATTTTGGAGAGCAACAGTGGAAGGGCTATATGTTCAATAAATTAGGCAGTGACAATTTAATGCGAGCAACAAACAGAACGGTTGAAGACACAAGATGGAGTCGTATATCTACAACAGTTTGCTCTGCAAGTTATGAGACTGTTTTCCTTTAAATTTAGGGTAGTGTACGTGACCTAAAGCGAATTGTAAAGGGGACGGTTGTACGAATTACGAGCAAACTTCCAGGGACAGTTTAAAACTCGAGTTTCCTTACGGGGTATTCTTGAAATCGTGATATAATACTACGGACGTGTGTGGAGTGTTAGTAATTGCAGTTAGTTTGAAGCAGTTTATTATGAGGGTGCCATGTAGCGATTTAAAATACTTTTAAAGTACCTATTTTGTTTTTGTAACTGGCTACATCCATAGAAATGTACACTCATCAGATCAATTCATAATTAATTAAATTGACATAGTTTTGGAGGCAAAACATCCTTATTTTTGTATATTTAGTATTTTATTTTATTTATTTTTATGGAAAGAAAGTGGCAGGCGTGGAGACATCCCACGTGGTGAAAAGCGGATATTGTCGTACATGAATATCCGGTATACATGTCAACACCAGTCCAGAATAACAAACGTTGGCACGCCCTCGGATGCGATGCATGCCTTTGGAGATTTAGAAATGGATTTGGAGAAAGGATTGGGAAGGGATAAGATAGAATGGGATAGGAACGGCTTTGGCATATCTCACTCACTATCGAAACACTTACCTACATTGGGGGAAGAGGATAAAGTCGGAAATGTTCTTACATACTATAAAAATAAAACACAAATTACGTCCGCGATACATACCAACCACAGCTTTGTCTTTTGCCCGCGGCTGTACTGGCGTGGTACGTACACTGATGCATTGTGTAATGGAATCCACATGGAATCTTCCGGAAAAATAACCCACACGATAGTGAAAACCGCACTGACTTTTTCTTAAAGTTATCATAATATTCTGTCAAAACAGTGGCATTATGAAGCTAGATTTAATGTGCATCGCAGGATTTCCGTTCAAGCTACGAATCCAGGAAGTAAACACATTTAGATAACCGAGATGTTAATTTATTATTCACACGCCATTAATTTTGCCATAACTCGCTTTCGTCGCCGCCATAACTCATGGGATTGCATAGTAATATCTTGAGCTGTTGAAACGTTATAATCTTCTGACACTGCAGGTATAATAATGTTATGTTTATATTTATTTTATGTATTTATTTAACAAAATGCAAACTTCACAGACTTAATGTTATAATGAGTTCACAGACTTAATGTTTTAATGAGTTCACAGACTTAATGTTTTAATGAGTTCACAGACTTAATGTCGTTGTACACATTAAGTTGAATTTCATTTCAAAGCACTCGCCATTGTAAAAACGGTCTATCAGAAAGTGAAAGCCTATCACCATTCAGAGGAACATAACCTCTCACTGAATGGTGATAGGTTCTAAATCGACTACCTTTGAGAGTGGGATAGTTCAACGACATGCTGTTCGAACAGCACGTCGTTGGACGAAGTAAAATGTGTTCAGTTGATACTTCAGCGCACAAGCCTAAACGTGCTAGTAGTACTCCTTATGAGGCTTAACTTCAGCCTTGTAAAGCATCGAACGCTTAGCCAGGTTGAACTAACGCTTTGCTCTGTTTATACACATTGAATTTTTGAGCTTTAATTGTGTTCTTTGCATGACTCTTAAATAAGATTTTACTTTACTAAAGATCTCGGCACTCGGAAATTTTTAGGGGGCAAGCAAATTGAAGCTTTTAGTAGTCAATGCACAGAATTGTGTCTTACTTTACTGAGGTTGAATTCGGTTTGGTTCAGTGGAATCCAAATTGAGACTTTATTTCTTCGCATTCAGATATAAGCCTGCCACGACTCAGCAGTTCAGCCCCGAGAGGTGTTCACGCGACCTCAATAAAAGGGATTGAAATTTTTGAAAACATCAACCGATTGGAACCTTCAGCCATTGGCTACCCATTTAGCGTAATCTTTGTGGTTCTGTTCTTGCTGTTTCCATTCCATGCAGCCGGTGTGCATTAGACCATACTTGAATGACTCGGCTCCTACTCCCACGGGCTTATTCCTACAGATTGTATACAAAACTTTAAGGAGTAATTTTTTAAGGACTTTATCACACAAAGAGACAAAGACTTCTAAAAATTCCCAATTTCCGAATCCAATTCCATCTATTTCAACATTCAAAAGGAACCTTTTTTGAGAACAAAGCCTTCATACTCCACCATCAATCATCCTTAAGCATTGTTGAAGGCGTCTGAAACTTCAGGGAACCCCTTTGAAAGTAATAAATCGATGTAAACCGAAAGTTGTAGCTTCATCCAAAGGAAACTTGTTTCACTCCTCAAAGAATTTTGGACGTTAATTAAAATTTTTGGAAGTTTTGTGATTAACTAGCGTGGAACCGCGGCTCGGTATTCATCTGAAATTTTCATTGTTTTTTTATCGACATTGTTCGGACGTCTTTGATTAAATTTACAGTTTATTTATATTACCACCAAGCGTTGATAGCATAGGAAAGCGGCGATTGCCTGTGGGGTATCTATTCTCGATAGTCATTATTGAAGCCTTGGGGAGTCCTGTACTTCTAAATTTCTACACAAGTACAGATTTTTGATAGATATCCATGAATCTATCACTTGCCACTTTGCTTTTAACTTTTTAATTGGGGTTTTTACGTTAAGCACTATAACGCTTTACTCTCAAACAGTTTTGTATGGTCAGCTGTTAGCTGGCTTGCCGTTCATCATACACTGCGTTTACACTGTGCTCCTACATATATCTTGGGATAAAGTAAATAATTACAAGTATTTTTCTTTACGATCAACCTAACGATAAAACAAAATAGGGTCTATCTTGGAAAAAAAGTTCTGTCTGAACCCGTTTTGTAGAGCATTTGAAGTCCCCAACGTTGCTACATTATCTAAAAGCAAAACAGTGTAACGCCAGCCCATCATATACGAAATGAGGGTTGAGGAATATCTTGTATGTTTTGCCAAGAAAATTTGCAGACATGCCCATGTGCCACATGCTATGAAAATTTCCTTAAACATGCTAGAGATACGGCGTTCTATTTAAGTTTTATAATGGTGATTGTTTATTCTGTGTGTTGTCTGCTTTGTGCGGTACAATTCACATAGCGTGTTTTGTAAACATTTTGCTTACAACCTTAATGCATTCTACCGAAATAAATGGCTTTTTAAATATGATTCAGTACGGCCCAACGGCGAAGTTCTTTGTGAAAATATTCTGTTTTAATCAACACAAAATATTTCTAGTATGGTTTACAAGATAAGGTTGTAGTTTTTGTTGAAAATGCAAGCCATAACACAATTTAGTGGAAAATTGGATAAAATGCTTTTGAAAAGTTTTAGTGCTTCTCTCATCAATTGTAGAAAAGCACACACACATGGAGGTTTTTGGACGACGCGACGTAACGTTAAAAACGTTCTTAAAAAATGTTAAATGAGGGTAGTAATTATTATACTGCTAATTTTATTGTGCTTAAATAAACTATACATTAATTTTTTTGTTAGCTTCTTTAACGTCCCGCTGCAGATCACAGACCTAAATTACTAGGGTGTGTCGGGCCATAATCCACCACGGGGGCCCAGTGCGGTTTGGTGGATACCCATGCTCTAAACATTGTCTTAATTTCTGAAACATTCGAACTCCGGTGATTTGTAAGTTATTTAACCATCCCTGTATTATGTAAAGAAAAAATCTATATACAAGTATATAGATATACTTAGACTTCTTTAATCGCACTAACTGATTTGGAAATAACTTTCCAAGCGTGAAAAGCCATGTGCAAATAGTAGTATTTAATAAAGAAATTCATTACCCTCCTTTCACCTCCACGGTTAGTCATATTACAGGCAGTAAACAAGCTATATAAAGGAAGAACACAAAACGTCGCTGCTACCTTCATATTTGTCATCTGAATGGTGTTCACAGTACACTTGGGGCCAACAAAACTGCTATACTTGCACGTAATGGCGTCACTAGTCCGGAATAATAGCACCCCAGTGTAGAGAAAGTGTTGGGCGTGTGTTTTACAGCTGTGATTTTTATGATCATAGTTTTAGATGAGACTTTGTTGTATAAGTGCGTTTATATTGATTTAAACATATTTTTTTAACAATATTTCAATGATAGTTAGTAAAACTAAAATAAAAATAGTTTTATGAACTGGAGTGTCTTTTTTCTTTATCAAGTAGAAAACTTTTGGAACTCTCCTCGTACATACAAAATCTTAGATTAATACTTGGTAATTTAATACTTTTGAGGCAATTTTGTAAATTCACCAGTCACAGCTACGCAATGTAAATACTTACCTATATAATAAGTACGTGTGTAATAAATAAGTGTTTATAGGTATATGTATGTGAGTAGTAGGACTAGCAAAAGAGACAGTTATATATTCTGCAACTCGCGACGTTATATACGAGTGGCTTCTACTCAGTTAGGATTTTTAGCCTAACTTAACCAGTAAGCTTAGTTGTCTGTACTCTGCAAGGATTCCGCAAGGCCGGTAGTACACCGGCACGCCCTGCCATCTATTCTATAAAAAAAGTTAATACGTGAGAATATGTATGCACGTTTGTGTACGGGTAATTAGTGTATATGGAAAGTTATAATATCAGCTAACGTAAAATTTCATTGTTCTATTGGGGGGGTATGAAATGACTCGTCACCATATACGATCTTCCACTTTAATCTGTTCATTGTCGGCGACTTAAGGCATCGACCCACCTGGCCGGAGGGCATCCCAAAACGTACCTCCCGTTACGCTGTCTCCATTAAAAAATACGTGTACCTGTAAATCGACATTCGGTCAATTACATAACAATGTACTGTATGGAGCAATTTAAATAATTTAAGCGACCTGTCCATGACCATTGGGAGATATTAATTGGTAAACAATAAAATACGAGCCTACATGGAATTGAATTGAAAAAAATATTGGACTCTAGTTTTTATTATATGAGAAACACAATCTTTTTTTTTCTCATGACCTTGGGCCAGAGTCATCGATTTGAGAATACATACTAGACATGTCTCTGGCGGCAGGCATGATTCACAAATTCAAAGTCGCTCAGCGGACGATGCAGAGAGTTATGCTCGGAGTTTTTTTGCTGGACAAAATTCGTAACGAGGCTATTCGTCGCAGAACTATGGTTGCCGACATAGCACAAAGGATCAGCAAGCTGAAGTGGCAGTGGCCGGCCCATATATGTCCCAGGACCGATTGGAGAGCGGAAGGCTGTGTGTGGTGGCGTTTCTTAGACACAGGTTGATGGTATGGTATGGTATGTACTAGATATGAGGACCCCAGAGGTAAAGGGGTCTAAGTGACAAAATTTATGTTTTGAGATAATTGAACCAAAAGTCAACAAAATTTTGTAAGAGGGAAAGTTATTTTTTTTTTTGTTTTGACCATTTTAGGCCAACACTTTGGCCATTTGCTTCTAATTAGTACTAACAATAGATTATTAAAATCACCTGTGTTACATTTATAGGTAATAAAAGGTGGATAATGTGTACTTAGACCAAGCAGCTTAGACCTTAGCGCTCTAAGCAGTGTTAGCATGCACTACTAGTGGTGAAGGGGCAACACACTAGGTAGCAGCACCTGTCAGGGAAATCACTTGGATCTCCTCACCACTAAAAGGAATAGTATTTTAACAGTCTGTTACTGCATCTAACTCAATTCTTTCGAAAATGTCACTTAGACCCCTTGACCTCTGGGGTCCTCATATGTTATACAAGCACTGTAGAGCAGGCACGTTACACTCTAATAGTATTCTATGTTCAGTAGCTTTTGAATTATTTATTTAAATGTGTTTTGAAAATGGAACATTCTTATTACATAGTAATAAACCTTTTATTTATTCCACAGCCGTTTTATTTAATAAAAAATATTTATTTACTTTATGTTATGTGTGTGCACATAACATGTGATATGGTGTTGCTTTCATCACATTATATTACCTGATAGATGGTATGGTGTGCAATGGGATTGAATAAGATAAGATTAGATGGTTCTTAGCCGAAAGCTAAAAATAAAAAGACAAAATTAAAAATTTTAATAAAACTCCCGATAACGGCAAATAACTCTAATTACCTTCTTAGGTTTTCGCGATTACTATACATTGCAATTAAACAACTTTTAACGGTTTAAATCGCGTATATTTGACATGATTTATATCCCGACGTTTCGAACACTTTGCAGTGGACGTGGTCACGGGGTGACTAATTGATTTTATTTGTCACTTGAGTTATTAAGAAATTATTACTACCGTCTGAAATTTTTTGAACTACCGTCTGAATTTTTTTTTTTTAATCATAACATTCCCTATGCACGCAGTATTCGCTCACGGTGTCCAGAGGTCTTGCAGTATGGCGTTGGCCTTGTGATTTAATTAATTTAATGACTGGATCCCAAGCCGGTGGTACTTGCCAACCATCTTCTCTATTGAAATTTGGGTGTTTCTTAATTTCAATAGCCTCGCGTAACATTCTTGGCATGTACCGGGTCTCTCTAGCGAGGATTTGTGGATTATCAAATCGAATGTAATGGTTGGGTTTGTCCAGAGCATGTTCACAAACTGCAGACTTGGTCGAGCGTCTGTTCTTCATGTCAGCTATGTGTTCTTTTATCCGGATACCGATGCTCCTCGAAACGTCGGGATATAAATCATGTCAAATATACGCGATTTAAACCGTTAAAAGTTGTTTAATTGCAACTCTAATTACCTTTGAAAAGGTTACAATAAAGATATCTTGTTTTTTTTTACATTCGATAAACCTTCGTTGCGCGTGACAACGCTCTATTGTCAACACTGCTGACTGGTTTATATTTATTTTAACCTTTTCAAAGGTAATATACCCTAAAAAAGATTAAAAGAAAAATATAATTTTCTTCCTTTCTTTCTTCTTTTTGAGTGGGAGAGTGCACGCTGCGATCCAACAGCCGCTGGGCGCGCTCAACTGGCTACGTTACCCCTCTTTCACAGAAGACTACCTTGAAATGTACTGCATTTCCCACTTTTATCTTATTTCCCTGATGTATGTACGTGTTTCGGTAGTAAAGTGAGATGTTCCAGAGCCCATTGCCATCCTATCCCTCCCCATTTTCCCAACCCTTTCTCCAAATCTATTCCTATATCTCCAAAGGTAGGCAGCGCATCCGGGGGTGTGCCAACGTTTGTCATTTTGGACTAATGTTGCCATGTATCGATCGCGGATGTTTATGGGTGACAGTATCCACTTACCATCAGGTGGACTGTATGCACGTTTGCCGCCTTCGTCCATAAAAAAAATACTTTTCTTCCTTTTTGCCATTGTAATACCACCCCTAAAATCAGTACATGAAATAAATGATCCATCAATTTGAGCTAGATTTTAAGAGTTAAAAACGAACAAAGCGAACACAACGTTATTAAAGCTTTACACTTTACACAACGTTCGTTACAAACTTTGCTGTTAGGATGTAAAATGTATTTAACTACGGAGCAACTCTTTTGTACACTAGTTTGTATTATGTATTCTGTTCATTAGACAAGCTGTTTACGAACTGCTTAAATACTTTTGTAATTGTTCCAACTTGTTTGACCTAGTGCTTGCAAAGAGGGCAGGCCATTTGCCAGGAACAACCGAAGATTGCCAAACTGGGGCGCCAACAGGAGCACTTAATTAATTTTTAATTGATTATGAAATTTCAGGAAGGCTGCCGATGAAATAGAAATTTGAATTTGACAATTATTTTAATAATTACCGGCCAGCGGAGGGTATGAGGGTTCCTGGAAAGGTTTAAGTTTTCCTAATTCTTTGTTCTGTAATTTCTCTTCTTCTAACTGTTATGTTCTAAATATATGATAGTTTAGGGTTAACTAATTTGAACTCAATGCAATGCTAAAGTTTGAACCCAGTCATGTTCTTCTTTTAAGTGGTCAATAATAAGACTGTTAAGAAAACTATCAAGACGAAACAGCGTGCACAAGAATTAACAATAACTCACTTCCATATCTGGACTTGTATCAGTATATAACGTCTCACTGTAGGTCACATGCCTCCCCTAGTAATTCACTGGGGGGTTTCGTCAATAACTGCTAATTTACCATGGGGGCCCAGTGCGGATTGGTGTATACACGTACTCCAATTTTTTTTTCTTTCTCGAGCATGCGGGTTTCCTCTCGATGTTTTCCCTCACCGCCGAGCTATGGACAGTTTTTAAAAACTTACGTAAGCCGGTAAATATTCTTAGACTAAATAATGTTTCATATCTGATTATATTTACCCATAAATATGACATTTACATAACGGCTGCCAATCCGACTACGCCGAGATGTAAGAATGCTCTGCACTCTCTTCTCAATTCAATACGATCCAAATGTAAATTTCAGTTTCTGGGGGACACCCATGACTGTCACCTTCGTTTCATTATCAACTCCTTACTCTAATAGTAGAGTTTAATCTCCTTAATCTCTAAGAGTCTCGGCTTTCTCGGCCGGTGTCTATATTAATTGAATCTTCCGGGCTACTTGGCCGAGGTCTTCTGGAATCTCTTCTCTTTCTTCCAAACGTTTCGTCAACAACTGCGGTTGCCATCTTCAGTGGCGACTGCGTTCACTTTCGGAGAGATGTTATCTCTTCGGCTTCTAAGTCTCTTCTTGCCGTATTGGCTTTATGACCAACTCTTTCACTGCGCAGGCAGCTAGACTCTGTAGCACTATCCCTACTGACATCCGGAAAGCTTCTAACAAAATCTCTTTTAAAACGATGCTTCGGGAACATGACGTCTCCATTTGTCATCGCTAGTGGCTTAGTCAGCTCATTTTGCTTTACCTCTTCTTTCATTTATATTTTACTCTTGTCAACATATTTTTTTCTTAAATTATTTCTCTTAATACAACTTATGTAGATATTTTATTTATATAACGTATTTATTGATTATGTATACCTTATATGTATTATATTTATATTACTTATTTGATTAGGTAAGTTTGTTATGTATATGTAATAATCTATTATTTATTACCATCTAAATTCTGTCTTTCATGCACCTCCTATTTGAACTTCTCCGAATCCAAAGGTTTTTATATAATATTATACAATGAAGTGTAAATAAATGAAAGAATTACAAAACTGGAGGCCTCATTTTCTTCTAACTTCGTAATACTATCGTGCTCATAATAACCGTTCTGTAGAACAACTCTGGACTGTTTCCAACTAGGACACAAAATAACACGGAAAATTACTGTTATAACTTTGCACCTAACGTCTTTTAATGTCCTGTAGTCACAGTGTTACCGTAATTAATATATAACAGTAGGTTACTTTCATTCACTTTTCGGTATTTTATTTATTTATTCAAAACTTCATTGCACATGTATTTGACATGTACAAAATGTGGAGTTGATGCCTAACACTTACTCTACCTCTCTTTATCAGTCAACCACCAGATGAAACAGAAAACGGAATACGGGTGCAGTTTTAGTTTAAATACATAAAATAAACATACACAATAAATTTAAATAAAACTATAAAAAATAATAAATGCCGACATATACATAAGAATATACTTCATATGTACCTACTCGTAAGTATACATATACGCTTTTATCATAATAAATAATAATGATACATAACTGAGTAGAAATATTTAATTAAGGAGACAATTAAAACCAAACACAGAATATAGCTCATGAATTCTGTTTCTTTAAATAGTGATCCCGAAGCACTCTTTTATAAGTGTTTTTGTCTGAGGCTTTTCCGATGTCATTCCGGTATTCGAAACTAAGAAATTGGACAAAGAACAACAGTCAAAGTATAGAAGTTGACAACATTAGCGAGCTTAAGCGGCAATGAGCCGGTTGCAATCTGCCCCAGATCTAGTAACCAATGAGGTAGATGAGTTCTTCGATGGAGGTCATATCGCAGAGTGGGACACGCTCTGGGCGGGTGGAATGACGACGATTAAAAGAAGTTCGCCTGAGACGAAGTCCGTGTGAGCCTTAGTAGAGGCGTATATCCAGCAGTGGAGAGACATAGGGTGATGACATGGTACGAGTATGATGTCTTCAAACAAACGCATCATAGTTGTTTGCACGCTCCATATATTGCGACATCGTGACCTCGTTTTACTACTAATCAAGATTAGGTAAATCTCTCGAGGACGGGGTCGGCTACTGTTATGGGTTTACTATGATATTACGTAGCTTCTATTTTTATACAAAAAAATATATTTACAATAATCTTTATTATAGCAATAAATGAAGCGTTTTTCTTTAAAAATATATACTTTAAAGAGTGTATAGAACAACCTGGGGCCCAGAGAGGTATTGCTATATTATTTTTGCAGCGGAAGGTCAAACGTACCCCATAACCCTCAAGCGGTCAAATAATACGTATTCAAACTGTAGAACCCCAAACGCAGGTACATTTCTGCTTGCTTAGACCATTCCTTGCATTCCAGATGTGTGGTATAAGTTGTACGCTGAGAGGCAAGCAAAAAGTATCGCTTAAGAGGTAATCTAAATTTTTAAACATAATAGCCTCTGGACGGGATATATTTACAATATTATGATTACTCTTTAAAAAAGACTTTAGAAACACGTAAACCCAATGACAGGCAGTATTACACTGTCCTTCAACGAGTTTGTCATTCTGGACTAATGTTAGCATGTATCGCGGACATCCATAGACGACAGTATCCACTTACCATCAAGTGAACTGTATACTCGTCTGCCATCTTTTTTCTATAAACGACACAGCTTTTACAGCTGATTCGTAGTCTTTACAAAATAGAATAGCTGGGATTTTGTTCGAACGCCGAACCCGCTCTGCACTCACTTTGTCCCTTCAGTTATTGGATATTATTCTGTTAGTTAACTACGCACAGAAGACAAGTGTATCTATGACTCTATGTATTTAACTAGAAGTATCTATTACTGCGCAAATTTTAAAATGTAGAAACCCTCATTATCGTCGTTAAAAATACATAACTGTAAACAAACCACTTTACCTTTTATGAGAAATATGCCGCCAAATTTAAAGAATTTTACTTTGAACTTGTTAAGTATAAGTAGTAGTAATGAAATTTGTACACGCCGGCGTCTCTCTTATCACTTGGACCAATAATTTTAAATAGGAACTTTTCCAATAAACGTTACGTACGGAGTCCGGACCGATGTCGTTGCGGTCACGGCGTGCATTGTTACGCACCCCTATCATTGATTTAAAGCCAGTTTTAAGCGGTTTCAACCCGTTTTAATCTTTTAACCCGAGCTGGTTTCATGCATTGTATGTATGCGATAAGGGTTCCTTTGAAACTCTTACGGAATTGATTGGATAAGTAATCTTTTGTTTGTTATTTATTGTAGATAATAATGGAAATTGTTTTTTTAACAGAAAATAAACAAGAACCCTTTTGATCGCGATGTTGAACCAGATGTTGAACTTTATCCTTTTATTTAGAATCTTTTTTGACAAAATATAACTCATTTCTTTATCAAAACCGGTAAATTTAAATTTAAACGGTTTAATAGACATTGAAGAATGAAAACAATAGTCAGGTATTCTAAGTGCTAACGGCTGTGATTAGAACTAAGAATTCATAAATGATATCAAAGAATAGAGAGATGGGATAGTGATGACCAAATGGACTTTCACAGAAATACACGATCAAGAGGCAGACCTAGGAACAGGTGGGCCGCTTGCGTTGAAGAAGTAAGGAACAGAGGCAAATGGAGGAAAATTGGAAGGGACCAATATTCACAAATGCGTTAGTTGTAACGCCAAAGGAAGAAGAAGACATAGTGAATGTTCTGTTTAGGGTTCCATAGAAAAATGCAATATTCAAAAGATTTCTTGACAGTTCCGTAAATTTAATGTTTAAAATTCTACACTTACGTTGTTGTGCGCCAAAAAATGGTCAAATTTTTTTAAGTCTATTTTTTTTTAAAACGTTATTTACATTTAATTACCGATATTTAAAAAAAAAACCGTAAAACCTATAGTTACAAACCTTAATAAAATATGTTCTAATAACTTTCCAGTATATTTCATGATTCGATCCGACAGGTAAACTGTTAATTTAAAACAAAACTGATATCATTTTTTCCAAATAATAAAATTGAAAAACGTATTAAATTCTCAGTAGTTAAATTACTCATCAAGCCAGTGATATGAAGACGAAATATCAATTACGTTATGTGTAACTGTTTATACGTAAAAACTAATAAACTTGGTATAAGTGTTAAGAGGTAAGCAGCAACTAATAAATACCTATAGATAATGTCATTTTTTAAAAACATCACTTTTTTATAGAAACAACTTGGCAGACGAATATACAGTTCACCTGGTGGTAAGTTGATACTGTCGTTCGTATTCGGGGACATTTAGGATTCATACCAACTTCAGTCAAGAATGGCACATTTGATGGTCTGTGTCAGTGTACAAGCCTCTCTTTTCTGTACAACTCTCTCTGTACGTTAGTTATTGAAGGCATTGGCATACTTGATGGTCTGTGTCAGGGCACAATCCTCTCTTTTGTGTATGACCCTCTCTGTACATAATGAATCGCTTACATTTAGAAATGTTGTATGTGTCTCTGCTACACTCTTTCTGTAATTAAAAAGGCCGATGAATGGCATCAGTCGGAACAGAGAAAAGTTTTATAAAAAAGTTGTACAGCTTTACGAGCCTTGTTCATTGTTTGTATACATATTGTTTGTATAGTATATTGGAGTTGATTTTTTTAAGGATTTATAACCTAGAAAACTGCACAGAAGACTACCTTGAATTTTATGCATTTCATACTTTATCATATTTCCCCAATGTACGTACGTGTTTCGGTAGTGAGTGAGACAGTTCATTCCTATCCTATCATATCCTTTCCCATTTTGCCAACTCTTTCTCTCAATGCATTACTGAATGTACAATGGTAGGTATGGCATCCGGAGAAGTGCCAACGTTTGTCATTCTGGACTGATGTTCGCATATACCTTTGCGGATTAAGGAATGGATTGGGAGAAAGGGTTGGGAAAGTGGGGTGAGATAGGATAGGGTGAAATAGGAATGGGCTACGTACATTGGGGATATACGATAAGGTAGGAAATTCAGTACAGTTGAGTACGCCCAGCGCATGTGGGAATGCAGCGCGCGCTCTTCCCCTATCTTCTCGTCCAACAGCCAGTACCGGTCAACTTCTTAAAGTCGTCGGTTCACATGGCTAGAGCGCATCCCACACTGCGATCTCCTTTCAAGGACTCTTCTACCAACCAATGTGTCGTGTCTCAAAGAGCTTACGCCTTACACAACAGCAAAGTATAAATTACAAAATATACATTTTTTTCTCCAATTCTGGTCATGCGACACCTGCAGCCAGTGTCAAGTAATATTTTCCTCGTTAACTCGATGCAACTCGATACTAATAATCGAGTGGAGTATCGATTACGGAAACCGTAGAAAGTATTTTTTTAATAAAGTCGTAAACTCGTGCCACAACAGATGGCCTGAGTTTGAAAATGAGATTATAATGTAAAGAAATAATAGCTAACTTATGTAGGGAAATATTTATATCTATTTATATAAAGAACAACGCCATTTTGTTCGTCTGCTTGGTTATTGTCGCTAATCTCGTAATTCGATTATAAAAAAAAATATTCAGAAAGGTAGTAGGGTAGTTTTTAAAAAATCGGTTTAGTAGCTGGGGTCACGTGGGGTCACGTGGTGGTCGTTGTAAGAAGGTGATCAAAATAACAATTCTAGGAGCTTTTACAATTTTCTTCGTGAAATTTAAAGCAGGTTTCCCCATTTAAAGCAACTTAAGGTTTTCCCATTAAGCTACGAGATGGGGCTCTTACAGAGACCTGTGCAATTATGGACAGGATTCTTCAAGATTTGCAGCGCATCTGCATTTGCATGGATCCCGATAATGCAGGTGTTTATGGGTGACGGTGATTATGGGTGTTTATGGTTACCATCAGGTACCCCGACCGTCTGTCTGCCATCTCTCTTATATTTTTTTTTATTAGATTCGAACACGGCCGGGTTGGGGCTACTAATAAGTAACAGTACCTATAATGTTGCTGGTCATAAGCACGGTTATATTATAACGGTTTAGTATTCGTAGAACAATTGAGGAAGTAGTTAAACTAATGTATAGGAAATGTTACGACCGCAAACGCTAGCAACTTGGCTTTGCAAATATTTCACATTTTCCAAAATAATTAAAGAAAACGGTAGAATACGGCGATGACAGACTAGGGCTATTAATTCTTGTTCAAGGCGTCGAACACACTGTGTCGCTAGTCACGGCGACTAGTGATGCATGGCGGCGCTGCTGATCGCTAAGACACGCGACAACACGGTCTACCGCAATAGATAGATAAAACAATAGAGGAGGCAGCCGTAATGTCATATGTCACACGTCAATATTTAAGAATTGCTTCCTTGTCTATAGAGGCGACATAATCTGCGGTCGCGGTGAGACTAAACGCCATGTCACGCGACAGTGCGATGCCGTGTGAACACTCTTAAAGAGCCTCATACAACTTCTTTCGAGTTATTGGTACTTTGGCCGCGGATTGTTATAATCAGTTACAAAAGACTACTAAGCTTCAAAGACGATGATATGGTTTCTTGTTTCTTGAGACCGACTATGCAATTTGACCCTTTTGTTGACGACCGGCGCACTAATAAGGGCTCGGCGGGCCGACCGGTCGTATACGAGCGAAAGACGCGCTAGTGTTCGCGGCGGCGGGTGACGACAGACGAGGCAACTGAGTGCCTAACTTGAATGATTGTATGCCGCTCGCTCTTCATGTATGCGGGGTTCTCTTGAGGTCGGCTAGTCGGAGGGTTTTCTTGAGGTGCCGGGTGGTCGAAGTGATACTCGTAGGACTGCTGTTTGACGACTGTGTATTTTGGCCAGATTGGCCCCATTTATATTCTCAATACAAGCCGCTCAACAAGGGATGTTTGCAACCGAGGGTTTCCGCCCTTTTGTCCAATAGCACGCTACCTCGCGCAGTCCCCATTGTTACGGCGAGCCGTTTCCGGAGTCGCCGTAACGGTACTCTCGTCTTGTCTTGCTCCCCCACGTGGGAAGCGCCCATGCGTACCTCTCGCTCTAGCGCGTTGGTTTCTACACGACCTAATTCCGAGAAAACGCCATGCGCCAGATGTTGTACTCGGCGTCGCTTCTCCCACGTGAGAAGCGCCCGCATGGGATTTGTTTTCTATCAATATTTAACTTTCTGCATTTATTTACTCAGTAACTATTTGTATGGGGTTTTAGGTCGTGTAGGCCTCTCATGTTAGTGTAGCGTGCTATCTCTAATCTCTCATGTACGTAGGCCCTCGGTTATAACACCTCCCTCGCATCTCTTTTTATTGAGCAACTTGTACCAAATTCTCTTTATTTATTACAACTTATGTTACTATGTCTTATCCTATACACGTTACATGATATTCTTATTCTAGACATAGTACATAATACACTTATTCTAAACAATTACACATTATATTCTTATTCTAGACACAGCACATACTTATCGCTACACAATTATGCATTATATACACAACTACGCAATCACTGCACATCACTCATGTCATGTTACTGTTGGCTGTCCGCAACACCTTTCAAACCAAAAATCACGTCGTACAGGAAAGATGACCATTCTGCCATATTTCCCGGCTGAGCGCCTTCTGCTCTCGCCCCACATCAATTACGACCGGTGACTCTTGAAAGGCCACCAGGGCCACAAGAACTTAGACATAAACGATGTTGAGGCAATCAATGTTTTTTAGCCGGTAGGAGTCCGGCACTACCTGGTACCACCTAGACTAGCTAGACTAGATGGTACCAGGTGACCATGCAGGGTTTTCCTCGATTGTCTCTCTTAACATAAAAAAAAAAAAAAAAAAAAAACAGCCATATTTCGAGTTAAAAACTACACGACATGACTCTTTTTCTTGACGCGGGGTCACCGAGAATGGAACACGTGAACTCTTAAAATGATTGTCCGTCTGTGCACCCATTGCACACATTCACATAAGCATATTTTAAAGTTGGAATGAGTCTTTAATTGTTTTGTTCGATACTTATCATATAACAGGATGTGTGTTCATGTGTGTTAACATGCAAAGACACGCACACTAGACAAGGGTGTTATGATGTAAGTTCACGTTTCCATAGAGAAGTAACTCTCACAAGCAGTGGTATGTATGTGTGATGTGTGACGAATCGCACATTTCTATTTCACGTTGCGTGGGACGAATGAACTGGCATTGTTTTCATATACGATTTGTTTGTTATATTATTATTTAGAATTCGTCACTTATTTTATATCTGGACTAGCATTTGCCCGTGGCTCCACTCACTTGGGAAATAATTCACAATAAGTCACACGCAACAATATATAATTCACATATATTTAAACCATGTACACTTCGCTACACGTTCCAGTGATAATGCAAAACATTGTCCACAATAACAAACTTTTATTGCGTTCGTAACGAGTCATTGCCGTAATTTTGACATTCATGTTCGATACTCTAACTGAAAAATAAGTTTGTCTTACTACGTTGTATTTGTTAACAAACAAATACAACTGTTGGATATGTTAACAAACAAAAGAGCTTTTTTATAAATATGATGTCAGTCGAACACACAGTCCATCACACACAGTAAGTGGATACTGTCACCTATAGATATACGTACATGCCAATATAAGACCAGAATGACAAACTTTGCACACTGCCTTTGAAGATTTAACTTAATTGAATTTAGAAAAAGAGTTGAGAAGATGGACAAAAGGAAGTATTTCCTCATTCCATTGCACCTCTCAATCTTCCTCGGGGGATGGGGTAGAATAGGGAGTCAAGAGTATAATTGAATAAGGAGTTTTTTAATGAGTAAAACTCTTCATTGGATGACATAGGAGAGAGTAGAATGGGAGAGGATGGAAATGGGTCCTGGCATATCTCACATACGTACATTGGGAGAATAGGATAGAGGTGGAAAATGTAATTCATTCTAAGGTCTTCTACCATAGATGGGTAACTTGGCCAGTCGAGTGCGCCCATCGGCAGTGGATTTGCAGCGTGCCTCCACCAAATATGAGGCTCACTAATGTCTCACTTCTAGTCACAGGCTTGTGTGAGTTTCAGGCTATAATCCACCAGGCTACTCGGTGAGGCCATTATATCACAATAACGAAGTAGATGCCTCAGATTTGCACCGCTTATTTCCGGCGCGGCGTCACTACGCGGCGGCGTTGCGGGAGCGGCGCGTGGCCGGTCGCTCGCTGATATTTCCGGAATTACAGCAGTTGCAATTTGAATTGCAATCTTGAAACGTCCGGTTAATATTGAATTCGTGGTTTATTAATTACTTATTGTAGCCGGCGGCTTTGCTCGTGTTGAATTTTGATTAAAACGGTTTTCTATACAGTAATCCCCCTATAACACGGTACTCTTATAACGCATTTTCATATTACGCGATTTCAATCCCCCGTATAACACGGGCATTTCCCCATATAACGCGGGGATTTCCCACATTATATTTCTGTACTGTGAAATTTATAATGATTTGTACAGTTCATAATGTAATAAAACTGTTAATTTATTTGAAATTAACTGTTTTTTTAGTTCATATGCATAAGTTTTTTATTTAAAATGTTCTTAGTTTAGTTTGATTTTAATAAAACCTACATATTTCGTTCATAATATAGTTTTTTCTTAATATTCGATTTAAACCCCCTTTATCGAGAAAAGTTAAACGTGAATAATTTATACGTAACGCGTTTTACGGGGTCGTAAAAACGCGTTATACGGGAATACTCCTACAACACGTTTTCCTATAACGCGGAACCAATCTACCGTGTTATAGGGGGGATTACTGTATTTTATTCCTTACTTAATTTTAAACGTATGCCAAATTAGGTGATAACGTGAGCTACGAAGGCATAACCTCCGTCCCCGCTGACAATGCAGTGACACATTGATTCACTCCAATTCTATGAAGGAATAATGTTCCGTTCCCGCGCTCTAGCTGACAACGCAGTGACAAACCAACCGACTCCAATTCTACGAAGACATCGATCAGCTCCAAGTATCCAAGAACATTTTACATTGTTTTTCTTGTTATTTAATAAGCATTTGCACTGTATGAAAATCAATCTGCCTCGAATAATCAAAGGTAGAACACCTTTTTGTGTTTTAATTAGTTTTAAGTTTTTAAAAAGGACTTTTCCGACCGTTAATACATAAGCCTTGCAGGGTTTATTTATTCATTTAAACTTCATTGCACAATGATATGTACAACAAGTGGACTTAACGCCATGAGGTATTCTCTACCAGTCAACCACTAGATTATACAGATTCCCAGGCTCAATTTTACATTAGAGAATAGAAAACACCAAAAAAATATGTAACATAATAACATATACATATACAAATAAACATACATGCTTAAATATACACATTCTTAATGGGTAATGAACGAACAAACACTTGCATTGCATATTAGTAAAGATTTATCGCAATTTCGTCCGTAACTGGGTAATATTTCGGCTAGTAAGTTGGTAACTAATCGCGAAAATTAAATGATTTTTTTTTTAAGTATTGTAATAATAAGCTAACTCCAACGAATATAACTTGCCTTAACTATTACTTAAATGAAAAGGAAAATGATAATTTAAAATATTACTTAAGTGGAAAATGGGTGGTTTATGCCCTAATCACCAAGCTCGCGCTGGTCACCAGTGACGTTGCTGCCCCACTCTGGTCTCTAGAGAATCTAATGTTTGTACTGCCATTGGTCAGTCGTCAGGGTTCCGTCCGCTATTCAGTAGGAGGAGATGCTTCAGTTTCTGTATGATGGTGATTGGGACTCCTTATAGACCGAGAGCCAGCAAGAAAAATCGCGTATGATTAGCGAAAAGCTAAAACTTTTTGAAAAGTTAGCCAGTGTTATAAAGAACAGTATTGTCGGCGTTGCGCTGAGCAATTTTTTGGATGTGTCAAAAAAAACTATGCCCTTGGGGAATGAGCTCAAAGGTAATTCTTGTTTTATATTATACATTCGATAGCCAGAGTATTAAGGACTTGTATGCCATACCGATGCGGCGTCTCAAGCTGTCCGCCATTCTGAATTAAACGCCATTAAACGTGTCATTTTTTTGATGTTCTCCTGAAATACTAGCTCAAAGCTAATTTTTTTATTCAACGATACAAAAAAATGTCTCATCACCGATTATGACCATGTCATACTGTTTCGGTGTCCCTAAGTACACGCCATACTGATTCAAAGATGTCAAATTTTTCCCTAGTCCATGTATCATAGGTAAAAGTATGGCGGTCCGTTTTTATGAACCCCGTGGTCCATTTTGATGAATAGATGCAATGCCATACCGTTTCGGTGTCCACAAATACACGCCATACTGATTGAGAGATGTCAAATCATGGCCATACGAATATTACAACTTTCACTTGATCAGTGACTGGATATAATTTAGCTATCATTCCCCTGCTTGATTGTACTGAAATAACTTTATCTCCTGTCGGTCGCGTAAAGGAGAAACGTAGCGACGTGGGAATGACGCAGTCACCGAGCCGTGAAGGCTCGATAGCGCGCCGGAGATAAAGTTAATAGAGTTTTAAACTTACGCTGTTTATAGTGTACATTGCCTTTACTTGTTTTTCTCATACTAAGAATGATAAACAGCTATTTTAAGAAGGAACCGGTATTGATCATCGAGTGCTGTAAATCTTAGTAATAAGGGGATAGTGGTATTTGCAGGACAGACGCTTCATACCCGTCCAGTTCTATTTTATCCACCGCTGGACAAGTGTGTGCCTCCTCATGCACATTGTCTCATGCATGGGGGATGTATGACTTTAAAACGCCACAGTGCACGCTAGTCAAGCCGGTTTGAGAGTCCACTCTTTTAGGGGTATTGTAGTCCCTCAGCGTTTGTGGTAGCGACTAGTCCCTTTATCTTAGTCCTTCCTCGCCTTTCCTTCCCGAGTTCCTTAGTCACCTTTACCACCCACCCGCGGGTTTTCCCTTTATTTATGGGATTATTTTACCGTGTTGATAACTTTATACGTCGTATTTTGTTATACTTTGTACAATTTCTACCACTATAGCTTGTCTTCAAGTACCTGACAATTGCATGGAGTTAAAACTGCTTCCATTGTCATAGTAGACAGATTGTGAATATCTCCACTATTGAAATAGAGACAGAACAACAACACCAAGACAATTAAGACAAGTTTTGAACACCATGCAGCAGTCAGATGATACGATTTTTTTCTTTTGTTTTACTACATTTTGTTTTTTAATGCATTATAATATTTTTTCTGTTATTTCGGAGATCACAGCTTCGGAATTTCGAAAAAAAATCACCACATTTTGATTGAAGGTCACCAGCTCAATCCAAAACACCAAACTGGAGGACGCATTTCAGTTAGAAATGAAAGATGACATGAAATAGTTTGGTCTATATCTGAGGTAAAATTTGATAATGAGTCAAATCTGCTCAATAATTTCAAGATTCTGATGGAGTAAACTTTTTTTATAACATGAAAGTGATCAAGGAGCATACAGTCCACCCGGTGGTAAGTGGATACTGTCGTCCATGGACACTCGTGGTACATGACAACATCTGTCCGCAATGACAAACGATGGCACGCCCCCAGATGCGCTGCCAACTTTTGTTGATGTAGGAATAGATTTGCAGAAAGAGTTGGAAAAATGGGAAGAGATAGGATGGGATGGGAATGGGCTCTGGCAAATCTCACTCACTAACGAAACACGTAAGTACATTGGGAATATGGCAAAGTGGGATATGCAGTACATTTCAATGTAGTCTTCTGTGAATGAACAAGGCCAGTCAAGTGCGCCCAGCTGCTAATGGATTGCAGCGTGCACACTCCTCCTTAAACTTATTAATTGATAAAAAAACCAACGTCTATACGTACAAATACGTACTCGCAAAGTTATACAACCTTGAATAGTCTGGTGGATTGGTGGATCACATTCTTCAGATTTTATTCATATTCTGTAACAAGCGGGTTTCCTCATGATGTTTTCTTTCACCATGATGTTTCATATAGGAATGCAGTGGCAGGGGCCGAGGATTAAAACTCACTACTCCACGAATGAGAAACAAGCCCTAAGTTATCACTGGCTTTACATCCCTCCTTTTATCTATCCATACCCACTACCAAGGAATTCATAGGTCTGCGAATAAAATATATTTATTGTCAAGATTGAAATATTTCCGTTCTCAAAAAGGTTGTCAGACTTTGACAGTAACATACGGTATCTAGGCATGCGAGGCGCAGTCATTGTGTGGAAGCCGGAACACTTTGACTGTGACACGCATTGTTAGACTCACCCTGGAATTCCAGTTCCACTGTTAGAGGTTCCACTCTTACGAGTAAAATGGTATCTATAGAGTTATGTTTAAAAGCAAGTGTTTAGAATGAGGAGTGTCATGAAAAGTTATGCGTTTATTTTAAAAAAGAATTATCATACTTTACACGGAAATATTTAGTATAATTATTAATAGAAATCAGAATAGGCACGTTGAAGTGGCAATGACCAGGTCAGATTTGCAGCAGGACCGACAACCGATGGAGTAGATGAGTCGAATGGAGGCCACGTACTAGGAGGTCAGGAGCGGACTCATATTCATTGTGACGTCAATGATTTGTAGGGGATCAAGAAAGAGCGCGTCCTCTCGCGATTCGAATAATACCGAATAGACCAACCTCAAGACTTTAAGATTTCATAGGACCTGGGCAGGTGGAGGGAAAAGATCTAAGTCTATGGGATTTATGGGAATAACCATACTGCGAACCCCTACTTATTGAGCTTTCGTTGCAAAATGAATCAAACTTTGTACTTGCAGTAGTTTAAAAACACCAGCCTATATTTTTCAAGGGGTCAGTTGACCATTATATTGCAGCTTATTGTGCCTACTGCTAGCCTGACTCACAGTGCTAAGTTATTGGATATCAGTAAGCTGTCACAATATATCTTCACGCCCGTGCGAGTGGTAGCGGAACAGTAAATAAAAGGTTGCTACGAGCGCGGCCGACTATCATTTTCTAGATAATGTTTGCCTTCACATATCAATTTAGCTTGTGGTGCAAGGTAAAAGATGCAAGCGGAAACGGTTATGGTGGAACTAATTCACTATATTATAATTATGATAGAGATTAAAATAAGTGAGTAAATAAATAGCTTAAATAGCGGTGAGTGGAACATTTAGATAAATGTGGTGATGGCAGACGAAGTAAAACCTGAGTGATGTTAGATCTGGAAAAAGAAGTATAGACCGTTCAGCAAGTAAGACCTGGATGTATTTAGCACAAGACAGAAGCAAATGGTGTGTAAGAAAAAACCTGAGAATTATGATGATGGCATAAACTCCAATATCGTCATAAAAAAGCTGCAGTCATTATAGGACTGAGAAAATGGATTAATAATTTAGTTCGTTCGTATTGTATTATAGTAGATAAGCTAAGAAACAAGCCACGGTAAAGGATCTTAAACAAAAAACATCTATACTTAGTCTAAAAGTAATATTTTTTTGTCCAATATACGACTTCAAGGTTTTATACTCTCCAATAAAATCTACTGTTGACAGCGGCTACGATATTAGCCTTTAACATCCCACACTGTACGGATTATAGGCCATTCTATGAAATCACATTTTTTTGATGGATATACAGTGCTTCAGATATTCCTGTGCGTGCAGATTTTCTTACGTTTTTTCCTTCACCGCTGAGCTAGTGATAATGAAAATCCTATGTTAAATAGAAATTCTAACTTAATAGAAGTGGTACAATTTGGAGTTCGTACTCACGAACTTGTGAATATGCAACATATGTACCGTGGATTTCGTCATGACTTTTTTCTTCACCGTCGAGCTAGTAACTATTTTAAAAAAAATGTGCTTAAGTGGAAACTCAGAAGAGCTGAGGATTTGAACTCACGCCTTCACGAATGAGGATCTAGAATAGTTCCTTATACCTATAATACCTAGGCTATCACCGCTCGTCCACGCATGGAGCCTCCAATTTTTTATAAGGATTTGGAACCAAATTAATGAACGAGTGGAACGAAAGGAATCGGCTCGCAAGAGGGCGAAGCCGCGTGCAAATACTTGTCCCGTTACAGACAGGTTTATGGGAGTAAATGGCTAAAATTGCTAAAGGTAATCTTTTATGAGATAACATCGATATTTACACAAAATGACACGGCGTAATGGCGCAACCGCCCAGGGCTTTAGTCTAGATTCCAACACTAGATATTAGATAACTACCAGATAAAACGGACTTATTCTGGTGCGAGGAACGACTATTTATAACAATTATTTTACAATGACGACAAAATACACAACATATGAATATAATAATAACAATATTCGAATTATATAAATCTGTATACACACCATCAACCTGTGATCAAAATATTTATTTTCTCTATACCCAAAATTTATCTGGCAGAGAGCGATAACATCGCTTTTTATGCACTTTGAGTCAACAATGTCTGTTTTTTTTTTTTATAGAGAAGAGGGCGGACGAGCAAGCGGTCCCACGTGATGGTAAGTGTTACCGTCGCCCATGGACACCTGCAACACCTGTTGGCGTGCAATAAAGAGTTTATCTATCTATTTATATATAAATCACGATAACTATTTCCAATATTTTTTAAGTCCTCCTCTCTCGCAATTGCTGTGTGGCAATTGAGGCTCAGTAGCGATGTCATAGTTTTTATTTTTTTATTATAGAACGAAGGTGGCAGAGGAATAGACAGTCCACCTGGTGATAAGTGGATACGTGCCAACATCAGTCTAGAATGACAAACATTGATAGTACTGCCTACCTAGGGAGATTTAGGGATGGATTTACAAAAAATGTTCGGATAGGATGGGATGGGAATGGGCTCTGACATATCTCCCTCTCTCCCGAAACAAGTATATATATATTACGGGAATATGATAAAGTGGGAAATGCAGTGCACTTTACTGTAATCTTCTTTGAGAAGTTTACCATCTTGTAAACATTATGGAATCTAATCTATGTAATATATATATATGTATATAAAAGAGGATGTTGGTATATCTGATGTTAATAGACATCGATACCGTTTGACTGATCACCATAAAAGTTGGCACATATATGTATTTTGTCATGGAGAAGGTTTTTATGCTATTGACTTTGTTGTAACTCGTCACTAGATGGCGCTGCAGCACATCAAGTCTATATCATTCAACCGATCGCCATGAAAATTGGAATACATAGGTATTTGAGCACGGAGAATATTTTCGAGCTATCGACTTTGTTGTAACTCGCCACTAGATGGCGCTGTAATACATCAACTTCTATACCGTTCAATCAATCGCAAAAATCATATCGACGGCAAAACAGAATAATTTGTGATTTTATATACAGAGGTAAATAAATATACACAGGCAGGACAACGTCTGCCGGGTTTTGCTAGTAAAGTATAAAGTATTGAGTAGTGACCCTTATTTATAACCCATATTATTATTCTTTGAAGGCCCTCCAGCTTGGTAAATACCAACCTTAACTTTAACAACAGATTTACTTAACTTTAACAAGCAATTTAGTGTTTATAACGATAACGTCCATTACTTGTAAATCGCTGTTTATCCATTCGTAAGGTATGCGATAATTTTGAGCCGATAACGAGAAGTAGACTTCGCGATACATTAAATGGATTTGATATTAATGGAGCGTTAGTATAATATTTACGAGTGCACGCGGTCTCTACGAAATATTCATTAATCGAACACATTGGTGAGTAAAAAAGTGCTACTGAACTGAATATACAGAAAGCCAAAGTACCTAGTACTAAAAAGAAATAAGTTACAAAACAAAGCAAAGAGATTACATTTATGGCATTGAATTTCTTTATAAATTTTTAAAATTTTGCGTTTTGTACACATTTTATATTCTAGAAGCGATTGAAGCAACGAAGCGTGAAGCGTTTGAAATTAAGATGAATAAAAATCTCAATAGGGAAGATGGATATAAACTGTCGTCGACGTGGAATCCAGTGATTATCAAATTTAACTAACCGAATGCGTCCGCGGACGTTATTAGTGTAGTGTGTCGCATCCTTTCCGAATGTGAAGATCAAATGTGGGTTAGTTAATAAAAAACTGCTCGCAGCTCCCATTCCGAACTGGGCAGCCTCTTCAGTCAACTCGTGACAACGGCTGGTGTAACCCGTGCCGAAACGTCGTAAATAAAAGGTAAATTGTCGGTCCTACGGCAGATGTCATGTATCGTTGATGTCTATGGACGACAGTATCCACTTACCATTACGTGGACTGTATGCTCGTCTGCCGAGTTTTTTCTATAGAAAAAAAAAGATATTACCGGTCCCTTACCACTTCAGCGTGCTGATTCTTTAACCTATGTAGGTGACATTAATTCTTTCTCGAATTACTACATTTCGAGTTTAATCCGATAAAGAAAACCCGAGGATAGTTCTCTCCATAGGTCGCCGCGCGACTTTAATCTTCTCAGGCCTACCATCAGAGACCAAGTTTCACTACCGTATGTAGTAGAATGCTCTGATTTAAGACTTCCGACTTCAAGCGTAGTATACGCGATGAAATGTAACCGTGAACGGTAACCAGCCCTTTTGTCGTCCTCTTCTGGACATGGGCCTCCTCATACACATTGTCTCGTGCATGTATGGTTTAAAAACGCCACGCTGGCCTTGTGAGTAGGCGAGTCTACTCTTTTAGAGGTGTTGTAATTCCCTAACCCTTGTGGTAGCCGGCTTTGTTATCAGTCCCGCGGCAAGACATGGGGTAGTACTGCACTAAAGTCTCCCGACATCAAACGGTGATGAGAAGTGCTGACACATTTTCCTAAATGATGCCCTTTTAACCTGAATGCGACTTCGTTGCTGAATTTTCTGAAGACTGAACAGTACAAAATCCAATTATTGTACAATACTTTATGAAATTACCTGACGGCCCTCGAAATGCCTGGTCCATTAATGAACGTTAATTAAGTTCACATTAAAAACGTCAGGTCGGATTAAGTGACGTCACTTAGACGAATTAATAGGGATTAGGCGGGATTGGGGAACACCTCGGGAGTGGAAACATAAGGAGCGAGAAAACGATTAACATCGTCGCGATTATATACCTGTTTAAGAAGACTATTAACTTATAATTAATAATTAATAACATAATTAATAACATAAAATAGAAGTATAAGAGAACAATGTCAATTGTTGTGTGAATCTGCTCCTTAGCAACTTAGTAATCTGCAACTTAGCGTACATATTAATATGTCCCCACCATGAACTGCAACGCTGATTTCCATTTGAAGTTGCATCGGTGACCACAGACTATCCGAGGCCATGTCATTCTTTACATCTAACACGATATATACATAACTGTAATAATGATGTATAATGCAGCCACTTACGAAGTAGATTTTCCATATTCTAAACGCTGTCGATATTTAGTATCGCCAGCGTCGTCCAGAAACGAAATTTGGATACTTATGTTTTATTTTCAGGTAGCTAACCCAACTTAGCTTCGACTTCCTCTGACCTGAATATTTGCGAAAGATTATAGCGGACTTAATAGAGTTCGTATTGTGTAGATTTAGTTATGGCGGTATAAATTATGGTAATCCTGTTTGTTAACAACGTTGTGTTACATTGTTTAATATGGCGGTAGAAACTAAATAGATTCCACAACTAAAATTGATTAAATGCCGTTCAGTCTAGGAATAGATTAAATTCAATCAGTGCAGCGATGCTAGACAGCACTTCTAGGAAGTTCCAACCGTTTTGACTGCTCTTGCATTATTTTTTATTACTATAAAGATAGTTAGAGTTATTTTTTCTTTCATAAATGATGAGTATAGTTATAGAGAGAGTTATAGATGTGTTATAGATGGGAGCAGATGTGTTTACAGTTCACCGAGTTTACAGTTTAGTGAGTTACAGTTTACAGTTTACAGTAGTAAGAGGATATTCGGGATATAATCGTATGTTAATTGTAAGTCAAGGACAATGAACGTTAGGACAAGCAAAGAAATTATTCCATTTTAAATGTAATATCGTTTCACGAGCTAAGTTTACAAAACAACTATGACGACATATAAGGTAGATAATTGTATTTAACTAAGTATATTAATTTGAAATTTGCCATCACTTTGATTTGATTTGACTTAATTCGCTTCTCACGGTATGAAACTCACACATCGTTACACAATAACGTATAATTGGAAAACACATACTGCATAGAATTCTAAAAAGACCATTCAAATTTAGACAACTCAATTATAAGCTTGAGTGATGTCCAATTTTCTATACAATTATTACGAACATCGTATCAGACGGAGCAAAATGAATTTCAAATGCACGACGACGTGTCATCGCTACAAATGTTTCTTGGAAAAACAATATTCTTAGTATATTAGTGGTCATAAAAGACAAACTACTTGAGTTCTATGAATGCCAATAGTTCCAAGTAGAGTTCTTATGTGTTTGTCGAAAATGCAGTTGTAGAAATTGCTTTCTTAAGAAGTTTTTCTAAAGGAAAAAGAGGAACAGACGAATAGTTTTTGAATTGAGAACAATTTAAAAATTTCAATTATTTTGTCGCGTCGACCAAAATTGACAATATATTGACGTATTCATATTATGTGCATGTTATCGGCATGTTCTCTTCGATTATTCTCTTTTGTGTTAGTGACCCTGTTGGGCCAAGTCATGCTTAACTAGTCAGTCTGATTCGATGTGACAAAAATAAAAATGGAACAATGCCTATTTGTTTGTTTGGGATAGTGACCACGCAAGCGAATATGCGGGAAAAAAATAGTTGTAAATTTTTTTTTTCATAGACTAGTGGGCGGACGAGCAAGCGGTCCCACGTGATGGTAAGTGTTACTGCCGCCCACGGACACCTGCAACACCAGGGGGTATGCGGGCGCGCCGCCGACCTTGCAAAATCCTATTCACAGCTCTCTTGAAGAACCCCATATCGTAGCATAATGGAAAATGGTTCTGAAATGAGTCCCTGGTTGCTTGAAAGTAGTTACTTCAAGAATGACCAGGAATTGCAACGTAGGCATATCCGTAGATGGCGTTCCCTAGCTTTGGATAGAGGATTTGGAAGAAATAAAAGTTGAAAACGAAGGTTGAGAATGCTGTGTGGGGTGCAGAGGTGGAGTGAAGAGGCAATGGAACGGCAAGCTCCGCTTTACTCGCAAGTGAAACGAAGACACTGTTGCTATTCTCACGTTGTTGGTATTTTGTAAATTTATACATTCAGCCTCTCGTTTCTTTTTGTACTTTTTTAATGAAGAAAACCCTGTTTTTGGCGGGAGCGCCAAGAAATGACACAGAGTTGAATCCGTAAAATGTCAGCACTGTCATGGCTGTGCCCGTCAGATTATTCTTTTAGGAAATTAGTGTATCATGCCATTCCAATGGATTAGTTTTTAACAAATATTTCATTTCAATTATTTGTATTTGATATTTCGTAACATATATTTTATTGTATTATTGTGAGTGTTACATTCCAACTTAATAACGCTCGCATGTCTTAAACCTTTAATTGGAAGAGGCTCGTTTATTAGCGTCGAGCGTTCAACACTTATTTTGACTACAGTACCATCAGTTGTCAGTTGTCACCATCAGTTTTCGGTCTGCTATGTAATATGGCCAGGCACTTCTGCTTACTGATTCATTTAGCTATGTTTGTTTTTTCTTTTTGTTATGTACGAAGGCGGCAGACGAGCATACTGTCCACCTGATGGTAAGTGGATACTGTCGCCCATAGACATCCGCGATACATGCCAACATTAGTCCAAAATGAATAACGTTGGCACGACCCCGTATGCGCTGCCTGTTGCCTACCTGTGGAGATATAGGAATGGATTGTAACTTTGTACCAATTTTTTTTCCGACTGCGGCACGCGAGGAGATTACAAAATAAATCTGGCGCCGGGTTTCTTTGAGTCTGATACTGAATTGTCAAAATAACAGAGTAATTCATAAAAAATAAATGTGGAGGACCCCCCTCCACCCCCGTCAGGAACGGAGATCCTCACGCATTTTTTTAAAACTCCGAATGTAATTCGAAATAAAATCTGTATAGTTCATGTATTTTATTTTTAATTTTGTGTCATATTTTCAATGCAAATAATTTAAAATAAGGAATCAAATCAAAAATCAAAAATTCAGGTTATACCACCGGCCACGCACTAGTCAGCATGTATGTTATTCTGCTTGAGTCTTGCTCTCGATACTCGCACGCACACACACACAGAGAAAGAGAAAGGCGTATGGAGGGGGTAACAATCTTACGTGACGTTACATTTTCTCTCGAATCACACCTACAGCAAGCCGCGTAAAGGAACTTCGTTCCAAAAAACAGTTAGCATATCAAGTAAAAATGCAAACATACTTGTTTCATTAATTTTAGTTTATTTCAATATAATATGTGTTCATACAGGAGTTATACGCAGGCGGGTTTTTGTTTTTTAAACAATCATGAATCATTCGTTTCGAATTCTAACCATCAAACAAACTTAGAGCTCTATCCATCGCTCGCTGAAGAACTTTGAACTTATGGAACAGGCTATCTACTATCACTATCAGAGATCAGGCTACTATCAGAGTATACGATTAAAATTAACTGTTAAACAAGTATTACACCTTACATCTTTGTGTGTATATCGGATGCATAAATGGAAATAATGTATTACGTGTATGTGAAAGATAATACCTTAATACGAAAATCAATTTCAACCAAATCACATAGCGACCAGCCCCAGTAAGTCCCCAAAGAAAATTATTAACGAAAGCCGCTTAGACTGAATCGTATAACATGAAAATCATTTCTCAAGTGCCCTTCAAATATTGGGGTAGATTACGACATCTGTTTAAATATACGACAACGTTTCAAGTAGATATTTTTCGACCCCAAAATGATCTTTATTTCTAACAAATCAAACATAGGTAAGATGGCTATAATTAATCTCAATCACGTGTATGAAAGTTAAGTTCCTCCTTACTTAAGTAGAAACTCAGTGGTACGGGCCGAGGATTTCAACTCACGATCACACGAATATGTGTCTGCTATAGATACGAGTACCCCTGGGCTGAGAGCTGGGCTTTCCTGGGCGGTCAGCAAATACACATGCTCGAGAATAAAAAAGGTAAAGAGTGTGCGTATTCACAAATTTGTCTCACGCATGTCACTCGATTTATTGAATTGTTTTCTATTTAAATTAAAAGTATACTACAAGTAAATGCAATTTTGATAATACGAGTAGGTACATATCAACTCAACAGAAAGAACAAGACAGCTTGTAATTTTAAGCAGACGTCGGTTTGTTCATAATATAACCAAATCTGGTTGCCATATACGAGCATTTATATAAATAAAAATTAAATGCTGTTCATTGGTAAGCGCATCACTTGAGAACGGCTGGGCCGATTTGGCTAATGTTTTTTAAAAAATGTTCGTAATAGTCCGAATAAAGTTTTTAGGGAAAGAAAAATTGGAAAAGTTGCCCGAAAAATTGGAAAATTCGGAGAAAACTGAAAGTGTTTTTTTCTATGGGATTTTTGTATGAACTTATTGAAATTATTGTATTATTGAAATTTGGACAGGACCAACGTAAGAAATATTAATGTCAATATAATATAATCCGTCTGTTTAACAGGAAGATTTATATAGATACTAAATTGTTAACGAATTTATCATAACCGAAAACTAAAAAGTATAAATAAATGTTGTAAAAGTGAGTGCTGAGCGTTCGACGCCCGAGCTATGAGTGAGTGCAAATGAGCCATTAAGATTTAAGACTCAAGCATTAAGTTGCGTCTCCATTTCAACAGCCTCAGGGTGAGCAGCCTCAAGTTGAGGCAGATGCCTTGACGAACGGCACGGCTCGGGTTGATGAGTTTTTGAGCGTGACAAACCCGATAAGTTGCGACTCGTCCCCAGATGACGTTTCCATTTGAGTAGCCTCGATCCTGAGGCTACTCGACCCTCAGCCTGAGGCCGCCTCTAATGGAAGCGCAACTTTAAATCCTCGATATAATTCATGTTTTTAACATCTGATAATCACCCTTGATGTTAATTAGCGCTGACTTAGCCTTAGACTTAGGCCTACAGCCAGCGCTCATCCGGCGCTCATTTTTATATAACAATAATTGAGTATACTTTTTACGCCAACTTGTTTACATTACGAAATTGAAACATCGGATTTACACATCCACATAGGCTGTAAATAGGATTTTACAAGGCCGGCGCGCACCCGCATACCTCCTGATGTTGCAGGTGTCCATGGGCAGCGGTAGCCACTTGCCATCACGTGAACCGGACATGCGGTCTTCCACCTTTACCATAAAAAAGAACATTTTGATAGAGATTTACTTCTTCTGAAGTTATCCTTAAAAAGCCAAACGATCAATATACTTATAGTTCATATATAAAATATCTTTATTTTCTCCGATACTTCACTGCATTTTTCTTACATTACAATAATAATTATTGATCTGGTCATTGTCTGGAAATAATAAACCAACTTAGCCAAAAGCCAACTTCTTGTAATGTTTATAGTACGAGTAACCTATCTAACCGTATTTCAAACCTAAGTCGATGTAATACGTCTAATGGGGCATTAATAGTTGTTTTCTTATAACAAGGCGGACAGTCAACAATGAATCAATAAAGTCCTTACTTAGACGGCAAAGAATTTTTATAGAATTCCCTTCTTGGGAAAAATAGTCTTGTAACTTTTCTATCGTGAACGTACGCAGTAAGATACAAAGCGTAGAAATTAAAAGGAAAATGAGATATTCAATTTGTATTAACACATAACATCCGCAAGAATCGTGCACATATATGCACTGTATGTCCTGTGCATGGGTGCTTGCCTGTGTATATGGTATGTGTGCGTGTGCCCATTTGCCACTAAAGATTTTGTACCTTGAGATTGTGTGCGTAATAGTCTATCTGTTATAGAGAGAAATGAAGAAAGGAGGCCTACACAGGGTTGAATAGGGCTAAAGCAGAAGAATAAAGAAATGGTATAGTGAACAGACAATTGAAATTGATTAAAAAATGCACTTTGCTATGTATCCTTCAAATATTTCTAAATAAGTATCTGACTAAATTTGCACATCGAGCAGGGTAACGCAAAAAATCAACGCCGTCAACTGTCACTTCAGTTTGCTGATTGTATGTGTTCTTATAAAGAAAATACGACAGACCAATGGGCGAGCCACACGATGGTAAGTAACCACGAGACATGCGGGTAAGCTACCGACCTTGCAGAGTTCTGTTTGCAGCTCTCTTGAAGAGCCCCATTGCGTAGGAGAAACTGTCGCTTCGTCGAGTTCATTTGTTAATGTAGAAAATATCTGCTTATTTTTCTCCCAATAATCGGATAGTGGGCTCCTTTCTTCGGGTTTCCGACTATTCATAGTCTGCACAAGCACTTAGGGTGCATAGGGGAAAAGTGCAATTAATTTTATCACAAAAGCCTCGTTCGGCATCAGAAGCTTATCGGAGAGGGCTGCAGGAATTGTTTGGTATGTCTTGTTCTCTCCTGGTCTAAATTGACAGTCATGCGGGAGCCATCTTACGTTAACAATCAAGCGTTCGAAGAAATTCAAATCCCTTTACAGCTGATTAGAAACACATTCAGCGTTTCAAACATTTTTATGTAATAGATAAGATAGTATATAGATGCAATTATTCATAATAATATTAAATATGAACTCTTTAAAGCAAAAAGCGACCTCGCTATACTAATCTATACTAATATATTTAATAAAGAGTGAGTGCGAATTTTATGAGTTTGTGTGTATATGGAGGGTAATCTCCGGAACCACTGCACCTATTTGAAAAATCCTTTCATCATTTGAAAGGTACATTATTCCAGATGGATATAGGCTATATATTATGTATAAAAAAATTGCCGGGCATGCAATACTTTATAAGAGGCAAAGACAAATGTATTTTGTCGTGTAACATGACATTCAATAATTGACGTCCTTTACAAAGTTTCGCAGGGGCGCGAAACCACGAAATACTTATACCTATGTATTATACATAAATAAAATTTCTAACTAAATCCCGGTTGCTGAGTTAAAACATTTTACAATTAAATGTTCCATTAACGGCTGTTCCTAATCCTGTACATTCTGTAAATGTCTCACCTGACTGCCTTCGACCTTTGTTCTTGACTTTAAAATGTAAATAAGGTCGTCTACTATATTTTGGGGAATGGTACAATGGAAACGTTATTTTTTAACCATACATATTATTCCAATAGGATTCTTGGATTCCTCTTTATCGGCCGTTCGATTAAAGTTGGATTTGGCGCCGGATTGTCTGTTCGTAACAGCTGGTTGTATATTATTTGTGTACAATTTCTAGGAGTATTCCTTCGACGCTTATCGGCTCCAGAACGACATGATCGTTGAATATGGTTTTCGTCTTGCACAAGTTAATTCTGAAATCGAAGCGAGAACTGTACGTTTCCGATTTAAGATCGACTTGTCGACTGGTCTTAATAAAACACGTACAAACCGAAGTCCCTAATAAAATTCAGTCAATCTAAAAATAAAACAAAAAAATATTCTTTACTCTTATCATGTGCGTTAATAAATCAATACATTGCATTGTTTCCTCGCATATAAAAAGACCAATTTAATGACTTGGCGCGTTCAAAAGTTAAATTCAAATTAGCATTTTAAATGAGAATCAGTGTGAGTGTTACCATGGTTCCTCCATTGATTTCTTTGAGGAACATTTTCATATTAAGACCAGAATGGATAGTGAACTTAATATTATTATCATTTTCATATGTGAATAGCGACTCTGTTTAAGATCAGAGTGGTGACATCTTAAAAATATCAAATTTCGATTCACATTCGTGGTATGGTGAGCTCTAAAGAATTGAAATTAAATTTAGCAAAAAATCTTCATCCAGCAATTTTCATATATTCACAAAATATAGCTATTATATTAATATTATAGGAATACATATATTAATAGGAATACAGTGCGGACGAGTTTGAGTCTTATGTTTAGGTTATGTCTTATGTTCAGTCGTTATAAAAAAAATGCCAAAAAAGAATGTCTACGTCTCTATATACTTACATATTATATATTATTGGATAGGGCTTGTAAAGCTCTATAACTTTCGATAAATATTTATTTTCTAAAATCAACGGAAAATAGCGAAATGTACCTTTTGCGTGGCATCAAGCTGTTTTTCAAAACTCGCTGAAGAAAAACACCGAGAGGAAACTCGCATGGCCGAGAATTAAATTTGGAGCATGTTGCATCCACCAATCGACGTTTGGTCCACGTGTTCTATTATGGTCTAAAATCTACTCGTAATTACAATGTGAGGCTCTTGTAATTGTCATGGAACGTTGTAGCTTGATATTAATGGCAATTTAAGGCATTAGAAAATATTTAAAGTTACCATACATACTACACTATACCATCAACTTATGTCTCTTCATACCATTGCATACCATCAGCCCGTGTCTTTCCACTGCTGTATATTTAAAAATAATGGGGATAAACTGTAGTATCAATATACATATTAATATAAATTTCTTTTTTACTTTCCGCTCAATTTATTAAGTTTTCTAATATTGTTGTTGTCAATAAAATCATTTTCTTTCTTACTTTATTTCTATCTGGGAAGACAATATAATTATTTTTTTTTTTACTTTCTTTCTATCTGAGAAGCTAATAAAATCATTTTCTTTCTTATTTTCTTTCTATCTGGGAAGACAATAAAATCATTTCTTTCTATCTGGGAAGACAATAAAATCATTTTCTTTCTTATTTTCTTTCTATCTGGGAAGACAATAAAATCATTTACTTTCTTATTTTCTTTCTATCTGGGAAGACAATAAAATCATTTTCTTTCTTACTTTCTTTCTATCTGGGAAGACAATAAAATCATTTTCTTTCTTACTTTCATTCTATCTGGGAAGCCAATAAAATTATTTTTCATTTATTTTATTTAACGTTTACATACAAGGGTACTTAAGCATCTTGGGACCATAAAACTGTGTGAGTTTATCATGGCACTGCACATTATTTAGTGGGTTGTTAAAGTTGATACATGTTTCATCGGTTTACATCTATATATTTATACAAGTTATACAGGTTACTCATAGCCCATAATGGCTGTTGCTATTAAAATAAAATTAATAATAACTCCTACTATTCATGTATAAAAAAAATTCTAATAAGATTCATAATAAATTTCATCGTTAGAATTTGAATAATAAAGTTTATATTTAGGAAGTGCCACCCTTTTCTCGAAGCAACTCAGCGTAATTTTTACCCCCTTGTATTATTACACTGGAGAAACACAGACGCCTCAAAATGGTACCCCGATATAGAAGTTTAGGAGCTAAATTAAACTATCAAATTTCAAGTTTCTACGACTTTAAATTTGGAAGATATATGAACGCGAAAAGTCGATACGTCGACACTCACTGATCATCAAAAATCTAAAGTACGTATTTCAGATGTGTTGGGAAGTTAAAATTTGGCATGCAGATAAGTAATTGGCTTGGATACAAGAAGTTCAATTCCATTAAACAAGTCTTGGTGATTTTTAAATCTCATAATTTATTCGGCCAAACAGTGACGAATATTTTACAGAAATGTTTTCGTTGGGATTTAATTTTACATTTGTTTTCAAATTTACCATTTTACTAAGTGTAACGTTTTTCACCGTATATCGAGAACCATTGGTATGTGTTTATTCAGTCGATTATGCTGGTAAAGGTGGGTTTAATTTACGGAATAACACGACTAAGAGTTCGATAGGTTAGGCGGTGTGTACACAGCTTTCCTAGAATAATATTATTGTCACATGTATTTGAGCCTTATATGAATAGTATACTAGTACTAATCCAACGTTGCACAACGTCATCGTCATCTACAGCTTGTTTCCATCCACTGCTGAGTATAGGCCTCTTTTCATTTATGCCACCCTCCTCGATCTTGCGCTTTTCTCAACCATATCCCTCCTGAAACTCTCTTTACGTCATTGAGCCACCTTGCTGCCGAACGACCAACGCTTCGTTTATCTCTCCTCGGCCACCTTAAGATTAAGACCTTAAGCTAAGTGGCACGTCTAATTCCATTTGAGTTCCATAACTCTCTTACCAGCATCTTCTACATCAGGAAGCCGATCTCGTAATATCACGCTAGATGGCTCTCTATGCGACCCGTATTATGCTTATAGCTTCATTAGAAACCATTCATAATTCGACATAAGAACTCGAAATAGGACATGTTCCCAATATAAATGAGACATCCAAATTGTTAATGTGAATCTGAAAAAACTGAATATGTAATAATATGAAGTCTCTTTCTATCGTGCATGACCTGGAGGCATACAACATCACTACGAAACTTACGACCAATGATCATACGATCACACTTTTACATTTACATGTTGTGATGATTTTTGAACCCATTCTATATTTATAAATTGTCCATATGGGTTTCAGCGCTACCAAAAAATAATAAAGTTTCCCTAAAATCAAGGCACACATTATTAACTTACTGGACCCCTCGGCACATGCTATGTGAATGGAAGAAGAATTAAATTTTCCTAAATAAAGAAATGTCTAATTCCGAGCCTCTCCCATGGTCCCAATTGTTTGGACTTCCCAGTGGTTTGGACAAAATGATGGTACCTAACATTATTATTACTGAGGTATATTTATCATCGGAGTATCTCTCTTCGCAGCTGGATATAGACCTCGTTTACAGTTCGTCAACACGCACGAACTTCTTCTCTGATTCTCTTATTTTGTAGGAGGAGAGTGCATGCTGCATTTCTACAGCCGCTGGGCGCACACCACTGTCCACTTTACCCCTCTCTCACAGAATATTTCTTATCATATTTCCCCGTATGTACGTGTTTCACTAGTGAGTGAGATATGCCAGAGATCATTTCCATTCCATCCTGTCCTACTTTCCCTCCCCACTTTCGCAACCCTTTCTTCCAATCCATTCCTTAATCCGCAAAGGTAGGCAGCGCATCCGCGGGCGTACCAAAATTTGTCATGCTGGACTGAAGTTGGCATGTATCGCGAACATCAATGGGCTACAGTATCCGCCTTTCTTCTATAAAAAAAAACTCCAGCCAATACCGACAACAGTCTTCAGATTATCGGCCCAGCTGACCGGAGGACATCCCACACTGCACTTCCCGGTACGTGATCTACATTCAAGGACTCGTCTACACCATCGTTTATCGGTCCTGCTGCAGATCTGTTCTCTCTATTGCCACTTCAATATGTCAATTGTGTAGGATATGTCGGTAACTTTGTCCTTTGTTGAATTTCTTTATTTAGGATTTTATACCACAACGAAACTCCGAAAATACCTAACTCTCTCAATATCTCTCTGAGCGACTTTGATTTTATGAATAAGGTCAATTATTATAATCCATGTTTCGACACATATACAAAAAATATGTTTTTGATAAAATGTACACGAACGACACGCATATTTCAACGCATGATGCAAGCGTGTAACCGGCTCCTAAATCGAAGTTCCAGGACACACGTTTGATCGAGTTATGCATTATTAATGAAAGCGGTCATGTAATTACAGAGTGCACACTGATTTATTATTCTACTAACATTTTGTACACTCAGAAAGGAGTACAGTCGACCACACATTATTGTATTAAAATCCCTTCCATTGTAATCATAATTACTGGCGTATTAAGTAGCTCGTGAGTATAGATTGATATGTGGCCTACCGTACTTACATTTATATAGGCATCTCTTTTCTTTAAGAACAAGAAGGCTCAAGAACCTCGATATTATTGAAAAGTTTTCTATTAATATTTGTTATCATATTATTCTATTATGGTTCCCTACCACACAAAATGTTATGCGCTTTTCATTGTTTTATAGAAGAGATAACAGACGAGCCACATGAAGGTAAGTGGTCACCGTCACCCATGGAAACCTGCAATATTTCTTGTGTTCCTTGTGTTCATCCAACCGCTAACCATAAATTGCTTCATGTCATCGGTCCAACTGACCGAATTGTTGTGTAAGATGAAGCTTCAGATGGTGCGATAAATAACTTTTCTTGTCGTCCATAATCGTGAGGCGTGCGGGAGGCGACTGGCGAGAACAGTGTGGACGGTGACGCTATACCGCAAATTGCTGTCCGCAATGTAAAAAACAGTGCGCGTTCTGCGTGCACTGTGTCAACACTGTGTTCCTACACAATGTTTGAAGGAATGTTAAATCATCAATCTATTAATTCCGATTACAATTGAGGACCCCAGAGGTAAAGGGGTCTAAGTGACAAAATTTATGTTTTGAGATAATTGAACCAAAAGTCAAAAAAATTTTGTAAGAAGGAAAGTTATTTTTTTTTTGTTTTGACCATTTTAGGCCAACACTTTGGCCATTTGCTTCTAATTAGTACTAACAATAGATTATTAAAATCACCTGTGTTACATTTATAGGTAATAAAAGGTAGATAATGTGTACTTAGACCAAGCAGCTTAGACCTTAGCGCTCTAAGTAGTGTTAGCATGCACTACTAGTGGTGAAGGGGCAACACACTAGGTAGCAGCACCTGTCAGGGTGCTCAAATCACTTGGATCTCCTCACCACTAAAAAGAATAGTATTTTAACAGTCTGTTACTGCATCTAACTCAATTCTTTCGAAAATGTCACTTAGACCCCTTGACCTCTGGGGCCCTCAATTATTTCTCATTCTGATGCTGATGCAATCAAGTAATCATGGATTCTCTTTAGTCAACTTTCAAGCGTAGAAGCACTAGCATTGATTTTTTTGTTCCAAATAAATAAGTATAAAATTGCCGTCCTTGCAAATACGTGCACGGCGAGAAACATAGTCTTAGTACATATTCTCACTAACGCTCGCGCTAGGAAATGTATGTTCCATCTGTACACTATCCATATTGTAGTAAAATGAATGTTATCCATAAAATTATTTTTCGTAATGAAAATGTTGTTTTAGCTGCAACAGTTTCGTGTTTAATAAGTACATGAAGACATTTATAATATTACTAGCTGTACCCGACAGACGTTGTCCTGCCTGTGTATATTTATTTACCTCTGTATATAAAATCGCAAATTATTCTGTTTTGCCGTCGATATGATTTTTGCGATCGATTGAACGGTATAGAAGTTGATGTGCTGCAGCGTCATCTAATGGTGAGTTACAACAGAGTGGATAGCATAAAAACCTTCTCCATAAAAAAATACATATATGTGCCAACTTTCATGGTGATCGGTCAAACGGTGTCGAAGTGTGTTAATCTCAGATATACCAACATCCATTTTCATATATAGATTGATAAAGAATGGAAACTGTTGCTTGATTTCGCTTCTCCGTATTAAAATGCAAAATAGCAGATAACGTAATCAAATTTTAAAAGTATCGAAAACCGATTATAAACATTTAATTTTTAAAAGGTATTCGTTATAAACATTGGGATTTGAACAAATTGCGATAATGTTAATGGTAAACATAAAATTTGTTTATCGATATCTGCTGCTCTTTCAATCTTGTTTGTTTACTTAATACTCGTATTAATTCGCTTGCATTATCTTAACTTCATCTCTGAAATATTACACACATATACTCGTATATGAACCCGGATAATTATTTTTAATTTAAGTGTTTTAATGAACTGAGAAACCTGAGGACTCGTGTTTGAAAAAATATTACGTTTAAAAAGTTGAGGGCCGCATCTATTGTATATCTACTTACATATTTAAGATACAGTATGGTGTTGAGGGAGAGAGTGCACGCTTAAATCCAACAGCCGCTGGGAGCGCACGACAGCCCACGTTACCTCTCTCACTGAAGACTACCTTGAAATGACTACCTTGACTACCTTGCATTTCCCACTTTATCTTATTTCCCTAATGTACGTACGTGTTTCGGTAGTGAGTGAGATGTGCCAGAGCCCATTCCCAGGGAGGGATAGCCCTTCCCATATTCCCGACACTTTCTCCAAATCCATTCCTGTGTCTTCAAAGGTGGGCAGCGCATCCGGGGGCGTGCAAACGTTTGTCATTTTGGACTAATGTTGGCATGTATCGCGGATGTCTACGGGCGACAGTATCCACTTACCATCAGGTGGACTCTATGCTCCTCTGCCGCCTTCATACATAAAAAACAAAATGTCAGCATTTCTATATGTATAATGTAATGTTTGAGTAATTATTACAGTACAATTAAATAGTGGTCATCACCGTGTAATGCAACGTTCATAGTGAATAAGACATTACAAGTAAACGCTGGAACATCGAGAGTGGAGACAGCAGGAGACGCGAGGCGGAAGGTGGTGAGCTGACGGAGGCGATTGAATGTCATTCACCAGAATATTACATTACAAGTAAAACTTAGTTTAATCAGAGCAAGTACTCGTATATGTAATGTGTATATAGAACAAATAAGTCGTAAGTTATTGTTTATTGTATATTATTGTATTGTATAGTTATTGTATCTGTAGAAATACTTCAAACATTTGCTTAGTTCAAATACCTGTTCCTCTTTTTGATCATTTTTTTCATATTTTATTAAAAATCTGTTCAGAAATTCCTCATTACGACACAAACAGCCTCACTTTATTTTTTTCACATTTATGCAAAGTTGCCGCAAGCTTTATCGAGACGTCATCGTCCTCGATGTCAGATTTACAAATAATCCGCTCATTAACGGATTAAAACGCCATTTGTTCGCAATAAAAACTCTCGACACTCATTTGATTGGGTTTAAGAGACCAATAAATGTGGCCAGTTAAGGCGCAGTATGTGTTCGCCGCCTACGTTTAATTAAGTATTTAAATGTTAACTTCACTTTTCTTTATGTATACATAAAATGACACAACACACATCGATTAAGTCGGTAAGAGATTCTTAGCTGCTATGTAATCAAATTAACTTGTTTCTATAATAGGTATAGTAGTCAAATAGTCTGTCAGTTATTATTTTGAAAATGCCAGGAAGAAGTTAATTAAATAAGGTCTATGTTTTGAACAGATTAGGTTTACAGCAAAAAAATGCTACAGTATATCTAAACATAAACCGTTAAAATTTTACAATTAAGAAATGAATATAAAAATACTAAGTGCCTGAAAGATAACAATGGCCGTCCTTTTTAAGATAAAATAACGCAGATCGCGATAGTCACCATTCCGTCAATGTTTTATTCAATATGGAATTACATCGTCCAACGTAACTATGAAATTACTTAATTAAATTCTATAACTCTGTTACTAACGTCTTGATGTATAAGTTCAACGTCGGATTTCGAGGCTTATTGTAGTAATATTGGCAGACAGGCAAACTGATGATAAATGGTTACCATCGCCTTTGGATGTCTACAATTTTAGGGGCATTGCCTATCTACCCACAATGCAGGAACATATTTTCAGCAGAACCCTGTGTTGCAGCGCAGCTGTATGCTGTTTCTTGAAGCGCATACAACACGCTACCATTTGCAGATTAAGTGCGCTTCGTTGACGAATGGTTGGTCGACACAACATTCTAAGTCGACTAAGTCTAAGTCTCTGTCTACACAAAATAAGGTCACGCCTCATTGTTTTTTAGGATAAGGCAGCAGACGATCATCGAGTCCACCTGATGATAAGTTAATACTGTTGTCCATAGACATCCGCGATACATGCCAACATTAGGCCAAAATGACATATGTTGGTACACCCCCGGATGCTCTGCCCACCTCTACAGATTAAGGAATGGATTGGGAGAATGGGTTGACAAAAATGAGGAGGGACAGGTTGGGATGGGAATGGGCTCTGCATATCTCATTCACTACCGAAACACGTACGTACATTGGGGAACTACGATAAAGTAGGAAATGCAGTACATGTCAAGGTAGTCTTCTGTGAGAGAGAGGTAACGTGGCCAGTCGATTGCGCCCAGCGGCTGTGGGAATGCAGCGTGTACTCTCCCCTTCTAAGGACGATGGAACGCACGGAGAATGGCAACACATATGTCCGTACTGGAGGTTTGTGAACGGTCTGTGAATATGGGATCGTCTGATTCTGAGTTTCCTTCTTTCTGTGCATCCAATATGCGATAACTTTAACAATCTCTAATCATCTCCTTAACCTTAAATCTGGATTCTTATCTTTATTACCTTACTTTCAGTGCAATTGGTTTATGTCAACCGTTCGCGTGTTTGATCCATTAAATTCAAGAATATTTTCTTCGGAAATGCAATAATGCACATTTTTATGACAATTTTATTTCGCATCTGGAAACTGGTTGGGATTTAAAAGTTATTTTTATAAATTTGAAATCTCACTTTTGGTTGTGGATCTCAAAGAGATGACAACACAATGTACCTACTGATTTTATTTGTGTGTCAATCTATTTTCGGTCTGCTACTTCTAGGAGGTCACCGTATCATACCATATCATCAGCCTCTGTTTCTCTATTGCTTGCTGGATATCTCCATTGCTCTGCCCCTTCCAAGGACCGCGACTATACAAGCACACACTACACTCTTCTCATCCAGCTGATCATCCATGTAGAGGGGGAGGGTCGTAATAAGACTAAAAAAAATTTTTTTTCCATAGAAGGGTATTGCTTATAATTTAAATTTTAAGAAATTTTAGGTTAAGATATTTTTTTTTTTGTATCTTTAATCTCTCCATTTGAGGGGAGAGTGCACACTGCAATCCAACAGCTGCTGGGCGCCCTCGACTGGCCACGTTACCCCTCTCTCACAGAAGACTACCTTGAAATATACTGCATTTCCCACTTTATCTTATTTACCTAATGCACGTACATGTTTCGGTAGTGAGTCAAATGTGCCAGAGCCGATTCCCATCCTATCCCTCCCCATTTTCCCAACCCTTTCTCTAAATACATTCCCATATCTCAAAAGGGCATCCAGGGGTGTGCCAACGTTTGTCATTTTGGACTGATGTTGGCATGTATCGCGGATTTCTATTAACGACAGTATCCACTTACCATCAGGTGGACTGTATGCCCGTCTGCTGCCTTCGTCCATAAAAAAAAACATACTCTGATAAAAAATAACCTGCTGTAAGCTGTTAAGATTACCAACTTTGAAGAAAAAGCCTTTAACACTGCCGTTTATATCATTTTTGTTTTAAATTTAACATACCACAATGTTAAATTTAAAACAGGGTACTTGTTTTGGTGAAATTGTAGGTGCATTAACGCGATTGAACTTCTTGAGGGTATTGGACAGGAATAAGTTTTTAAGGAATTTTATGTTCTTGTTTCTTTAAGGTGGGCTCACACGAATGTAACGTGTAATGTTATGTAAATAAATAATTCATTTTATGGTCGGTTGTACAAGTAACTACATGTAATGTTCTTGCCGACGCGACGCTCACGCAGATGTCGTTGGTTATTGCGGTGATCACAAAAGACTTTGCTTATTGCGCTGATCACAAAAGACTTTGCTTATTGCGCTGATCACAAAAGACTTTGCTGACCTAATAAATAGAATAATATAATTTAGGAATTGTACAAAACATTTTTTGTTGCGAATAATATATTAATTATTATTAGTTGCTAAATATTGGTATCACTAATTACAGTTTATTTCCATCGGGAGGCCGCTGACAAACAATTCAGTCACTAAAATTATTAAATAGCAACACCGTAGGGCTATTTGGGCTGCTATAGTATTTGCCCCGGGTACAGCTTTACACGAGTACTTAGAATTCATTTAAGGTGTAAAAATAGTTAATAAGCTTCACTTATAAATAATAATAATAATAAATTCGTTTATTATTCAGACAAATTCCATAATTTGTTAGTATAATAAAATTACGTAATATCAATATCAAACTGCAGGGCATAGGCCTCCCCTAACAGTCACTAGGAGGTATCAGGCCATAATTCACCACATAGGTCCAGTGCGAGTTGGTGGACACACATTACACATTCGAGCATGCCAGTTTGTTCACGATGATTTGATCGCTGAGTATATAAGTAGCAATTTAGTGGTACGAGGTAGCAATTAGTGGTGGATTTAAACTCACGTTTTCACGAATGAGTGCACGAAGTCCATCATGGGAGTCTACATCGGGCCTGTTTGGTGGATTATGGTCCGAAACCCTTAATAATTTACTAAGATATGTCTGTGATCTGTACAGTGACAACTTATAGATTGATATCAATAGAAAAAACAATGCTAACTATATCAAAACATACCCAAATTGCCGTTTTATACCCCCATTATCCGGTTTTCATGACTCAATTTCACAGAAAGAGTTAAAAACAATAAAATTTAATATATCATCCGCATTGTAGTCGTTTTATTTTCATATAGTGTTATTTTAATCGCTTTCCTACCTTATTTATGGACGCAATAATGTCTTCGATAGTCGTAAATTGTGTTTTAATTACACGTTGCGTTTATTTATATCTAATATTTATTGTATGTAGCATTAAATCGAAATGACTTTAATTTTTATATCATAAATGGGTTAAACTAACCGTTAACCATGATACCAGATCATCGGACTGTGTCTCTCCACTACTGGATATAGGTCTCTCCCTGGGACCAACACCACAGTCTTTAGCTCTGTTCATCCAACCACTACCGGCGGCTTTCTTCATGTCGCCCAGGTCCGAAGGTTGTTCCACGCTACCTTTCTCGGTATGTGGTCTTCATTCGAGGACATCCATCAGTTATCCGTCCTGCGATATATGTCCTGATCACAGCCACTTCAGCTTGTTGATTCTTTGAACTATATCGGCAAGTCTAGTTCTTCGTAAAATTTTCCTAAGTCTGAAACCATGGATTCTGCTCACGATTCAAAGTTAATTGGCACATTAATATAGTAGTCAGGAGTTGCTCAGTAAAACGATAGTAGGTTTAATGAGGGCAGAAGGGGGGGGGACTCCTTGGCACACGAAAAACGCTGTCCTACGGTTTTATTGCATTATCACAAACATCACCCACGTAGGACACTTTGAAGTTTATTAAACCACACTATTAAACCACAAAACGCCTAAATACACATTTTTTACAATAATTCAATAAGAACTCAACTTCACTTCTTGAGATCCCGCCAAATTGTTCCAGTCAAAGTTTGGGCAAATAGGAAAACATAACATTATTATCTTTTTAACTTTAAATTTCAATCAAATTACTTTTTGTTTGTTTTCTTGCTGTAGGCTTCAAATATTTTTTTAAAATTGTGAGTGTTATATACATCTATAATAGGTTTATATACAGGGAACAGGTCTGTACAATGTTATGTTAATGATGTACGATGTACGAGTATACTCGTACGTGGATGTACCACTGGTGCGCCTATTTTATGTTCACGATGTACGAGTATATGTGGTTGTACCACTGGTGCGCTTATTTTATGTTAACGATGTACGAGTATATGTGGATGTACCACTGGTGCGCCTGTTTTATGTTAACGATGTACAAGTATATGTGGATGTACCACTGGTGCGCCTATTTTATGTTAACCATGTACAATTATATGTGGATGTACCACTGATGCGCCTATTTTATGTTAACGATGTACGGAGTATATGTGGTTGTACCACTGGTGCGCCTGTTTTATGTTAACGATGTACAAGTATATGTGGATGTACCACTGGTGCGCCTATTTTATGTTAACTATGTACAAGTATATGTGGATGTACCACTGGTGCGCCTATTTTATGTTAACGATGTACGGAGTATATGTGGTTGTACCACTGGTGCGCCTATTTTATGTTAACGTTGTACGAGTATATGTGGATGTATCACTGGTGCGCCTATTTTATGTTAACGTTGTACGAGTATATGTGGATGTATCACTGGTGCGCCTATTTTATGTTAACGATGTACAAGTATATGTGGATGTACCACTGGTGCGCCTATTTTATGTTAACGATGTACAAGTATATGTGGATGTACCACTGGTGCGCCTATTTTATGTTAACGATGTACAAGTATATGTGGATGTACCACTGGTGCGCCTATTTTATGTTAACTATGTACAAGTATATGTGGATGTACCACTGGTGCGCCTATTTTATGTTAACGATGTACGGAGTATATGTGGTTGTACCACTGGTGCGCCTATTTTATGTTAACGTTGTACGAGTATATGTGGATGTATCACTGGTGCGCCTATTTTATGTTAACGTTGTACGAGTATATGTGGATGTATCACTGGTGCGCCTGTTTTATGTTAACGATGTACGAGTATATGTGGATGTACCACTGGTGCGCCTATTTTATGTTAACGTTGTACGAGTATATGTGGATGTATCACTGGTGCGCCTATTTTATGTTAACGTTGTACGAGTATATGTGGATGTATCACTGGTGCGCCTGTTTTATGTTAACGATGTACGAGTATATGTGGATGTACCACTGGTGCGCCTATTTTATGTTAACCATGTACAATTATATGTGGATGTACCACTGATGCGCCTATTTTATGTTAACGATGTACGGAGTATATGTGGTTGTACCACTGGTGCGCCTGTTTTATGTTAACGATGTACAAGTATATGTGGATGTACCACTGGTGCGCCTATTTTATGTTAACTATGTACAAGTATATGTGGATGTACCACTGGTGCGCCTATTTTATGTTAACGATGTACGGAGTATATGTGGTTGTACCACTGGTGCGCCTATTTTATGTTAACGTTGTACGAGTATATGTGGATGTATCACTGGTGCGCCTATTTTATGTTAACGTTGTACGAGTATATGTGGATGTACCACTAGTGCGCCTATTTTATGTTAACGTTGTACGAGTATATGTGGATGTACCACCGGTGCACCTATTTTAATAAATAAATAATATATACTCGTACATGAATAATAATAGCAATCATGCACTGAAACAAATTACAAAATATTATACGACTCCAATGTTTGTTCTTTCCTACCAAAACTCCGTTGGTGGTCACGCTTATCTTACGGGATCGTTCTAACTTGATTAATTACATGATGTCTGATTACAATGTCCAGTAAAATTCCTCTTGTTATCCGTTAAAGATAAAGGAACACACAAAAAAGGATTAGACAAGGGACTACGTGTAATCGTAAACATCGATGACGTTTTATAAGAATATAGGTACTTAGGGTCTTAGGGTCGAAGAAAAAACTGATGGAATTTTTGACTGATAGAAAGAATATAAGAGCTGTTGTTACCCGTGCCCGCGGTTTTGCTCGCTTTTTTCTATACTAACTCCGACATTCCGTTTCACCCTTTTAGGGGTTAAATTTCAAGAAATCCCTTCTTAGTGAGTGTTTAGTATTAGAAATATAAATGATACGATTTATTTACATAATAAAATGAACGATTCATTTTGTACATCAATTCGTCCTATATTCGTACATTGCAGGAATTTAGTTTTTTAATTTGTTTTAAAATTTAAGTTTCACTGGACCATCACTCCTGGAACCAAGCACACAAAAATTTTGATAAAGAGTTAGAGGCGAAAATGAGTCATTCACTGTTACTGTGAGTCACTCGCTCTAAACAGGAACGACATTTGTAGGAACTCTCACTTACGGGTCACCAGTTTTTTTTTTTTTTTAAATAAATAACGCCACATTCAATGGATTCGTAGGTCCAGAGACCATACAAAGACAAACACATATCCAGACCCGAACATACATTTGTCTTTTTTTTTAAAACAAAAGTATGTCCGACCGGGAATCGAACTCGGGACCTTTTGCACGGCAAGCAGTGTCACTACCAACTGCGCCAATGCTCAAACACAACACATACATGCTGAAACTAAGTCTTAAGGATTCCAATATCTCCAATATCAGCCAATGTTATGGGTATATACGCAGTATATCCAATATATCCAATACGCAGTATTCGCTCACGGAATGTTATGGGAATGTTATGTTATGCATAGGGAATGTTATGATTAGAAAAATTCAGACGGTAGTTCAAAAAAATTTCAGACGGTAGTTCAAATAATTTCTTAATAACTCAAGTGACAAATAAAATCAATTAGTCACCCCGTGACCACGTCCACTGCAAAGTGTTCGAAACGTCGGGATATAAATAATGTTAAATATACGCGATTTAAACCGTTCAAAGTTGTTTAATTGCTATGTATAGTAATCGCGAAAACCTAAGAAAATATTATAAGATTCACTATTCGCAGTGATATGACTTAACTCGCAGAGCCCTAATCGTCAATAAAAAAATAGATTGTCGCCTTCTCGCCATATGCTTCTTACATCTTCGCTCAGCTCTGTGGCCATTATACAGATCCAAATGACCAGTTACATTTTTGTTTTTGTTATATAATTTTTGTAACAAATACGACACATCCGTTGTAGAATGATACTGTGTAAATAAACTACCGATTCTCCAATTGAGATCCATATCTTTGCTTTCATTAACATTTAAACAGTCCCCACCAATACTCCGAACAGATAATGCTCTTAAATGAAACAATTGTGAAGTCATTCGCATCATTCCTGATTCGCCCACTCTTTTGTCCAAGCGTTGTCTGGGAGCCGGTACAAGGCGTAAGCTGCTAACGATTTCTTTCAAAACACATTTTAGTTCTTTATACCTCTGTATAAGTTTACTTTTTTTATTCATAGAAAGGCACGGACATACGGTCATGCGGTCGTCATGATGGTAAGTGGCTATAGCCGTCCACGAAAAGCCTTGTTGAAGCTTGTTGGACTTGTTGAAGTTACATCCTTCTTGAACACACGTCGCAGTCTAGCGAAAAGAATGAGGTGCATGAATGGAGAAATGAACCAGAAAGAATGAAATGCAAATAATACACGAGACGAAAATGATTTTATCATAACTAGCACACGGCGTTGGCTGGTCGCACGAACAGTTGTCAAGTCGACAGCTGGTCGCGTGACTTTGCGATGCCGTGTTAACCCTCTCAAGCGACTCCATGCAACTCTTTTTGAGCTATTCGTGCCCGACGCCGACACCGTGTGAGTAACACCTTCAGACCACTTATACATGTATGCTATTTGTTACAAAACTTTCTTTATTTCATTACGATTAAATAAATTTAAAGAGGGTTGATGAGCAGTCTGGATAATACTGTAGGCGGGAAGTGTACCGTGCTGCATTCCCACAGCCGCTGGTCGCACTCGACTGGCCACGTTACACCTCTCTAACAGAAGACTGACTACCTTGAAATGTACTGCATTTCCTACCTTATCGTATTTCCCTAATGTACATACGAGTTTCGGTATTGAGTGAGATATGCCAGAGCCCATTTCCATTCCATCCTATCCCTCCCCATTTTCCCAATCCAATCCTTAATTTGCAAAGGTAGGCAGCGCATCCGGGGGCGTGCCAACGTTTGTCATTCTGGACTGATGTTGGCATGTATCGCGGATATCTATGGACGACAGTATCCACTTACCACCAGGTCGACTGCATGCTCGACTGCCGCCCCTTTTCTATAAAAAAAAACCCTCGGTCCTGTTGTCCGTTCTGTTTAGTTCATCTGTCTAAAATGAACTGTTGTATGAATAAATGAATGATTGAATAAATTAATGAATGATGTGAATTATCAAAGTTGCACCGGCTTTTAAATTCTTCACTCGAAGTTCAAAATAAACTAAATTGGAGTAAAATAATCATTGGAATTATTAAAAATACTTTATAATGTTGAAATAAGTCATATTATTTCCTACTAGTAGTGCTCGCGACGTCGTGCGTTGATTCCCGTGGGAACTTTAGGATCTTAAGATAGTGTACCTTAAATGTTAACATAACGTTATGATTACGCCAAGTTTCATTATGAAAGTTATGATTACGCCAATTCTGTGGCGTGATTTTTGCGCGATGCGCTTTCAGACAGACATACATTCAAAAATACCAAATAATGTTTTTTTTCGGTCCAGTACTTTTTATATTATAATTACTTGTTTAAAAACTATTTCTTGTACATACACCGCTTTGTCCTTTGTTTTTATTAAATGTACCTATAGATCTTAAGCAGCCTTTTATTTTTGTTTTTAATCATTTTTTTGTCAGCGTCGTTACTCTTTACTTTTTTATTCGCCGTGTTAGCTTGACGTTAGCTTTTAATATACAATAAGTGTTATGTATAAGTGTTATGTAATAAGCGGTATTTCAAATCTGCAGTGACCGTATTCTAAAAAAACAAAATTGTTGAAAAATAAAGCTTCTCAAAATTGTCTCCGGTGTAAAGCCATAAATACATAATTAAATTAAAGGTTACAGAATCGTTTTAATAATAATTCTCTCGAATTTATAAATCTAGTTTCTCGCTATTGCTTATCAAATTGTTGGTGTGTATCGACGTGTAAGGTAAGTCACGACCGGCCACAGAGCTAAATGCGACATTTGATAATATTGTTCCCAATGTAACCCTACCGGGGGATCCCAGAACACGACCGGTCAGGAGTTTGTCTTTAATATTGACTTACTAAAGTTTAATAATTTCATGGCTTCTGTGCTCTCGAGTGTAATTAATCCTTCAGTGCAGTGTTTCCTAATCATTATGTACCTGGGACACACTTCAGAGTTAATTTGATTTTTGTGACAAAAATAACAAATAACAATAAAAAAATGGCCCGCATAGTGGATGATGGCCCGAAATTCCTCCTCCGTCCACTAGGATTGTATGACATGAATCCCCTGGATGGTTCATTTGGATTTCTCTAGAGGAGGCCTGTGCCTTGGAGTGCAACGTTATAGGCAGATATCGAGCATACTATAGGGTTAAGTAATGGAGAGATGATTTTCATGGCAATAATTTTTCAGCTTTTTCAACAAGGTACTTAGGAATTCATTAACTGCAAAAAAAATAGTTCGAACATATTTCCTGCTTTCTTTCTTACAGGAAAGTAAAATTTAAAAGTGTAAACAGGACTCCCGAGTAAACAATACTTAATTAACGTGGATGTAATTTTCAAGAAAAAAATCAATCAAATGAAGGTTATGCCAAAGCAAATAGGTCATATTTCACGTTATATGTAGGTACTCATAGGTCATATTTCACGCTATATGTAGGTACCAATAGGTCATATTTCACGCTATATGTAGGTACCTATAGGTCATATTTCACGTTATATGTAGGTACTCATAGGTCACACTTTACGCTATATGTAGGTACCTATAGGTCATATTTCACGCTATATGTAGGTACCTATAGGTCATATTTCACGCTATATGTAGGTACCAATAGGTCATATTTCACGTTATATGTAGGTACCAATAGGTCTTATTTCACGTTATATGTAGGTACTCATAGGTCACACTTTACGCTATATGTAGGTACCTATAGGTCATATTTCACGCTATATGTAGGTACCAATAGGTCATATTTCACGTTATATGTAGGTACTCATAGGTCACACTTTACGCTATATGTAGGTACCTATAGGTCATATTTCACGCTATATGTAGGTACCAATAGGTCTTATTTCACGTTATATGTAGGTACTCATAGGTCACACTTTACGCTATATGTAGGTACCTATAGGTCATATTTCACGCTATATGTAGGTACCAATAGGTCTTATTTCTATATGTATGAACCAATAGGTCATATTTCACGCTATATGGAGGTACCAATCAAGCTATTTTATGATGTGACCTTGATCTTCAATTGTTTCAGTTGCATAGAATTCGTTCTGAAAACTATCCTACCTGTATGTTAATCCGTTTGACGACTACACGTTTATATAATTAGGTAGCATTCCATCCTATGATCGACTGAGTGGGTATATTAACGTGATTCGGAAGCGTTTTCTTCCTTTCTTTTTCCATTCTATCCCATAAAATCTCATCCCATTTCGTCCTATTTCGCTAATTCGGTAGGTTGGGCGAAGCTCGAGGGATGGGATGATGACGAGGGATTATGTACTATGAAACGAATGTTATTTCGTCTCAGCAGCGTCTAGTTTTCTCAGTAACAAAGTATCAGGATCCTATTTTTTAACTTTTTTTTCTACCTACCGTAAGTTCAGACCGAGATAAAAACGTAAAAGGTGTAATAATATTACGTTGTCGGTGGCCCTATTACCAGCTTATTATTATACATAGTAGAAAGCCTTAGAAAAAACATAATTACGATATCCATAACTATAGGTCTTCATACGCCAAAATTAATATCGTTGGTGACAAAAAGATCCCTTAGTGAAAGGAAATAGTTGAACCCTTCCGTGACCTTCCTTGTCAGTTGATGAATTGATGCCCTTCCGTGCCCTTTGTCGCTTCGGTAACGACTATAGACTGCGCCCTTTGCGATTGATTAGCCGACATTTCAGACCCTTTCAGTCGTAGGGCGTCTTGACAGAAGCCGTAGAAAATAGTTGGGGTTGAGTTTTAGGGGTTGTGGTTTACGTTAAAATTAGGTGCTTTGAAAGGTGTAGGGTATAGATTAGGTATTTGTGAAGGGTGGTTTTGAAGGAAGTGGTTCTTGAGCGGACAGCTGTGTATCTAATTATGTACTTGTATGTACTGATCTTCGCCTGTGACTTCACTCGCACCAAAATTACATAATCATGGTAAATCAAAAGTTTCGTATGTACTTCTGAAGAATTGTTGAAGTTATGTAACACTATCCAGTTGTTACCATTGCACCTTTCGTCATAGAAGAGCAGTTTATCCCTATTGTTTTAACAAGGAGCTGCTGCGTACAGCGCGGTCTTTATATCGTGAATCTGAAAGTTGTAAATCTGAGGGTTGCCACTAAGCTATGAGCCGAGGCTCTCCAAGAAAACTATGAATAGGATGTTGAAAAAGTCGCCAACTCATCCGTATCCAAGAAAACTATGAAAAGGATGTTGAAAAAGTCGCCAACTCATCCGTATCCAAGAAAACTATGAATAGGATGTTGAAAAAGTCGCCAACTCATCCGTATCCAAGAAAACTATGAATAGGATGTTGAAAAAGTCGCCAACTCATCCGTATCCAAGAAAACTATGAATAGGATGTTGAAAAAGTCGCCAACTCATCCGTATCCAAGAAAACTATGAATAGGATGTTGAAATAGTCGCCAACTCATCCGTATCCATGAAAACTGTGAATAGGATGTTGAAAAAGTCGCCAACTCATCCGTATCCATGAAAACTGTGAATAGGATGTTGAAAAAGTCGCCAACTCATCCGTATCCATGAAAACTATGAATAGGATGTTGAAAAAGTCGCCAACTCATCCGTATCCCCTCATCCGTGGTGTTGCAGTTGTATATGAGCAGTGGTGACCATTTACCATCTGAACGCCCGTTTGCCACTTATTTTATAAAATAAGTAGTTTTCAAGCTTTCCACAGTCATTTTCTAAATAGCTTGTAAAAATGTTGCGCAGGGCGACGCAGCGTATTCATATTTTTCGTATCTAAATAACGTGCCAATGGTCAACTTAATGTATGCAATTATTTGATGTCAGAGGGGAGATGGGTCGTTGGTTATTCTATGGTTTTATATTCTATATTTTTTATTTTTGAATAAAATCCAGGAAATGGCTACGACAGGTGGCAGTAGCATTTGTGTAATTCATATTTTATAGTTGCACCTGTCCATTTACAGCCCTCACATTTGGAGTGGCATTATAATGTTATTCAAATGTATGCCCAAAATGTGGCGGCGAGCGTGGTGCCATTGCTAGCGATAATACATTTGGAGGTATTAAATTGGCATGTTCATGTTCAGAATTAATTTAATTTGTACTTTTACACTGGAATACACATTATATCGGATTTTTTCCCATTTTTCTTTTCATTTTAATATTTACAATTATCTTTTGAATACCGTACTGTATCATTAGCCTGTGTCTCACCACTTCTAGATATAGGCCTCCTTCAAAGGTCCGCTACTACAGACAATCTTTTCATTATCTAGAGAATATGGGCGACTTCCTTTAAGTCATCGGTCTACTTGGCCAGTGATCGTACCATGTTAATTTTTTCGGTGTTTACCACATCGGCTGTCAGTCCTGCGACAGATTAGGCACTGCCACTTCAACTTACTGATCCTTTCAATTTTTTGCCGCATCCTTTTCTCTTCGTTTTAGTATTTATTCTTTAGCATTTTCCACAATGTTCATATATTCCTTGTGTATAGTTTATGTAAAGTGTGTTACATCTTGTTTTGCGCTTAGTGTCATTATATTATTAATAAATATCGTATCAACCACCTCCATAGAGTTACCCAACCAGAAAAACTATACAAAAAAGAATCCTATAAAAGGTATATACTTATACACTTTTGTATAGACAAGATTGTACGCTGTTACATTACAATTTAACTAGATAGAATTGTACCTCTTTGACAATTTATTCCTATAATTGTATTATTACCGTGTCCATGCCACTAACAACTTGTTATTGTCATGATAAATTTAGTGGTAATAATTACGTGATAATAAATACTATTAAAGGTGATAATAAGCTTCAATAACTACGATCAGGTTTTTGGTGCATTTAATATACGTCGAAATGTTCAAGGAACAGCCTCACTGACACTGAGACCACACAACAAAATTGCTCGCACTCCCGTGACGTGTGAAGCGTCAACCCGTCACAAGTCTCGCACCTGCCCGCTGTTGAGTCGCTAACAAAACGTTTACCTTATTTACGTATACCGTAGCGGAGTTCATAACAATGCCGTATACCCTATTTACATGTATACAGTGGTATTGTTGAGTGCGCTATAATTTATTTCCGAGTTGTTCGCGCCTGTCACTCTTTACGTTTTCAAAGCTTTCTTTGTACATTTTTGGGATAACTGCCTTTTGTTTGCGTTTAACTCTGAATTTTTTAAATGGACCTGTGCTCGTTTTGTCTGTTAGTCAACAGCATTGTCTCGTTAACTTAATACATATTAGAGATAAGATTTGGGAGGGGAGAGGGCAGCGTGCACTCCCCCCTCCGCACTGCACTCCACTCCCACAGCCGCTGAACTCACTCGACTGGCCATGTTATACTAACTGACTGAACACTAGCGTGAAATGTACTACAATTCCCATCCTATGCTATTCCCCTAATGTACGTAGGTATTTGTTTCTGTAGTGAGTGAGATATTCCAGATTCCATTTCCATTCCATTCCAACTCATTCTAATCTATTTGCTCCTAACTCTACGAATGAAGAGCATGATGGAATTAACGTAATATATATTTTTTAATTTATACTCTTGACTCCTCGTCATAATCTATCCCCCCCAAAGGAGAATTGGGAATTGTCTGGCGTGGGCCATCTTCTTTAGATGAAAGAGCGTATAAAAAGGAGCTAGTGCCTTATACTCGTATTGGGATGTTATTTTCTCGGTTCCGGAGAAGGTAATTAAACAACAAACTACACAGTTAAACATAATTTATTTCATACTATTTAAGTATCACAGATCCATTTATTTAAATAGTTATTAACAAAAATACATATATGTAGTGTATGTAATGGCAATGTTCCACATTTACAAAAATCATGAATTACCTTCAGCTACAAAATCGACTTTTGCTATACGATTATTTACATTTGATGTACGTATGTTATATGTGTATATATCAATGTACTCGTATGTACAGGCGGTAAAGAAATCAGTTTATCAATGGAAATCAGACCGAATCTTTCGGTGTCGATACATTGTTGAGTATAGTTGAGTTTGGGGTAATTTGTATACTTAATATTTTCTTAGGTTTTCGCGATTACTATACATAGCAATTAAACAACTTTGAACGGTTTAAATCGCGTATATTTAACATTATTTATATCCCGACGTTTCGAACACGTTGCAGTGGACGTGGTCACGGGGTCACTAATTGATTTTATTTGTCGGTAGTTCAGTTGTCGGTATTGTCTGTAGTCAGACGGTAGTTCAAATAATTTCTTAATAACTCAAGTGACGAATAAAATCAATTAGTCACCCCGTGACCACGTCCACTGCAAAGTGTTCGAAACGTCGGGATATAAATAATGTTAAATATACGCGATTTAAACCGTTCAAAGTTGTTTAATTGCTAAATTTGTATACTTATTATTAACTAGCGACCCGCCCTCGCTTCGCTTCGGGTTATAAGTTTTTTTTTTCAAAATTTCAAAATAAAATATAGCATATATTAGATACGGATAATGTAGCTTCCTATTAGTGAAAAAATTTTTGAAATCGGTTCAGTAATTCCAGAGATTACCCCCAACATACCTACAAACACAATTTTACCTCTTTATTATATTAGTATAGATATACATATAAATATATATTATAATCAGTGCAATCTATATAATACGTCATTGGTATATATATATATATATATATATATATATATATATATATATAGGTAATTTCGTTGTATATTTATATATGTATTTATATGTATATTTTCATTTAATATTATTGTTTATAATAATCATGATCTATCTTTGTATGTAGTAAAACACTCGTGATGATGAGTCAGACCCGTTAGACCTTTTTTCTGGTAACAAGAATTTGTCACTTTCTTAAACATTAGGTTTTATGGTCTTCTGCACCCACGACACCAGCAATTTTAATGTGGATCAATAAGTGTGCTACGCGCGAAATGGAAGCAAATCTTTTAAGTATGCCATTTATAAACCTATACAGCGTCGGACTGGTTAGAGGTGGCGAGGTGGCGTTTGCCAGCCGGACCCCAGTCGAGCTTCCCGTCCCAGCTCTTGCAACCTAAATGTAAACTAGATCAGATAATTCGTTCATACAATTAGAGAGAAATGAAATAGTTATTTTCCGATAGCATCCCATCTACCATTATCCAGTCTCGGGCCCCGGGCGGAGCCACCCAGGCCCTTCCGGCACAGTCCGACCCTGAACCTATAGATTATTAAATCAGTCGTATCAAGATTATTGACTATACACGATATACTATTAACTTTTTATTAACAGTATTTCAATTTCATTAAGGGGAAACTCAGTCGATACATTCTTTAAAAAGGGGATCAACAGAGTAATCGAGTACTTTACTTGGTAATCGAGTAAAGTAACTTACAACTTTAGTAAGTAACTTTAGTAACTTACAAGGGATTATCGTTCTTGCCTTCGCGCCTAATACTATAGGTACTCTGGAATCTTTATTGCGAATTTGATTCACATTTTGAGGAACAAAATAAACCTCAACAATTTAAACTAAAAATCGCGTCGATCGAATCCGAACGATTTGGTCTGTATTGCAATTGGTTCAATGATTAGTTGACTCACGTATCGAACGGTGGAAGAGCAAAGAAACTTAATCGACGTGTGTATATGACACTTTTTAAACATATGTTACGAAATATCGACCGGAGGTCTATGTTTTAACTTAAAGCATCTGTCATGTGTCGACATTTTAAGGTATGTGATTCTTTTGTAAATAAGCAGTCGAAATTTTACAGTTTTTGTCTGTTAAGCATATTTGCACTTCCATCATCGGTATAGCGGGCAGCTAAATGCATAGGTTTTACAAAATATGGAGTCAGTTATAAAAAAGGTAGTCCATTTTAGTTAACGTCAAGCTCAGACATTTGCGTATAACATCTTTAAATTATCGCCAAACAATCGTGGCAATGGGGATTTGGCACTTGTTAAAAGTGAAAAATAAAAACATAAAATCAATATTTTTGATACATCCGAAACATTAACAAAATAACAAACCGTGGCCAATGGTCGCGGCCGGCAGTGGGTTTAAAGACGTTGTAGGCACTGTTATTGCTAATATAATATAATTTATTTTTATCGCTTATCTACAGCACATAATATGCTAACTATAGAAAATATACTACCACGATTTTACAAACGCAGGCCGCTGGCCTCTGAACCTATATAATTTCTTTCTAACATAACATTTAAACTACTCTTTAGAATATTAACAAATCATTGATATTATAAAATCAAATCTACACTCATTTTAATGTACAAATCTTCAACTCAACCAAATCAATTAAAGGTGCGCACAGATACATGATACTTTTCAGCATACATTTAAATTCTCGATGTTCTTTTACATGCGAATGACAGTTCTTTTAAATTTGTACGCGATTTAGACTCGAAATAGAAACATTTCAGTTAGTGTTGTAAAAATGAGCGTTGAACGCTAGACGCTCGAGTGCCGCGTAATAAAACTCAAGACGTGAATGTTAAATGTTTAAAACTCGCAAACGTTAGAAGCTTACACTATAATGATTACGGGCGATTAACGATCGAGTCTTAAAGGTTCATTAGTGCTGACTCAGAACACAAGCGTTGAGCGCATACTGATCACTTTTACAACACTAGTTTCAGTACAATAGACTCATAGCCATGACGGTCTCCCCGGAAGTAAGTCAGCGGCGTCATGTCGGTCCATATGGCGCAGTGCTGTAGCTAGCGCACCTATAGCCCCCGGACCGCGTTCCCTGCATTCCCATAACTCCAAAATAGCTTCAGTTGGAGAGCTCTTTGTGGCGAACCATGTCGTGTAACGATCTACACCTAACCGTGAGGCGAGAGCGCGCCAGTCGTTACCGCGAGCGTTCGGCGGATCCAATATGGCACATAGTTGTCGTTTTATTCGTGCACTTAATTTAAATGGCCCCTCGCCTGCACACTCGTTGACTCCAGCCTCGCTCACTGTTACGTTCCTTTTAACGCTGCTGTCGCTTCCGTCCTCGCTCCGGCACATTCGGGATTCTAAAAGATTTTCTGTTATGTTAAAACTTCGCTGTGACTCCGCTCGAGGGGAGCGACTCCGCGGCGATCGGCTCCGTATGTCATCCAGGCATATTCGAAACGTTTGCTTATACGATGGATTGGTCCTCTGGCACGCCGAAATGCTGAAGTCTATTGAGTCGCAATCATGAGTTTTGTCCAAAACGAAATTGCAGTGCAACGCGTTATAGTGGGAGCTCCAGATGTGGTTAAAAGGTATTTCCTGGTACCCTATGCCTGGCTTGGTCTTCCAGCCTGGACTAATGTGTTCTAAATTTAAGCAGAGATTGGACCCCCCATCTTGGAATAGCAGAGTCTTCGGGCGATCTAGTAACACTCCACCCAATTTCTTTTCCTGCTCTTGACAGTAATACGTAGCACATGGTGTGTCTTCAAACACGTAAAGTCTGATGTTGTATTCTGAACATGTCTCAATTGGTACTGAAGGCGCGTACAATGCTAGCTGGAGAGCCTTAACGGCCTTTCCATTGAAGCTCTCCCCGACTAATACGAAAGTTGATAGCATATCTGTTACTAGGAATATTTTTTCGTTATCTAGTTGGGTGAATACTGGAGTGTTGATCGTCTCCTGCCCGAGATTGACCACCTTTTTCCAATGAGGATGGTTGTCTTTGGCGTTATTGTGGTCCACGGCGTATAAGGCGAGGTTCCAGAAGCCGTGTTTGAGGCTCGCGCAGTGAGGTATTTGAAGAATAACGGATTTATTTAATTGGAGTCTCGGAGGCCCGCATTTAACCACTGGACTCAGTTGCGTGATACCTGCGGGGCAAATGGTATTTATAGTCGTGAATATGGAATGTGTAGAGTAAGGCCTGTCGGCCCTGAGGCGTTTAGCTTCTTAATATTCAGCACTGTATGTCACAGTTACATTGTAATTACAGCAATCTATTAAATGTTTACGAGAGTTTAAGGTCCTTGATCCTAGCAATATACCTTATAATTATAGTTAGGTACATAGTACAGTCAAATTTAACTCTAAATGAGGGTTGAAAGTATGAGAATTTCTCAAACGCAATTTCTCGTACTGGACCAATATTGTTAGACTTTTACTGCGGTTTATTCGCATATGGACAGATTCTCGTAGAGAAAAAAAATGTAGTGCTGTCATTGTACCATGTGCATATGATATTTTTATAATGATATGTGCATTAAAATAACGTAATCTAAACCGATGTTTTTTTTTGTTTACCCTGTTTCATGTCCTTTGGACAATCTGTCTTTATGCGAACAAACCGTCTTATCGAACCTCATGTTTCATTTTTAGGGAAGACTTAGTTTTTATTTTTTATGTTTTCTATAGTTTAATGTAGAATAAAATAAATCACATAAACTCCAGTTAAAATATGAGACGTTAACGATTTGAACTAATGTGAATTTTCATGTAGTAAATGAACCCTTAAATGGAACTTACAAATAACCATCGCTGGAATAGATTAGATGACACATCATACGTTCTTATTAAAGAAACCTGGTTGACAGCTTCTAGCTAGGGTGGGTGGAGGGGATGTTTCACTTAAATTTCAAATTTGACTTTTTAATGAACTCTCCCTCATCTGTTGATAAGGGGGGTTCATTAAAAAGTCAAATTTGAAACTTAAGTACTACATAATAATAATGTGCCATTTTTAAAACACATGTGAATTAAAGAATGCGAGAGCTACTGGAACACTATTATAATGACTCCAACATGGCGGCCTTAGAGTGCTTGTATAATCGTTGCAAATAACATACCTTTCCCAAGTCGCGGTCTATATCTGTCGTCCTTCACAACGGCGACGTAGACCTGCTCGCGGCGGCCGCGCGCCAGCGCGCCCTCCGGCACCGAGAGCGCGGCGCCGGCGGCGGGCAGCGCGAGCCGCGCACCTCCCCCGGACACCGACACCGACTGCGACGTGGGGGAGTTCGACACGAGCTCGGCCAGTTGCAGAGTCACTGACTCATTCGCCGCGTCATACATTGAGCCTGCTGAAGATATTGCTGAGTTACAAGAGCAGTGGTGAGATAATATTTTCTTAGGTTTTCGCGATTACTATACATAGCAATTAAACAACTTTGAACGGTTTAAATCGCGTATATTTCACATTATTTATATCCCGACGTTTCGAACACTTTGCAGTGGACGTGGTCACGGGGTGACTTGGTGAGATAATAAGTTACACGTATTATATTAAAAAAAGATAATAATATCGTCGGCTTACTGCAAGAACTCATTAATTACAAAATATCATTAACTACAGCTTATTATAAATTATAACACAGATGAACTCGTCTCGATGAGTTTTATATTATGCATTAAGTCACTTATTTCTTTAACGGTGTTTAACATTTTTTAAACCTATTATTAATTATGATGATATAGTGCAGCCATACTCAAAGTGTGTTCCGCGGAGCCCTGGGGCTCTGCAAGGCCTCTACGAGGGCTCCGCCGAAATAATATCTTCTTCGATAAGTCAGCATCGAATAAGGTAAAACAGCAGGAGCGGTATCACGGATAAATTGTAAAGCGCCAAACTGTAGCCATTGTATCCTGCATAGACAAGCAGTCGCGATAAAGAAGATGCCGCCAAATCTAATTACATTTACGTAATGTACCTATTTATGTATGCTTTTCATTAAAGAATAACAATAAAACCAAATGTTTTGCGTATTTTAGGGCTCCGTAAAATATTTAATGGTTCAAAAGGGTTCCGTCGCCAAAAAATGTTTGAGAACCGCTGAGTTATAGTGCATACAATGCAATCAAAAGTCATTAATTTCTTAAATTTCTCAAAATTTTGTTTATGTCATTTAATGGATTCTTGCTATAAGCCGACGATATGTACTTTTATGAAAACTAAGAGTATTTACTTAATTTTAATATTCTTATTTTTTAAAGAAAGGTGGAGGAAGATGAGTAGATCGATCTACTCATCTTCGATGCAATCGATGGTAGATGCCAAAATTTATCAAAAAGAAAGAACATTGGCACGTTTGGAGTGCGTTAGAGAATATGAAGTTTATTGGAGTCAACGGGATGGAATTGTATGATATTAAATAAGATGGAAAAAAACAGTGCTGCTAACAGTCATAAAAATTTATATAAATGTCTTCACTCTCAAGTGGAGTAGCCGCCACAAAATATTTAAATAAAATTATAAATTATGTTACTTACAACTAGTGAAACAGCTGGATGCTGAATGTTCGGACTCTGTGTACGGCTTGCTGTCATAATCATCGCTCTGGCCTTTACTAGAAGCACAAGGCGTGATCTGATGATCAATCGGAGTCGCGTAACTGCAAAAGAGTATTAATCTTACAATCTCATTTTCATATTTTGCTCATGATGTTAATGGATGAAAACGGGACAAGGGCTGGTGTGAGATATTCAAACATACATTTAGTCTCATTACGAATTCCATTTATTCAAATAATTAAATTGAAAAACCTATTTTTTTTTATAGACTAGTGGGTGGACGAGCAAGCGGTCCCACGTGATGGTAAGTGTCCAATGGACACTTGCAACACCAGGGGGTATGCGGGTGCGCCGCCGACCTTGCAATATCCTATTCACAGCTCTCTTAAAGAATCCCATATCGTAGCATAATGGAAAGACCTCTTGAGGCAGTTCACAGCCTACGGGTTCGCGGTATAAAATAATTTTTGGACCGAACAGTGCGCGACACCTCCGTATCGAGGAAATGCGGATGGACGGCACTATATAATACTTAGCTAATGATAATGTCAAATTAAGGTTCCATAATAGCTAAGCATAATATATGTAATATCTGCCATTTATCCAGCTTATATAATTTATTATATCACTTATAGTTTTTGTTTTCAGAAATCTTCAGATATGAAGTTGTGATTCATTCAAATCGTTGATCTTAAATTAGAACATTCACTATTAATATAACATAAAACATAACATTTAAATCCGATATTCAAACAGTAGATATTCAATCTATACGGAATCTACTGATATAAATGCAATTGCAATTAGTTTGAATTGTTGCAGATCTAAAATTATATTTGCATTTTAATTAAAACTATCTTTTAATTTACGAGTTTAATTAAAAAATCTTTATACACGAACCTGGTTGTGAGATGCGGAACATCGTAATGGTGTTCAGACCTGGGGTCTAATTGCGGGTGCTCGTACCTCGGAGGGCGGTGCTGCATCAGGTCAGGAGCTATTGACAGTGACTGCTTCTCTACCGTTGGAAATATCTCTGGTTGGAAGTCTAGTTGGAGAGAGACAGGTTATTTGTTACACTCGTAGATAATGATGGAGGACAAGAAAGATGATGGAGAAACTATTAATAATAATTACGCAACACTAAAATGGCTTCCGAGCGCAGCTGGTCTACTCATATTTACTTTGCCTTACTTTGTCTTACTTTGCCGGGAGGCAAAGTAAGACTTTATTTATTAAAATTTAACAATGTGAATAATGCCCACTTGAAGTAGGGAAAAGTTCACAGAGACAAGAATGAAATCGATTTTGCCAAATTGGTCAATCAGCAGTGTGGGAAATTGGAAAACGCAGTGTGGGGGAGCCCTTCGACCAGACCAGGTGGACCAGTGACTTGAAGGAGTTTGCCGGTGGTGTCTGCATGAGGAGAGCCAAAGCCAAAAGTGGTTGCGAGCGTTGGGGGAGGCCTATATTCAGCAGTGGAGAGATACAGGCTGATTTTATTGATCAATGTCAAAATTGGCCTAATAAAACCGAGTAAATCTCGCAGATTTTATCAATTTTCGAGGAAATTGCTCAGCAGCGATGTGCAATGCCGAAATTGCCTGGGTAGTTAGCACTGCCCTGGATAATCTGCAACCAAAGTGAATTTTTGGCCGTGCGGTGTCAGCGGGGTTTAGAATAGAAACGGATTTGATTTTATTTGAAAATAGCTCCACCCCATCTCTTTCCATGGGTATCGTAAAAGGTGATTAAGAGATAATAAGTTGGTACTGCAAACCCTGCAGATACCACGCCACCTCTAAAAGAATGGACTCGCCAACCCATGTGATCAGTATGACGTTGTAAGACCACATATCCCTCATGCACAAGACATGAGCATGAGGAGACCCACGTCCAGTAGTGGACGGCAAAAGAGCAAAACAACGTCCAGTTGTTGCGGTTACGTTACCACTATACGTTACCATACGTTACCACTTACGTTACAGTGGACGATCATCTCTTTGTCGTTTAATGCATAAAACATTGCAGCGTACTTAAGTACCATATGTCATTGACAATTATAATAAAGATAAGAGGAGGTTTAAGTAACTTACCATTGCCGTTTCTAGTCATAGTATATAGAGAGTGATCCCTGGTCTTCTTTTGCAGCAGTTTGTAGACGACAGCGGCACCACATAGGAAGACCACTACAGCGACCGCGATGCCGATGTAGAGAGGGACGTCGTTCTGTGCTGCCACTGATAAAAAAATGGTGTTAATAAAATATTTATAACCGTAAAAATAAGCTAATGTATCACATGTCACCAACGCGTACGGTTTGAAGAAAATCGCCGGTGTTAGTTGGATAACAAGAGCCGAAGATCGTGTGTGGTGGTGAGTTTGGGGAGAGGCATATATACAGCAGTGGAGAGACATAGGCTGATAGAATGGTGTGGTATTTACACTAAATATAATTACAAGGTAACTGGTAGGTTGATCTATTCCTTTTAGAAAAGAATAGTGCTAGGGGTCATTTAGAAGTTGCGGACGAATGCAAACAGTGCACTCGTGACCCTGGCGTAAAGTGAGCAGATAGAACACCGTGGGGTTTTAGCCGGTAGGAATCCGGCATAACCCTCCACCTGTCCCCAGCGGAAGGATATCACATGATTGATTTCCCCACGCTAAAAAAAGGGGGGTCATTTAGTAACAAAAAGTCATTAAACTCCATAAAATGATAAATTTTTAAATGAGCTATGAGAACGAAAATTTCTGTTCGTATTTAGAAATCTAATTTATGACATTTTTGAGAATAAAAAAGTTATTCTACTACTTTATTCTTATTACAAAATGGTCAATTTTTGAACTTGTTGGTGTCTGACCGACAAATTTTTGGTTATTATTGCCAAAAACCAATCTATTTTGTAAGTAATGAATCAAAAATCATATTAATACAAAATTGTATGCCGCTCTTGCATATCGCATAACATTCCTAAAATCATGTGTAAATTGCAATGTAAGGATAAAACGCTAAATGTTTCTGTAATAGTTTTATTACGCGAAAATTTATCATTGTTTAAAATAATGGTCTGTTACAAACAAAACTTTTGATAAAACAATCTCTACAACTTTAAAATAAACTACAGAATTATGAACTACACCTGAGTATGGTAAGCTTTGCAATGCTTTACGAGGTATGGTATGGTAGCAATGGTTTATAGTGAAAACCGAGCTGTGGCAAATTTATTGATGCAGTTGTGAAACGCATCTTTGTCCCTTTGATGAGGGAATCACAAGCCATTTTGTTGATGACGAACATTATTGTGTAGCTGGCCACAAGGTTCTGGAAGCCCGTCTCAATATTATTTATGTCATCGCGTCTGGAGACGTTTACGATTGAGCTCGAGGCGTTTCGGGTTTTTAACGAATATTTTTTATTTCGAGTTTCTACTTCGATCAATATGAAATGGAAAGAATAGATCACAGAACTTAATTAAGTAGAAATTCAGTGGTACATACTGAAATTTATAGTGGGATTACAGTGGTCGAGTTTATACTCGACCCTAGGCCTATGAGGACATGAGCTCGACCGCTCATGAGTATGGATTTTTTTAAATTGTCATTAGCTCGGCGGTGAGAGAAAACATTGCGAGGAATTCCGCATGCTCCGGAAATAATAAAAAATTCTAGAGTATGTGATCCACCAATCCGCACTGGGGCTGCGTGGTGGATTACTGCCCGAAAACTGACCGTGATTTACTAGGGAAGTTATTGGGACGTTATAGGCTGATACATACAGACTACAGCTGTAGTAGACATACCTACATATTGGTAGTTAAATATGTAGGTATGTCTACTACAGCTGTACTGCGTAGATCTTTAGTAAGAATCTCCTAAGTCTCACTAATAAATAATATTTTCGAATATTTTGTCATTTTGTTGAAAGAAAATGTCAATTCGTTCATATTTCCTAATACTCAGAATAAAACGACGGGCGATGTAATTACATCGTAATATATTACAAATATTTTTGAATTAATTATTTAGATTACAAAATGATTCGCCAAAGACATGGTATCTGGTATCTGATTTAGGACCGACAATCGGTTCGGTAGACGAGTGCTTGAATGGAGGCTGAGTATCAGGAAGAGCAGTGTAAGAGCCCCCCTCCCTGAAGGTGGACCGTTTAAGAAGTTCACCGATAGTGGGTCAATGAGAAGAACGAAAGATCGTGTAAGGTGGTGAGCCTTGGAGGAGGCCTGCCTATATACAGTAGTGGAGAGATCTTTTTTTTTTGTTTGGTCAGGGGGGGAAATCTTCTGTAAGATGTAACAAGATACCCGACCCTCGGGGGAGAAGGCCGGGTTATGTGGGATTCCTACTCACTAAACCCCCCTCGGTGGTCCTTCTCACACACGCATAGAGGGGCTAGTGGAGAGATCTAACTTAAATATACAATAACATTCAGTTGTTTTATAAACTTTAAAATACTTTTGATAAATTTTACACTAAGGAGATTGCAATTTTAGACATTCGATTTGACATGAAATGGAAATAGTCCCCCGACTGCCGTCCACGTTGTCTTGGTAATCCATGTACTATTTAACTTTTTCAATTACATTTCTACTTGTATTCAAAGGAATACAAGTGCATGCAGGAAATCTTATTTGGTATGAAAGAAACTAATCCCGTTTTCGCCACGAAAAATCAAATTGCTCGTCCATTGGTTTTTATACTGGTAGCATTCATTGGAGGAGCACCGTATAAAATTGAGGGTATTTTATTTAACGACGTGCCGTCGATGAATGACTGGACTTTTCGACTTGTACTCGGGAGTAGAACGACGTGTTACGTGTTTCTGATTTGTTAGTTTAGTTATAAGAAATCTTTATTTATTCATATTTTATTTATATATAGAAAAAGGTGACAGACAAGCACACACTCTACCTGGTCGTTACATGACATTAATAATTAATAAAAAATCCCTATTAATAAATTATTACATTTAATTCTATTTTATTAAATTCTATTTATTTATTTTTAATCTAATATTTTTGAAATAAAACTAGTACGTCTTGTTACTTATAGTAATGGCTGTTCTATACTCTCATAGACTATTTATATACGAAATAAGGTTTCAACTGGCTATTTGCTATATTAAAATAATTTGATACATTTAAAATATAATACAACATTTGTCATTAGGGTCTCCCTTAAATTGAAATTGAATGTAACCAGAGGTTTACTAGGGGAGGCCTGTACCCGGTAGTGGGACATTGAAAGCTGATACAAGTAGCAGACTTACTGTGGCGCATAGTATGACGAATCGGCTGTAGGATAAGCTTTGTCAGGCCTTGAAGTTTTTTTTATAGAAAATGGTAAATGATATAGAAAATGCTATACATGATGGTAAATGGTCACCGCCGATCATGGAGTACATACCCAATAGAGACGAAATGCTACTCATTTTGTTTGAAAATATTTCCGTCAAATCACCGCGGTGACAACTGCGCTCTGATTGGTCGACCCAAGGTCAAACATAAACTCTAGTGTTGGGCACGCAAATATCGATATCGAAAGAAATTGTTTAGTGGGACGGCATGGTAAATAACACTCTCTTGTTTTTTTATAGAGATACAATGTATACGTAAATACATATTTAAAATTAAATGAATAAAATAATTAAAATAGCATTATTCCAACTATTAAATACTACCCAACAAGAGTGAACAAAATTGATAGTTTACGGAATACAGAGCACATGGAAAATTTAGATGATAGGAAAACTTCCTAAATAGTTGTATTTAATTAAATAACGTTGTGAAGATAAAACAACATTTTAATAGGTACTTATCATTTAATAAAACAATTTAAATCGGTATAATGGTAATTATTATACATTGCGTTACTGGTTTTTAAAATGAATTAATTTCGTGTAAATTCTTCTTACAGCTTGTTTCTCATTATATTGCCTCCTTTTGCTAAGGAATGTATCTGTATATCTATATTTTGTATCTATATATTTTTTCATTACGCTTTTAGCCAAATCAATTAAATGGTCTGTCTCTTCTGCGTAGTATTGGTGGTACTGATATTCGGGAAAAAATAATTCTCCTACAAAGCTACTGACAGTCTTGTGGACTAAGAAGTCGCTTGTATATTTTCTTTTGTCGACGCTATTAATGAAAATTTTTTTTATAAATTGCTCAGAACGACGGCAGATTTTTTGCACACTAACCGAAGGATATATTAAGCCACCCTTATGTCTGTAATAAATTAGACTTCTCTTGTTTTCTGTCAAACATACCAACGCTTCTATACAAGTGCCACATTTAATGCGTTTAACTAGTTCGCTAGACACATATCCTGCTATGTATTCTATTACATTTTCTGAAAACTGCGAAAGCTCGACAGTTTCCATCAAAATATTAAGATCGTTTTGGTTTTCCTATTACTTTTTTATTCTAGAAAGTAAACGATGACCTCAAACGTTCAGGTGTCGATATTGTCAAATAACGTCACCTACTTATTTCTAAAATCATATCTACACTACTGCCTCATAGACCGTATTTTTCGATCAAGATCTAATATACTTAAAAAAATCGATAAACATAATATGTCCAGCACTACGACGTTAGATCGACAATGGACATTAAAAATAAGTGCAAAGTTATTTTTTTAAATAAAATGTAATATATATACCTACTTTACTCGTAAATATCGAAACATAATTTCATTTTCTTAGTCCAACACTAGTAACAAGTTCGTAGAAATAGAAAGAGATGATGCAACGAGGTTGTAACTAGGTAAAAGCAAGACGCATAGATACTTGTCAATTGTTTCATTTTGAAGTGACCAGTTTAGCTTGAGCCGTGATAAAATGGATGTGAATTGAAAAATTCTATATTTATTGTTACTTACCGATGAAATGTGATGCCGTCTGTTTTAGAGTTCGATGTTTTACTATTTTTACCACACCAACGAATCGAACAGGAAGACATTTTAACAGCAAATCTCGTGTTTTATAATTATACAGAGACGTACACACAGGTCAGTTTCTGGTGCTGTACTATTTTGGTGCATGTGAGAGTTGATATTTATTATAGGCAAATCACTGATCAGTTTCGGAATTGGATGGCCAGTATTACCGCTCTATAGGGTATAATACTCTATGCCGCCGATAGACGTAGCGTGCGTAGCGAACCTTGCAGGAACCTATACACAGCTCTTTTGAAAAGCTCCATGAAGTAGTTCAATGGAAAAAGCGCTGGAATGGAAAAAAGTTGCTAGTTCATTGCAAAACTTACGGGTTTGTGGTATAAAGTATCTTGAAGACCGTAACTTCTGTATTTCTATTTGTTTTTATTTACAAAGAAGGTGGCAGACGAGCAGACTCCACCTGATGGTAAGTAGAAACTCTCTCATGGACATACGCGATACATGCTAACATCAGTTAATGACAAATGCTACCACGTCCTCAGATACGGTGCCTTTGGAGATTTTAGTACGGATTTGAAGAAAGGGTTGGCAAAATGGGGAGATATGAGATAGGATGGTAGGGGAATGGGGTCTTGTATGTGGCACCCACTACCAAAACAAGTACGTAGATTGGGGGAATAGGATAAATTGAAAAATGCAGTACATTCAGAGTATATTCTCATTCAACAACATAAGTATAACACTTCTCTTGCCGTGTAAAAAAATGTTTAAAGTAGAAACTCCATTATCTTTTAAAAGCAGCATCGCAACAATAAAATGGGTACAATGAAGCCATCGCGTACGTTCGATAATGCGATAACGATCTCGAACGTTGAACGCGTAATTAAAAACGAGCCACGGGAATTTTCACTTGGGCCCTTTATAGTACAACCGATTAATAAATATACAGCATTGCGAATATGTACGTAATTGATATCCAGCAATACGTACTAGGCCCATGTGGTGGATTATAGCCCGAAACCGCCAACTGGTTTACTAGGGGAGACCAATGCCTTGCAGTGGGACATTAAAGGCTGATGCAAGTGCAAGTACAAGAGCTGTTTTAAAAGAACCGGAAGAAAAGCTTGAAAGAAATAATGTATTTATAAAAGTCAATTTGTGAAATCAATCTCAAAATATCCAGAAAAATGATTTGATATATAAACTAAGTGAAAAGTCTTCCAATCAATCCACCATATTGATTTTGGTTACAATTAATTTAAAAAGTGTGGTTACGTTCACCGGGGTCATGTAGGAGCAAACTTAATTATATGTAGAGTCACAGGTATGCATGCAACTGAGTATCTTAACAGTTTGCTAGTAAGTTTCAAAATGAAACAGTTGTTTCTAATAGACGGGGTTGACCCGATAGCGATCACTTTGCACCTGGTAGTTGTTCACTGGCAATTCGTTGTTAATTTAACACGAAAATAAACGCAAATAAATACAGTGTGTTATTTGTGACACGTGGGTTTGTTGCGAAACACACAAACACAGCCGACGACAAGCTAAAAATTAATAACATTTTTTAATCAATCAATCATTTATCTACATACATGTGAGTTAAAAGTTAAAATATACAAATATCAGATGTTAATTTCTAAATTAAATTGTAAATTGTCATACGACTAGGTTACGTATTTATTTTAATGCAATCTAAACATATCCCTCGTTTAAATAATCCTTAACTAAGTGCAAATTATCCTTAATCCGAAACTACAAGCTTAGTCTTCCGAGCTCGCCTTTCTAAATAGCAAAATAAAAACCATAGAATCACCTTACACTACTCGTAATAAGAATTATAATTTAATGATTTCATATAATTGTATTGGCATTGGCTATCCGTTCGCATGATTACAAACTTTTCTTGCGTTCGGATGCGGGTTATTGGAGTGGATTTAATGTTCATATTCGTTGATCTAACTAACCGAAAGAATGGGTTTTGTTTGCTCCACAATGTTGTATTTGCGGTGGCTCTACCTAGTCGCCTATTGAATAAGTTGACAATGACCTGCAAAGGAGTTTGTCGAATGGTCAATACTGTGCAATCTCTTCTCATAATGCGATAACATGATTGTAAATTGAAACAATAGGAATGTTATTGCTAAATGTTAATTTAGATTCAGTACTGATAACGGATTGTACATAGCTTGTTTGACCTTTAACTGGCGTATAGTTCAATAAATTGTATAAAAGGTCTGTCTGATTTAGAAACATAGAACTAATCTATTTCTACACATACCTATGGATAATAAAACAGTAAAAATGCTGTGTCTGAACATTAATTAAAAAAAAAAGTTGGGTGTCGCTTTAGAAGATATAGAACCCGAAGCAGTATTTTTTAGAATTTTTGTCTGTATGTTTGTCGGTATGCCTATTTGTTTGAGCATCACGTAAATACTATTGAACGGATGTTGTTCGGGTTTTCACTAATTTATAGCTAAGTGTGCAGAAGGAAAACTGGTGTATGTGTTGTCTTCATATGACGCAAGGAAGTTGAGTTACAGAGGATAATAAAAAAAATACCTTTATTCAATAACTACCGGATGGATTTTAACGAGGTTTTCATTGTCGTGTAGCTCAGTATGCAATCCAATAACAGTGCCAATATTTTATCCTTAAATGCGCTATATCAAAAGTAGGCTGAAGCAAGCCATTAAAATATTTATTTTCTATTTGTGCAAAAACTATTATACTTGTAGGTAATGAATTAGAATTTTCGCTGTTGTATAGCTTATTATCCGAAAGGAAATTTGGAGTATGGTATGTGGCATATCGCTGCGAAATTAAGACGCTGAACACTACAGAAAAAAATGTAAATAATATTAATTACGTCGTGATAGTCTCTATACGAGTATGTTGAGTTTGAAATCAGTTTAGTATTACTAATTCAAATATATAAACTTTTTCTTAAACGGATTATTAATGACACTACTCGCTAACAGATGGCGCATATGCATCTTAGTAATTGAGACTTTGAAAAGCCCTATAAATTGTGGTTAAACGCTTTGTAGTTAAACACACACATCAAAACAGGCTTATTAAATAAGTTCCCTATTGTCAATACAAGTAATTTTTGCCAGCGATTTTGCTCGCCTTTCGCCCTTGTATTTTTTATGGAAAATTTTCAAACGTCTGCTTTTTATTTCTTTCTTAACGTAGCATAATGATACGTCTACAAAACGCTTCGAAGACAATGTCACAAAACAATACTCCGCTTGGCCTACATTTGAATGTTTTTTTCGTGTTGTATGACTGAATGATGCTTATATATTATGAATTTATTTATGAATTTATTTATTTATGAATTTATGAATAATTTGAAATATATTCGAAGACAATTTAGTATTTAATCATTCAAATCATTTGAAATAAAATAACTTTCATTTATAGTATTTACTGGATTTATTTAATTTATTCCATGAGAGTTTTCGCCAACCGATGGCTCTACTAGGTGCTTTTTAGGCTACAGGGACACGAAAACAGTACTCCTGTGAGCCCAAAGCACGCAAAGCCCAATAATTTGTGGTTAAACGCTTCCTGCACGTTAACATAGGCCTATTAAAGAAGATTTGCTATTTGCCCATAGATGTCTCTGGATACTAAAACAATGAGTAGTTTTTAGCAGCGGCTTTACGCGTGACCTATGGTTATTGGTGAAAAATTTAATTTCTTTCCATCAATTACCTTCTTTATAGATTTCATCTAAGTTTTATATTTTTTTATAGAAGACACATGCCAGACGGTCGGGCGACAAAGACGGTATGTGGTTACAATGCTTATGGACGTGTACAATATCAGGGGGATGCGGATGCTTCGCCGACCTTGCAGAATTCTATTCCCAGCCTTCTTGAAGAGCTCCATGTCCTTAGTGGACATTGGACTTGGTGGTTTCGGCTTCTTTACCAATTACGACTACGGATAACTACCGCCCTATGAACCGCAATGTACAACCAGTCTGGGTACATATAAATTATAAATGTAGCTACGCTTACTAAGTATAGAGCAAATAAATTATTAGAAAAGATTCTAGGCATATTGTGGACACTAGCCAGAATTCATTGTGTTCTGTTGACTTGGGGATGCTAGAAAAACATATTTACGAGATAAATACGAGCAGAAATACGTGGATAAGCTATGAATAGCACTAAATCTACACGTTTACTTTCGTAAGTAGGCGTGTGCATTTAGTGCTATTCATGGCTTATCATGACAATATCTAATAGAACATCGATCAATATGAGCGAATCAGACCAATATCTTGAAGAGGCAGGTAAAATACATGGAATCCTGCTCTCACTTCTGGATCGGTCTACCAGAACATCCGTGAACCCATTTGAACTATGGACTATGAATAGTCAGTTAGTTAACATAAAAATGTAAATAACTCTATGCTAATGAGAACTGTGGAAGTTCAGTAATTTTTTATCAGTTAAAAAATACTAAAATTTATCAAAAAATTGTAAAAAGAAATCTAATATTAAGAGACAAGTGAATTTTACTGAACTTGAAGGTAACAGAATATTTGATAATTCGTAGATATTGGCACAATATTTCTATAAAAACAGCGTCGTTTATTGGAATATTGGAGTATGTCAATCGTAGTGCACATTCTCATTGAATAAAATAATTTAGAATATTTTGTTTTAGAAGATTTTAGACTGAAACTTTAGAAGATTCCTACTGATGATCTGCGCAGTAAACCTGTAGAAGATATACATGTTGATAGCGATGTGGTCTATCCACTTGCCTCATGAGTAGGATACACCGATTTGCTGTGGGTTCGGTCGGAGCCAAAAGAAATACACACAATACACAATTTCGCTCGTGCTATTTTATAATTTATTGAATTTTAAGTGAAAGCTATAAACTCTATGGAGTCGTAACGTAAACGGCAGCTTCCAACTTTACACTCAATGACCCAACTGTGGCACAACCGATAAATCGTCAATATAAACAAGTTTCAAGTCCCCATACGTTTTATTGCTAACCGATGTTTGTTTCAATAAATCACTCAGCATCCGCTACTTCATTTCACATTACTAAAACCGCATAAAACGTTGGCTGAATTAATTCACAGTTAAGCTTAACGATTAATGTCGAAATTTGTAAACATTTATCAGTGCCACTCGTACATTTAGTTGCACTGAGATTGCAGATATGGGTTCCAATCGAAATTTACAAATCCTTGTCGTTCTGCCCATAACGCAGCGGGAGGTGGTATGGAATTAAATTCTCGAAATCGAACACCATCGGAATATGGCCCTTCGCTGTTCTATCCGTAAAGGTCAATCTTCCGTCGATGTTTCGGGGAGTTGTGTAGATGCAGTTTGCGCTTCCCCGCTGGGTCCTCTCGGCGGTATCACGACAAATCATTCACGGGATCCACCTCCAGTAATGATGGCATCGCATATAAATTGGTTTTCATGTTTGTTTATGCGTCAATCAATAAACATAGTGCCGCCTCTTTAAATACGAGAAGATAAATATCCGCAAGCCTGCAAGCATTTTCTATAGTATTGGCCAGACAGGCGTTTGTACAAATACAGACTAATGTACAGACTATATACTAAACATAAAGACTCTTTCAAATTGGTATAGTATTTGGTTGCGGGCGAAGGTATACTATAGAGCTTCAATCAAGGCGTTATCGCGTCCAGTATATCTGGTATTGTATTGTAAGTTGCGACTAACGCAATGCTAATATGTCGCCTTAACGTCATTTTTTTATTCGAAAGGCCGGTCGTGAAAAAGCGTGAAGTGAATATATTTTAATTTTAAATAAAAAATAATCATCGTTATACTTCGCAAAGAGAACTGGAAGCGACTACAAGTCTTATTTCTTTGTAACCACTGCGATATAGTCGCAACAAAAGACCATAATTTAGACATACTGTCAATGAACAACAAATTGAAGCGGCATGCGTAAGAATGTATCAGTGTTTAAAAACTTTGCTATTGGTCGTAATGGTAGTGATCGGCATAGTGTGACTACATATGCGTGTGTCGCGTGTATTGACACTCAATCGGCATAGTTTCAGTACGTCGCTTCATCGAAAGGCGACGTTGTGTCTTTACTATATATGAAGTCGTATTAAATAAATACTTAAATATCGCATAATATAATATATATAGATAATGTCAGATACAACAAAACCATAGATAATTCTTATAAGCATTATATAAATATATAACAGACTACCTCATAAAATACTCACTCAAATTATAGTAATTATTAGTACTTAGTAATTCCAATAAAGCTTTACTAAATTTTATTAGAGGCTGTTCTTTAATATTTTTTGACAAGTAATTATATATTGTTACACCAATCACATAACAATTACTTTTAAACTTTGTCATTCTCGCAGGAGTTCCTAGCACTAGGCTGTTACAGTTTGTAGTGTTTCTAGAGTCACAGTTTCTAGAGTCACTGTTTCTAGAGTCACTGTTTCTAGAGTCACAGTTTCTAGAGTCACTGTTTCTAGAGTCACTGTTTCTAGAGTAGTATTGTGATGCTTTTATAAACATGTTATTATATTTTTAACAAACATTGTGATTTCATACAAGTACATAGATTTAAATAAGCAAGTAAATTAATAAATAGTTTGTAATTTAAATAGGTCTTTATCGTGCAAAGTTAATTTGACCATTGCAAATATAAAACATAAATTTTACCTTATTGTAAATCTCACAAAAACTATTGTACAGATAATAAAACGAAGATTCATTTATAAACTTTTGTTAACCAAGTGTGGAAAACGACCAAACACTTAATTTCGATGTTTAGGTAACAAAGGATGAAAAATCAGTTATAAAATTCCACCATTTCCCCTTTGTATATCAGCAATTAGACTAATGAAGTGGGACGAGCGGGCTCCTGGCGAATGAATGGCCTTTCCTAACGTTCTTCGCATTCAGAACTCACCTTTTATGTGGGTAATTTACTGATGGGTACATGGTGCATACTATGTATATGGCTTCACCCATGTTATTTGTTTAAGAATGTTCGTATGTGGTGGGATTTGTAAAGGTATTTGATTAATAGTGATACACGATAGGTGAATAATAAACACGTTTTATAAACACCATTTGTCTATTTTGTTATAAACACTTCCTGTATTAAGGGTATGCTGGTTGAGGACAGCCGACTGGTCGAGTTACTCTTCTCATACAGAACACTCCCGTTAAATATACTACATACGTGTTTCGGAAATAAATGAGGCATGCCACAGACCATTTCCCATTAGAGAGTTTGCATTAGAGTTTGCACACCGATGGCACAGGAAAAGGAGCCCGAAAGAGCTGTTCGGCACTGAAGTACATCGTATTGTGGAGTAAAACAGCCCCAGAAAGGGGAGAGTGCTTATGGGATACAGGCAAAAGAAAATACTTGTAGGGAGGCAGAGCAGATACGCGCCGCAACATAGCCCTAGCAGGCGAACGGCGCGTACCTCCCGACGATTTGGTCCGTATAACCAAAAGGTTGGTAGGACCATGGGTGGAGGTGGGTTATTATGGAGACCATTTCCCATTCCATCCCATCCCTTCTTGTTCGATTGAAAAAGAGTATATGGGATAAAAAGAATCTTATTCATTTATACTATTTACTCCCTATCCTATATCAAATCAAGGCCAGACAGGATGGCAGGCAGAATAAAATCTGTTTCTATGACATTTATACAATCAGATATTATTTATGACATAAATATCGAATAGTATAATTTTTGTGTGTTTTAAATAATCGCAAGCATCACCAAAATGTTTTTGAAATACGATGCCCCATAAATAACTATCAATCTCTATAATGATAAATATACAAAGTCAATTTATAGGCAAATATGTCAGAGATTGCCGATTTATTTAGCGTGAAAAACGAAGCTATATGCGGGAAAGAAATTGTGAAGTAAAAGGAGCAACTCGCTGCCTGGGGCTATTTATCAAAATGTACGATAAACAGAATGGGAAATTGAAATTGAGTCAGTGGGGACCATGAAATGATTTATTGATATTATGAACAAAATATTGGCCGTTTATGTTCCATTCATTGATTGGATTTGGACCGCCGAAGCTAAAGAAAGCTACAAATTGATCAAGATTAAAAGAGTTTTAGCCGTATTCAGTACGAATTTGGCGTTCAATATATTCTCGCGACGTAAATGGACGTACTGTTGAATGGTTTAATAAAGTTTTGTGTAGAATTTAGATTGATTTGCGGAATTTTATATCAGTATTGTAATTTTATATTGCTATTTTCAGAGTACTCATTTTTTTATACAGGTTGTTTGTTAAAATTTGTTTGTTCGTTTCATTAATGCCGACTGATAAAATGTAATCCATGTGATTACGGAACAAGGACGTGGGCCTTCTTATACACATTGTCTTGTGCAAGAGGGATGTGTGGCCCTCCTTATAACGCCACGCTGCTGGTTAAGCGGGTTAGCGAGTTCATTATTTTACAAGTGATGTAGCTCCTTAGGAGTTGTGGTAGCAGCGGCTTTTTTACTCCTTAGTCGCCTTTTACGATACCCTCGGGATGGGATAGGGTGGTGCTATTCTAAAGCCGGCCGGCCATTATTAGGTCATGAATATGATGTGTCATCAGTACAGCTGGCGAACGACAAAACAAATGACGTGTACTTCAAACTAAAATAGAACAATATGAACTTATCCTAATTAGTCATAGGCCGAAACATAAAGGATATGTAATTTAAAGTAGCCATTTTGAAAGACAACCATAAAATTTTAGGCCCTCGTCTATATTTAGAAGCCATGATACGACGCAGATGGTCACGGCACCCGATTTTAGTATCTCTCGAATCTTTTAACGTGACCACCTAATCAAGACCTTCGCTGTTCTTCATCCCCTTTTTTGATCATCAGGTATTTCGTGATGATGCGAGAGGGTGGGCAGGTCATAATAAACTGGCACGTTGCAGCTACGACCGATAGCTTGTTATAAAGCGACCAGTTCGTGTAACATTTCATAGTTATGAGCGGCGCGGAAAAGGAAGTATATTTTTAGTTGCATGGCATCTGGTCGTTGCTGGCCTTTTCATAGAATCGACATAATTAACATGTCCCTTGAGGAACCGTTTCATAATTCCATCTCCACAAAAACAGCTTTTAGTTAACTGAAATTTATTGTTTTCTATATCATATTTTCCATTTTGGACGTGAAATATTGTTTAAATTAACACTGCGACGTATGTGCCACAGAAATATACGTGTCATATAAAAATGTTCTTTTTATTAGAGCACTCTTCGCAGGTCGTAAATATCCATTTAAATTTTCATGTCCTATTTTAAATTCGTGTGTTTTGGTTGTATGTTTTGTGTGTGTGCTGTTGCTGATACATTAATAAAAATGTGTAAGAAAAATATGAAACTGTTGTTAACAAGCTTATAAAAAAAGTCCGCTGCTTGAAATTACCGGGGGTACTTGAAATTAGCTGAATTAACCAATAGGGCGACGACGGGATTTTTGCATCCCGTAAACAATCGATAAATAATAAAAAGTCAAATTAAGAAACAAACAATTAAGAATTACAGCACACAGACTAAATTCGGCTAGTCCGCTAGTCGCGAATGCTATTAGTTATTGTAACATATTATTACAAGTATCGCTGTTCCTCGTATGCTATACTCGTAGGCTATACTGAATCTTAGATTTAACTAAGGGTGCTCTGCTTAATTTATTAATGTTAAATTTCAGTGGTGTTCGGCCGTCGAGTACGTCACTTTTAACTCACACCATGGATTTGTATAAAAAAGGTCCCGCCACTGGGACCTTTTCCTATAAATAGGTAATAAACCAAGTTCATGCTACAGTGCCAGGACGACAAAGAGCAAACCAAATTAATAATATTTTAATATGGTTATAATAAAGTGAATTAGATTAAAATTATTAAATTTCCAGTCCTAACTGCAAGTCATAGGCCCCTCGTAGCCATTAGGGGGTTTAAACACTAAAAGGTCGAGATGGTCACAACGATAAAGTGAGTCTACTTTTTGGGGTTAACTTGACCTCACGGCTTGTGGTGGCCACTGAGAGACAAGGCTACTGAGAGATAATTCCTACGGACGCCAGCAACACTTGGTCTCCCTCTTCTATCAATAAGTATTGTACATTTATTTGTATTGAATAAATATGCCTTATTTTACAATCCGAGTTCTTCTCGGAATAACCTGTAAAGCAATGACCTTTGACATTTCTATTGTTTGTCTATTATTTGCTGGGATGTGTATATCCCTAAAAGTGTGGAAAGTTTAAATGAAGAAACAATACCTCATGTTAATCGTGCGGATCGTCTTACAACTATCATATAACATATGTGACTTACTTCCATGGACCCCACAGTAATCTCCAACGCAGTCTGCATGTTGTACATGGGTCCCCGAACACGGAGTGTCTCCAATGCAGGACCGACGTCTGGTCTGCCTGCAGTCGGCTCCGCAGACCGACCATTCCGTCCAGGACGCCCAACGGCCGGGAAGAGCTGTAAATAATTCTGATTTTAGTATTGCTTTGACAATTAAAGTATATTTGGTTGAAAATTAAGCGAACGGTTTATACTAAAGTCTGTTGATACCACATGGCCAACAAAGCGGCTACCACAAGCCCTAAGGAATAGGCATGATGACAGTATCAAAGAATTAAAGAATAAATGATTTTAGAGAAATAAATAAGTTGAAAGAATTCTAATAAATTAACCAGTTTTAATGTAAACATTGAGATTAATAATATTTTCAATAAAATAAAAGTATAAAATACTGCATTCGGCCATGTTAACTAAAACGCCAATCAGAGCGAATGACGTCACGCCTTAGTGAACATCACCGTGTCGCTTGAACTTCGATTGATTTAACTACCTACGTTTACCTAGGTGTAACGTCACAAGCGACGCCATGACACCTGCGAGTGTTCTCGCGCATAATTCAAAGTAGATAGAAAAAAAATGCATAATTTGCGTTAAAACTTATTTTATTGCTGAAATAATGTTATTTTCGGAAACAGTAGACGTGAATCTACATTGTAGAAGCGGATTTCAAAATCCGTCATCATGCCTATTACACTACCTCTAAAAGATGTAATTTGCCAGACCGCCTGGTTAGAGTGACGTTTTAAGCCTATACATCCCTCATGCACAAGATAGTAAGTAAGACGAGGCCCATAGCCAGCACTGGATGAAAAAAGACTGGTCACGGTTACTCATATAATGGAGTGACCATAAATAGAACACTCATAAATATATCACGGGGCATTACGTTAACAATTATTACTTCTAACAATAAATCCATGTCACTAAAGCACAAATTACATACTTTTTATTATTATTAATTGTATCTATAATAACTCAAAATCAACTGTAACGTTGAATCGGTACTATAAATTGAAATTAAAATACGTTGGAGATGTCCGTAACTGCCCTTACATGCGAGTACAGCATAAATCACATGTTTTTTACAAAAGAAATAATAGAGCGGCCGTGTGTTCATACTGAGATAGCGTTTGGTGTGAGCGATGACAAATTGGCGGTTTCAACGAATTCGGAGTCACTTATCAGTATTTAGAAAACAAAACATGTCTTAACTCTAATGAAATAAATACGTTCTGTAAAGGAATGTTACATCTTACATTCTGTAGATGTGACGGAATGTAATACCTTAAAAATCAGAATGTTATAAATAAAATATTTTATTTTATTTCACTGATGTCTCCTATCTGGGACACTGAAACCGACGATAAGATCCCCTTTCTCAAATAACGTCTTATTTGTTTTGTTGAATTTGTTTTAGTTGAAGGAAACAACTTAGAAATAAATGTATGAATAGTCCAAGAAAAGAAGAAAGAAAAAGAAGAATGGTAAGAAGATGGTGGACAAGCAAATAATTCACTTGATAGTGAGCAGTTATTGTGACTCATAGATTTTTTAAGAGAAAGAATGTGGCAGACAAGCGACAGTCCACCTGGTAGTAAGTGGATACTGTAACGCCATAGACATTCGTATTCGCAACATTAGTCAATACTAACGAACGTTGGCATTTCTACGGATTTAGAAGTGGATTTGGATTCAGAAAATTCCCTTTTACGTGCCATTATACTTCCTACTTGATAGCATTAGATGGATGGGAAGTAGAGATTATAATGCGATTAATTTTTTTTATTATTACTATTTCTTAATACTTATAAAATCAGTAGTTTTTTTTTTTTATAGAGAAGAGGGCGGACGAGCAAGCGGTCTCACGTGATGGTAAGTGTTACCGCCGCCCATGGACACCAGTAATATCAGTAGTAAAAAGAATAATAAGTATAAAAATGTTTTTCACTAGCTACTTAAAATGCAAGTAGTAAAAAGAAATAATAAGTACAAACCACTTCTACCTGTTCACTAAACAATTTAGTTTATATCTATCTGAGTTATCCGAATGAGTGAGTTACGTGACTGTAGAATTGAAATCCTGAAATGTCATTTTTTAACCAACATTAGAAAAATGTAAATATGTCCGAATCTATTGTAGAAAACTGAGGTCTGGACCCTTTTCGTTCGGACGCCCACATAATATTATACTTCTGATCTGGTTGTATATTTTGTACAAAATCGTTATATATACTTTTTAACACTGAAAGAGATAATGCCATATTCACATATAGGCAAATAGTAAGCGACAGACTCAATGCTCAGCTGCTCACTGTCGGTCATATCGCAGGCTCGTTAACCAAACATTTTGTGAGTAAGCGGCTAAATGAACATATGTATATATGTACCTACATATACATATGTGTATGACATCACTATTGTCATAATAATTAATGATTTGACGTAAATCTCTTAGCCTAACGTAACGCGTTAGTTTAACTCTTATAACTTGCACTAAACGATTTATTCTCTCTCCTTACGCTCGAGTGTGGGTGTACGCATATGCATATTAAACTATCTACACGTGCGTGAGTGTGTAACATTTCTTATTAATTAATGCGCACACACATAAATCAGTCGAGGTTCGTTAGAGGAACAACAACATAAAGGACTTTCACATTTTACACTGGAAAATATACTTTTTTAAACTTTTTATGGCGCTAAGTACAGTCGGTCACATTTCACGTTGTCGTTCATCCATTAATTATGGAGTGTATTAAATATTACTGATTGCTGGTAAGTATATACTACTGATTATACGAGTATTACGTTACTGTTTGAATATAATAGAAATCACGATTAATACTGGATAGATTTAAAGTACAGTGATAGTTAAAGATGAAGTACTTACTATATTTTGTTAGTGTGGGACACCTTTTCTAAAGTACATTCTTCCGTGATAAAATGTTACTCTAATCTCATATTCAATGGTGGAGTGGGATTGGATTATGGGCTAGAATTGTTGGCGATGGAGTTTATGGGAAGGGGTTGTAAGACCTCAGGATCTTGGTAGCGGCTTTTTTATGTTTAGGCCTCACGATCTTTCTCCATATCAGTCCTGATAACACCTATCTATCTGTCTCTTTCTGTGTGTGTGTGTGTGTGTATGGGTCTGGTTAATGGAGATGAGCGGTTGTATAATTTGTGGCTGATATTAATAAATTATTTGTGTATGAAATACAGACGTTTCAAACAACAAAAAGTGTTTCGACTGCAACAGCAGAACCCAACAAGTGTGCAAGAGTATTGAAATGGAATTGGGTAAGATGGTATGGGATGTGATTGAATGGCGTATATAATAACAAGTGGTCTCGACTGTCCCAAGTTTAGAGTTTTTGCTACATGGAGCAAGTGGCATTTGGACATTTTGCAACTATGTATTTTGACAATAAGTATTTAAATTTTTCGATAGTTGATCACATCGCAATCTGTTCTTTTAGCGATTAGCCGTGTTGACTACTTGGTTATCGTGCGATCTAGTGAACATGATACCAACCTAAATGAACTAATAATAGATAGTATGTTAAATTTCACGCCAACGAAGTCCCTGGAATAGCTGGCAATAAAATTACAATAACTTGTAAGATTTTTGCGATTTGCACACATATTCTATTACCATAAACGGGTCTCAAACACGTATGTTTAGGGATATTAATGTGACGTTTCAGCTGGGTTACATTAAACCACGTGTCAGCTCGTAGCTACGATTAGGGTAACCCAGTCAAAACGTTGAATAATATAAAATAGGTAAATACGCGTGTTTGGGACCATTATCTCTATCTTGGGCAAACTATCCAAATAGTCAATTCAAATTTCATTTAATTCGCCTGGGAAGTATTTGGGGAAATGTGTCCGCTCTTCTGGTCTACACCACAATGCTTGATGAAGAAGGTCTTCCACCAGTGCGTCCTGCCAGTTATGACGTCTGTACGTCTGTAGCGCTGTCGCTGAAACGTGGCTTTTAACGGTAGGCCTGTTCATAACTGGATAATTCGGGATAACACCCGAAAAGAAGAGATTTTCCAAAGAACTAAAGTCACAGACGTAGCACGTAGAATTAACATGCTAAAGTGGTATCGAGTAGGTCATATTTGCCGCAGGACCGATAATTGATGGAGTAGATGAGTTCTTGAATGGAGGATACATTCCGGGAAGCATATAGTGGGACGTCCTCTGATCACATGGACCGGATCACTTGAAGGAGTTCACCGGTGGTGGCCAGATGTAAAGAGCCGTAGATCGTGTCTGGTGGCGAACCTTGAGAGGGGCCTATATCGAGCAGTGGAGGGACATAAGCCTATGCATAGCAATTAAACAACTTTGAACGGTTTAAATCGCGTATATTTAACATTATTTATATCCCAACGTTTCGAACACTTTGCAGTGGACGTGGTCACGGGGTGACTAATTGATTAGTCAACAAATTTCAATTTCAACACCCAAATTTCAATAGAGAAGATGGTTGGCAAGTACCACCGGCTTGGGATCCAGTCATTAAATTAATTAAATCCCAAGGCCAACGCAGTACTGCAAGACCTCTGGACACCGTGAGCGAATACTGCGTGCATAGGGAATGTTATGATTAAAAAATTTCAGACGGTAGTTCAAAAAATTTCAGACGGTAGTACAAATAATTTATTAATAACTCAAGTGACAAATAAAATCAATTAGTCACCCCGTGACCACGTCCACTGCAAAGTGTTCGAAACGTCGGGATATAAATAATGTTAAATATACGCGATTTAAACCGTTCAAAGTTGTTTAATTGCTATGTATAGTAATCGCGAAAACCTAAGAAAATATTACATAAGCCTATGGTATGGTAAACACATGCATTTAAGATCTGTTTAGTAGATAAATATTTATGTACAAGTAATTGCATTTGTCCGATATAATAAATATCAAAATAATTGTATGAGTTCCACACAAGATGGTATACATTGAAACGTTATCGCGTACTCAGAGTATGGACGCGTGTACGAGTACGTCAATAAATTCCCAGTAATTGCGTCCCACTGTCCGCGGTGTTACAACCGAAAATGTTTAAAATACACCCGTGTGAACTCACGGAAGTCGTTTAAAGATATTTCCCAAGATAAAGGCGAATAAATAACATTGTTGTATCACATCTTTTATTACTTTTATGGATATTAATATTGTTAAGATAATTTCTTTCGCAATAAAAATACTGTTTTTAAATCCTTTAAGGTAAGTTATCAATTATGTATTGGCAAGTATCACACATATTAGCAATAATACTATTTTATAAATTGGGTTATAAAACCATTTAAAATCATTATAAAAAAAAAACAGAAAAAACACGGTAAAGCATGCATGGGCACGTAGTGTTAATTATAATATGCATATTAAAGATGTGTTATACGAATAATTTAAATTTCGATTGGGTTTATATTTTGAAGGAAGTCGGCGCTTTTTAAACACCTACATGGTTGAAAGCTTAGAGGTTAAAATGTATCTATAGCTTATATATACCGTCATTGCAACTTAATTTTCTATAGAAATACAAGTTATTTTGACGTAGCGAGGCGTCGGACCGCCACAGGCGACGCCGACATGTGTTACCAATTAGTGAGAGGCACTAATCCGCCGGTTCATAGTTTAAAACAACCGCACTTGATTGCATTTTATTGTTCTACCCGGTTGGTCTACTAGTTTATTTATTTGATACACATGGTTGGGAAGAGTATTGAATAAAGCGGTGTGCATTGAAAGTGATCGTATGCAGGGTACGTATACGAGTATAAAGATTGTTTGACTGGGAAACATCAGGAGCAATGGACAACAATTACGCAATTACTCGCGATTATAAGCGCACTAGGTTTAGATAAATACTGTATTACTGGAATAAGTTTCTTAACACTACATTTATTACCGTTAATATCCTAACATTACTGCCGTAACCTATCATGCTGACACTGGGAAATAATTAGGAAGGTTAGAGAATTAGTAGGATAATGAGATGGGAATATTCGGGCTCTGTATCACAAATGAAACTACAATTCATCTAGAGTTTTTGACGTAATAATAAGGCATAATGTAATCTCAGGAGTCACTTTTTAGAAGTCTATGTATTATGCAATGCAATAATGAAAGATGCGTAGTGACTTTGCTATATGTTTCGCTAGGTACGTATTGGCCTTTTATGGCTATCGAGTACAAATTGGTAAAATTTTATAGCAATAATTGTGGAACATACAGAATAGGCATGATGACAGTATTAAAGAATTAAAGAATAAATGATGTTAGAGAAAAAAATATGTTGAAAGAATTCTAATTAATTAACCAGTTTTAATGTAAACATTGAGATTAATAATATTTTCAATAAAATAAAAGTATAAAATACTGCATTCGGCCATGTTAACTAAAACGCCAATCAGAGCGAATGACGTCACGCCTCAGTAAACATCACCGTATCGCTTGAACTTCGATTGATTTAACTACCTACGTTTACCTAGGTGTAACGTCACAAGCGACGCCATGACACCTGCGAGTGTTTTCGCGCATAATTCAAAGTAGATAGAAAAAAAATGCATAATTTGCGATAAAACTTATTTTATTGCTGAAATAATGTTATTTTCGGAAACAGTAGACGTGAATCTACATTATAGAAGCGGATTTCAAAATCCGTCATCATGCCTATTGCAATAACTAAAAAGCACACAAATATACGTACAATACGAATGTGTTGACGCCATATATCGATAACGATGCGTCTTTCGTTATTGTATTTCTTAAATATTAGTTAATGTTCTCAACATTTTTCAACACGTTTTTTTTTGCACAAAGGTGATGTGCACACATACTTGATGTGTTGTAATACTCGTCTCATGCACACAGAATTCGGCAGTCCTGGCGAATAAAGACAAATACCATGTTTGTGCATCCTCTTGCCACGTGACTGAGGTCAAAATGTATTCAAAATATTTGCAAAACTGAAAGGTAGTGAATCTTAAAGGGATTAATTAACAAGCGCCGTTAAGCTATTTATATCAAGTGGGCAATCTGTGTTTTTATATAGGTAGATAAGTGAAGAAAAGTGGATGGGATAAGATGAGAGATGAGACAACTCTTACTCACTGCCGAAACACGTCGATATATTTCACTGCAGTCTTCTGTGAGAGTAGATTAGATAACTCGGCTATTAATCGGTTGTGCCCAGTGACTGTGGAATGCAGTGTCGCCGTCTCAAGTTATGCCATAAAATACTTGTCATTCGACGTCGCTCGTACATTTGTTGCACGAATTCCGTGATCGTATGTCCGCTTACTGTAAACAGTTTGCTTGCGACTTTACTGTCGGTATGAAACACTTAAGTTTCTTTGATGTACTGTCTTTATGCGCGTTTAGAATTAAACTGAGGGACTTTTATAGTTTTAGATGGAAACCGGAGATGTGGTTTTGATTTATAATTTCAGTTTTGAATAGAGATATGGTATTCACTTTTGCTTCTCAAAGTATAAACTGTCGCATACGGTTTGGCTTTCGCTAATTTCATTGCCAAAGTTATAACGAATATTTTTATCTAAGATCACCTAGGAGATCACATTATAGGAGATCACCTATTGTATGTTGTAGGCATTTACCTCCTGTGGCCTATGGAATTGAAGAAAAAAATTAGCAGCCCCACGACTACGACTTATTTTATTAAGACTAGTACAATACGTGAGCCTAATGGTAAAGAGAATAAAGTGATAAATTAGTAAGTACTACTTTGAGGTTATATATTATCTTAAATGTTTGAAATTATTTCCAATAGTCGTGTTGATCAAGTTGAGGTTGGTCAGCAAGTACGAAAATATTTTGCTGCATATGTAAATTTGGAAAATTGTAAATTGTAAATTAAAAAGGCGTCCATAGTAATTGTGAAATATGTAGTTTGCCGGGCATGACTTCACGTAGGATATCGCTACAGTTCTACATTATATTCTTTACGTGGAATGAGATTTAACGACACTAAAGAATGGTTCAAAGTAAACAGATAATGATTTTACTTACCGATCAATAATTGCTGTATATTGTCATACGCGTTGACATCTAAGTATCCATCTTCACAGTTAGCGATAGGAAAGAATATTGAAAAAGTATTAGTATAAAAAGGATATTTATTAATTATCTTTTGCTGTTTCCTGTGTTTAGGTGTGAGATAAGATAAAAGTCATCAGTATTAATTTAACTAGCTTTCTAAGGAATAGTTTATTTACAAAAAGATGGTAGCAGTCGTTCCAGACAGTTGTAAGAGATTTGATGGTAGGCGGTAACTGTCGCCCCTGGACATCTGTAATATTCCAGCATCAAGCAAAAAAATTAACGTTTACATATTCGTAGGCGCTCTGCCTACTTTTGAGGATTTAGGAATCACATTTAAAAAAAAAGGTTGGGGAAAATTGGGGGATGATGATAAGAGACAAAAAAACGGACGGGATGGGAGATGAAATGAGGGTACGATTTTAACAATTTTTATTCACTGCTGAAATACGTTTGTACGTCTTCTTTTCGAATTCACTCATATCTTTTTTTTTTATGGACGAAGGTGGCAGACGAGCATACAGTCCACCTGATGGTAAGTGGATACTGTAGCCCATAGACATCCGTGATACATGCCAACATTAGTCCAAAATGACAACGTTGGCAGGCCTCCGGATGCGCTGCCTACCTTTGGATATAGGAATGGGTTTGGAGAAAGGGTTGGGGAAATGGGTAGGGATAGGATGGGAATGGGCTCTGGCACATCTCACTCACTACCTAAACACGTACGTAAAAGTTATTTCAGTAACACTGACATTCGGACGTACACAGCGATTGTGGGATGCAGTATCGTCCTTCTCTAATAGTGAGGGATAGAGAAATTAAGCTTCTGTCTAAGTTGCGAGTGGCATAGACTGCAGTAAAAGCGCTCCAGCTTACTTAATTAAAAAACGCTTACCGCTATCTACAGTAGTAGCCAAGCGAATGGTCAGCCGACAATTGGTACTGTTCCGATTAAACCCACAGATTACTTCAATTTACAATAGCTTTTGAATTTACTCTAATAGGAGTTCCGAATGGGCTATCGCTTTTGCATTTCTGCAATAAAGCGACCATCACATTCACATTAACTACTGCAAGAAACAGTGCTGTGATGTCTTAAAGTCAGTAGGAGCTGGTTAGTAGTTTAAAGAACGAGTATGGTGGATTTCTTATCGCGATTATGCGGTCTGATGACCACGCTGTCGCAATTGTGCATTGCAAGGATAAAATTGTATGTGAGCGAAGTAAGGCCGGGTGCTGCTCCAGTATTGTTAATTTGAGGGTAGAGGAGAATCGCTCTCATTTCTTAGTGTTTTTATTTCTTCAAACGCGAGGCCGCGGGCAGTTGCCAACATTGCTCATGACTAGCGCCATTGATAGTAATATCTTCCATGTTACTAACACATACTTTACTAATTTAGACAAAACCGTCTCGATAACAACTGAGCCAACAAACGTGAGTGTGAAAATGACATAAAAATAATTAGTATTAGTTTTATTTCTACTTACCACTTTGACACGGCACGCAGTCGGCGGTTTTCTGCACAGCCTGTCCCTGACAAGGAGCGCCTCCATTTAGAGGGTGAGGTTCCGTACAAGTGCGCGTGCGTCGCTGGCCACCTGTCATGCGTCCGTTGCAGCGACATTGCGTCCATGGACCCCATGAGCTCCAACCACCGTTCACTGTGAACAAGGTTTCTCGTGAACGTCACAAAATAGAAATCCCATTATACCCCCTACTCTCTATTTCATTCAAGTGAGAAAATGGAGAGAAATCTTTATAAATTTAAATTGAGATAAATAAATTAAACTGACCATTTACAAAACCTGCCACGAAGCAAAGGGTTCGCGATTCAAGTATAAAATTAAAGGATTCTTGGTATATATCTTGTTCGGAATCTCCACGGAGTGGTTGGGAGCGGCACGCTAGGTCGCGTGTTTTTAACTTCTTCACCTAATTGACCCTAAAATAGACTAGAATTTACTTTTCGTTGTTTAAAAGAGTTAAGAGGAGGGGTTTATTCCAATTATAATAGGTAAATGGATTTCTTTATTTTGTATGGAAACTTAGGTGTCAGTAATAGGTTGATTCAGAGGTTTGTGAGATAGCGGAACTCCGGCCAGGTAATTAGTGACTACAGTTGTAAGTTTGATTAGTCTTTAGAAAATAGGCGGTGCATTGGAGGTACATTTGTAACAAATGCCCCTCCTGTCACCGAACTGTGGTGCGTTTGCAGTTCCTCAACAAAAAAGTGTCTTGCATTATGCTGTTCTGTTAACAAACCCGGACCCGTAGGCTGTGGAACACTTGGGTTTCACGATATACATATGTATTTCTGCTACGACACGGGATTCTTCAAGAGAGCTCTGAATATGGTTCTTCAAGATCTTCCGAGTTTCCGCTCGTGAATCTACTGTGACTACGTGAGTTCTGGATCTACTCGTGTTGCAGGTAACCATTTACAACCATGTCGGCTCATGTCTGTCTGCCTCCTTTACTATAAAGGAAACCCCGTGCTATCACTGTACGCTAATAAGTGCGGAGAACTAGCAGCACCTTATTTTTTTATGTCTCTATTCTTTATTGACATTCGGCATCTGTACCCAGCACACACAGGTCCCTCAGACTGTGAGCTGAACGAGCAAAAGCACGGCAGAATGTTGTGAGGTATAAATCGAAGGGCGACCTGTTTATTATTCTGATTTGGTAGAATTGGAAACAAATTTCGCACGGTTTTTGGAATTCATGTCCTCCTGGCCCAGGAGGAAACAACTATTGAAACTGCTCGGTCAGAAACTGGGATATATCTTGCAAGCCTCAAATTAGAGGTCACAAAGATATAACAGATGAAAGAGATGAAAATAAAATATGAGAGTCAAGAATGTATGCTTCGAAAAGAGACTACGGTATACACATTCAACGATTCGGTTTTTATAAACGCGGTGTTGGCACGATCATAGGTATTCGTAACGGATAATTACCTTACACAGACGAAGGATCTTTCTTTTTCTTCATATATGGTTATGGTGCAATTATTCAATTTGCCAGTGTCAAGTTTTGAGTGTACTGAGGACGTGAGGACAGAAGAGGACTCCTCGGAAGCATACGAAAAACGCTGTCCTACGCTTTTATTTGATTATCACAAACACTCCGCATGAATAACACTTTGAAGTTTAATAAACTATCACTATTAAACCACAAATCGCCTAATACACATTTTTTTCAATAGTTAAACAAAAACGCAACTTCACTTCTCGAGTTTCCGCCAAAAAGTCCTACAGGATCAATTTTCAATTCTTCTAAGCCTAAAATTAAATTTCATAACTTTATTTGCCAAGGCTTCATAATTTCATCAATATGTTTCTGTATCTCCTACAAGCAACTTGGAGTAATATTAATCCCTCTTCGGATTCGTAATTGCCTACGCTTTCCTAAATTACGCCTAATAGCAGATCATTACATTATCTGACATTATAAATTGTGTCAGAATTCACAGTCTGAACACATGTTGCCCAAATTATCTTCCCCACAGTCGCAAGGTCTTCCAAATTGTTATTAATAGTGTTTTTTGCTGACAGACGCTGTTTAAAAAATGTGAATGACGTGCCATAATTAGTTTGAATTTTGAAGTCGTTAGACCGTTATTTGAGAAGCTTAGAGGCCCATAAGTGCACTTTTTTCTGATGAGAAATAGCTATCGCGATCATTACCAGCAGAAATAGCCACTGAATTGATAGTAATGGCTATTGTAACTGAAGTAGTTGCAGGTAAGATGACTACTGCTACTGCAATAGTCACAGATAACGTTAGGTATTCTACAATGCTACCTATCTAATAGGATGTAATATTGCTTATAAGAGTTAATAAGAGTTTATAAGCTAATAAGAGTGCTCGATGTTGGTCTGTTCGCTGATTCTTAATTTGATTTTGACGCATTTATTAATGCATAAGTCGTATTTATTAATTCAAATATTCTGCCTCTATATCATCTAATTTAACATGGATTTTTAACTAAATTGAAATAAATTAATATACATCGACGCGGTTCCTAATATGTATTATCACATCGATGCACGTCAGACCACCCATGGGTCGTAATTTCGACGTTTTCTGTACAATAAAAATTGATTGCCCTATTACAGATGTAGATTGTTATTAACATATTAATGCAATATCAATAAAGGGCTTTCACATTTTGATGGGAAATATAGATACACTGAATATAGTTCGTCTAAATTCTAGTGATAATAACGTGTTACTGCCGAATTCGCCTGTCAATATTACAGTGCGAACAGTTCCGTTGAATGCGTTTGTAACACAACAAAGGACTACCTCCCTTTAATAAACGTACTCGTAATTGCTGACAATTTGAAGCGTTACTGCGCCAATTAGTGTGGAATTCGGGAGTCGAGATCATAAGGCCTTGAATATTGCAAATTAGACACGAAATAGCCCAGGTGTATGTATACTTAATACGAGTAGTATAGATTGAAACAGTTTGCACGGAATCGATTGCACAAACTTTGATCAATGCTATCAGTAAGATTATTAATATTGACGTTACTTCAAATTAATTTAAAACAGGGGCTATAAACAGCTGGGTGTCCATCTAATGGTAAAATGTTGCAATAGGGTACTGAAGTGATTCCAAAATTAATTCGTTTTATGATTTATTCAAAAATAAACTCACACCGTAACCAGCCGTTTTATTGTCCACAGCTGAACGTGATCCTCCTCATGCACATTGTCTTGAGCACGAGGAGTATTTTTTTTTTATAGACTAGTGGGCGGACGAGCAAGCGGTCCCACGTGACGGTGAGTGTTACCGCCGCCCATGGACACCTGCAACACCAGGGGGTATGCGGGCGCGCCGCCGACCTTGCATAATCCTATTCACAGCTCTCTTAAAGAACCCCATATCGTAGCATAATGGAAAGACCTCTTGAGGCAGTTCGTTCCACAGCCTACGGGTTCGCGGTATAAAATAATTGAATAATTGGGTATGACCTTAAAACGTTACGCTGGCCAAGCGGTTTGATGATTCCACTCTTTTAGAGGGGGTGTAGTTCCTCAGTGGTTGTGGTAGCGGCTTTGTTAGCACTTGATTAGTCAATAGTCAAATAACCCGAACGTATTGTTCTGTCGGCATTAGTATTCGAGGTGAAACCACATCAAGCCATTTCAAACATTAAAAGGATTAAAAAATTAAATTAAAAGCATTTCAGAGGAATAACACAAATATTTTTGTTAAATATTTCTATTGGTGGTCTTTAATAACTTCAAACATGAATATGCAGACACTTGTGTAACAAAACTGTAAATACAAGAACATCGTTTCGTCATGTGGTTGTAATTAAACAAGACACGAAGATTCATCCCGACGAGCTTATGAAACTGTGATTTTGGACGTGCAAAGTCAGAGGTGCTGATTGTAATCAGTTAACCAGCCGCCATATTTTCAAGATGGCGTGGGCGCGCCTGGCGTCTCTAATGACTCTCCCATGCGCTTGCGCTTGCAATAATTGCGTGCTATCGGCGCCTGCCCTTTGATCTCCTAAGGATAGTTATTACGTATAAGTGAGGGTGAAATGGGCATTAAATAGCGAAAGATTCGTCGGTTGTCTGGTTTTGTACGAAATAATGAAACGTGAAATCTTGTTAGGCGAACGTGTGCAGGATTGTCGGCTTGCGCTTCGAGTCCTAAATGATTGCCACCGTGACGAATGAGCAGAAATACATAGATTGCGAAATGACAATATTTGTGAAATTTCTTTGAGCACCTTTTATAATTTCCATTGCAATCTTTTAGTCGATATGTCTTTCATAAATACATTGGCTACATATTTATATAAGCTTGCAAATGCAATGTTATTAACTGTTAATGATATTATTATGACGAATCGTTCTTTAAAAAACGTAAATGGATACTAAAACAAAACAAAACAAAATCATGTTTCTGAAACAATATTATGTTTCTAAAATGTGTTTGTGTAAATCGGAGTGACTATATTTGTTTGATAAAATAAGGGGATCGAAGAAGCGAAGGTCATCTAGCTATATCTAGTTGAAACTTACCGTAAACAGTCAACAATGCTGGTTCCGATATTCTTTTCACGGCTATGTTTTCTGATACGCAACTGTAGTTAGCCATATCCTGCAACAAAAGCAATATACATCGTACAATTGAAGAATATTAATTTGTACACAATTTAAATTGTTGTAGAATTTATTAATTAGATCATTGTTAGATCAATTAGTTTGAAAATGACCCTAAAATGATCTTAAAAAAGGCACGCCGGCCAACAAGATTGACGTGTACCTTGTTTTTTAGAGATGGTGTAGTTTCTCTGGCCTTGTGGAAGTTGCCTTGTTATTCCTTAGGTGGCTAGTGAGATGGTGTCGCCACGAAGGGATGGTGTGGTGTCATTTTGAATCCGGACGACACCACATGACTAAGTAAATAATAGTTACAAACAACTCTGTGGTCGGATTTAGTAAGAATAATAGAAGATGCCCGCCTTTGCGTTAAGTTTCCTTTGCTCAAATAACATTATATTTAAGGATAATGTTATGAGTTTAAAATAACAATAGGACCTATAACTTTTTAAACTTTTGCGTTTCGTACACATTTTATATTCTAAATCGGGTCTGAACGCGTGTAATAAAGTTTACCTTTTATTCCTTATCGCCGTTTCGGCACGGATTACACCAGCCGTGGTCAATTCGTGACCACGGCTGGTAAAGAAATACCTTTATTATACGCGTCCAGACCCGATTTAGAATATAAAACTATATATCAATCGCCAATCGTAATGCTTGGTCATAAGTTCAAAAGCGTCAACGCGGACAATGACGCCTGAAACCGTGTCGCACGACTGCAAATTATTTACTTTATCTCTACTGCGACTGCGACTAATTAGTCGAGCGCGACTGACGTTTATTAATTGCGACACGAGTCCCTGTCGCTACTCGTCTTTTTGTACCGTTCCGGTGTACGCTTTCAAAGCTCTTGCCGGACGATTCATAAGTGAGTCTGCTTTAATTTGATTCTACATTTTATGAAATAAAGAGAATTCGTCTTGTCTAATTAAAGTGCTTCATGAATTTTCAGTACTCCTTTTTCTTTTATGGTCTACCATTAGTCGTGAAAATGACATACCCTTTAAGTTCTTAATGGATTTGTAGCTGTTACAAAAGTAGCTTTTGTTTAGTAATCACGTTAGTCTTTCACTTCAAAATTTGCACAAATTTAATAAACATTGTAGATTATAAAAATAAAATCTTTGCGGGCAGCGATTTTTTGTTGACATTGTAACCAGCTCTTTTATAGTTTACTACTGGACCCTTGTCTTTCCATGCACGTAGTCTCGAGCATGAGAGATTTGTGGCCCTAAAACGAACTTCACTTACAAGTTCGTTTGATTTTAAATCGTCCCTACACGTGTAGCTAATTATACTCGAAAACGCGACCACACGTGCTCAGAAAAAAATTCAGTTACCTCCGCGTTGTGAAAGAATCGCATATAGCACATTACATCGTCCCTTTCCGGTACGCAGTGTCCACTAATTAGTGGGTCGGAGCAGGCATGGATTAATTGCAACCACTGTGTCTCTCTGTGCCCTTTACGAAGGTGCCGGGAAGCTCTTAATTAATTCAATCGTAATATGTGTGCTGTTTAATTAATTGCTGCTTACTTTGGCACGGCAAACAAAATTATTGTTCCTTCATTATATATTGAGAAAGGCGAAATGCGGGCAGAGGCGTTTGTAATTTTCACGCCTTATTAACGTATGAAATGTATGAATAACAAATATACGTATATTTAAAAGGGATATTAGGATTTGGAATGATACAGTTTCTACTTCTGATCATATTATAAACGTTATATGTGACATTATATGAGAATAGAAGCCCTTTTATGCAGTTATAGCCGTTCAGATATTCTAGTGAGATTCTAGTGAAGTCAATATCTAAAAATCTTTGATTTTGATGGAAAACGATGGAAAAGAATCCCCATACACATTTATCCAACCATTGTTTGATATTCGAGCTAACACCTTCCTTTGTAAGGAACTTATTCACGGAACAATATTTTTGTTTAATAATTTTAAAGATTTTGTAACTTCGTATTGTTCTAAGAGTCCTGAGTCGAGGAATCAAAATCAATGAGGATTGAATTATAAAATTTATACACGAATTAGTAGGATAAATGACAATTACAGTGACTTATAATTTTTTTTTAGACATCTAGAATTATGTCACGCCAGCAAATTTTGGACCTCACTGTTACAATATTTAATAGTAGAATATCCACAAATTAGATGGTATTGATACTGAAGCTTTAAGCGGAGTGTAGTAGGCTCGTCCTTACAGATTAAATGACAGCAAATGTAACATTTGGAGCGAATTTGAATTTAATGCAAGCCGCATTGGTGATGTATCAAAAAGGATTCTAAGGGATTTAGTAGCAAGAGGTTCGGCATACTCGAAAGAGTATTGGTACACTTTATCTTAAAAATCTGATGTTAGAGTTGTTCCTGTTGAAACAAAATCTGACAATGACTAAATTTTAAATTACAAAATCTTTAATCAATGTCAATATCGCTATGTGAATGCTCTTCATGAACTGTCTTGTCTTTGTCAAGTGCTAAATTATAATAAGTGAATACATGGTATATCTAAACCCATATACATAACATATGAATGTGAGTTTGGAGTGTATTGCCGTGTATTGTAGTGGAGTGGAGTTCAAAATCAGTATGATTACGAATCAAGGAAACTTATCTCATCGTAATGGGATTCAACTGTTTTGACTGGGAATTTTAACGGCGAATTTATTGCGTGTTACTGCATTACGATGGCTGTTAATATAACCACAAACATAAACAACGATCCTGTTTAATAATGTATCAAGAAACACATGTTTAAATTAGGTCAAGTATCGTACTTCAACTCGGGTGGTAAAAAATATGATCTACATTTGAAATCGTTTATGGTTAATCAACAATAAACGATATTAGCGTATAATGTCCCATTTTGCATCGATCAATACACATTATTACACATGCTCTAGATTTTATTTTTAAGTTTTGACCATGGAGTTTCCTTACGATGTGGTTCTTCGTCCCAGAATTTGTGATGATTTTTAAAAATCCGTGCTCAGTGTATTTCAGTGGAGCCAAGGATATGAAATCACAACCTCGCGAATAGTCGGGAATAGATATGTAGGTTTTCCCTGCTCTTGGAACTTACAAACTGCAAACGTTTTGAAATCTCACAACTTATAACTTTTGTCCAAAAATTTTTTTCCAAAACTTATTTCATAGGAACGTCACATGTGGTTATTAAAATGACCAATGAAGATTTATCTTCAACAGGTGAACAGAATACTAACACACGATACAGACAGCCAATGATACGAAGAAAAATATTTGATTAGAAACAATTGAATAAGATTAAAATGCAGATTCGAAACACTTCAATCAACCCGCGTCTCTGAGGTGGTCGCTTGCTTACTGTGAATAATAAGTCGTACTGAGTACGACAGTTTTTTAAAAATCTCGATATGAATAGTAATGGTGTTTGTATGTTCCATAAGTTACGTACATAATTCACGAGCACCATTCAGTTAGTACAGATTCATTATCCCTCACTAAGGTTGATATTTTGGTACCTATATTAATGTTGTAGAATGTAAATTTAGGGTACGATAGAACTGACACGTTGTGCCAAGGCATAAAAGTTCCTTAAAACGAAGAATAAAAAAATGACAAAGTACTAAAAGTACGCCACCTCAGAACTTTTTTTTTTAATTCTTCTTTTATTTTCTCGTTTTTTTCTCGATAAGTAATGTACGTCCTTCCCTTTCCTTTTAATGTACATTTTGTACATTTAACGTACATTACATACAATCCGTCATATCTCATTACGATCTCTGTGATGGTGGCGCTGCGAGGGAGTATCACACTATAATACACAAGCTCGGAGAAGATATAATATCACCCAAGTGTATATTATATAAAAATTAAAAGGTTTTGAAAATCCCAAGCATGGCGTACCGCGTGGAGATTTAGATAGAGCTTTTGCTTTTCAAGGAAATATCTTGGCGTGAACTTATTTCCAACCGAAGCTCATCCTATCCTGTCACAATCTATAATGAAACTCGGTTATGAGGAAAACCTAATCTAAGGCGGTATTATCGCAAATATTTTTGCGATATATTTGGTGCGACGGAAGGCTTTATCGAAAATCTCTAACATCATCTGAATATGAAAGTGAAGAAATTTCTATTAGAAGACGGATATTTGATGAGGGATCGAATAGAATACTTGCAAACGTTTACTACAAATATCTTCTATTTTTGTTATTATACATAATAATAGAGATGCATGGAAAATAGAGTATTTTGCATTTTCAATAAATCAGGTTTTTAAAATAGAGTATTTTGCATTTTCAATAAATCAGGTTTTTAAAATAGAATACTTTGCATTTTCAATAAATCAGGTTTTTAAAATGGAGTACTTTGCATTTTCAATAAATCAGGTTTTTAAAATAGACTATTTTGCATTTTCAATAAATCAGATTTTTAAAATAGAGTACTTTGCATTTTCAATAAATCAGGTTTTTAAAATAGAGTACTTTGCATTTTCAATAAATCAGATTTTTAAAATAGAGTACTTTGCATTTTCAATAAATCAGGTTTTTAAAGTAGAGAGAGTATTTTGCACTTTCAATAAATAAGGTTTTTAAAATATCAGTTTATGATGAATTACAACGGAAACAATTCAATCAGCCCTTTCAGTATCTACTGTTGGAGATGGGCCTCCTCATGTTCATTGTCTTGTGCATGAAGGCCTTAAAACGGCACGTTAGCCAAGCGGGTTGGCCACTCTTTTAGAGGTTGGGGGCGAGTCCACTCTTTTAGAGGTGGCGTAGTTCCTCGGGATCTGTGGTACGCGCTTTATCCCTTAGTTGCCTTTTCCGACGCCCACGGGAGGAAATGGGGTGGTGCTATTCTATAGCCGGCCGACATCACTTGGCCCAGTCGGTAGGATTCGAACCTACGCTTCCATCGGGAATCTGATTTCCAGTCAGATGAATTACAATGGCAATTTAATAATTACATGCTCCAAATTGTTATTTTTTTCTGTAACATGTGGGTTTCTTCATGACCTTCATCGTCGAGCTAATGATATTTTTTTGAAACTCAGTGAAGATTTGAACCCCCGACTTCACAAATGAGAATCTATTAATACCCTTAGGATATCACCACTATTTTTGTAATAATATAAAAAAGTCAGTTTATACTTACTTGCAAAGTAGCCCTTGATATGACCAGGTTGCCTTCAGGGGACATCAGCACATTGTGATCCTGCTGCACTGGGGCTCCATGCTTCAGCCAGTAGACCCTGGGCTCTGGTGCACCCATTGGTGGGGTACACCGTAGCGACGCAGCTGACCCAACTTCCACTGATATTGAGGATGGTGAGATAAGGAACTGTTTCTTGAGATCTGGTGTAAAAAAAAATTTAAAGGTAAGTTTCGTCACCACACATAATGTTCAATACGCAAAGTTGTATACTCGTATGTAGTCGTATGAAGTATGTAATACTCGTATGTAGTATGTAGTACTCGTATGTAGTATGTAGTACTCGTATGTAGTATGATATAAAAGCTTGAATAGATATAAATGAACTTACTTAACGAATCTTACGTGTGAATTTTAAGATTCACCAACATGATTTAGTAAATGTTAGGATTGACAGAAAAGAAACAGATTTTTTGGAATTTTACCACATGAGTCTGGTACAGTGTGTGCCTATATATAAGTTAATATTTACCAGTGATAGCATTGGTACAAGTTGTTTGTGGAAATATACACACAACAATTAATGTCAGAGATTAATAAATGTCTAGATCCCGGACACAAAATTACAGGATGAGAGCGAAAGGAACATTCCAAAGAAAAGTTCGTAACTATCTATTATTGCAGCTCGTCAACTTCGTCGGTTCGAGTAGGACGATGGGGTCCAAGTTAAAACGACGTTCAGTCTCTGTACATGTACAACCATGATGTATGATGTGTTGAACGATCATAGAAGGCTCGCCATGTCCACGTATAATAACTAACAATTCAATATGTAAAATTTATAGTTTACCTATTCAATACTAGATGTCGCTCCTCACTCCTAAGTCAAATCCTGTAACACGCTATTAAGATTTTTCTTCCTATACTTAAGACCATGCCAGTATAAATTTGTAGCAACTACCGCGACCGGTGACTCTTAAAAGGCCGCACGGCCACAAGAATTAGTCAAAAACACGATGTTGAGACAATCAGGTTTTTTAGTCGGTAGGAGTCCGACACTACCTGGTACCACCTAGGCTGGCCCAGCCAGCCTAGATGGTACCAGGTGTCCCATGCAGGATTTTTCCTGATTGTCTCTCCTAACATAAAAAAAAAAAAAAAAAAAAAAAATTGTAGCAACAATAGTGACTCTTGAAAGGCCACTAGGGCCACAAGAACTAGACATACACGATGTTGAGGCAATCAGGTTTTTTAGTCGGTAGGAGTCCGACACTACCTGGTACCACCTAGGCTGGCCCAGCCAGACTAGATGGTACCAGGTGTCCCATGCAGGATTTTTCCTGATTGTCTCTAACATAAAAAAAAAAAAAAAAAAAAATTGTAGCAACAATAAAAAACGAGAAGAAATGTAGTGTTTCATTCGTACAGTCTCTGTATTTATTATATTATCATAAGTATTCTTATTAGTTTTTTTATTTATTACCATACTATCCCATAAGGTCAGTCTATGTCCCTTCACTATCTAGAAATAGGCGTCACCTAAGGAGCGCTACCACACAGGGTCCGATCCACGCCGATGGTGTAGACGAGTTCTCGAATGAAGATCAATTAGCGGGAAACGTAACGTGGGACGCCCTCTGGTCACGCAGACTGACTACTTGAAGAACGTCGCCAGTAGGGGCTGGATGAGAAGATCTGAAGTCCGTGTGTGGTGGCCGTCCTTGTTCAGTACCAGAGAGACATAAGCTGACAACATGATATGGTTTGTATTTCGATTCCGCTAAAAGCATTATAAATAAAATAAAACAAATTACGTCCATTTAAATAAACACAATTTCACTACAATTTATGTTGCTTTCAGAATTTAATTAATACTTTGTCAACTTGTTAATCTTTGTCAATTAATTTCAAGTAAGCCCGCATATAAATACGAGTATTTATGTATCAAATGACATTCACAATAACATTATTAAAACATATCAAACACGTGTCAATAACTATTTCAAGTGACAAGTGCCCGCAAAAAGCTTGTGAACTAATTCAATAGGTACTGTTGTTGCTACGATGACATCGGCTTTACATCGCGTGAAGTTTTCGTCTAGTCCAAGTCAGAAATGAAAAGCGGCTTTAATGTCATTACTAATAAAATAACTAATTGAATACCTTTAGCGACATCGGTTTTAGGCTAGTGTATAAAGTGTACAAAGGGCGGACTAGTGTACAAAGTGTACAAAGGGCGGACTTAACGCCATATGCCCTAAGACGTTCTCTACAAGTTAACCATCAGATCGAACACAAAAAAATAAATAAAAAATAATTATTATATACAACGAAATTTTTTTGACGTTTAAAGATAGCTTAAAATTAGTTCGATGATCGATTAGCAAAATTTGAATCTCCAGTCTGTCATACAAAAGTAACGGGCTCGAATCCCAGTCAGAAAAAAATTAGACGATTGATTCACGTAACCAGAATATATTTATATATTGTATTTTTTATGGGAGCGCAGTGTGGGATGCCCTTCATTTAGGTGGATGGAGGCCTTATAAATGATTGCCGGTAGTCGTTGAATGAGAAGAATAAAAAATTGTGTGTGATGGCGAGCCACGAAAGAAGCCAATCCAGCGGTAGAGGTACTCGTGCACCTCTACCGCTGGTATAGTCCAGAACATTGAATATTGGATCATGTTTTCCGCGGTTGCTTTTGTTATTGCACCACAAGGCTCCTCCTGTCTTCTCACGTCAATCTTAATAAAAAACGTAATAAGATCGTCGATTATGTAATTTGGGATCCCGACGTTTAGTCGCGCAAACGATAATTGTCCTTTATTAAACAATTTAACGTTGTTTCGTTGTTACGCTTGATGTAAACCAATTACAATTTCGTAAATTTATATTTCTTATCAATTAACTGCTACAATATATAATAAAAAAATCATTTTTTTAGATACAGTAACGGGCCTCTTCGTGTCTGTCATTTAGGTCTTGTGGATGAAGGATGTGTGGCCTTAAAACGCCACTCGAGCCAAGCGGGTTGACTAGTAAGTCCCGGGTTCGATTCCGGGTCGCACATTCATTTGTTTAAAGACAAATGTTTGTGGTGTGTTCATCTTTGTACGAGTATGCGTCTCTGGACCCATAACAAGGGGAATCCTAGTGTGGGGTATTGAGTGTGACGTTATTTTCCGCATATACTATTTCTCTATTCCCGCCTCTTCAGTCAGCTCGTGACCACGGTTGGTGTAACCTGGACGAAACGTCGAGTGAAATATATAAGATAAATATTCGCGTGAAGACCTGTTTATCAGCAGTTTGCTTCTAAATCTACCTAACAAGAAATAATTTAATATTCGGAACACTCATTTTTCTTTCAGTTTAGCTATGTGACTACACCATTCGGGAAATGAGTTGTACAAACAGTGAAACCTCACAAATCACAAGGTTCACTCCAAAGCGAAACTAATATCGGCCAGTTCTCGCACACACGACGGTGCGAAATGAACGGTTCAACTTATAACTGCTTCACAGAGAGCCCATAAATCTGGTGTGTGTATACTCCATTACTTCACGCGCCTCAGACTGTAGTGCTATCTTTGTTTTATAAGAGAGTTGGCGGATTAATAAATAATGTATATGAAAGCAATGTTTCTTCACCTTTGCACTCAGATGCTAAAAGCAATGCGGATTGCTTCGCAAACTAAACAGACAAAGGACTGAATTAACTAGATTTACTGATAAATTAAAATATATAGAATGTGTTTAGTGTGCATGTTAATAATATTTACATACTGGAAATATTGTAGAAAGACCAGACTCCACTTACTGGCAGACACTCGACAGCATAAACATTTCTCGATATAGATAATTTAATATCAAAATATGTTTTTTTTGATATATATGATATACTAGCAAAATCCAGTAGACGTTGTCATGCCATAGAAGTTGATGTGCTGCAGCGCCATCTAGTGGCGAGTTATAACAAAGTGGATAGCATAAAAACCTTGTACATGAAAAAATTCATATATATACCAAATTTTATGGTGATCGGCCAAACGGTGTCGAAGTCTATTAATCTCAGACAGATATGCCAAAATCCATTTTTATGTATATAGATAAACTAATATAATATATAATTTATAGTATAAATATGATATATATCTTTACATTATTCCTCGATTTTATACTATACATAAATTGTTTTATAAGACCTAATGGATCTAATGGACTGACAATTTTCTAAAGTATAAACTAATTACTGACATTGTAAACAGACAGCGCTACCTCTCAAGAGAGTTGGGGAAAACGATTTATAAATAAATAAAAATATACAAGTATATTAATATACTTTCAAATTCATGAAACTCTTGGTTGAGTCAAGTAGAAGTTAGATTACTCCATACCGGAAAAGGAATGCAATACAGTTTTGTTTAGCGGCACGATTTGGACTCGAAACCTGCTAAAACATTTTAGTGAGAAATCTTAGTAATATTAAAGTACTATTTTAGCGCACAACTTTAAACCGTGGCCGTGTGATGGGCGTAAATGATAAGTGTTAGGTGGAGCCGGTAGCGAGTTCGTGTGGCGCCATAAATTACAGAGTACGTTTCATTTCCTCCACGAAATTCGTACCTAAGACAAGGAGGTGTGAGTTCTAGAAGAGCTGTCGTCTTGCAGTTACGAGCACACAGTTTTAATTAACGTATGTTAATATTTTTGTTGTAGAAAACCATTATAATAAAATTACTAGGGGGTTTTAGGTCATAATCGAACACGCGGGCCCAGTGCAGAATGGTGGATAAACATTGGTGGGTTTCTTTACGATCCTTCACCGCCGACCCAGTGATAATATTAACAATCAGTACTTAAGTAGAAACTCAGTGGTACGGACCGAGGACTTGAACTCACGGCTTCACGAATGTTAGTCGAGAATAGATACATATAGGCTATCGCCGCTCTAGTTCCCTAGTAAATGTTATAAAACTTACAAACGTAGAACGAAACCAATTAGAGCTAATACTAACTCTTTCTAACACTCTTTCTCTTTCTTTCTTCGTCTTGGAAATTGTCTCTAACAACTCCAAAAATATAGGAATTCTTTTACGGTAAAGCTTCTCGCCTCTGGAATTCTCTTCCCGCCCTGAGGCGGGACAGTCCATCGATCGCTTCAAGTCTCGCCTAAAGCAGTACTATCTGTCACTCTCATGTAAATGAGCACACGTTATCACTGTTATATTTAAAATAATTATGTATGTATGTTTGTTAAATATATTTACATATGTATGTGTATAAGTAGGAAGTTTATTTAGGCAGGTACACGCTATCTGCCCATTTCCTTGCACACCTATCGCTCTCCCAGGTTTGGAGATAGAAATTTATCTCTTAAGGGGATTACACGCCTTAGGTATATATTTTCTTTTCTAACTATTTTTATCATTTGTGTTAAATGAGAAAAAATAATGTTAAATGTGTTAATGATAATGATATGTTGTGTAAATTATATAAATAATAAATAAACTAAACGTATGCCTAAACCAAACGAGGAGCCTTTCCCCGCGAGCTGCGAGTAAATTGAATCTAAAAAAAAATAGCGGAATTCGCTCAATTCAGTCACTGCTTATCTAAATAAGCTGATATTCAATGGAGAACAGCCGATGCGTACGTTGTTTCGAGCCTGTGGCATCAACTAATTGCCGTATATATATATACACACACACACACACACACACGCACGCATATATATAGGCACATTTTCGTACTGAAGTGTGGAGTGAACTAAGGAGTGACCTAACTCTATACTTTATATAGAACTGTTAAATAACTGGAGTAGTGCCAAATTGATAATCCTTGCTTCGTCGTAGACTGATAAAAATTCACTGCCTGCTATGTTTTTACGGCCTATCCAGTTCATTTATGTCCGTGTCACAGAAGATATAGTAGGGGCACACGGCACGGATTTGTTGGCAGTTTACTTTGAATTATTTCATAGTGGTCCCAGTTCGCATTTTCGCTGCCACAATTTTCATCCATTTTATATAATTCAAAGTGTAATTGAAATACGTAACGTATATTTCACTTATAATGGTTAAAGTTGTATAATTCAATGGTATTGTCACGTTTAAAAAAATGATGCTATCTTGGACAGTAGCTCTATTTCTTTATGGATTAAGGACAATAGAAAAGCCATCTTTAGCAAGGTTTTTTAAGAGTCAAACTTGGGGAGAACAATTATTTATTTAATAATTTATTGTATACACATAACATGAAATAAGTAGAAAGGAAGAAAGAGAAAAGACATAAAAGGCAAACCGATCTCGTACGGAGATTTCTTCCAGCAGACCCGGAAAATTGAAATGAAGGACAATACAGAATGGTAGTAAAGTTGAAATGTAGAAATACAACTTTTTTTAATTAAAACAGTACTTGATTTGATGTTACGGTAAAATAGAGAAAAGAAAATGTTGTTGTAAATTAAAGACAAAATATGACACGAGTATGACTAATATTTTGATGAGAAAACAACATTGTTTCTAAGTGAATAATCTAATAGAAATGGTGCCTTATTATTTTACAGATTTCTGTGAACCGCAAAATTTTAAGTTAAAAATGCCATTAATTACGATTTAGATACATTTTACAGATAGATTTCATCTGTAATTATATAAATTAGTAATTATAATTAGACATTCTTAATATTATTGTAGTATTTCTTCAATTAGACAGTGAGAAACATTATCGTTTTCATAGTTTTATACAGTTTCATACATTTTATACAGTTTTATTCATACCTTTTTATACAGAGAGTCGAGTATTTATAATTTACAATGATTATCAAATAAGCAGCAGTTTCGCCTAAATAATGATACCGTTAGAAATTATTCTCAACTCTATGAAATTACAGATGCCTAAAATCAAACGACCACACGTGAATGTTTATAGCGATCACCTACGAGTATTTTTACATGTGCATGTATGTTATTACTTGTGGTATACAACAGTCGCTGATGAGGTCGTAGACCTAAGTGTGTTTACAAAGGACACGTTTAATGATCCATTAAAACGCGGTACTGCAGATGGAAACGTCGCGCTCAAAGACAGCCGCACTAAATCTTTATCTAGGAGTCTCACCAGTGACACTTTTACATTCACTGCTTTAGACGTATTATTGTTTATAGCAACATTGCCACTTGAGAGTGTATTTAGAGATCCCGGTGAACAATTAAAACTGTCAGGATGGAAATTTAAAGCGTTTGTAATACACATGGTCGGTTCGCGCAATTAGGACCAAGTGGGAATGTCTCTCTCACTTCTGTTCCGTGTATATTTAGACGTTTATGAGTTTCAACTGAGACTGCTTTACTGCCGTGGTATTGTTGTGTATTCAGTTTCTTGAGAATAAGTACAGTTGTTGGAAACAAATTCACATTAAACTAGTGCTTAATAATACGAGGTTGGATCTAAAAGTTCCTAGAATCGCATTTACTTCAAGCATATTAAGCTTCTTAAAATGTCATCAATTTAAGAAGTCACTATTGTACTATATTCATGTAGAAAAGAGATTACCTGTATTGTTTTGTAAGTTAGAAATTCTCGACCTAATGCAACTTATAATGTTGTAAGCTCGAAATTATGGAGATTTTATGAGATTTAATTGGAGATTTAGATTTGGTTACTACCTAAATCTCATTCTCTTCATAATTTCGAGCTTGCAGCTCTTTTGAACCACTTTGAAGAAACCTTTTCGTAAAAGAAATCTATTAAATACGTTTTTGATTTGCTGTTATGTCTGTGATCGTCGCCCAGGAGCAGGAAGACTTCGGGCTACACCATCTCAGTCACACATATGTTATTTCCATGTCTATAAAGGCAATTTCCATTATAGGAAATGAGCAAAGAGCTCACTTGGTGGTAAGTGGATACTGTCGCTCATGGACATCCGCTATGTATGTCAACATCAGTCCAAAATGAGAAAGATTGGCACGTCTCCGGAATTGCTGTCTACCTTTGACGGTTTAGAAATGTATTTGGAGAAAGGGTTGTGGAAATAGGCCAGAATAGTGTAGGATGAAATGGGAATGGACTCTGGCATTTCATTTATTTATTGGCGATCCAACAGCGGATATGCGAATAGTTGTATACATTAACATTGTAGTATAAGATTTTGCAGCCAATTGAGGATTACACGACTAACAATAACAATCGTTTATTTACTCAAACGTGAATACAAATATAGGTGACAATATTTACAAGTAGATGCTACACATTCCACTGTCAAACTGCATGCAAAAATTATAATATAAACGTATATGTCTCTTTAAACTCAGAATTTATGAATTACTCACTCATTGCCGAAACAAGTACCTATGTACAATGTTGGGGGAATAGGATAGAGTGGGAAATTTGGTACATTTTACAGTAGTCTAGTTTGAAAGAGGAATCACGAGGCCAGTCGAGCGCGTCCTGTGGCTGTGAGCTTACAGCGTGGATCCTTTCTCTCCCAATTGGTGTTTTTAAATATTATAATAAATATTTTTTTATATTTTGTTACATGAGTGTCATTTGTTTTGGTATTCTTTACTAAGAATACGCCTACATTAGCTTAGTGGCTAACGTCACAATATAGATAAATAAATAGCGCTTTTAACAAACTAAATACCGTAATAAACTGGTTCAAAAATGTTATTTCCGGCTGCACCGGGGAGTAGTGCTACATTTCATCAAAACTCATAATTTTGTAAGTTTCCGCAGATATATTTAGACTAACCCAGTTAGTTCGTTTCTTTCAAACTATCTTCCGTCCAACAACTTATACTACACACTTAGACGAAAAACGTTTCTCAATGAAGTAGCGCTGAATGTCAAATAAATGTAAAAAAATACGAAGATTGCAGACGCCAGTTATGAAGGATTAACTACGAGTACTTGACATATATAGAATTTCAAATGCATATCCCCTTAGACGTGGGTCACTGAAAGGCTTTAGAATCTCAAAAATGAAATCAGGTGTCAAGATGGAAGTTGTATTGTCAAGATGATTATTGATTACGAAGTATTCTCCGCGAAAATCGATACACTTTTTCGTGCGATAAAACCATTGTGTGAAGCATTCAATCCACCTTTCTTTAGTGACCTCTTCAACGGCCGTTCGGAAGGCCGTTACTGCCTCTTCTGCATTCATAAAACGTATTCCTCTGAGTTTATCCTTAATTTTAGGGAATAAATATAAATCACAGGGTGAGTGGTTGGGACTGTATGACGGAGTGAGCTGGGGCATTGTCGTGATGGAGGATCATTCTGCTTCGTGGGCGACGTTCTTCCACTTTTTCAACATGGAAGGCAAGCAGCTGTTTACAAACGTCCACAGTTACTGTTCTTTTGTTTTCTTAAGTTATAGTAGCAAAGTGGCCCGATCTGCCAAGATCCAAGTCCTTTCTTTACTTTCGTCAGCAACTCTTCGAAAGGAAAGACCCATTGCGCAGATTGCTTCTTAGTTTCAGACTCATAGCAGTAGATCCAGCTTTCATCACCTGTTACTATATCAAAAACAGCATTTGATAGACTATTGTCAAATTTTTCAAGCATGTGGAAACACTTAAACAACTTTGAACGGTTTAAATCGCGTATATTTGACATTATTTATATCCCGATTTCAGAATTTCAGAATTTAATTCGAAAAAAATTTCAGACGGTAGTCCAAATAATTTCTTAATAACTCAAGTAACAAATAAAATCAATTAGTCACCCCGTGACCACGTCCACTGCAAAGTGTTCGAAACGTCGGGATATAAATAATGTCAAATATACACGATTTAAACCGTTCAAAGTTGTTTAATTGCTATGTATGTATAGTAATCGCGAAAACCTAAGAAAATATTATGTGGAAACACTATTCCACGCAGCAGTGTCTTTGAGCTTCGCTTAAATTGTGTGGAATCCATCTAGCACATAGCTTCCTTAACCGTGGGTGATCGTGTAAAATAGTATGAATTTAACTCGTATCAATAACTAATGATGCCAGTATCTGGTGATATGTCGTTCATTTGTCTGCTTCAATCATGAGCCGCACAGTTTTGATGTTTTCCCCCGTCACCGCCGTCGCCATGATGCCCTTCACTGATTCAGGATCGTCACTGAGGTGGGTACGACCACTTTTAAATTCACTGGACCAGTTATAAACAGTGGCACTGAATGGGGCATCATTACTAAATGCTAACTTAAGTCTTTCATAACTTAGTTTCCGATTTGGACCGTAACGAAAATCATAAAAAATTATTGAACGAAAATGTGCTCTTGTTAAATTATTTTTTTTCGCAATCATTTAATTTTCAAATTGCTTCAAGAAATTAAAAACAAATGACAACTTTGAAAATGTAATGGCGTTTGACAAGCAAAGAGTTCCATTTTCTAAATTCGAATTTGTTTTTTCTATCCTATTGTAGAGTAGCCAGTTCGAAGAACTTTTAGTTTGACCTATTGTACAAGTATCTCCTTGAATTTATAGAAAAAAAAATAGTATCCCTTAATATTAAACAGATTAATATTAAAAATGGTTATGGGGGTAAGGTGAGGTGTTTGGTATTAACTAATACTAAATATATACTAAACTAAAATATTTGATACTAAATGAATATCTCAGCGTTCTATGTAAAAATACAACTATTTGTAATTTTAAGCTGCAGAACTGGAAAGTTAATTTTGACTTATCACCATTAGGTGATCAGATCAGTAGTCAGATCAGTAGGAATTATCCTGTCATAGGCAAGACAATTATTAGTGTAGAATTTCTTTTCTTGACAGTTTTGAAATTGCAGTTTTGGAACTACTGATCTGATTTTGCATATCTACGCACGAGTTTTGGAATGAGCCGGCCATCAACACATTGCTCAGTCGAAATCAAGTGAATTTTTTTCCTAAATCAATAGTAGGTGGTGAAATCTAAAATAAGTTTACAGAATTTAGCTTCGTGGAAAGTTCATAGTTATAGCTTGTAGATTAAGATCCCGGACACATGCCACTTAACAAGTTTGGATTTCTCACGAAGAAAATTAATACTCCTAACTGTGAAAGGTGTGGAACAGTCGAAGATGTCCAACGCTTGTTAGTGGAATATGCCCGGAACCAACGGGAAAGAGAGTCCCAAACAAAACAGAACGAATGTGGGTGAGTTTAACAGAATTTTAGCAGAACCAAACTCAAAAGCTACCCGATTACTGTGCAGGTTTGTGAGTCTTCATCGGTAGAAAAAGGAAAAAGGAAGGAAAGTTGATATCCTTTTTCTTTTGAGATTGTTTAGTTTACGTTATTTGACACGTCAATATTGACATTGTACCTCTTGTAGTACTTGTATCAGCCTATAACGTCCCACTGTGAGGCACAGGCCTCCGCTAGTAAATCACTGTGAGGTTTCGGGTCGTAATTCACCACGCGGGCCCATTGTGAATTGGTGGTTCACATACACCAGATTTTTATTATTGGAGTTAGTGTTAATTTTCAGAAATCCGTTCTTTAGGAGAAAATCACTGTCACGGGCCGACGATTTGAACTCACGGTCAAACGAATGTTAGTCAGTGGTGGGTAATTAAAAAATAAAACATAGCTTAAAAAAATACAATTGATTGAAACTTGGTTAAAATTACAGTTTAATATTTTATTAAAAACGCGAATATCTTTGAAGTTGTATTAAATAATAATTATTGTTAAAATATATTCGGAAAATACAGAAAATCATATCAAAATCGTTTAATAAGACGTGATTTAAATTTAAATCAGATTTGAGTCCATTTCAAGGAAAAGTCCACAAAAACAACACCAATTCAATTACAAAATACGCTACTTATTCGAAATAATAATAATAAATTCTTCATTATATTCAATTTTCTACAGCAATTTTCATTTCGAATATTGATTCGTACACCAATTTCCTTTAAAGAAATCGATTTATTTCCCAATTAAATAATTTTGGGCTTGAGAAATTCTAACGAACTGTTAGTACACAGGCGGATTCTCGTTTGTATACACTGGGTTTTGACCGTTTAAAACGGAAAACGACTTCCTACAGTAAGGCGATGGGTACATGACCAGGCGACTAGAAGGGAGACTCGGTAAAGCTTGAAAATAGTTGTATGGAGTTGCTTAAAAGTGATCACAGGAATGTCGCACGTGGCGTTGTCGCGTTACTTAGCGGCCAGCCACGTGTGGTCTTGCCATGTGAGCATGTTTTAATGTTGACGTATGATGTATGCAAGTACGACTGACTCTATGGTTTAATCGATCGATTGCGGTCACAACCTATCGCAGGTTAGCGAACAGTAACGCGACCTGGCGACTAGGCGCGCGTCCACGCTACAGGTCGCGTCACAGGACGCGGTTACCAGCGACAACTTGCGTTTGACGCCCAACTTTTGTCGTGTTTAGTCTTGAAACACGACATTTATTAAACGAGTTTTTAAGCCTTTCAAAGCCAATTAGCCAAACAGTTACAGCAATGTTCATAATGTTCCAAATCTCTCCTTAATATTTTCCACATATTTTTTGAGTTCTATGGTTGTTGTTATTTGATTGCTTTCATAGAACTGTTTCAAACAATCTTAAATATTTACGGACGTATTTAAACATACTATATTTTAAGTATTTGTTTGTAATATTCATATATTGTTTCAAAGTAAAAGTACAAATATTTGAAGAAAAAGAAAATAAATTTATATGTCACCACAGACAGCACACAGATTTATCAAAGTAACGATTAAAAATAGTAGCGTAGTGCAAAAAATGTGTACATGCTGCGCCAACAAATAGGTCCCCAATTCAGCACATTGCCAATCTAGGAGAAGTGCTGATATTTCTGTCGGGACCTCTAATGAAACTGATGTCAGTAGAGTCCAGCTACATTTAGACTATTTATTTGTATTGAATACATATTAATTATGTATAACGTTTTTAAGTTATGTGTATGTGTACATAATAAGGTACATAATAATAAAAAAATATGTCCAAAACATAACTTATAACGTCCAAATAAAGTTAGAAATATTACTATAATAGCATACCTGTCTATATAAATAAAAATATAAACGTTCGTTTGTTCAAAATCTTAAATCTCCGAAAGTTCTTCGCCGATTGCTTTGAAATTTTGACACAACGGTGTATTCGAATACGCGCTTGTTTTTATATAAGCAAAAAATAGAATTTCACAGAGCAAAAATAGAAATACATACTTAAACAAATGATGGTGTGTCTGTTACAATTTACGAAATTCACCTCTATTTTTTATTTTGTGTAACTGATTTTTTTTTCACATGACTATTTAAAACAGTTGTTTGTTCTATTTCAAAACCAATGCAAGCTACTGATGCCCGTTGCTGTACCGCTGGCAAATGCCATCAAATCCACGTCCAACTAAGATGTATGGATCAATTTATATTATTGTTCATAAACCGGGCTTCGATTAAATCCGATGCCCGGAGGTAAATCTTCTGTGCATATTAAATAAACGTCCGACCGTTTGCCAGATTTATGGCTTGTGGTTGGGCAATGCTCCTTCTGGCTATTCTTAATGCACGGGAACTGTTATTAAGGCTAGCTGTGTGGACAGTATTACGTATGAACAAGCGGCTGGCGTATACGTACTTATACGAGGGCCACACTGAAACTATTCAGAATGAATAAGAAAAAAATACAAACCAATTTCCATAACATTTATTCCACTTCTTTGTGGTGACCTCGGAAACATGTTTTTCATACTCTTCGACAGCCTTTTCTGGCTATGAAAATCGTTAACCGCGTAATTGGTTCTTAACTTTTGGAAATAGAAGAAGTCACAAGGTGCTAGTCGGGACTGCATGGAGGATGGCTCATCAATTCTACGTTTTTCGCCTTCAAGAAGTAGTTTGACTGTTTGGCCGTGTGAGAGCTGGCATTGTCATGATGGTGCAAGATTATGCGGCGTTTACGGTTGTTTTTACGCAGATCGTCAATAACTTCCGGCCAGCAAATGGTCGTATACCAATCAGAATTCATGATACGACGATTATCCAAAGCAACAGTATTGTAATGTACCTAGCACATTACTCACCTAGCGCATTACTCAACAAAGAAACATTCCTAAAGGTCGTTATTAGTCGATCATTATTAATTGACACTCATTACCTAATTGAAGTGAAACCAATAAGTATGTTGTTAATTGTCGCTAAACTGAAAGTTGTATCGTAATAACGCAAATGACGTATTTTCCTAATGGTATTTTGTATGTATATAAGAACACGGAAATCTAATATTACTCACTTAATATTTCACATTCAACATCTAACGTTGTAAGATACATTATTATAAATAAATTGTGTAAAGTAACTTGTGATTTTACTTCTACTGGTGGAGGCACATCACATTTCTGGCGCAGTCGCGGTAGGATTCGTTTCTACGACCAACTACAGGGTCAACGAGTCCAGAACCTATAATTCGAAGTTCTTCGGGTCGTCACCAGCCACTAACGGGCCATTTTGGAGACATCTGGGGAAGAAAAGTGTCAGCATCGCCGCAAGAAGGACAAGTAAGCTCTACTATACAATTTATATATGTATCCCGACATAAAAGATTTAAAGGAAAACTCTAAATTAGAAGAAAAAACTAACTCAACAAAAATGTCAATCTCTCTCGAAATAGCAGAGAGAATGTTAATCAAATTCGATGGACAAAAGAATAAACTTTTCGAATTTATCGATAACAGCGACAAGGCTATGAAACTTGTCAAACCAGAACTTAAAGATACATTATTTGCGATCATTGAAACACGCATTACGGATAAGGCTAGAGCTATAGTCAGGAACAGGGAATTCCTAAACTGGGAATCTTTAAAACAACATCTCCTCGACGCGTATTCAGAAAGAAGAACGCTAGGACAATGGCAATTAGAACTAAATTCTTGTCGTCAAATAAATAAAGAATCAGTAATGTGTTTCGCTAACAGAGTTGAATCGTGTTATATTAAAGTCATTAATGCTTTAGATATTAGGTTGGACAAAATAAGCAGGGAAGCCTGTGTAAATCTAATAAAAATTGAAGCTTTGAGTGTATTTATTAATGGGTTGAATAAGGAGCTGGCAATATTAGTTAAATCACAACGGCCAGATTCTCTTGAATCCGCTATAGGTATCGCTCTTACTGAAGAACAACAATTAAAAAGTAAAATCGAAACCGCTAAATTCCAGAATAATAGCAATTATAGTAGTCAAATATTTCACACTAATATGTTTTGTAAATATTGCAAAAGGAACAACCATTCAATTGAAAATTGTTATAAGCTTAAAAATAAAAATTCTTATAAAATACACACAAAAGAAGACCATAATAACTATAAAAAGACGTTTTCAAATAATTTTAATAAAAAATATTCTTCCAGTAAACAACAGCCGGACAGAGGTAATTTAAACTCGCAAAACCCTCAGCAACCGGCTGGGTCTGGGGAAAAATCAATTTAATAACAGCCGGGTCTATGCTTTAAATATTAACGCAGTTACTACCTTTATTACTTTAAAATTACGCCAAACTAACGAACCGATTAACCTCTTGATAGATACAGGTGCTAATATTTCTCTGATAAAAGTAGACAAACTAAAATATGAAACTCCCGTACACATCGATCATACGCTTTTTTTAAAAGGAATTGATAACGTTGACACGCACACTAGAACGCTTGGTTATTCTTACTTGGATATAGAATTACCTGACAAATCTTATAATACTTTAATGCATATAGTTAGAAAAGATTTCCCTATTAATTTCGATGGTATATTAGGCAATGACATTTTAAAAGGTTTCAATGCTACCATCGACTTTGAAAGTAATCTTTTGCTATTTGATGGTCACGTTATACCCTTAGAACACATAGAAACGTCAAACGAACCTCCTGAAAAGAGTAATTCGGCCTTCGGGGCCACTCAAACTCAGTGTAGCGACGTCCGATACAAAGAAGTGGTTAAAACATCACTTATCCCAAAAACGCCCGCATTAAAGGCACCCGTGCCAGAGACACTCGTGTCCAAAAATTCTTTTAATGAGAATAATTTTATTAAAAGTTCTAATGATATTTCCATTAAGGAATTATTTTGTAAAATTCCCATTGAGGATTCTATAACTCCCGTTGAGGATTCTAAATATTTAAATCATCTTGATATTCCCACCAAGGATTCTGTTGAAAATTGTAGAAGTTCTATAGGTTCAAAACCTAGTGTCCTTAATGAAAACATTTTGCTAAAGCCACGTTGTGAACAAATTGTTATTTTTCATATAAAAAATTTTGATTCCGATGTAGGAATTATTAACAAAAAGGAGATAAAAAGTGGCGTATTCATTGCGGATAGCCTTGTCAAGGTATCCAATGGTAAAATAATAACTTCCATCTTAAATAATAATGATAACGAAGTTCATTTGAATAATATTGAATTAAATATCGAAAAATTGGACGAAAGTTTTAAAAATAAATTAAATACTTGTACCATACATACGGTCACCAAGGAAAATTATGATTCAAATCGAATCAAAATAATAAAGTCCAAATTACGTACTTCACATTTAAATATTGAAGAAAAAGAATCTTTAGAAAGAATTTGCATAGATTTTAATCATATATTTTATGTAGAAGGAGATAATTTAAGCAGTTGTGATGCTCTTTATCATTATATTCCTACTAAGGAAGATTGTCCACCAATAAATGTAAAATCTTACCGTTATCCTCAAATACACAAAGAGGAAGTTGAAAAACAAACTAATAAAATGTTACAACAGAAAATTATAGAGCCGTCAACATCTCCTTGGAATTCGCCAGTTTGGGTGGTTCCAAAGAAAATAGACGCCTCAGGCGAAAAGAAATGGCGATTAGTTATTGATTACAGAAAGCTTAACGAAGTAACTGTTGGTGATAGTTATCCTCTACCCAACATTACTGATATTCTCGAACAGTTAGGACATTCGAAATATTTTACCACACTAGATTTAACTTCTGGGTTCCACCAAATTAAGATGGCCCCAGAAGATGCATCTAAAACAGCTTTTTCAGTACCTTCAGGTCACTATCAGTATCTTAGGATGCCATTCGGGTTAAAAAATGCACCCGCAACCTTTCAAAGACTAATGAACAGTGTCTTAGCAGGTATTCAAAATTATAGATGTTTTGCCTATCTAGATGATATAATTATACACGCTGATTCACTAAAACAACATAACGAGAGATTAATTGAAGTTTTTGAAAGACTAGACAAATTTAAACTCAAGATTCAACTTGATAAATGCGAGTTTATGCATAAACAAGTTTTATATTTAGGACACTTAATAACTAATGAAGGCATCAAACCAGATCCAAAGAAAGTTGAAGTAATTAATAATTACCCAATGCCTAAAAACCAAAGGGATATAAAAGGTTTCCTTGGATTTGTTGGATATTATAGAAGATTTATTAAAGATTTTGCACAAATCGCTAGACCACTTACAATGTTATTAAAGAAAGATGTGGAATTTAAATGGACTAGTAGTCAACAAGAATCTTTCGAGAAATTAAAAAATACATTAATGTCTAAACCAATTTTACAATATCCTGATTTTACTCAAGAATTTGTTTTAACAACCGATGCTAGCGGATATGCTATCGGTTCTGTTTTATCTCAAGGTTATCCACCTAATGACTTACCGGTCGCTTACGCTAGTAGAACTCTGAATCATGCTGAATCAAATTATTCAACAACAGAGAGAGAACTTCTAGCAATTGTGTGGAGTGTTAAACACTTTCGACCTTATCTTTATGGTAGAAAATTTAAAATCTACACCGATCACAGACCATTAACTTGGCTTTTTAATGCCAAAGATCCAAGCTCACGTTTGGTTAGATGGAGACTTTTATTAGAAGATTTTGATTTCGAAATAATCTATAAAGAAGGTAGATTAAATAACGCTGCCGATGCTCTAAGCAGAATAAATAATATTAATCCTGTTACGGAAACATACTCAAAATTTTTAAACGACTTTAACAAAAAGATCATCTTGAATAATAATATAGAAGAAACAAATGACAGTTTAACAAACTCTCTTAATGGTAATATCTGCATTCCAATACCATGTGACTTAGAGTATACTGAAACCTATCAAAAGGAATTAGTAACTAAATTTAATCATTTAAAGGAAATAAAACCAAAAAATTTAGATATTAACGATATAATTATAAAACAAGAAAATGACAGTTATATATACTACATGTGCACTAAACAGCAATACTGGGACAAAATGAATTATGAAGATTTATTTAAATGTCTCATAAAAGTGAAGGATCACTTACTCCAAAATAAAGGGGGAGAGTGTGAGTTAAAAATCCCAAAATTTGAAGACAAATATGATAAACTAAATTGGCCAAAAATAAGATGTATGCTAAGATACATATTTAGAAATACAAAAATTAAAATAATAATTTATCTTAATCTAAAACTTAACCCAAATATTGATGAAATTCCTAAAATTCTTGAAGAAAATCATTCTAATCCAGTCGGAGGGCACTCTGGTTTCCATAAAACCTACAAAAGAATAAAAGAATTATACAAATGGCCCAACATGAAAAGTGATATAAAGAAATTTATTAAATCCTGTGTATCATGTCAGAAAAATAAACTAGTAAGAAAGAAAAATAAAATTCCAATGGAACTAACAACTACGTCTTCTTATCCTTTCGAAAGAGTTGCATTAGATATCGTAGGTCCTTTGCCACTCACCGAAAATGGAAATAAATATATATTGACCTTGCAGGATGACCTTACCAAATTTTCACAAGCCTATGTTATTCCAAATCATGAGGCTCTTACAATTGCAAAAATATTTGTATCTCAATTTATTTGTAAATTCGGAATACCAACGTCTATTTTAACAGACCAAGGTCCGGATTTTACCTCGTCTCTTTTAAAAAATGTTGCTAAACTCTTTAAAATTAAACAATTACAATGTTCTGCATATCATCCACAGAGTAACGGAGCATTAGAAAGATCTCATCTAACTTTAGCAGACTACTTAAAACATTACATTAATGATAAACAAACAGACTGGGATAATTGGATAGATTTTGCCATGTTTTCTTACAATACATCTATTCATACTTCAACAAATTTTATGCCTTTTGAACTTATATTCGGTTGTAAACCTAACCTTCCATCCAGTTTAACATGCAAACCAGAATTTAAATACACTTCTGACGATTATGTCGATGAATTAAAAATGAAACTTCAAAAAAGTCATGAAATAGCTAAAGAGAATATTTTAAAATCTAAAAATAAAAATAAACAATATTATGATAAAGTAATTAAAGAAGTTAGCTTTAACGTAGGAGACAGAGTATATTTACAAAATGATTCTAAAATTAAAGGTAAAAGTAAGAAATTAAGTCCTAATTATGAGGGACCTTATGAAGTCGTAAAAATTAATTCAAGATGTAACACAACCATTAAAGTTAAAAACAAAACTAAAGTTGTCCATAACAATAAACTTAAATTAGCATATTAAATTGTTACAGAATGATTCGGGCGCTGCTCATCACACTGTATTATGCAACTATCTCAGAAGGTAGAAATGTCAATAGTGACGTCGAGATATATCCCTTAACAAAGGCTAATGCCGGGATCTTCTTCGATTCCATCGGTAAAAGTTTATATTATGAAAGTAATTGGAGATTAGTGACAAAAATTGATATTAGCGACTTTGATAATAAAATTGGTATGATCGAAAATGTATACGTTCAAACAAGTCATTTATGTAAAGAAAAGTTTTTTAAAACATTTTCAGTTTGCAAATCTTCTATGAAACTTATTGAGAAATTAATACCATCTCTAAAACATAGAGAGGAAGCTTTAAAAGACCTTATTGGTCACCAAAGACAAAAACGTGGTTGGTTCAATGGAATAGGAGCAGTTTTTAAAAACCGTTTTTGGTACTTTAGATGCCGATGATGCACAATATTATGAAAATGCAATTGAATCCACACAAAAGGATAAAACTGAGTTTTTAAAGATATTAAAACAACAGACACAAGTTGTTCAAAGTACTATAATAAATTTTAATGCTTCTATCACTAATTATGAAAAGAATTTAGCGATTTTTAATAGTAACATTAAGAAATTAGACAACTTCACTAAAACGACTAACGAGGCTGTTTTTGCTATTGAACAACAACAAGTCATGGAGGAACACTTACCATTACTAATTTTATTAATTAATGAAGTAGATAAGGAATTCTCAAGCGTAATAAATGCAGTTCTCTTTGCTAAAACAGGATTGCTGCATCCAGGAATAATATCTCCTAGAATTTTTCTTGAAGAATTAGAGAAAATTATACCTCATTTACCGACAAATACTAAATTTCCTGTCGAATTACAATTAAACGAAATGCACAAGCTCGAAACTGTGTTAAAAATTAATGCATTTGTGTATAATAACAAATTGATTTTTGTTATTTTGATTCCATTAGTATTTAATGAAAAATTTGACACTTATAAACTCATAAGTTTGCCCGTACATAAAAATGATGATTACTATTCTTTTATACTTCCTGAGGAAAACACTCAATTCTTATCTATATCTGAAAATAGAATGTACTATATTAGTATGTCAGACTTAGATCTTTGCCAAGACCTTTCTGAAACTTTAAAATTGTGTTTAAACAAGGGAGTAATCTTTTCAACACATGCGCGACCTTCATGTGAGGTAGGAATTCTGTTAAACCATTTAGATAATGCTAATATTTGTAACATACGTGTTACACGAGTTCTTAGTGAAATGTTCTTTAAATTAAATTCATATAATCAATGGCTTTTCGTTTCACCTAAACCAACTGTAGCAACGGTCAAATGTGAGAACTCTCATCCTAAAGACATTACACTTGTAGGAAATGGAATTTTAAATTCCAATAAAAACTGCAAAATATTCACAGCAAGTATGGTCATAACCACATACGATAATAACAATGAAAACACTATAGATATTTCAGTATTTCCTACGTTCGATATAAACAATTGCATAAAAACTAAAGAGTTCAACTTAACTAAAATAAACTTGGTTCCTTTAGAAAGCTATAAATTGGATCACGAATCATTAAAACTCACAAGTCATAAATTAGATGAAATTGAAACTCTAACAGAAAATTTTGAAAAGACAAACACATTATATAACAGGATAATAGGAAATGGAATATTCGCATATATTTTAATATCAATATTAAAATTAACAATAATTTATATTTTAGTCCGGAATGGTTGGACACTTCTAAAATATTTATGGAGAAATTACATTCGTAATGATCGCGATCGTTCGTGTTGTTCAAAGATAACTAATTGCATCACTTTCAATGTAAGAAGCGGTCATGATTATAACAGTACACCATCCGCTCCAGAAGATGTCGAACTTCAACCCATTAATGAACCTCCAAATGTTATTACACCTAGGCGAAGTGTCAGATTAGCTAGTAAACTAAAAACATAATATGTACTTGTATGAAACGTAAATTTGTGGATACTCTTGTATTCATTAGTAAAAGTCAATAAATCAATGTTTTGTAATTTACATTAGTATATTTGTATTTCCCTGTATGTTGTAAATCAAGTAAAATATGATATAATTTGAATTAAGGATTTATCATTTTTTATAATTGTTTATATATGATAGTCGTAAGATGATTAATATAATGTACTCATACTAGACCATAGTTAAGAATAATCCATAAATGTAATAATATATGTAAATTGATGATTATGTTATGATTAAGTATTACCCTAAAAATTGTTTGGAAATTGAATTTGTATCTGATTACCCATCATAAGGTAAATTGTAATTATTATTGTAGTTTAGAATTACGTGTTATGAATTCTGTGTTCTTGTACGATTCACTATGTGAAAAAAAAAAATATTTGAAATGTTCACTACAATTCTGTAAAATAATTTGAAAAATTATTTTCCCTAGGGGGAAGGTGTAATGTACCTAGCACATTACTCACCTAGCGCATTACTCAACAAAGTAACATTCCTAAAGGTCGTTATTAGTCGATCATTATTAATTGACATTCATTACCTAATTGAAGTGAAACCAATAAATATGTTGTTAATTGTCGCTAAACTGAAAGTTGTATTGTAATAACGCAAATGACGTATTTTCCTAATGGTATTTTGTATGTATATAAGAACACGGAAATCTAATATTACTCACTTAATATTTCACATTCAACATCTAACGTTGTAAGATACATTATTATAAATAAATTGTGTAAAGCAACTTGTGATTTTACTTCTACTGGTGGAGGCACATCACAGTATCTACCCACGTGTCCAGTTTTTCCAAAAAAAGAAGCGATCATCTGCTTCGCGGCACTTTGCACACGCGCCACTTTGGTGGGGTTCGGCTCATTTTGAAAGACATTTGGTCGGTTGCTGTTTTGTTTTGGGATCGTAGCTCTAAATCCATGTTTCGTCACCTGTTACTATGTTCCACACCAAATTTGACACCCCTTCGTTGAATCTGGTAAGCATGGCATTGCACCAAGTGATGCGTTCCGTTTTTTGAGCCTCAGTCAAATTGTGTGGTATCCACGGCGAGCACAGCCTTCGCACAGCCAAATGTTTGAGTAAGATTGATTGTATCTGACTCATGCATAGGCATGAGGCATAGGCCTAAGGATGCACGAAGCTTATGGTAAGTCACATGCCTGTCTGTTTCGATCATATGACGCACAGTATCGATGTGTTTGTTCTTGACAGCGGTGGACGGGCGACCTTCACGAAATTCGTGACGAAATTAACATTGTCGTAACATTAACATTACAAATTGTCGTCTTGCTTGGTGCTTCATCGCCAAAAGCAGTTTGAAGCCGACCGAGGTGCTGCTGAGCTGTCAAATTACATTTAACATCGTAGAAAATCATACAGCGAAAATTTTCACGAGTTCAATTCATCGTAATGCACACAAGCAATTTTTAAAATGACGCCACAATGATAAAATAAATGACTGTTAGATGAAACAAACTTTATTCTATAGCCAAGGAGTTCCATTTTCAAATATTGTAATTACTTTTTAAATATTGTTTATGTAAGTGTATTGGGCCAGTTTCGGAAATTTTCAGTGTCACCTATGTAACTGGTATATTTAAGTGTTAGAGAGATATTGACGAAATTTACCGATTGCAGACTTACAGACTTTCGAATGTCACCAGAATAAGGGTCGCCAGCATACCCTAATACATTTATTTGTATTTTTCAACCAATTGTAGGTAATGATGATATCTCTACTAAGGGTCACCAGCTGAATCCAAAACACCAATCATTTTCCAGGTTTATAACGAAATTTGTAAATAAACTCTACTTTTTAATGGACTGCAATGAAGTTTGCCAAAAAATTCGTTTTTATTTATATCTCGGTTAACTGCTAAGTTAAACTAAATCGGTTCAGTGATTCCAAAATTATGATAGTGGAAAATTTGAAAAGTATCGACGTATTTATGTACGTTGTTAAATAGGACTTTTAAAGCTCTACAACTAAACATTTTTTTCTAAAATTACGCATAATAGCGAAATCTCCTTTCCGACTGGCTTTGCCATCGGTAATTTTTGATAAGCATCTATCTACAAGTGTAGATAAAATTGATTAAATGGCGCCAACTTGTTAACTCGAAACTCTGGGGTGGACGCCAAAAATGTCTCGGCTGACCCGCGCCCTTCTACCAGAACGAGTGAAGCTAATATTTCCAAGGTCTAAAAATTCAAAATGAATCAAAACTTACATGCTAATTCCACGACAGCTGGCTGACTTCGTATATCACCTCTACTGCTCCAGGCGAAGCATGTACACGTATATTTATCTTCACCGAAATATTCTTCCAACCTATCTTTAGTCACATTACATTCTGATTCAACAATTCTCACACCACTTTGCGGATCCACAAACTCAAACTGCGTACTGGCCACCGGTCTCATGTCAATACACTTGAAATACACTTGCAAAGCGTTCGCAGCACGACACCGCAAGGTAGCTGGCTTATTTCGTACCACAAACGCGTGCTGCGGTTCCAGCAGAAACATCGGCAGGTCATTACTGGAACCGTGTAAAAGGTGATCGCCTGTAAGTGAGGGTAGTTCGTCAAGTTCGTCTTTATCATGTTCGTCTTCTTTATGCGACTCGTGGTCATAATCCTCTTCGAAATAATTTTTGTGATTAAGTCGCTGGTTATTCTTTTCGGAGATGTAGGGGTCTAGAGCCTCTGCGCCCTCTGGATGGGCGTTCTCTGGCCGGAGAGGTGGCATTGTTGGTACCGCCGTATTGTGGTCCGATTCGGTAGAATTTGATGTGTCTGCAACAAATAAACAATAATGAAGCACCCGTTCGTTGAATTATTGAGTGATACTGAGATCAGTATCTTATGATATGAGTATATCTTGATATCAGTATATGAGATGAGATCTACCATAAAAAGAAAAAAATACAAGGTGGCTTTATATATTTGTTTTTTTTCTACGATACTAAGGGATTAATTAATAAAATAAAATATTGATAAATCCAACTCTCATTTCCAGTAATAATATTAAATATATTCCGTCCCTCTCCATTTTCGAATTATACAATCGTTTCCCTGCACCATGAAACGTGAGCTTGATGTTGTTCAGCAGTCAGTGAACAAGGAACCCAACGCGAACATAGCTCCGTGACTTGAAGGTGTTGATGTAAAATTTCATTAATGACCGGCGATGAAATCTAACAGTCTCCTCTATCAGTTTGTAAGTAGTTTTTGGGACTTTGTGCAACATTTTATTTACCGCCTCGATATTTTCATTGGTTACAGAAGACGCAGGGCGACCACTACTCTCTCATCATCTTTCAAAGAAAATGTTCCTTGTTTAAATGGGGAAAACATCTAAAAATTGTTGCTCGGGTCGATACGAGGTCCCCAAAAGCTGATCTTAATCTATCTTTACAATCGTATAAGATCAGTGCATGAAAATGTTCTCATTCTAATTCCATTGTTGCAAAGAAAAGTGCGTGAAGAAATGTAATAAAAAAGTGAATACAACAGTTTTATTTTTTTTGGTTTTGACTAAATGTCTTTCGGAATTCGAATTTCGAATAAATGATGTTTTAAAAATGGTACAGTTCAGTTCTCTTTCTGAAATTGGAGTCTATACTTTATCTATACTAATATAATAAAAAAAAGGTGCGAATTTTGTGAGTTTGTGTGTTGTATGTGGAGGGTAATCTCCGGAACCACTGCACTTATTTGAAAAATTCTTTCACCATTTGAAAGGTACATTATTCCAGATGGACATAGGCTATATATTATGTGCAATAAAACGGCCGTGCATGCAACGAATGCCGGGCACAGTTATGTCTAATAATTTACCTAGTCACCCTATGTAATACCTACCATACAGGGGTAATGCTGATAGCATGCTGAGTCCCTACAAGTTTCCAAACTTTATAATTTACTCGTATATATATAAAAGTTGTTGATATATCTGATGTTAATAGACTTCGACACTGACGCACATGAAAGTTGGCACATATATGTGTCTTTTCATGGAGGAGGATTTTATGCCATTGACTTTGTAGTAACTCGCTACTAGATGGCGCTGCAGCACATCAACTTTTATACTGTTCAAGCGATCGCCATGAAAATTGGTATTTGAGCACGGAGAATATTTTTGAGCTATCGACTTTATTGTAACTCGCCACTAGATGGCGCTACAGTATATCAACTTTTATGGCAGGACAACGACTGCGGGTTTTGCTAGTATTATATATACTAGTACAATGAAATATATAAGTATTGAGTATTTTAATTAGAATAAAGATTTCCTTAATATTAGTATTTAAATATTAAATTGCCCTTCTTATGTTCTAAAACAAAAATAAACTAAAATTGTTCTGCGATACTATGTATATTATAATAGGTTATATATCTATATAGTATACTTGAAACATTTTATATTATATTTTCATTGTTTAATTAGAAAATTTAGGGGAGCTGTATTGAATTGACGTATGATTACTAAATGATACTTATTCAAAAACAATAAATTGTCCGACTGCTAAATTCACAATAAATAATGTTACTATCCACAGTCTTGAAGCCAATAGGAAATTATGAAACAAGATATATTCGTTAATAAGACTAATAGCTCTACTGATCTTTAAACTCCTTCTAATTGCAGAGCTTTAAATGTATTCCGTGTCAGACGAAATAAACGGCAACTGTCATAATAACATGTACATACAACTCCGCTTGAAGTTACAGAATCTGTTAAACTTGTACAAGCGAATGCAGATCTTATCACGTTTAAATTGAATCTAAAACAGTACTGACAAAATTACAGATGGCTTCTATTCATGTGTGGCCGAGCGTTTGTACCCTCCTTGACTCGTCATCGATTTCTCTCAGAGCCCGCACCTGGCTTGACGCCTCACTCGCGCCTATTTACACGCAAAACATAGATATTTGGATACTGTACACCCCACTTTTATAAACTCCCCGGGGCTAATACAAATTCAACTGAAAATCATTCAACTAAAGTTGAAATTGCTTCGAAATGTGATTTTAACGATCCCTCGCAAGAATTTCGCTTAGAAATCGCTATCAGCTCATCGGTGTATGTTACTTTTCTGAGTGTTGACAGTAATACCTCTAGAACTGTATTATTTGAAGTAGGGAATGGCACGAAAATAAACCGCAAGTCGCACGAAGCGTGGATAACTTAATTAGTTTCACTTCCGTTAAGCTTATTTCTATTTCCGTTATCGTGGGGTTCGAATGCTATTTCCTTTTCGTATCTATTTTTCCCTAATAATATTTCCGGGGCAGTTTTCCCGTTTCACGCTGTTTAACGAATATTTTTCTCTTGTTTTGTTCCGTTCCATTTTTATATTCAATTCGTAAATATACATATATCTGAACTGCAGATAATAGTGAAACTTATGTTCACGACAGCCTGAGAATAGCTAGTTCCATGTTGAAGAAAATGATTATTTTCAGAAAAAAAAAAAGGAAAGGATCACTTACCATGCTTCATGGTAATTAAACAGTAAAGGGTTTAAAAGTCACAAGTCACTTCTTAATGCGATTATACGATTGTGAGAAGCTGAGATACCAATAGCAACACCTTGCACCTTGAAATATTTCCAAGCTTACAACTATTCTTTTTTAAAGTATTTTAAAAAATATTTTTCTCTTTTTAAGTTCTCTAAAACACATTAATTTTAGAAACAGTCAACTACTATTACTAACTTTGACATTAGTAATTACTAACACTACTAAAAGTTACTTTTCTTGTGGTATGAACAGTATGCATACAATTCATGATGACCCGAAATAAAGATGATGGTCGTAATTCAAGCCAAACTGAGCCATATTGAGGTAAAATATCAGAACTGCTACAAATTATTTATTAATATATATCTATTTTATTTTGTGTATTATATTTTAGTTTTTTTTTTTCTATTGTGTATTTTATTTGTATATTTAAGTATTGAGTAATGATGAGTAATATTCAGAATTCACAGAAACTGCAATAAATTTGAAACAGTACTTTTTGGTATCTAAAATAGTCTGACTTTTGCTATCTTAAAACTAAAGAAATAGAATGTAGGTCCCTTGACATACTCGTAACTTGTGTTTCGTTATTTGTATGAAGAACAAAGTGACTTTAATGTTTGTACAAAGATGTATAATTTTATTTATTCACTTGTCTTGTTTTACTTTTAAGGATTCAAGAGTAACTAATTTTTTTTTTTTTTTTTCCACTTAAATAGCTCAAACAGCATCAGAGGACAGTATCATCTCCTTAGTGTCAAATTAGTCCTTAGTGCACCTGTTTTGTATATTTTTCAAAACAGCACACAGTGTCTCTACATGTATTAATTTTTTATAAATAATAAATATAATAAATCATCTACAATACATTCAATAATTTTGTGCTTTGGTTTGAAAACACCCTTCATTGTACCTGTTTTCAATAAATCTAAATTAATATAACAAAAAGAACCGAATCATACCATGATTACTTAATTACCAGTACCGTCGATCGATAAAACAGAATCTCGTTTCATGTCACCCGGACTCACCGCATACTCATTTATTCCGACGCACAGTCAATTATATATTCTATTAGAGTTCGGTGGCAGCCGTTTGATTACTGGCTTGTTTGTCTCTTGTGGAACTAGAGTTACCATTGGATTGTGTAACCACCATCATTCCGTCACTTTTAATTGGTTTTTAGCGAGATTTGATTAATAACTGGTTTGTTTTTACTCTGTAGTAATCTTCCACAGCCTTTATAACGAGACGTTTTATTCGAATTTTAATTAAGGCTTCGTTTCGATTTTAATTCCATCTCGAGTCACATCGATGCGCTGTGTACAGCGCTGTGCTTTCGTAATGTGGGTCGTCCTTTTATAAAGAGTGAAGAGCGTTTAAGTGACTACGGTTAAGTGTTATCTTGGCATGTGACGAAACTCCATTCGGAGGTACTGTTACAAGAAGCGCGTCTAAAACGAACGCTCGTCACGAATCGATTGTAAATTGTAAATGAATGTCTGCACCAACTGAAGGAACACGTATAGAAAGTTCACAAGATCAATCAACGCTAGGTACAACTTTACTTTCAAATTGTTAGCCGCTCTTACATCTTGTAGCGATGACCTTTTGGCCATTATTCATTATCAACATTCAATCATCAGCATCGTTTGTTTAATTAAAAACCAAATGTGATAAAATAATGAACGAGGTGTTTTCTTAGTTTTAAAATGTCGAGCCGTGACACGAGCCAAGGAAATCACAAAATGAATGTAAATGGAGAAATACCTTATCGCCACGACAAGAAGTGAAATATGTTTGGTCTGATGAATGTTCGAATTCTTGGTGGGACTACTAACGAGATCTAAAAACAAACTGAAAACTCATCGAATTGGCGTCATCCCGTCGTTAAGAGTTTAAAGGAGACCGCCTCCTGTCATTTTGTCGGGTATTCGAATAATTAAGGTTTGAATCGATGTTATTCTCGATAGTGAAGGAGTTTATTAATGAGCGACGCTCCATCAACGTCCGGATCGAATTCTTGGGGCTCGAACGCTTTTGATTAGAGGATGTTTCGCTTTTCGGAGTATCACAGAAGATGCTAATGTTTCGTTCCTATAACTACCTATAGCTGTAATTGTGATTAATAGAGAATTTGTTCGATTGAGTACTATTAAAGTTTAAATGACTGACTCACACATATTTATCACTGGAACACTACACATGCGCGCAATAACAACCCACTAAGTGCTCCTCAAACCAAATACGGAACGAATAAAACTTTCCAAGCGTCTAATGATTCAGATATCGGACGCGTCTGTTTTTTGAGTGCACCGATAAACCTTCATAAGTTTATAAGAGCCGTATAAATAAATCAAGTGAACAGAACGCGTGAGTTCTGATAAATCTGTTCTGGGGAAGATGTAATAAAACATTCAGGCGTGGTGCATTCGCATCCGTTGAGCCGAAGACGCTCTCAAGTTGATGCAGTTTACTCGTAAATGCACTTAACGCCAAGGGAGACATAAAAAGATGCACTCGAGCTAGTTAATGGAGTCGTAGGCGGAGCGTTTCGCTCGAAACGTTTTCGAATATGTATTAAGACAACATGTAGTGTTATGGCCCTTCATTCTGTTATGTTACGAATCAAACAAACTGTATATAGCAAATTAGGAGTCGTGTGTCCACCTGCGTTGGTTTTACTCTCCGGTTCAAATCATACCTTATTCGTGCAAGCATACGATTATCCTTTATTAACATTTGCAACATACTTTGCTGCAAAGTACATATAAATGAATTAATCACAGTAGAATATTTTGAATTTGAACGAGTACAATTCACATTTGATCAAATATTTCCAATTTTTTGGAGAATATTGAATGATTTAAATACCAATCAAATTGTATGGAACAACTATAACATGAAAAATACATAATAATTAGTTTATGATCATCATATAAGGCCAGGATAGGCTCTAATACAACTCCCTCAGGATCAGAGCCTATCCTACCGATACCCTTCATCAAATTTAGAACTGGCTAACAACAAATATTAAATAATAAAGATAAAATACACTGAGATATTGAAAAACACTACAAACTGCAGGCGGACACAGCGGGCACTGACAACAATTAATCCTTATCTCACGAAACAACACCTTCAACTAGACAAAGGTCTTTTACGTATATTATCAGCGATATTTACCGGACATTGTCTATTAAACAGACATATTTAAAATATAGGAACAATCGACAGTGCTCTATGCAGAGCTTGTATGGAGACTGAGGAGACACCAGTCTGCTGCTGTGGAGATGGGAGGATGTGACGACACATCGAGCAGACATCATCGGCATCTTACGAACATTTCTGGAGGAAGCCAATAAAGCTCCTGCGTTTCTGGAGGGGGCTGGGGTGGCCGGTGTAGTTGAAATCACCAGACATCCATACTGGGAGTAATGGACACGCACAATGGTTTCTGAGCTCGACTAAGTGTAGAAACCTTCTAGAACGAAGATAAAGATTAAGATGACCTTCACGTTAAACGTGGTGTTTGTGTGTTCCTAAAATAGTATTGTCATTTTAATTGTTATATATCAACAAGACGGATGTGCTGATATAATCTTGCGAATACGTACGTAATCTTTTCTATCGCTTGCCGCATGTCACTTGTAACATAATCTTTGAAACATTTATAAATTAAACACACTTCTGAGGTATGAATTATACGATGTTATTAATTTCTAACGATTACCATTAAAAACTTAAAAAATTAAATGTTATAAACTTATGAATAAATTTGAATGTATAATGTTTTACTAATGTTTATTCATGGTGGTCTAATTCTAACTGAAACTATTAATAAAGACTTCATTACCTTGATGTTTATTGATATAGGTATTAGTGTATCCGATACATTGGAATGGAAATTAATAAATAATGAAGATAAGACTATAAAATTGTAAGGCTGTAATAATAAAGATATACTGTTAAATAAAATCTGTGAGGTTGTAATAATAAAGATATACTGTTAAATGAAACCTGTAAGGCTGTAATAATAAAGATATACTGTTAAATGAAACCTGTAAGGCTGTAATAATAAAGATATACTGTTAAATGAAACCTGTAAGGCTGTAATAATAAAGATATACTGTTAAATGAAACCTGTAAGGCTGTAATAATAAAGATATACTGTTAAATGAAACCTGTAAGGCTGTAATAATAAAGATATTCTGTTAAATGAAACGTGTAAGACCATGTGGCGTGGTCGGCCTGTTTTAAAATAGCACCTCTCCATCTCTTCTCGTGGGTGACGTAAAACCCACTAAGAGATAAGAAAGCCTGGCTCTACCACAGGCTCTAAGAAACAACACCACCTCTAATAGAGTGGAGTCGCCATCCCGCCATACATCCCTTATGCACAAGACAATGTGCATGCGCATGTCTTGCAGTGCACGAAGAAAAAGGGGCAAAACAATAAATAATAAAGGACATACGAGTATTATTTCATATTAATGCATGAAATAATTCTGCTCCACAACACCTTGCTGAGCCATACAACCTTTTTGTGGCCATGACACGTTGCGTGTTGATTAGCTAAGTTTATGTAGCCTGTATGTATGATACATAATAATTTTTTTGTTGGTAACCTATCGTGTTATTATGTAATTTTAAATATTTTCTATATTTGTCTTTCTTTGCCTTTGTTCTATTATTGTCATCTTGACATCGTCATACTGAAAGAGTAGGTACGTGTTGAAATTACATAACACGTTTAGTTTTAAGGTTAGTCTTATTCAATGGTTAAAATCTTTAACAGAATCTTGGACTTCACACAATAGGACAAAAAACATAGGGACCAGTTCTAAAATTACCGATCGCGTCCTTTGAGCATCCCACCGACAAATTCTCACCCCTGTTGCAGAATACACAAAGACCGACCACACCCACAAAAAAGCTTCAATGGCCACCTTTACTCTGGAAACGTAACACGATACATACGAAATGTAGTCGAGTGCCGTCAAGAGGTTCACAAACAAGATAATCCCTTTGTTAGTCGTGTTATAATGGCATGTCATGGGAGTATATTGCTATTATTTCCTAAAGGATTTCCTATTCTATTCTCAGCAGCTGTGAGGTGTAGCCGGATCTCAAATTTCAACTTTAATGGATTTTCAATGTGTAATTAAGTCTTAGAAATAGCAAGTAAATGAGATTAATTAATTAGTGACTTTATTCGTTATTAAAGTTTATTATTTTGAATAGGACGTACACGTCCTATTCAAAACGTCCTATTCATAACCACTAGTCAGTGTGGTATAGATGTGGTATGAAATACAATCATTATTATTATTTTAAACTGAAATTAAGATTAATCCGAATAAATTAACTATCTTTGGATATTCTTAATAATAATACATACAGTAAAGGAAATAAGAGGAAATTAACGAGGGAACTGAAAGTAAAATAAAAAAGAAACAATAAATAGAAAATAATAGTAAATACTAGAAAGGCGAAGGATGAAAGAGAAACAGAAGAACAGATCAGAGAGAGGAATAGATTAATCCAAGAGGAAGGTTGCCATGTACAAAACAAAGATACTGGTCCTTCATAAATGGTATAAAGTCACAGACAATCTTCAAAATATACTCATTAACACTTTTCAATCTATTCACCTTAATAAATTACATTGGAGAGTCAAGCGCGGCTTGGTCCAACAGGGCTATTAATACAAAATTTTGAAGTTAAAAAGGTTACATAGCTTGATAAGTCTAACAACTTAAGAAGAATGTTTTTTGTTATTATCACTGATATATTTTTTAGACTTATTTTAAACAACTTTCTAAACAATTCGACTAAGTTTATAAAATTTATTAGAAAAATTAGGTACTCCTTTTTTCTAAGAAAAGAGAATCTGATGGTAGAAGGTGGTTACCATCGTCCATTGATACCTACAACACCAGGAAGGATGTGGGTGGCGCACCCACGGGTGGGTACCGATTTTGAAAAGCCTATTCACAACTCTTTTCTTAGGTTTTCGCGATTACTAGACATAGCAATTAAACAACTTTGAACGGTTTAAATCGCGTATATTTAACATTATTTATATCCCGACGTTTCGAACACTTTGCAGTGGACGTGGTCACGGGGTGACTAATTGATTTTATTTGTCACTTGAGTTATTAAGAAATTATTTGAACTACCGTCTGAATTTTTTTTAATCATAATATTCCCTATGCACGCAGTATTCGCTCACGGTGTCCAGAGGTCTTGCTGTATTGCGTTGGCCTTGGGATTTAATTAATTTAATGACTGGATCCCAAGCCGGTAGTACTTGCCAACCGCGATTTAAACCGTTCAAAGTTGTTTAATTGCTATCTATTCACAACTCTTCTGAAAATCCCAAGTCCAAGCTTTCTTGTGAAAATGAAAAATATAGAACGTGCGCACTAATATTATTTCTATTTCAATATGAAGCTATCACGTCTCATAGTTCTTCTAATATATCCTAGTAATCATGAGAGTGGGTTTTCGGGCCAAAATCAAAATAGCGGGCTCAGTGCGGATTGTCCAATCAAGCAAAGGCGATTGATCAAACTGGTACACCCAAAATTGGATTCATCTCACATTTCTACAAACCAATTTTCTTTAGTGTCATTCATTGGAAAGGAAAAAGTGTTACTTTTGTTTAAAACAAACATGTGGTTTTATAGCGTTCGCAGTGAATTTTCCCTACACACTAATATAACTCTTGTCACGTGTACGTAATGGGATTTCTATTCGTCAAAAGGTATTGACGAATCTTTAATGGGATAGTCGTGTTCGGAAGTAGCACTTAAATCGTGACGAACAAGCGTTTTTTGCCCGTCTCCTCCAAATAGTTTGAGCTCTTGTATCGGTCTTTTTATCATCACCTTTTTTATTTTTTCCACATTGTGACGCATTTTTGAGCGTCTCGGAGTCTGTCGGTGACAGTTAGTTTTTGTTGAGTACCTTCGGTTATCTGACTTTAGATTATCTGCGAAGTCTTTTGATTTTTTTGGAGGTTGTTTTAAAGTATTTAAAGATAAAACTCAGAGACGATAATACTTTAAAAAGCCAAAACGGCAAAAACTAAAGTTTATAGAAAGAAGTAAGTTACATCTTCTTTTTGTAATTTCAAGGATTTTATTTTACAGAGATGTATTTAAAATTTTAAACACTCATATGTTATCTCATCCATCTATGCTACTAATATTTTTTTTTATGGACGAAGCCGGTAGACGAGCATACAGTCCACCTGATGGTAAGTGGATACTGTAGCCCATAGACATCTGTGATACATGCCAACATCAGTCCAAAATGACAAACGTTGGCACGCCCCCGGATGCGCTGCCTACCTTTGGAGATATAGGAATGGAGTTGGAGAAAGGGTTGGGAAAATAGGGAGGGATAGGATGGGAATGGGCTCTGGCACATCACACTTACTACCGAAACATGTACTTGTATCATAATAAGGAAAGGCTGTTCGTTTGTTTCTTTAATTTATGTAAGACATAGTCCTAAAAATTATGGACCGATTTTTTTCACTTTTATATATACGAGTATATAGCCTGTGTTTGGTTTATCTAAGGAATCAGAATACGCGTCTTGAGTGAAGCCATGGCGGGTCTCTAGTATGTATGTATCTAGTATCTAGTATACATACATACTAGTATGTATCTAGTATGTACTTAAAAGACTAATTTCGATTGAGCGAATGCGTAAATGCGCTGGCTTATTTAATGACATCTAGTCAAAGTAATATAGCTAGTTTATTTTAAACTGTCTTTCTATTCGTCACGTTGTAGTTGTCTTCTGTTACACCAACAACGTGTAAAATCAGATTAATTTTATTGATAATATCGCCAATCACGCTCTGAAGAATGTTATGTCAGAACGAGTGAGTCGGAATGATTGGGGTTGCCAACGTTGTCGAAACCAGTTACCATAACAGTATAATAATTTAATGAAATATATATATATATATATATATATATATATATATATATATATATATATGTGAATGATTATTTTTATATATTAAATGTAGATAATATTTTTGTACACTGGAATAAAATATGTAATTGCATTTGTAAAACATTATCATAAGTAGGTACTCATTTATTATGATTAACACAGGTAGGTAAAAAACTGTGAAAATACAATGTTGGTGCGTACTAGCATATAGAATGGTTGTATATTGTATGTCGAATTTTACATATTTGTGAATGAGGATTTGGATTAAACATTCGAAAAGATTCAGTCATATGTTTACAACTGACCAGTTCCACTTACCATGTTTGCCGTCAGCAGCTACAGCGACCACACATAGCACGAGGAGTATCATCCCCCCCCGCGCCATATCTTCACACGCGCGCGCGCATCACCTAAAACAATAACGTATATTTGAATACGTGAAAGCTGACCAATATTTGTTCGATGTTCGAGTATAGTTGGCATGCTGTGGACAATGGAACACAATGGGAAACGTGTTGAACCCGGCCAATGACCTAAATAATTGTACTTTTTAAATGTTGGTTTTAACTACGCTTAAAAATGTTGTACGTCAGATGCAGCGATCAACCAAAAAACGGAGATGGAGATTACTGCCCTAAAAGTGAGAAATTTGCAAGGCTTTAAAATTTACCTCGTCTCTGTCATTTGGCGGCAAAAAAATATAATAAAATGTTAGAAACATAGAAATAAGTGAAAAACGAAAGTTTATATTATAAGTAAATCGAAATAATATTAAATTTGTAGTATTTCGCGGTTCGCTTCAACATAGTGTTCCATACTTTGTACTTATAAATCAAATGTCTAAACCAATGTCTCATATATGGCAGGTCAAAGGACCTAACATCCAGTCCAAAATTATTAAATAAAAAATAAGACATTGTACCCGTGTCGTGTTTTCTTTTTTTATATGGCAATAACGAAATTGGCATATGCTGCCAGTGTCAAGTTTTCTTCGAAAATAAAATTTTAAAATCTAAATAATAACTATGCTGTGTGTTATTTATTTAAACATATTAGCATTAAATTAGCAAAAGAAACAATAAAATTCGAAGTGCGTATGGCTTGTAACAGTAAAAATATGATACTAGTGATGAAAATCGATTTAGTAGAATTTGAATTTACTTATTACATATATTATTATTATTAAACATACCAAAAAACAAACACACATTATTTTTTTAATACAAGTAATATTAGTATAAATAAGCAGTATGCGATGGCGAAAAAACGAATTCGATAGACAGTATCGTCTTGGATACTAGTTCGATACTTAGCCATTATTTTATATCTTTATCGTTTTAATAATAATTACCTACCTAATATAATATGTGACACTATATAATTCCCACCTCGGGTTTCTATAACCGCACCTCCCGTTACAGAAGTGCGGTCCATCCGCATTTCCTCGATACGGAGGTGTCGCGCACCGTTCGGCCCAAAAATAATTTTATACCGCGATCCCGTAGGCTGTGGAACGAACTGCCTCAAGAGGTCTTTCCATTGAGCTACGATATGGGTTTCTTCAAGAAAGCTGTGAATAGGATTTTGCAAGGTCGGCGGCGCACCCGCATACCCCCTGGTGTTGTAGGTGTCCATGGGCGGCGGTAACACTTACCATCACGTGGGACCGCTTGCTCGGACGAGCCCACTTGTCGATAAAAAAAAACTGTTTGAAAATTGATCTTATAGTGGGTTCTATTTCCCCAGATATTGATGCTAGTGTAATCCTAAAAAAGTAACATATTTATTAATTCCTTTACGTTAAAAATCAGACGTATTTAAACATATAATATAGTATAATTAAAAATAAAGTTAGAAAATCTTAAAGGCAATAAGTCCGTAGCGACAATAAGGTCCTTTCACAGAATGACGTCAGAAATTACAATCTATTACAAAAGGTCTTCTAACCAAAGAACGTTTTACTAAATTGTGATAGGAGTATCTTTTTTCAAAATAACTCCTACGGACCAATTAGTTACGGTGCGGTGCCATACAAAACGTCTTTGACGGCACCGGTTAGTAATGAGCTTCGAAATAACCGAATTAGGGACATAAAATTATAGGTTTCAATAAATAAAGCCATTATCCTCTGGTTATTATAAATAGTAACGTTCAAACTAATTAATTGTCCAATAGAGACTATGGCGGGTAGTCGAAAAGTGAAGTTGAGTTTTTGTTTGATTGGTGACAAAAATATGTATTGGGCGTTTTGCGGTTTAATAGTGGTGATAATTTATTAAAAATCCAAGTGTTTTTGTGGGTGGTGTTTGTGATAATCAAAAAAGAGCGTGAGACTACGTTTCTCATGAGCTACCAAGGAGTCCTCTTCTGTCCTCGGTAAATTTACTTTCGCTTTACAGATAGACTCCTGACTTACTTTGACGGGATTGCGTATTAACAGGATACGTTTTAGACTTTGAAATTGTTTATTACGAATAAAACTGAACACTGGCAGAATGTGCTAATTGCACCATTGCCATAATTGATGAAAAAAAAATCTTAAACTTTAAACCTCAACCTTAAGACCATCAAACGTTAAACATTTGCGCTCATAGGCGTTTAATAAAGTAGGTAGTACTTAGGTGTTGGTTTAACGCTCGAGTCTTATGGATTCCATAGCGCTCACTCTACGCTCGATCGTCGTATGTGATGTATATACTTTGTCTGGCTCTAAATACTGTTCGTTACAAAGTAGAAAAGAAAAAAAAAACATTTGAATTTTGAATCTGTCATTCTCACGTGAAAAATATCTTTTTCGCATTTAGGCGCCAACCATTATTAAATCCGGATTACACAAAGTAGGCCTTTTAGCCAAATGCAAGTTTTAAAACTCTCCATCCGCTTGGTATTAGCCGGGATATTGAAATGTAGGTACATTGAAACGTCCAGTGTTTCTGATAAAAAAAGGTCTAGCCGTCCACGCACTATTCGTACTAACCAGACGATTAAATCTGTGAAGGAGAGAATCCGAAGAAATCCCGTTCGGAAGCAAAATATTTTGGTCTGTTTTAGAGAGCATGGCATGCTCTAAACGCCATGATAATATTGAATCCCCAAAACATTCCATAAGGTTGGCAGTTGCCAATTTTCCCATGGAAATAGTGTGTGTTTCAATAGAAAACTGGTTACAACATTTGAAAGATCATAAATATAAAAGGAAATGGTGACCATTTCGAATAAACGTTATATTTTTAAAATGCTTAACTATTCATTTCTAAAATAACAAAAATTCTTCCAATAATATAATAATGTAAAAATAAAAATATCAATGTTTTCTTTGTAACAATTTTAGCCATTGACAGTTGAAGTGTGCCCGTGCCATACAGTGGGCCGGGATCATAATAGCCACTTCTTCATTATTACTGTTTAATTTTGGTAGAAAACAGACGACCCAAATAATGTATCCCGCCGGTACAATTAAATACCTTATACTACATCTACTGTAGTTTGTGTTTTATAAGGGACGGCGAGTTACGATAGAATAAAGTACACTGATGTTTCTAAAATTTATAAGTTTTATAGCTTTTATTTTCATTAATTGACAAGTTTACATATATCCGTCACTGTCACCGGCCGTCCACCGCTAGACACGAGTCTCCTTATGTACATTGTCTTGTACATAAAGAATGTATGGGCGCATTTTTCTAAAAAGTTGTTGTTGAGAAATTTTTTATGAAGATTATTATCGTATTATATATGCATGTTCTAACAATAAATAACTTGTAAACTCCTGGATTACTTTAAAATAATGCAATAAATCTTACTTAAATCTAATGTAATGCCAAAATAATTATAGGGGCGATGTTTTTGGCATGTCCCACACTAACCATGACAAGATCGGAGTCGAAAAGATATTGTTCTGGTATATTGTTCAAACTTGTTTAGTATGTACACTGGTCAGTTGTGAGCCTAACTTCAATTTTAAACCTTAAAACAGACTTATTAATATTGAAATTAAACTTTTTCCTTAAAACCCTTTTAAAATTAGTGACGTAGTGGAACTTCTTACGAACAGAAACGAAATAAAATTGTAATTATTTTGGAAATTTATAGTAATTCTTAAATTTACACTAAATTTTATCAATTTCATTATATTTGGAAGCTAAATCAAAATACTTATTTAAGTGGAATTCCTATTACGTTACCGACAGCTTTTTTGAAAAATCCCCATGGGCCTTAAAATGCCACGCTGGCTAACCTGGTTGGCGAGTTCACACTTTTGGTGGTGATGTAGTTCCGCAGGGCTCGTGGTAGCCGCATTGTCAGTCGCCCTTTATGACACCCACGGCAAGAGTGGGGTGGTGCTATTCTAAGGTCGGCTGACACCACATCACATTATTGAAATCCAAAAAACGACAGCTGGAGATCAAAATAAACCAAGATTAAAAATAAAATTGTATTTGGGGTAGAGACGTAAATCTACGGATAAAACGTAGTCAATTGACAGACTGATTTCATGACACTGTAAACAATAGATCACGTATTTCAAATTTCCTAACATTTATCGTAGACAATACCTCATACATTTGTCGTATCTCGAAGATTAGCAGGTAAAGGCGGTAACCATGCGTGATATGATTGATGACTAGAAATGTTTAGAAAACGTATACGGCAGGCCAAGCTGTACACCTTGACGCGCTAGTAATAAGACTTAAATTAAAAGTGTCATAGATTGCACGGAGATTTTGAACCGTGTGAAATCTTTCTTCTTTTGTTCGTGTTACGGCGTTCTTTCTGTTAAGGCTAAGTCACGCATGAGCGATTGGGAATAGTTTGATCATTTATTGTTTATTGCGCGTACACAGACCTTAGAAATGAAAGAAAACATAGAAATTGAAGCCATTGAAACTGAAAAAATTGGCGAGGCATTTGAGGACGTGACGTTTGTCATTTTGTCTGATGTTGGCATGACTGAGCTGTCCGTGGATGACAGTATACACTTACCATCGAGTGAATTGTCTGTTAATTTGTCACCATCTTTCTATAAAAATTAAAAACCCTGCTGAGTAAATTTTACTATTTTTAATATGTTGTAGAAAAATGGTTAAAAAAAATTGTAGTATTTTGAAAACGAAATTTCATTACATAGCACACGTGTGTGCTATGTAATGAAATTTCGTTTTGTACATTATTTGCTATTGTACATTATACGAGTATTTGCTTTCATACTGTTTTTATTCTTTGGAAAGTTTAAATTATCGTAATTCTAAAACTACTAAAACAGATTTAGTCCATCTACGAACTTAACGAACGTGATATGAATCCAAATTATTTTTGAAACAAATTTGATCTCAACCGTCGTGCATCGCCCATTAATACGCTTTTTGATTTATCCTATAACAAAAGGTCTTTTTTATAGAAAAAGTCCACTTGATGGTAAGTAGATACTGTCGTCCATGAACTTTCGCGATAAATGGTGGCATCAGTCGAGAATGATAAAAGTTGGTACGTCCCGGAATGTGCTACATACCTTTGGAGATTTAGGAATTGATGTTCTGTTCTCTTCCGTAATTCAGAAGTTGTGATCTCTGTAATATATAGATTTCTTCGAAGTCTCCGTGAATGATCGTTAGAAAATGTTAATAAATTATCAATTTCAGCTTCACGAGTTCGATTGTAGAGGCACGTATTGCTGACAAACAAAATGCGAAAGATTAATCCGTGAGTCATTTAATGGATTCGCAGGCACTCGCATTAGTATTAAGGCTAATGCGCCTTTGACATTTGTTATCGCTTATCGTACACAAATTATATTTATAGCAGCATTGACTGCTACCGTTAAAGCTTATCGAGAAGGAATTTATTGTTATTGTAGAAGAACTACCGAGAAAAATTATCATGAGGTTTCCGTTCTACTTTTCGGCGTATTAACGTATGGTGTTGGACATGTGCCACCCCATGCACATTGTAGACATGTATGAAGTCAAAACGCCACGCTGCCCAAGTGGACTGGCGAGCCCAATCTTTCAAAGTTGATGTGGTAGGTCTTGTGGTAGCGACTTTATTATCCCTTGCTCGCCCTTTGCTAACATATGCGGTGGTGCTATACTAAAGCCGATTGACACCACACTGATACTTGTACAAGGGTCAATACGGTCTTGTTCCATCTAATGTCACGTTAGCGGCCCATTTGCCACTTCAGTCATGGTAGCCCGGTTGTTTATATGAATTATTCCTGTTGTCCACCTCAAGTTAGTCACCCAAGGGTGGACAATAGAAAATCGACTACCTTGGTGCTTTGGCGAATAGTTCGATTTAGTATCCTACATTATACAATTATACTATTATTAATGCTACATCAAGTCGTCGATCATGATGGACCTACCCGTGTGCGGCAGTGGCGGGGTAGTGAGAAGGATTGTATGTGGTAACGAATGGAAGCTAATATTCACGAGGGGACTTGGGGCCATATCACACGGTCCCATTGTGAATTGGTTCTATTGGTCTATTGGAATTGGTGAATTTTACGCTATAAGCGGTTAATTCTTGAACAGAATTATGGTCGTGTGTTATTGTCATGGGGTTTTAGTCCAAACAATAGCGCAGCATTCATACGACTGATATAGCCAATGATATGTCTTTACCTGTTCCAAGCAGTAGTAGGTAATATTGGTATAAACCAAAGTAATACGAATAGTAGAAATTGTACCAGGCAGGAACTTCATGTGTGGTATTATTGTAACAGTCAGGAACTTCATGTGTGGTATTATTGTACCAGTCAGGAACTTCATGTGTGGTATTATTGTACCAGTCAGGAACTTCATGTGTGGTATTATTGTACCAGTCAGGAACTTCATGTGTGTTATTATTGTACCAGTCAGGAACTTCATGTGTGGTATTATTGTACCAGTCAGGAACTTCATGTGTGGTATTATTGTACCAGTCAGGAACTTCATGTGTGGTATTATTGTATCAGTAAGGAACTTCATGTGTGGTATTATTGTACCAGGCAGGAACTTCATGAGTGGTATTATTGTACCAGGCAGGAACTTCATGTGTGTTATTATTGTACCAGGCAGGAACTTCATGTGTGGTATTATTGTACCAGGCAGGAACTTCATGTGTGTTATTATTGTACCAGGCAGGAACTTCATGTGTGGTATTATTGTACCAGGCAGGAACTTCATGTGTGGTATTATTGTACCAGGCAGGGACTTCATGTGTGGTATTATTCCACTATTATTTCTGATGAAACCATTGTTATTACTAGACATTGATAGTGCATATAATCCTAGATCCTATGTGCCAAAATATGCATGAAGAAAAGTCGTAATATGGCATTACATATTATATATCATAAAATAAAATACGTCGAGATCATTTTTTTATTGCACAAAATATAAGTTCTGACATAAATTTACACAATCAATTATAGTTTTTAAGACAATACACTTCTATAAATTATTAATTTCAAAGTTTGTCAGTTAAAATTAATTTGTAGGCCGAAAATGACCGCTCCACGTCGACCGATGTGACAGGGCAAAGTTTGAAATTTGGTGCCATGTCACCAGAAATATAGTGAGGCCAGCTTTGACCTGTGGCATTAATGTATGCATTTATTTGTTTAATTTGCTCAAGACACCGATTTTTAACGAGAACGGCCTCTAACTATTTTCGTATCTTTTCCGAAAATGAGTTTTTATGTCGAATTATGCACTATAAACGAAAAATCATAGAAATATGCAATAGAGCGTGAAAACCGAGAAATATGCATTTTGTGTATGCAAATGAGCAAATGCATATAATCCTATGTTTAGTTATTACGAACCGCTGATGACAACTTTTCGTTCACTCTTATTGGCAATTTTGTATTTGGTGCAAACGAACTAAAAATGCCTACGCTAGGCACAGTGAAGCACAAATTGCTCATTCACACATACAGAATTACTCCTTACAGAATGATGAATGTATGTAACTGTTGAGAACTGTCTTTCATTCATTCGTACAGTAGCACGCGGAGTTCGTATTTGCCCCATAAGATGCGTGCTCAGCGTATTTAACAGCTTCAGATTTAATCCGTTGAGCAAACCGTCGAACAGCGATTAAAACTCGTAAATCGATTCAGCAAACTGTTTGACTTTCGTTCAGTCATCACCAATTAATTATGTAAACAAGACGTGAGCACCGATTACGGCTCGTTTACCGTTATTTAAACCTAATAAGGCGAGAAGGCCGGTTGAACACGAACGATTCTACACGAGATTAATAAACGCTAAAATATCATGTTATGATTGTGGGCAATTTCTTTGCACTAATTCACTTATATTATTTACTGAACATGTGCAAATGCAAATTTAATTTACTAAACGACCTTAGTAAATTAGACTTTACTAACATTAACATTTTTAGACGTATGAATGGACGACGGACGTAGTCAGTTCATTCTCTGCTCTTTGTGTTCTACGCTGCTGCACTCGAATCGCAGGGCCTTTTCACTAGGATATTAGTAATAAGGGCTGGATGACTTCAAGTTACAAGTACTTTAAAGATAACAGTAATAATCCTTTATCATTTTGGTTCAAGCGAACTTTTTAAATCTATTATTAAAATGTCTGACACATTTTCAGGTAACAATTAAACGAATACATAGTGCACTTGTATGTGTAGTTATTTTTTTTTTGAAATTATTAAGCTGAGGTTACGCGGAATTAAATTATTCTCAGTACAGGGGAGGACAATGCTGTATCCAACGGACTCTTGGGCACTTCCAATTGGGCGAGTTATTTAGACGATCCTATAGACATCCACGATAAACCAACATCAGTTTAGAATGACAAACGTTAACACACAACAGGGTGCATCACTTACCAATAGAGATTTAGGAGTGGATTGGAATGGATGGGTAATGGGAGCTATAACGGATAGATGAGTTTCTTTCTCTCATCAAGTCATCACACTTCCCCATCGTAATAACGAATTTCAACAATAAGTAATTATTGCCCGCGACCCTCAGTCCAATAATTTCCTTGTTTTCCATCGTGTTGTTATAGTGAATGTTACACCATCAGAAACGTCTTACTATAAAAACATTCATGTTGTTCTTATTAACGAAAAATAAATAGTCATTATGGTATAATCACACTACGCGTACTTTTCCCAGCGTGGGACTCAAACGAGAGCGTTGATATAGATTGAAGATTAGATACCTGTGATTACGTGTGTAGGTGTTTAGGTGTATTAGGTGTATGAGTCTACTTTAGGAACAGTATACCTAGCTGAATGTACCTAATACAAAAAATAATTAAGATTTTGAATATGTAGCACTGCAAAATCATTTAAATCGAACCAATCCCAAGACGTAAGTAATCATTATAAGTACGAAGTTAACAGTTTATTTCTAAAATTGGTGTTTAAAACAAAGTAATGTTTTTGTTAATTTAGAAAGAAAGAAGAAAGAAATTATATTAATTCGTTGTCATAACACCACGGTTACGTATGGTACAGTGATACATTAAATAAAGATATAAAATAATTAAATATATTATTTGTCGCGACTACTAAATGGAACTGGCTCAGCAAACGCTGCAGATAATCCACAGCACTGATATTCTGCCAGCACCTAGTCAGATAGTCAGATACTCTACAATCATTTCATTTTTAACAATACAACAAGGAAATTAATAAGTTATCTGCGCAGTAAACTTACCTCTTTTGATTTTTGTGATTCGAATTTCCATAGATTATATCTAAAAAGCACTTGCAACTACATCTTTCATAAATTGTCAATCCCTAAATTTATTCTCAGCATAATTTATTGAACGGAATAAACGAACAATTTTATAAAAACACTGCCACTTATTGATCAATTGAAAACAAAAAGTTTCACATAAAATGTTATCTTAAATAGATAAAATTCTTTATTGCACACCAAAAATAAAACAAAAACAAAAAACATATTGTTTCAATGTCTTAACAGACATTGTAGCCACAAAAATGTACAAAAGCTGTAAGCGATCTGTGTCAGACAATATTCGGGTAGAGAGGCAATAAATATTTTCATCACAGGTAGATGGTGCTCAATATACATAATTACGTAACATATAACATGCAATATATATATATATCTTGTCTTTATATACATAAAGTAGTTAATTATTTAGTAGATTAGTACAATAACTAGAATAAGAGGAAAAGTGGTAATACAAGTGATGATAGAAATGAAGGAAGATATAAATCATACTGCAGTATAAAGAAAAATATTAAAAGAGATAACTAGAACTAAATAATAAAAGAAAAGTGAGAGTGGAACGTTCGAGTATGTCAGTAAGTTACGAGTTTACAAAGCTAAATATTGTTTTATAAGTTGACTTTTGAAGCTAGATAAAGATTGAGTACATTTTCGTTACTTAGTAACCTTTAGTTACTAACTATTGCCAGTATATTTATGAAGTTAAAGATATTTGTTCACATTAAAGTGACACTCATTTTTATGCATCAAATTAGATACAATTTGATCCTCGACGGATTAATAATAGGGGTTAAAGTATGAAATTGCCGTTTTATAGTAATAGAATACTTTGAATTGACATAAAACCTCCATGGTGTGAGATTTTCTAGTGAAAGTTTTTAACATGATACTTATGAGGTTCTTGTTTTAAAAAATGTGCAACATTCGATTTTCGACTTTCAATTGTGTTTTTTATTCAGCTTAGACGGGAAAGATGGATACTTTGAAAATCCGAGTAATCTTTGAATACGAGTTTCAACGCGGAACTAACGCGGCAGAAACGGCTCGCAATATCAATGCTGCGTTTGGAGAGGAGACTGCTAATGAACGAACCGTGCGTTTTTGGTTTAAACGCTTTCGTAATGGAAACTTCGACTTGAAGAACGAACCACGTGGAAGACCGCCCACACAGGTGAATAACGCTGAATTGAAGGAGACGGTGGAAGCCGATCCCAGTCAAACTACCCAGGAATTAGCGGCATGGTTTAACGTTACCTTACCTACAATATTGACTCATTTGCATCAAATCAATAAGATAAAAAAATATGAAAAATGGGTGCCTCATGATTTGACTCATCTGCAGAAAGAAACGCGTGTTGAAACTTGCGTTGCCTTGTTGAATCAGTACAGAAATGAAGGAATATTGGATCGAATTGTGACATGTGACGAAAAGTGGATTCTTTACGATAACCGAAAGAGAAAAATGCAATGGCTGACCCCAGGTCAAACGCCGCAACAGTGCCCTAAGGCAAAGCTAACCAATAACAAGGTAAGGGTAACTGTTTGGTGGTCTATTCATGGTGTTATTCACTATAGCTTTCTCAGGTCTGGTCAAGCAATAACAGCAGATGTTTACTGTGCCGAACTTCGAACAATGATGGCGAAACTAGCAGTGAAACAGCCCCGACTCGTGAATCGATCTTCACCATTATTGCTCCATTGTAACGCAAGACCTCACACTGCACGAGAAACCGTTGTAACTCTACAGGAGCTGCAGTTAGAAACCACACGTCATCCTTCGTACTCGCCAGACCTTGCTCCAAAAGACTACCATTTTTTTCGTGATTTGGACAATTTTCTACGTGGTAAAAAATTTCCTTCCCAAGAGGCAGTACAAAATGCTTTCACACAGTTTGTCGAATCTACATCCCCAGAGTTCTACCTTGAACTTCCGATTAGATGACAACAATGTATAGATAATGAGGGTAAATATTTTGATTAAATAAATATGTTACATTTTAGAAAAAAAACGAGTTTTAATTTTTCAGTACAAATCGGCAATTTCATACTTTAACCCCTAATATTAACTTGAACCCTCACTCGCGACCCCGTTGTGTTTTAACACAAAATACAAATAAATACGTATATAAAATTCAAGCATTTCCGTCTTTCCTGTACGACGCCGCTTTTCGCTGTACGAGTCAAAATGTTTGTATACTTTTCTACTACTAAACAGTATTATATAGAGAGACTGCGTTTTATTATATGTAAGAGTAAACTGTAAACTCAAAAACTACTGGACTGATTTTGAAAATTATTTCACTTTTACGAAGCTAAACTATTGGATGGACGGACATACGCCATATTTAAATTACTTTGGAAATCGTTGTTACCTGTGCACCGAGTAAAGTAAGTTTATTGTTTGATCGCGTCTGCGTTAAGTATTTTTTCAAGAACCAAGCGATGCCTCTAGTGGACGTATTGGGAATCTTATTGAGAAAAGTGTATATTGAAATAACAATTAACGCTTTCCCGATAATAACGTTTGTATATGATTAAAGCCTACAGTATCGCCTAATTGAACATTAACACAAATGGAAACTCCTTTGCAGCTCATTATAATTTTATTCAGTATGCGTTTAGGTAACACCAACCGCAAACATTCGTTCAGTCATTCATTGTTTCATTCTCGATTGGCCAATGATTTAGCACTCGTGCCTCTGAACGAAACCTGGGCTCGTCATTAGTAATATTAGGAGCCCTTCAATCATAAGCTTGCAGTCCGCCTTATCGTAACCAAGTAACCGTCACGGCACTTTGTTTTACTTGAGATAAGGTTGCTTCCGACGTTGTCTTATCGTCCGTGTTTCGTAAACAAGCCGCGAGTGTTTTTGCAAGTTTAATGATTGCTCATATTACAATAATGTAAGAGAAACGCGATTTATATTATATAAATAATACGTAATTTGTTTGAAGAAAGCTTAACACAATGATTATTTATCTCTTAGAGTTTAGCAGTTGGAAGTGTCACAAAGAAACATTATTGGAGTTCTTTAGTGGCAACATGTTGAAATAATATTTGAATTTTTTCGTTTTTCTCATTGTTTCTGTTCTATCTATTGATTATGTAGCTTTGTAAATGCATTGTAAATGCTACGGTTTTTGATAAGTGCATTTACAATACATTATTTATCTTTAATAAGTCAGCATATAATTATAGATAGAACTATAGCTAATGTTAAGTGACCAATATACAGTTAGTAAATTTATATTAACACCAAACAATTGAACATAAAAATTAAATTATTACAATGTGTTCATGTATCTATTTATTATAGTTATTCTTTAGAAAAGTATAAAAGTGAATATATTGTGAGGCTGTATGTGCATGTGTGTGTGGATGTGTTACGCGTGTGATATTTTGGTTTTGTACGCAAAGCGCATCACTTGAGAACGGCAGGACCGATTTGGCTATTTTTTTTTAAATGTTCGTAATAGTCCGAATAAGGTTTTTAGGGAAAAAATTGAAAAATTCGGGAAAAACTGAGAGTGCTTTTTTCTATGGGATTTTTGTATGAACTCAAGACCATAACTCACGAACTTCGAACGATGGATATGCGTAATTCTTTTTTTGTTTTGTTCGTTATGGTCCTGGAAAAGTTTTCAGAAAAAAAGATATTTTTTGAAATTTAAAATTATGGAATTTTTTTATTGAAATTTGGACAGAATAACGTCTGTAGGGTCAGCTAGTTAAATAAATAAAACAGTTCTTTTATAATTAGTACAATTATTACTTTCAAGAATATTAGTATAATATCGTCATTTCATTCAAAATTCAATTTGATCAATAATAAAATTAGTTCAGTAAAAGTTCGTTAAAATTAAGCTAAGGTCGAAGATATAGCCCAAGTCAAATCTAACTAGTGCACTTTATACATGTTTATGGCTTTTATGTCACATTATCCAATCCAATCCGCACTGGGCCTGCGTGATGAATTATGGCCCGAAACTAGTGATTCACTAGGGGAATCCTGTGCCCTGCAGTAGGACGTTGTTGGCTGATATCTTGTCACATTACATAATTCATGAATAAAATACAAACAGTGAATCAATTGATTAACTGAATTGCTGTCAAGATTGCTTCAAAATATATTTGAGCCAATTGTAACTGTTTAGGCCTCAAAATATAAAGGTTGAAAAGTAGTTCTGCAATTTGTTAACAGATGGCGCTTTATCTTAAATTAAAACACGCTATGATTATGTTTTCTTGTTTACTTATAGAATGGTAGTTATTAAGCAATAAAGTTGTCTTCATCCTTAATATGATTGTTTTAACATTCATCGCTGGGCACAAAGATAGTAAGGTTATCTGAGCAAAAAATTTTATGCCCTTATGAGCAACGGTCGATCGATATGAACTTGCAGGTTCAGGTTAAGGTTTTCCAACTTAATTTTTTTTTTAACTTAAAACGTTGTTCAAGATTCTGTATAATTTTTTTTATAGGTAAGTAGTCGGACGAGCAAGCGGTCCCACGTGATGGCAAGTAAGTGTTACCGCCACCCATAGACACCTGCAACACCAGGAGGTATGCGGGTACGCCGCCAACCTTGCTATTCACAGCTTTCTTGAAGAACCTCTCATATTGTAATGAAAAAACCTCTTGGGGCAGTTCGCTCCACAGACCTACGGGTTCGCGGTAAAAATGTTTTTTGGACCGAACAATACGTGACACCTCCGTATCGAGGAAATACGGATGGACCGTACTTCCGTGATGGGAGCTGCAATTGTAGAAATACAAAGCGTTTAAATAGAAAAAAAGTCTAACTAACAGCTTATTTTTAAGGTAAAATAATAATAGTCTTTTTTTAAAAAGATTTAACTAGTCTTAATATTTAGTAAACGACTTAAAATCGAAAATAAGTTCTGATTTTTTTAAATAATGTTATAATTTGACTTCATTGTTTATTGATTAAAATTTACGAATCCTGCGTTACTTGTACCATTAGAACTACCAACACAATATATCTTTTATGTAACACACACGTTCAATAAAATTAATTATCACTTATATTGTACTTACATTAACTACCTTGACCGAGTTGGGAGAACTATTGTATCATTTATTTTCTATGGGAAGCACATGTCTTAGATATAATCGTGATAAGTTACTCGAAGGTTGTTCGATTAGTATACAAAAGGTCATATTTGCCATGAAATCGTATTTAATCTGGCTTATTGCTAGATAGTTTTATTCTATATGTACTATTGAATGATATGCCTCTAATTGGAACTTTTTGTCGGATAATTATTATCAAGGTTGTATATTTTTAATTTGGTTTTTTGTTCACCTTTAATATATGTATAGACTTAATTGTATTTGAAACGAGCAATACAAAAAATGCATTTTAGATTTCAATTTAAAAGGTTCGAGGGTTCAATATTCAAAATATTTAAAGTTTTTAAGTACCTCCCTATTTTGAAATGGACGCTACTATTATATATGTTATTGTTATTATTATTTATTACATATATTTTAAGTTTAAGGGTAATTTTAAATATTATTTTTTAATATTAACGTAAATTAAAGTAAAATTAAGGTTTGTAACATTTTAAATGAATAGAAATAACATTAACTATTAGGTAGAGATAATTATAGTTAAAACAATAGATAATTAAGTAACGTGAAATACAAATATATGTACATAATAGAGATAGTTTTTGTACTGTAAGTGACGATATCTTTAAACAGATTTAAAGATGTGATAGGATACAATTTTCTGTTTATAAAAAAATATAATACCGTTTTAAATGAGCGTTTTCACGGGTTTTTTTCACCTTTTTTATCATTCCTTCCGTATCGAATATATTCGCTCTTATTCATAATATTTTATTTATCTTTAATTATATATCTACCTATTTATTTCTTATTAAAAAAAAGTGACAAGAGACGGACTCACTGCTTTGAAGAATTAATTAATCATGTAAGTCGTTTATTTTATTTATTTACTGAAGTCCCCCTTTCGTATTAAGAAGATTTCTTAATATTTTTAATTTTATTTGAATGATTTACGAGTATCATTTCTACTAGAAGTCGTAACAAAAATTGTAACTTAGAGTTTCGAGTACATAAACGTTTTCAATGAATTCGTTTTCATAAACGAAATAATCCATATTATTTACGAACCACTTTGAATAATAATTAATGAAAATGAAACTAACGTGCCAATTTTCTCCAAATGTGAAAAATATGCAAACACGCAACCACATCGGACGCTTAATAGAAGCTCATCCGTAATCTGTGAAACTATCGACACGTGACGAAACACGGTAATGGGAGTCGACATTAGCCTATTTCGTAGTAGCGTAATGTTGACTTTATCAGATGCAGTCTCAGCCCATCACAATTGCCGCAGTTTACCGTTGCGTAAGTCATAAAAAAATCTAAATAATAGCTTGGGCGCTTTCAAGAGCAGAGATCCTGATAACTTCGTGACCGACTTCATGTATCTCAATTGACAGATGAAAAGTGTAATAAATCTTGTCGTATCTAGTGAAACGCATCTAACAGAACTGTGAATAGTGAAATGAAAATAGAAACACAAAAAAATTGATAACATGCATTTTATTAGGGAGTACCTACAATGAAATTGATGCAGCTGGTTGTTAATTAAAAGAGGAAGGAAAGTTCAATTATTTTAAAAGCTCGTTACGCTCATTAAAATTCTCAATTCGTAATGGTGACTTCAAGTTGAGCGATTGGCACATACAACATACATAACTCAAATTGCTAGTTAATGACAATTGTATTATTAACACTATTAACATTAATACAACTTACACTGTAAATTTCAATCCACAGCACAAACGTTTCACCAGAAACTATAAATTAATTATCCACACACAAAGAGTAGAAAAGTTAATAGAACTCAACAATACTAGAGCTAGTCACACATCACATGGGCGCGAAATTGAAAACAAGTTTCACTTCACGTATGCAAATGACACCAACGAAAATTGTTTCACGAAATGTTGTTGATTACGTACGAGTAAAGCTCGGTGAAGCTCGGAGCGTTAAGCGTCCGACTCAGACCAACGCCGCGGTTCTACTAACTTAACTGATCCAATCCAACCGCTCCAAAGGGGGGTACAGGGAACAAAGGGGGAAGGGAGAGCGAGACGAAGGGGCGAAGAAACCTCTCCAAGCGAGGAGATAACTTTTGATCTTTTTGGAGCTATCGAAGATTTTAATGATGCAGTCACATCTGGATGGACAGAAAAAGTGTACGTCACAGTTCTAAGTGTTAATGCATGTCAAGGGCTTAGTGGAAACGATGTGTTAGAAAAAGCACAGCGAAGGTTGCGGGTGACATTTTTAAAAATAGCTCACGATAAAACTAAAGACAAACGGTTTCGATTGATCGATTCAAAATGTCGCCTGAATATTACTGTGAAAACGTTTTAGATTTTTAGATTACGTTCTTATGTCTGAGTTGGAAATCTGTAGTAACACAAGAGTATCTGTAGTAACCCCAGCCAGCGGAATATTGCGTTTTATATTCTTTCGTATTATTTTCACATCATCCAAGATGTCTTGTGACAGACAATATTGCGCAAGGCGGTTTTTATCCCGGCCCCGCACATGTCAGGGGCTGTACAAAGGGCCGAGAACCGAAGCAGGTACACAAAAGCTGTGCCCAACCCCGCGTCGAGTTACAACGGACTCATAGATTAATGACGGGAACATTGTGGAGTTAAGAACCCAAAAATTTACAACTGCATTGTGTTCAGCGTTTAACAAAAGGGCACAAAAGATCGGATCGGCTTCTGTTATTACCTTATCATTTATCGCTCTGTGATTTCTCTCACTTCTCGAGTAATAAGAGAACCATTATCGTTGAGGATTTATTTTTAAGCGAAACCCTGATCTGCCTCATACAGATGTTTGGGAGGCGTACCGTTAACTGGCATACAAATAACCTTATTGTGAGTATTTTCCAAGTATTCTCATAAATCGGGATACAGTTGTAAGTACGGAAATTCACATCGAATTTAACTACAGCGTGCATTCGATGGCGAATGAATATTTAATATAATAGTTACAAGTTTTTATGGAAGGAATGAAATTATGTATTCGAAAAATTCATATAGATATACAATAATATATGTACATAGCTCAACAAATGGCCGATAATCTGATAATATTTCATAAGTGAATCGGGTCTAAACGTGTACAATTATATGCCTTTGTTTCCCTTATAATTTCTAAGTTAGGTTTATTCACAATAATCTGTATAAAATGGTCAAAAAGTAATAATTGCCATCAACAACTACAACTGGTATCCACTGTTGGACTAGGCCTTCTCATGCACTTTCTCGTACATGAGCAATGTACGGTCTTAACACGTCTCGCAGGCCAATCGGGTTGGCTAGAAGTAGTGTAGTTCTTCTTTTTTAACTCTTTTAGAAGTAGTGTAGTTCCTCAGGGCTCGTGGTAGTGGCTTTAGTCACTCTGAACGACGGGTATCGACCCACGGGAGGAGTTGGGGTGGCCGATGAGAGGCACACACGGCACAATGAGAGTCATAAAATATTTGATTTCAATACCAATAACTTAGTATTTTTCTGCGACTTTAAGTGACTTATTCATTTTCGAAAATTATTATTTTTTGAGTAGTGTGCACGCTGCAATCCAACAGCTGCTGGGCGCCCTCGACTGGCCACGTTACCCCCTCTCTCGCAGAAGACTATCTTGAAATGTACTGTACTTCCCACTTTATCCTTTATTCCCTAATGCAGGTACGTACGTGTTTCGATAGTGAGTGAGATGTGCCAGAGCCCATTCCCATCCCATTTCCCTTCCCATTTTCCCAACCCTTTCTCCAAATCCATTCCTATATCTCCAAAGATAGGCAACGTATCCGGGGGCGTGCCAACGTTTGTCATTTTGGACTAATGATGGCATGTATCGCGGATGTCTATGGCCGACAGTATCCAGTTACTATCAGGTAGACTGTATGCTCGACTGCCGCCTTCGTCCATAAAAAAAGAAAAAAAAACATGTTCTTAGGTAGTAATGTTATTTAAGATTGAATATCATCTAAAAAAATAATTGCAGTATCTATACTGAATTATTTATATTACATATTGGGACCATACTCACATTAATATTTCATAGTATTCGGATGAATATTGTCTCTTATTTCATAGAAGTATTATATTTTCTAGAAATTGTTTTGTATAAATTATTTATTCGTTATGTGGAAAACAAATGATTGTTTTTAAAATAGATTTCTTTCACACTTTTGATAAATATTCGTGTTTTGGCATTTAGACAAATTATCGAAACATGGTTTTACGATAAACAGAAGAAATCTATTTGACATTTGATTATTGGAAAATTACTAATCCATGAATAAAACTAACACTAATTGCTTTACTTTGAAATCATCATAGACAGTGGACGTTATGCATCGTCTCAAACAGTAGTAGGTCGTTGAAATAAAAGCTCCTTTGCGCAGTCACGGGCTGTAATGAGTAATGGCCGACCGTTCATTATTCAGTGATGGTTCGGAGAGGACTGGTCATCTGTCGTCGCTGTCTCCTCACACACTCGATATCTCGCTTTCGGTGGAACGTGTGAAGCTTCGGACAAAAGGAATATTTAGTTAACTTTGTTAATGTTCTTGTTGTAACTCTTCATTGTACAAATCAGTTGTTATACTTGTGCAAAGAAGATGATAATATTAATTTAAATACTAATAAAATGGACTTATTCCTGGAAGAAATCTCTTCCAATCAACATAGAATAATTTAGAGAAGTAATGCCATGCAGCAACGTATAATAGTGTAAAGAACACATATTTATATATATATATATATATATATAATATATATATATTCGTCCATAAATATATATATATATATATATATATATATATATATATATATATATATTTATGGACGAAGGCGGCAGACCAGTATATGGTACAGTCCACCTGATGGTAAGCGGTGCACTCTCCCCCTCAAAAACCCCTCAAAATATAGATTTAACATATTAATATTTTACCTATATGTATATAATTAGTATAGGTACATATGTACTTCATTGTAGTTATAATAAATTTATATACATATGTATACAAACAGATATATCAAATCAAATCATTTTTTGATATAAACACTGGTAGCAAGATGTGGTGTAGATAATTATTTTATTATGTTGTATGATGTTTGGCGTCAGTAGGAGCGAGAAAGTAATTGAAAATTATTAATCTACATTAATGTTGTGAATTATATTCACTTGAGAAAATGTTGAAAGAAGAACAAGTAATTTTTGCCAATTTATCTCGACATTTATATTTTAATTTGTCTGAGTAAAAAGGGCTGTAGCTAAAGGCTGTAACAGTAGATAAACATAAGTTTATTTACTTCAATACACGACAACAAAATAATAATAATTATTTTCATTTATTTTTTTGAATCATCATAACATAACACAAAATAGATAAGTAAGAAAATAGATATCACCTCAAGCAGGGCCGTCTTAAGTCTATTCTGCGCCGGGGTGCGGGAGTGTATCCTAAGACAGTCAAACATCCTATTGTGTATCCTATGACAGTCAAATATCCTATTGTGTATCCTATGACAGTCAAATATCCTATTGTGTATCCTATGACAGTCAAATATCCTATTGTGTAATTGTTTACTATAGCGTTATATTTTTTCATTACCTTTAAAAGGTGAGCGCCCGGGGTGCACCGCACCCCTTGCACCCCCTGGTAAAGACGGCCCTGACCTCAAGCATTCGAGATCAGTGATATGGGATCCATAAAACTAACATTATTATTTTCCTATTATATACTTTGAAAGTATGCGGAAGCAAGAATGAAACCTATAAAAATAAAAGAGTATACATTTTGAAACATTTTTTTATGACGACCTCAAGTAAGGTTTTGTCACTCCCCCCACGCTACCGTACTTATAATTTTTACGGCCGATGCGCGCGCAACTGTATACCACATGCGAACACCCGTCGATTGCAATCTCATCTCTTAAGGAATTCAATAATATATCACTTTCATTCAGGTTTTCATCGTCTCCTTATCCGGTAAATCATTTTACTTTACGTGTAATGTATCTATCTACTTTGATTTCAGAAAGTTCAATTTTCAGTTCATTTACATAAGACACCTTTTACCTTTTGGATCTGAGTTATTTTTAACATTATTATCTTTCGTCATAATATCAATAAATGTAATGTCTTAACTTAAACGCAGAAAAATCAATTTGTTTTACGTTTGAGCAAATTTTTTCAAGAATTTATTTGTAGATAATTGAAACTCCGCGTTGATTGCTTCCCTTTGTTCTTTGGTTTTAATTCCCTGTTTTGCTAATTATGGCGTTCCATGGATAGCAGGGGTCTGACCGCCGTTCTGATTGCCTGTGACCGCTAAGGAATTGTTATTCAAAAAGCGTAGGAGCTTCACTCATCCATCCGTCGTATTGTCGATGCACTTCTTGAACCCCATTTACACGCCGCGTTTCTTTACACAACTCAATAAAAAGTCTTACCATCAACGAATATTGACTAACTGAAGCCCTTGCATTCAATTTGGAACCTTATATGGCAATATGAATATTAATCAACACCATCCTACAGCGTTGGAAAGGGATAAAAAATAAATGTTAGCCAAGTAAAATGGAGTGGGTAACGTGTCCTGTAAAGACTTGTTTATTCTTACACAGAATTTCTTCACGCTCTCGACTGTCTTCATTTACCCAAGCGACTTTAAAGCCAATGTATGCTACGACTTTGATAGAAATGCAGTGAAATTAACTGTATCTGAACACTTTTAAGTATTTTATCAACTCTGAACGTGATATCGAGTAGGTCGTAACCTCAGAAGAGATACCGGGTTGATAATAGATGTTATGCACCCGAAATGGGAATTATTACAAACATCAAAGCTATTAACAAAGTAGTCGATGATTTATATTAAGAGCCATGATAAGGAACTGACAAAATACCGATAAAGGATTTTAATGTATTGTAATACTCCTTTTGTGTAATTGGATCGGCACTATCAAATGCATAAAACCACTACGATTGTAAATATGCGAAACATGCAACTGTTATAGTTATAAATATGTTTCATCAGTGTCATGAGTTTGTACTTTTTATCCAGTTGACGTCTAACTTAGTCAATAGTGTTATAGTTTTAGTAAATAAATAACACTACACCACATGTAAAGAGATGAATACCTCAAAATACAGGTTCAGGTTCCGCAACAAACGTTAAAAGCTAAAATATATTCACAATCTAGCGAACGCGTCAGACGTCCTCTGTAATAACATTGCAAGTTTGAAATTATATCGCAGGCGCCTGTTGACTCGAAAGACCCTCAGGGCAGTCCATCGCTCATAGCTCAACTCAAACACTGAGAAATTTAATACCAGTTTACTTCGTTAACTACCAACAGTTTGTTTATTTTTCAATCGTTCGGACTTGTTCATTTCATTTTCGAGATTGTATTTCGGATCGAATGTCAAAAAGGGCGCCTAATATTCTACGTGACTCCTCCGGCGATAATAGATCGACTTCTTAAGATTCCATTAAGCCATCGCCAGATTTTTTTCAACATTTGTGTTCTCTTTCCTATTGTTAGAGAGAAACCGTTCGTAACGGTTATGCTTTTCTTCATTTCCAACGTTTTTATGCGAATTTCCAGTTGAAGGCACCGGTTCTAACATCAGCGCCGCTATAAAATGAAAGCACACGGCAATTCATTTTCTTTTTATTAGCTCAGATCACTTACGGCCGATCGATAAAACGGGTATTGAATAACCACCGCTAGCGTTTCGATACATTATCTCTTTACTTACAAACAAATAGAGACTGAATCCCAACAAAATAAGAGGTTTTCCTTTGGGATTGGAGCAAGGAAATAAAAGTGGCACGAGAATGCTGTGCTCGGTGGCTGCGGTTTTATTGTACCTAATAAAACCTCCTGAGCTTCGATACAGTGGCTTCTTGAATTATAGAAGCGTTATACGGAGATACATAGCTCCACGAGCAAAACAAACAGATAAACATGACACAATTTGTCCCGGCACATTTGCATGTTACAAGCTCATTTTCTAAAGGCGCACTCATTTTAATTGTCACATCAAAAATGCAGGTTCCAAAGTTGAGTGAATTTGCTGAAGATGAACTATTCATACGGCGAGGCATATTTTGTCGGGTGCTGTTTGAATTATAAACACGCTAGCGAGCCTGAGGCAGGATGGCGGTTCGTGGGCTACCGGTGGGGTCGCCGCACGACGCCATTTGTCTAGTGCCTGCGGCCGCGGTCCGTGCAATTTGCATCCTCGTGCCACGCCCAGCGGCTTCCACACTACATTATTCCTGACCATTGTTCCTTCTTGTAAAACGCTTATCTTTGTTATCGGAGATTTTTATCTTTTCGCCCTGCCCTTCAAATATTCATATTGCACTCACTATTACAACTCATGGTATAAGCGAACTGTTTGCATTTGTTCATAATGTAGACGCGGATGTTGCCGGTTGGGCCAGTTTATAGGCGCATAAAATTAAATAATATACACATCCTAAACGCTTACCACAATGTTTAGTAGCGAGCGGCTAACACTTCGTCCATCATAAAACAAGCTCGGATTGAAAGTATGCGGAGTAATCATGACTTAATTATACGTTATACGTCCACTACTATGTCCATGCGGAGGCCTTAAAATTAACGCTCGACAAAGTCCAGCCAAAGGCGATCCAATGCTGGAGATTTGTGTGAGATTGATATAACTTTGTATACGGTTATGTTGTATGATGGCATTGATGTATATATGACTAGATTAGCAGTGTTCATTAGTTAGCGTTATCACTTCCTAGATGCGTGCAGGCATATCTGACTTCAGTTGCTAGCTTCAGTACCTATTTAGAAGCTCACTGTATGATGGTCTAGTGATTGCTTATTTGTTGTTTCTCTCTAAAAGCAATTTGAGGTACTCATACACCGAATGTTTCTCAACATTCGTAATGTTGAACGAAAATGTTTCGGCAACAATTTGGAACATTTGTTGTAAACCGTTGTCGAAGAGAGGCGTTTCTACTGAGTGTTACAAATATTATACCTATATTCTCGAAGACTCGCATCGTTGCTTCTGTTCACGATTCTGAATTAATTGACGTGAAACTTTGCGTATTTTGTTATGTAAAAATGGAAGGGGCTTGTTTTATAAAAACCGAATCGATTGGTTTCATTTAATGTGTTGCCGACTTTAGAAATAAAACAACATTAAAATTTATAACAACTTGAATGACAACTTTCGCTGGGCTCCTAAGTCGTTTATACTTCTAAGTAATTCCATTAGACACTTGATTGCGTCTTATTGTGTTTGTGTCTCTTTGCATCAACATTCGTGACACGTGTATTTTGGTATGAGAACGCAAATTAACCTATTAAGATATATAACCTTTGACCGCCAAGATAGTTCTCTACTGTATCAGTGGACCTATTAGACCAAGCAGCGCTTAACTGTTCAAGTACCTGTGATAATTTAGAAACGTGTACTATATATTGTATCCATAAAAAGATTTAAAAACTTGTTTGTAATATAAACTTATATAAATTCATCTACAATATAAACTAATATCTAATTTAGAAAGAACTTGGGTCGCCGGAGAATTTTTTTTATCGAACTGTAACCGTGGGGCCCAAATGACCACAAAAGAGAGAAATTGAAAACTCGCAATGACCAGTGCGACGTCTAAAAAATTTAAACCCTCTCGTGATTACAAGGCTGTCCTGCAATGAGCTTTTATAGGCTCATATTGATTGATTCATTTAGTTATTTTATTTTAGGTATCATATAGTTATCATTTGGTATCAGGGTCAATCTTAACCTTTTAGAGTCGATCAAATGGCCATCATCTAAAATATGATCCAATAGGGAAGTTGTTTGTAACAAAGTAATAAGAATATAGTAATAGGAATTTGAGGGGGAGAGTGCACGCTGCAATCCAACAGCCGCTGGGCGCACTCAACTGGCCACATTACCCCTCTCTCACAGAAGACTACCTTGAAATGTATTGCATTTCCCACTTTATCTTATTTCCCCAATGTACGTACGTGTTTCCGTAGTGAGTGAGATGTGCCAGGACCTATTCCCATCCTATCCCTCCCCATTTTCCCAACCCTTTCTCCATATCCATTCCTATATCTCCAAAGGTAGGCAGCGCAATCGGGGGCGTGCCAACGTTTGTCATTTTGGACTAATGTTGGCATGTATCACGGATGTCTATGGGCGACAGTACCCACTTACCATCAGGTGGACTGTATGCTCGTCTGCCGCCTTTTTTACTATAAAAAAAATATATAGTGAGGGCTTCTATTGACTTCCATTGCATTTACGATTACTCTCTGAACTACGAGTATCATTATAATACCAATTACTAATAACAGTAAAGAGTAATTGTACACATTGTACCGCTTCCCTATTATAAATTTCTATCCTATTACACTCAGCTATTCTTTAAATGTGGATAAGTCATTACTAATAATTCAGTGTTGCTAATATAAATAAAACCGAATAAATCATTATTCGAAGAAAATATTTCAGATGAATTGTAAAATACAATATAAATAATTCAAAAACAATGTTTTCATCTCGCAATTGAAGGTTCACCTTTTCCTTTTCACGTCGGACAAGTAGCGGGTTGGTTGGCTTCCTTGGTTTAATAAATCATAATATTTGCAGCCTTGTCCCGTCCGACGGGATTACGAGTGATGTTTTATTTGGCGGGAACATTCATTCATTTTACCCAAGAAGTTCAGCTTGAAAGGTTATAGAAAACATGTATTGGGCAAGGAGGAAAACTCTCGGCTTTGAAGATTGTTCCTTTTACCTACGAAAAACAAGATTGATTTAATATATCATTGTGCACGGCTTCGCTCGCTTAAAACCCAATTTTAATTGGTTTGACCTTGCAATCTGAAATTGGTCCAAGTGTAGGTTACTAGTAGGTATATTTCCAATTACAAAAAAATACTATTCGCTATTCACGAATTCGAATAGTGATAGTAATTAACCCACTGCGCACGCAATTGTAGAATTAGTAAGTAATTATTAGTTGAACTTAACATTTATTTATTTTCAAGGGGAATTTAACATTTTGTGTTACAGTGTCGCAAAAATCATACAAAAATTGTACATCTAGTGACTTTGTATTAGATGGCCTACAAAATAAAATAACATTTAACAAATGGTTATTTAATCAGTGGGCTGAGTTCTTTTATTATTAAATAAACATCTTGCTAGGGCTCGTCTTACTGCCGCGGCGCGAGTGCAGAACAAATCAATATCAACAGGTAAATTAAAAAGGTGTTGATCGCTCTCTCGATCGTGAAAAGTAAGTGAGATAATAAGTATAAAAAGTTAGTTAGTATTTTTTTATTTCAATTAGTAAGTAATATTAAGTTCAATTTAAAGTAAGTACGTAACTGATTTCAAAATAGACATTTATTTTTGAAGTATTGTTTTCCTTTTACAGAAAATCTCTTTTAACTACTAACTCACGTTGGGATTTTACGTATTTGATTATTATTTATTAATACGAGTGTCGTTTAGAAAATGGTCAATACAAGAACGAATACAAATATTTGGAATATCCCTAGTTTGCAATAGAGGTGGCAGTCGGCCCACATGTTTGTAAGTACCTTAAGTTACCTTAAGTTAACCCAAGGACACCTCCGCGACACAAGGAGAGGTTGTCAGTGCGCCGCCGACCTTGCAGGATCCATTTCACAATTCCACTTCATTGGACAATTTGTATCAAAAAGTGTCGCCACACAATTATCTGGAGAACTTAACATTGCTACGTTGATATTTGTTGAGGACACTTTTGTCTACTGCGATCTCTTCAACAGATCGAGGACAGTATTGTCCTACAACCTTATAGGTCGCCGGGGGATGTGGACTGTATATATAGGGATGTTGTACAATAATAACGCCTTATTTCCTTTTCTTCGATAATATCAGCAGAGCCGGGGGCAGGGGGCAGAGGTACTTGTTGTTCTACTACTTGTCCTAGTCACTTGGTTGACCGTTTGTAGTGTTCGGAGTGGTGCCGCTGATCGGAATGCCGGAAGCCCAAAATGGTTCGTCTTTTATTCCATTTTGGCTTCCCCTTCTATTTTTCTACATGTGTACCCCTCCCGCTACCCCGCGGGGGATCATTTATTCATAATACACAGTTATACATTATACACATTCTTATAGGATTCTTATAAGATACTTAATGGATGTAAATTAACCTAAGAGGGATCTAATAAGATCATGACGCTATAACGTTCGGTTTCGAGTGGACGGGGTGCGCGGTTTGCGCGACATATTTACGTAACCCCGTCCCCCGCTTCAGGACTATAAATATTATATTCGTCCGCCAGGTGGCGGAGCGCTCAGTTGTTTCCCGAACGCCATAGCGCCCACAACTTATCCCTAGCATGCCCTACTTACCCTATTCACCAATAATTATCCTAATAGGGTAATAAAAGACACACTAGGGATCATTTTAATATCAGTTACACAATACATACTCATAAAACGGACATTAAACAGATAGTGTAAACCTAACGATATTAAGATATATTCATACATTTATAAGACACTAAAGAGAAACAACTATACAAGCGAAACTATTATCTATACATATGCAAGTACCCTAGCTTTTTATATTTTCATTTATTCCGTCGTTAACAATATTCAATTCCATCAGTTGTTTAATTACTTTCCTATAGTTTGACCTTTGACACTAACCAGCCCATAAGATATTTATGACTTACAATTAGCGGTAAATTTACCAGTCGGTACTGGGAAAGTTGAAATGAAATAGACAATGTTTCCAATTCCAATTCCATTGTGGGAGGGTATTAATATTAGTGAATAAGGGGCAGGATGGTAATAAATAAAGTAAATGTGAACGCCCATGGATAGTCACCACCGCCTACGCCATTTATAGCCATCTGACTGTTATTTATAAAAGGGGTAACAGACGAGATCTCCAACACGATGGTAAGTGGTCATCGCCACCCATGGACACCTGCACCATAGTAAGTTGCGGATATGCTGCCGACCTTGCAGAATATTACAGCTCTCTTCAATAGTTCCATGTCGTAGTTTTATGAAAAGAAAAAGTTTTATGAACGTCATTATTATATCACTAGCTTATATTAGGAATATTTTAATATTCCTAGGAAAAATGTTTCTTTAGTGAAACGTTGATTGACTAATCTTTACTTGGAGCATCTACTTTTTTGTCTCAATCTTGCAATAATTAGAGATAACTAGGCTAATATCTGTCAGAATTTGCCTATTTTTATTCATTATGACATTTATTTAAAAAAATAATTACCTACGCTTTGTCTACCTTATCTGTTATAAGTAAATAAAAAATGGTGAACAGCTCTACTCTGGTGTGGTCAGTCCACATTGAAATTCTTTGTACCTAGGTTTTTGTAAAATAAGTGCGATTATTTCGAAGGGAAAATAATAAGCGTTGGTTCATAATGAAAAATTGTAACATAAAATGGGTGTACGTGAGACTAGTGTTCTTACATGTTTGGATACAGTCCCCCGGGATATAGTTGCCTTGAAACTCCCTATTTTGTCCGAAATAGGGCACTCAGTCAAGATAGGGCTGGGTAAGTGCTTGAGTTGTCAGGGTCAATGTATTTATACCTTATCTAGGAAAGTTTTTGGCATACAAATTTTACCAGTAAAAAGTATGCTTATTTAAATTTATATTCATAGGGTGGCAAACATAAGATATTATTATACTATACTAAGAGTTTTTAAAATAGCAAAACACAGGCATTTTGAGTTTCTTCACAAAAGCACTAAGTACAAATATCAATATTAAAAAAAAATTATTGTAATTTTTACAAGAACCCAAAATAAAGATTTGTTTTGCATAATTACATCTCACACGAGGCAAATGAAACAATTGGTTTATATTGTTGGAACGCGGTCATTCAAAATTTATTATATTATCTAAACTTTTCTTTTCAATCATATTTTCGTCTAACTTTGATAGTAATAACAGGAAGCATGTTTTTATAATATTATGTTGTCTTATTTGTTTTTCGAAGTTGCGTGAAAGTAATTCTGTATTCTGTATAAATGGCAATTTTTTGATTTATGATTTATTACTAAAAATTGTATTAATCAAATTGTTTAAAGAAACCTGTATCACACTCAGACAATTAATTGATCTTTGTCCTTTTTACAAGCTTTTATTTAACTTCATATGTTTGTTTGTTACTTTGTTTAAGTCAACCCTTTCAAGTCGATTTTAATCCACTTTCACTTGTACTACTTTACCTTGAAATTTTACACATGTATATGAAACCTATGACAATACAATATTCAGATTATCTTGACCTGATGCTGTGGAAGGCCAGCACACTGTGGAACTCCTCAACGGCGAATCGAGACTTATCGTGTTTGGATCTGTTCTGATGGGTGCTTATTAAAATGCACTAAAATGAAGAAAAAATGAGTGAATGTAATAAAGCCCTATTATGTTAATGTTTTTATGTGAGAGATTTTCGTACCAATTTAATAATTAGAAATACAATCATTTAAAATTTATAAATTTCGCGACAAACTTAAAACAGATAATGGGGCTTAAATAAATCAAATAATAGTAATCAGTTTATATTTATTTTATTAATTGAAGTGCATTTTAATAAAACTTTGTTTTTAATAAGTCTTTTACGTTTCATTTTATTGTTTTCTTTTGTTTAATGTTTCACCGGTAGCTACAAAACGACGAACGGATTAAATAAATAAAAAATGAACATAAAATATAAATTTGGAAATGACCGGTTGATCTGTCTGAAGGTCCCTTAAGAAGAAGTGTTTCGTTTCCATAAACCCCAAACCCCAACATCTCGCTAACACAGGGTCACGTGATGTATTTTTTTTATCTCAGATCTGGGAAAAGGATTGTTTATTCACTTGTAGCCAGAGGCTTCGTGTCTTTTAGTCTTGTGGAGCGGAGCAAATAGCTGCGGTAGAAGGCCAAAAACGGTTCTATTTACACAACCAGGTTTATTGAATGTTATATATACATCTAATTATATATGTGTTTTCGTTAATACGCAATGAAACAATTGAATAAATATAAAGCCCTATTTTATATGTTATAACCTTAAGGTATCTATTCTCGACTCTCATTTGTGAGGTCGTGACTTCAAATCCTGGGCCGGTCACGTACCACTGAGTTTCTACTTAATTTCGAATTTTTAAGTCATCATTAACTTGGCGATGAAGGAAAACATCGTGAAGAAACCGCGCATGCTTGAAAAATCTCGAGCATACGTATTCACCAGTCTGCATTAGGCCCGCGAGTAAGATTATGGCTCGAAGGCCCTTAGTGACTACTAGGGGAGGCCCGTGTCCGACAGTGGATGATAAAGGGTCTATTTTCGGTTACGGTATACATACTATATATTACTTTTCTTATTAACACAATATTATATTAACCTTTGATAGAAATCTTATAACAAATAGAGACGTTAATTGTATGAAATAAACATTCCTTTTATATTTCTAACTATCTCACAGTATAAAACTTTTAAAATATTCTAAGTATTCATTGTGTTTTTGAAGAAAACTCTCCCACATTTACTTTGAATTAAACATGTTAATGCTCCAAAATAACATCAACAGGTTCAATTCAAGTTCTTGAGAAATGACTTAATTAACAGTTTTCTCATGAGCCTAAATATGCATTTAATGGTCATTACAGATCATTTAAATTGGGTCAAGTAATTTAAAGTATCTATTTAAAGAAAATTAATGTATACTGGGACCTAGTTGCACAGCTGGGTGGGCAAGGGCCTCGGTGCAATATATTGGCCCCTCGAAATCAAATTAACAGTGATATATAAAGGGAAATTAAAAAATGTAGTAATTATTGTTGATGAAAACGTGTGTTTTATGCAAATACATGTTCGAGTATTCCACATTATTATTCTTGTATTAACGTTTTATAGTATTGTATTGAAAGTTTGAAAATATTTTTATTGTGAATTTAACGAATATAATTTTGAACTACAATTTTGCATTAGACAAAGTAAAACCAAAATGTCAGTGTTAAAAGTCTAATTTGTAGTAGAAACATATAATTTTAACATTGAGATATTGAATGTTATGTCCGTTGGGATCGTAGGAATCGTAGTATATCGCCAGGATCCAGCGTAATGTTGAGGAGTGTGAGTGTTAAGTAAAGTAAATTAAGTAAATGTTGAATGCTTTTTCCTTTTTTCTATAGAAAGAAGGTGGCCAACAAGCATACAGTCCACCTGGTGGTAAGTGGATACTGTCGCCATGGGCACGCCCCGGATGTGCTACCTACCTTCGTTGATATAGGAATGGATTTGGAGAAAGGGTTGAAAAAATGGGAAAGTGTACGATAGAATGGGATGGGAATGGGCTCTGGCATATCTCACTCACTACCGCAACACGTACGTCCATTGAGGGACATGATAAGATGGGAAATGCAGTACATTTCAAGGTAGTCTTCTGTAGGGGTAACGGGGCCAGTCGAGTGCGGCCAGCAGCTGTTGGATTGCAGCATGCATCTTACCTCTCCAACAGTTTATTTTCACTGGTTATTCAGTATAATACTGGTGCGACACTGGTTTATTTTCGATATAAGTACAACTTGCACGCGTATGCGAAACGCACCGACCAACTTAAGGCTTAGGAGATGTTCTCGGAAAGCAATGAACATATGTACGGTTTACCCGTACAAATTAATAAACAAATCTAAAGCTTTACTCTCGACAGTGATGAAAAGCAACAAATATTATCTAAATGAAGATACAATAAACTTCGGGGTATATTATGAACCGAAATGCATTAAAAAAAATTGTGAACAAAAAACAAAACCCTGTTAAGTTTCTCATAGATATGCCATAAGGTTCAATCAATCAATGTCCCTAAAAATAAAAAAGGTGAGCACAAAACATGACCCACGTAAACTTTGGGATTGGAAAAAACTTTGGCTCGTATGTTTTTTGTGGCCCGACCGTTGGTAGAGGATTGTTTCTGAACGGTCTATTACGGGATTCAGTTTGAGAGTTCTATTTCGGATTCAAATGAAATGTTATTTACAGAGAAAATAAATCTTTGGAAAATACACAGAATTTCTCATTTTTTCAAACATCTATATACTAAAATATTATAAAGGGAGACTTTATGTTTGTATTCATTGTTCGCTTTTAGCTAAGAGGTAAACTTAGAAATTATTGGACCGGTTTCACGTTTCTTTCACATTCTAGTTCTTTCAAGTTTAGCAAGCCAATGTTTAAGAATAGGCTGTGTTTACGTTCCTTAAAAAAAACATTATATTTGTAAATCAATAGTAGCATCTTTTTCGAAAAATAAAAAGCAGTAGTATATTTATATTATAAAAATAATTAATTATTCAATCCACGATGAACATTGATTTTGTTAAAACGAAAACAATTTAAACAATAAATGGCCAAAATTTTTTCATTGATATAGAGTACTCTCTAAGCATCCACAACATTAAATATTATATGAAATATAAGGTTCATTTGAGCGTGAAAGATAACCGTAAGAATTCTGTACATTTTTTATCATAAAGTAATCTCGTACATTCCCCTGCACATACATCAGTCCTGTGCCACATGTAAATGTTCCCGACACCGAAACATTTTACATACGCAGAAGATTTCACATAAAAATTATGATTACCTTTCTCTTTGACAAACCCCATATTTCTAGCACTTAGCATCCCCTCGGTCGGGGCACACTCTGATCCTTGGAAAGAATGAATATTTATGACGGCTCGGGCACATTTTTATCGTTTTCCCGCGGACGTTTTATACCTGTTGTAAGTCTGGAATTTGATGAGCGATCTCTCCATTCCTAACAAAAAAAGCCGTTGATATACGCGAGTTTCATTAGAGAGATAATTCAGAATTCGTGTGTGGACGCCGTTCGACCAAACATGGATGCGGTTCGGGTTGCAAAAGAAATCCAAATGTGTTTCGTGTTATTATACTTTCAAATAGCAAAATACCGAAGTTGCCTTTCGGGCGTTTTTAAATCGAGCTCATTATGCTGACGTACTCTTGTTTCGTGTTTTTGTTTGTGGAATCATCACGATGTTGTCGAAGTCATGCAGACTGCACCACCATGTCTTTGACCACCATACATATAACTTACAAAAGGTCATAGAGTTCCTTACTAGGACATTTTGATCTAGAATTTCCAATGTATTTTTTCACTATCAATTCGTATGTTTCGGTATTTACCTGGTTTCTATGTTCAATAGTCTTATTTTAAAATGCATGTTATAAAATAACTACTTTGTGAAATCCCATATTTTTAAAGAGAAGATAAACATCAGCTTCAAAATGATGCGTTTTAATACTTTACATAAATGCGGATATATTAAAAATATATTCGAATTTATATGTATATTGGAATATAGGAATACATTCGGAATTACTACGGTTATAACGGAATTATTTACTGATACACATATCGTTTTGATCAGTTCGTTTCAATTCCCAATATTTCATTTCCCGAATTACACCAATGGAACCGGACTCTGTTATTTGCTTTGAACCTTCAAATAATTTATATTCGTACATAAGCCATATTGAAATAAATAAACATCTTACATTCGCGCAGTCCAGCAAATTGATTTTATAAAACTTTTTTATTTTAGTAATGTTTCACATATATTAATAGAAATTATGTATTTACAATAAAAATAACCTCAGACACCATTGCCAACATTCAATATATAAATATGAAACAGATTTAAGAGTTTTTAAAAAGTCCCTTCTTATCTACTTAGCTGCTTCGAAATTGCGTCTCTATAAGGGGAAAAAATAATAAAAAAAAACAAGTTGTTAAGAGTACACTTGCGTCACAGATGCCTTATAAGCGTTTTAATTTGCCCAGTTATCTCCGATGTCTTTAAAGGCGCTGCACTAGGTGTGGTGCATCACCGACAACAATTATTGTCCATACTGTTACTTTTGTTTCATCAAGCCAATGTGAACCTTATTACACTACAACTGAATTTTTAAGACAATGGATATTTCAAAAGATGGTGTGTTATGAGCAGTGGAGGACTGTACTTATAATTTTGTTATCATCGCATCTCTTTCTGGGCGCCGACATAACTCAGTTTCCCTTTGTCCTATCTCACGGACATCGTCATTGTTTTCTTTTTAAACAATATGTTGTTTCATACTCTTTTTAACTTTTATTGTTTTGATTCTATTCCTTGTTTTGGACGGTACGCAGAAAAATAATCGTCGAATCTTTTTAGGTCTATGGGATCCACGGCAGATGAGCCAATTTTAATAGTTAATTGGATTGCTACTTCTCTTATTCTGAAACAGCCTTTATGTAAATAAACTATCTATACATATAAAGAGATATGTCCTGCTGACTGACTGATTCTTCAACGCTGAGCCGAAACCCATTATCTGAATTCATGTTCAACATGGAAATTATGACGTAAAGACGTAATAAGAAGGGATTCTCAGAAATTCAACCCCTAAAAGGCGCATTAGGGTGTCAAAGTTTGTATAGAATATACAAACTTTGGTTAGAATATATTGTATAGAATATATGGTTTTATTAAACTGGTTTATTATATGATATATATACCTCTAACTATAAAACGCGCTCAAACGGTAAATAGTTTTAAAAGCCAAGTCAAGGAGCATTATCTGACTCAGTAATTTCCGCATCCCGGAGCTCTCTTCCAATAGGTACTTGTTTATCTACTTGGTTCTTTACCTGGTTCTGCACTCACTTTGTTTAAATTAATTTTTTTTCCTTCAATTACTCAAATTATGGATGTATGTTTTAGTGTGTGTATATTTATGTAGTATTATATATATATGTTTGTATATATGTATGCATATATCTACGTATGTATGTATTGTATTCATCTCAAGTAAGTGTATGTGTATGAAATATTATTATTCAGTTATATTAAATTGATTTGAAATAACGTATAATTGCACTATCTACCTATTTGTGACATATTTTGAAAGGTTGCCTCAAAGTGATCGCTTTAGCGATAAGGTTGCCTGTTGTACTTCTCAAGCTACTTACTTAAATTGTCTTTTCGCAATATGTATTGATGTACAATAAAAAGTTTATCTATCTAAATATTAAATCTCTCTTTTGTATGTTTCGCTACGGTCCCCCCGACATGTTAATCGGAGATTTGATGTTGCTAAATATGTGTTTTTTGTATTTTTTTTTCTGTACCTTACTCTATTGGGCTGCACGGTACTATGTACCAAATGTACATGCACCACCGGTACGTGCATGCATTTTACATATATGGGTATACTAATATCATCAATGGTTTTATTAAACTGAAACTTGGAATAAATATTCTAAAATACTAATAGTTGAGTTTTTGTTTTGAAAAACTAGTACTCAAAACAAAAACTAGTAGGATATTCAAAACAAAAAACTATATGATCTAATAGGGAAGTCGCTTGTAACAAAGTAATAGGAATATATGAATATAGTAATAGAAATTTGAGGAGGGGAGTGCACGCTGCAATCCAACAACTGCTGGGCGCACTCGACGGCCACGTTACCCCTCTCTCACAGAAGACTACCTTGAAATGTACTCCCACTTTATCTTATTTCCCTAATGTACGTATATGTTTCGGTAGTGAGTGAGATGTGCCAGAGCCTATTCCCATCCTGTCCCTCCTCATTGTCCCAACCCTTTCTCCAAATCCATTCCTATATCTCCAAAGGTAGGCAGCGCATCCGCGAGCGTGCCAACGTTTGTCATTTTGGACTAATGTTGGCATGTATCACAGATGTCTATGGGCGACAGTATCCACTTACCATCAGGTGGACTGTATGTTCGTCTGCCGCCTTCGTCCATAAAAAAATAAAAAAAATATAGGTACCTCCTACACGCGGTTTGCTTGTTTTTAAAATAATTGTGTCACGGGGTTAAAATACAGTGTGTCATATTTTAAATGGAATCAGAAGTAAACGCATTTAAATCTACGCTAGCAAACCTGCATTCTACAGCTAGTAATCTATAAGATTAATTGACATAATTACATAATTAATTTATATATTACTAGTAGACTAATTTGTAATCTCGGTCCCTTGTTACTTATTCATACTGCTTATAAATGATCTTATCTAGAATTTAAAATCACCCGTTTATTATATGAAGACGATTTAAAAATCTTTTGTAGAGTGTACACTACTCAAGACTGCATTGCATTGCAGCATGATTTAAATTCGCTAAGTAATTGGTGCAAAAATAATTGTATGTTCCGAATAAAGTCGGAAAATGTTTTTATGAATATATCTTATTAATTTATTTTAATATTAAAAAAGGGTATTCAGTTTACTTATTCAATAAATCGCCGAGATCTGGTTTGTAAAACTTCGGCACGTGATTTGCGCGTCAATATGGATTCCGAAATGTAATTTAAAGACCATTTTGACTACATATTTAATGCTTGTAATAAGACGTTAGGTTTTGTTTTATGAAGCTGTAAGGGGTTTTGTAACTCTAAGTCTCATAACATTCATTTTTTCATTTTTGTATCATTTGGAGTCCTTTTTACGCGGTCCACACTATTCGCCTTAAGAATATCCAAGCTAGATTCCCGAGGTGCCTTTGTTATTTCATGGGAACCAAACGAACCCTAACGTTTTATGCGATCTGATGTAATCGATAAAATGTTAACCCATTAGAGCATCGCAGAATATTGTTGGATATGGCTAATCTTTATAAAATTGTACATGGGGAACTAAAAATTGAACTACGCAATGCGAGAGCCAAGGCATCTTGAAATGTTTTTGTTGCCCCCACACCGCACTAGACAAACATTTAAAAAACCATTTCTAGAAAATATAACTAGTTAGTTTCCGAATATCTGGAACTAGACTTATTCGCAGACGGTTTGCTAACTTTTAAGAACAAAAGTCAAACGCGCTCTGACTACAGAGCAGCATAATTAAGTCTCCTTTTGTTCTGTTCTCACTCATTTCACATTCCTTTTTTTTATTTACTTTTAACCACTATGTAGCTTATTTACAGTTAAATTTATTGCTAAAATGTCAATTAGATTTAACACTTCTGTCCACATTATAATAAATTGTTCTTTGATATCTTGATTTGTGATGCAAAAATAAATAAATCAATAAACATGAAATAGTTACAATATATCAAAACAGTGGTTTAGTTTTTGAATATATCAGGAGGTTGTCACGTACAGATGATTTAGAAAATCTTCCCATATTCAGTAAATGGGTTTAAATATTTCTCCAGGGAACTTTATCGGTGCCGGCACCGTTATCCGGACCCTAATCAAACATGTTACCTGTTCTGTTTATAAATATAGTGTACAACACCTGACAGAGTTTATGAGGTAATAACTTCCGGACTCACGCTCTCTCGTTAGGGCACCGATAAATGTTTGCTTCTCGTATATCTAGAAGATGTATTAGTTACATCAGTCAGTGTATGAAATTTCATGGCTCAAAATTCGTATAGGATAAATTGCAGTAACATTTTATTTGCTTGTTGAAAGAAAAAGTTGAGGTTCAAAAGTTTCTGGTCTGATATATTTCTAGATGTGTAAAAAAACAACTTATACGTCATTGTAATTGTTATTTATTCTGCTTATTCGTGTATAATTTCTAGAGTTCAATCCTCGATAGTTTTTATTTCTCGACTCTTAGAACAATAGGAAGTCGCAAAATATTTAAAATGTTTAAACTGGAATAAGTGATTAAGTACCTGATAAACGAAGCTGTTAGCCTGACCGATATCAAACAAAGGTTGGATAAGTGTGCACGGGGATTCTTCTCCATTATTTTCCACCATCAAAGATTAGCGTAAGCAATTTCGTTTAGGACGAGAGTCCATCGACGATAAACCTCGCATCGGTCAACTCGTTGAAAAACAAACAAACAAACAAACCAAACAATCCAAACAACATCAAATTAGTGGAAGAAGAAGTTCTGATTAACCGACGGCTAAAGTCGAAAGAAATAGCAGCAAGGACAGGGCTTTCAAAAACTACAGTTCTTAGGGATTCTTCATGAAAATTTTCATATGAATAAAGTTAGTGCGAGATGGGTGCCAAAACTTCTTTCAAGTGTGCACCGAAGCGAACGAGTAGCGTGCTCTAAGCAACTTTTGGAGGCCTTTTTAGAGAAACGAAAACGATTTTTAGGAGTCGATAAAACTCTGGTTCTTTCCTACAATCCCCTTTTCAAAAGGGAGTCGATGGAGCGGCGTCGTTATGGTGAAACACCGCCAAGAAAGGCAAAGGTGTCTCGATATTCTGGGATTGTCAAGGAATATTGCTTGTAGATATAAAATAATGCAACACTATTATGTTACTAAGCTATTATGGTAACCTTATAGAGAAGCAATCAAGCAGAAAACAACAAGCAACGTCAACGTCGTGCAACGTCGTTGCATTCAAGTAATGTCATCGAAAACTAAGAAAAGGCGTACGGTTTCTCCATGGCACTGCACTCGTCCACGCCCCGAGTTGCGAGAGCTGCTGTTTCAAAGTGTGCTGTCATGGAAATTCGCCACCCACCGTAGAGTCTTCACTTAGCTCCCAGTGATTACAATTTGTTCTCAAAACTCCATGCGGACTTAAGGGGTAGAAGATTTTCCAACTGATGATGAAATGACCGCTGCGGTTTTCGCCCATTTTGAAGACAAAACTTCTGATTATTTTTACACTGGGATAGAAATGCTAATTAAACGATGTGAAAAGTGTGCTCAAATAGACGGAGACCATATTGAAAAATAAAAATAGTTTCATGAACTTGAGTGTCCGTTTTCTTTGTCAGGCTGGAAACTTTTGCATCTTCCTCAATTTGATTTTGAAAGATTAAAAATAAGGGTTTTAATGGCTTGTAATTCAATTATTAATTTTTGAAATTTTTAATCTGCTTACAATGCCATCAGTCTATGGAGAGCCATGGCTGCATATAGACCTCTCCCAACGAACGCCACCATCAAATCGACAGTTCACCTTGTTTTTTCATAGATAAAAGGCGGTATCTGAACATACAGTCCACTTGATGGTAAGTGAATACTGTCATCCATTGACATCCGCGATACATGCCAACATCAGTCCAGAATGACAAACGTTGGCACGCCCCCGGATGCGCTGTCTACCTTTGCAGATTAAGGAATGGATTGGGAAAATGGGGAGAGATAGGATGGGATAGTAACGGGCTCTGGCATATCTCACTCACTACCGAAACACGTACGTACGTTCCCGGTACGTGATCATCTGCCCCATAGATCGGTCCTGCGGCATTCATGGCCTGTCCACTGTTATTTCTTCTCGCTGATTCTTTAAGATGTGTCGCGAACTTTAGTTATTAGTCGAATTTATTATTTGTTATTATTTGAAAACCTTTTGGAGATCCTAGAAGTATTTTTAAATATCTGAATGTATACAATTTACAATTACTCTAAATAGATATTTTCAATATGTATAGATATACAAGAAAGTTATAATTAACAACTTTTATCTTCTGAAGTTTCGTAACATTTTTGACAGGACTGAACCAGGTTTGTGCACAACGCTTAATTGAACACATTTGCGTTGATGGCACTCGGCAGATAGCGTCGCTTTTGACACTTCCTTTGATAAGGTACGTTCGGTTAAAAGGGTGTTAAAAACGGGCTTTCCAATGCGCAAGTTTAATTAAAATCTCCCCACAAAATGCGGAAACAAACGGCGATATGTGGAAAAAGGGAAATTGCTGTATCGCGTTTTCTATCTACTGCATATGTTTTTAGTAAAATTAAACCCGACAAAATAATTCCTAGTCTGATTGATTCTTTGGAATTGAGATTTCATATTTTAAGATTAGGTTTATATATTTTAATTATAATATTTTATTTCATTAAATATTTTAACTATAGTTAATGAAAGGAATGAATTTTTTTGAATACATACAATTATCACAACATGCCTTTTTACACGAGGAACATGAAAAGTTAGCTATTTTAGTTAGGAATATATTTTTTTTATCTTAATGAATAAATAGCATGTAAAAGAAGTCTTGTTCCGTTTTGGTAATTTTGTAATGATTGTAAAGTATGGTGTGACGTACCCATATAATGTTTATATGATGTGATCGTGATCATATAATGTGTCCACATATAGTATTTTTATAAAAAATGTAGTTCTGTTCTTATTAATTAGTATGTTAAGTAATACAATGATAAGCATAAAATAAGATCAAATTCAATTTTATGAAACTCGTTTGGACGTAGTTTTGTTGTGTATATTTTGCGGTAACGAAATACCTCTGTCACGGGGGAGCCATTTGGTCTCAAATTTAATATGTCCAATATCAACTGGGTAAAGTTTAAATTAAAATTAATGCATATTGATAAAACATGTTTTGTCACTGTTATATTAATGTATTTAGATTTAGTTTCAACTTACATTACAAGATGATCAAACGGTCGATTCATTATTATTATTTATAGGCAGTTAAAAAAGATACGGAATCATTTAGAGCTGGCACAGAAGTGACGAAGCGCAGCGTAGCGCGGTTTTTATTAAGAAACAATAATCAACTTTGTAGACATTGGAATAAAAGATTAAAAATTCACCAATGCCAAGACAAGACTGGTAGATCAGTCTTCGAGCGCGTTAAAGCGTACGCTCGCTCAGTCCTGCGAGCACGCGTGCTCGCAGGACTGAGCGAGCGTACGCGCTACTTCGCGAGCCGCCGCTTTCGGTTTGTAATACACGTAAGAAGGCGCGCGTGTACACACGCGCATGCTCGCGCATTGTAAAAAGTAGCTCGACCTGATTCGCCTAGTGTACACGGCGACTAGGAGCCTGCGCGAGCATGCACTGCGCTGCTGCGCTTCGCCTGGTCGCCTTAAACTAAAGGTTTTTAGGTTATACGTATTTATGTAATGACAAAATAAATTATTAAAATATTTTGGTTCAAAAATAATAAGATGTTTATGAGTGGACATATAATACGCGTCCGGTTTAACAACTAATGCTTGAAAACATCGCGTGAGTCACTAATTCATATTGACATTGCTCAATCCTGTACTCGATTGTAATTCTATTGATTCCCATATCGGTCCAAAACATTTCCACACACGACTGTCATTTAAGTACGGGCATTAACTCTATCAAGCTCCTTCTTTGGATTAGAGTTCGAAACCAAAGTTGTTTAGACCACTTTTTAGGGCCACAAATGCCATTTAGATTTATTCATCTCCGCTCGTCTTTCTATTTTTTGTTCGTCTGCCTTTGTTACCTTTGAAACAATAGCTAGGTATCGTCATATCCGGAATTTATCATTCTATCACCATCGACGGAAATGTGAGGTGATATGAGTTTATAATGTGGCATCATGGCCTTTTTACTTCATAACAGTCTGTGTCGTCCGTATAATTTATGTAAGCGCCATTTTTTTGACACGTATCGCATACTAAATTAAAGCAATGGCGGCGAGGTGTGGTCTTCAAATTGACTTTCTCTTTTTTGAATTTGATATGATTGCTGATTCCTTGATAGTGACGACGAAATGGGAATTCACAATTTAAACGTAGAAACAATAGAGAGATTTTTATCAACAACAGCAGCTTTCCATCAATGTAAAGTAGATACTTATATATTTAAAGCGTTGGATTCGTGCAGTTCTAGTGGCCACACACAATTTAAATACCTGTCAAAGTGCCTGTTTGACAGTACAAGAGAATCAGTCTGGCCATTCAGCGTGGTAATGCCGCAGCTTGCTAGTTATTTTGGTAGCCGCTAGCAAGCTAGCTACCAAGGTTCGATTGGGAACTTTGCATATTTTTAATATGTATGTATTAGTAGCTTATACACTGAAAATATTGATTCCGTAAATCATTGCATATTTAATTTAGCAGTAAATCTGTAGCAGTAAGTTAATTTGAAAAAAAAATGGCTGTATTTTGTACATTAATTTGTACATTAGTATTTATAAAGATTTCCACATTAGTTTTAAATATTACATTGTTATTGCTATCAATGTTTTTCAAGCCTCAAAATTTGTCCCACAGCTGGATAAATGCCTCCCTTTCGACCTCCACTACCGTCCAACCAATACGACCTTTGCACACCCAATGCGTTTAATACGCGTTTAATACGCTGGATGCGCAAAGGATGTGCAATGCGTGAGAGCGTGAGTGAGTTTTCTACTTAAGTACGGATTTTTAAAAATTGTCAGTAGCTCGGCGGTTAGAAGAAAACATCGTGAGGAAACCCGCATGCTTGAGAAGTTAAAAAAATCTGAAATATGTGTACCTATCCACCAATCCGTACTGGGCCCGCATGGTGGATAACGGACCGAAACCCCCAGTGATTTACCCCTGCAGCGGGACATTAAAGGCTGATACACATCCAATTCGTATTGGTATCAATGTATGTTACAAAAATAAAATGTACCGCAAGCGTGGTCGATATACAGAGTTATATTTGGAACTACGCACCCGGGTTAACCGTCGAATGACAGAACATGTTTCTATAAAAAACAAAGCTGCAGGGTTGGGTGCCAAAAGTCGGGTGTTTGTTTGGAACACAATTTTATGTTTGAGGACGTCCGCCGGCCGTTCGGTGGTCCGGTATTAAGGCGCCACTTATATTAGACAATCCGATAGCAGAATCGAATTAAACATTAATGGAACATAAAAATGTTTACCGTCACATAAATTATTGCCTAAAGGAGCCGATGAATTCTCAACGCTACGACCCTAATGTTTTATTGCTAATGGATGTTTATGGACTTTATAATTTAACTTTAAAATTTATTAGGATCTCGGCCGATTTGTAATTTGGAATTCGTGATCAGTAAATCAGAGATTCCTATGAATTTTGTTTACAGCCATTTAATTTTCATTCACGGTCTCACATAATGGGCAACAAAACTGTAAAACATGCATCAATGGAGTCGGTGTGAATGGGATAGGACAGTAAATACGTAGTAAAGTGATATAAAGCGTTTTGGAATCACCCTCGTGACAATAATTTGGCCCACGCTGGCGTCCAGCGATCCCTACACAACAATACTCTTACATCGGGAATGGTTTGAAGGACGCACACGAATAATGATATAGGCCCCTAAGGACCAACACAATGCGTTCTGGATAATAATAGTTGTAGATTTGAAAGTGATTTGAATATGAATGGTAGGTACCCTCCCGCGCAGTGCTCCTAATAACAAATATGAAGTGTTGCCTTTATACGCTCCCCTGATAATTGTGACTTTGGTATAACGAACAAGTTTGATTTGTTATACTTTTAAGTAATTATGTGTCGGGGTAGAATTGTTTTTTGTTTCTTCGGTTTGATTGGTTTAAAAAAAAGTTGTTAAAATAGTAAAAACTGATATTGAGATCAATAAGTTAGGTTTTACGATAAAATGAAAAATATATAAAAATACAGGTCTTTAGAAGAGCCCTAGATTAAGCATTATTTGAGCTACATAATAAATCAGCCTAAATGGACTTGTAAAATGAAAAAGGAAGTTGTTATTGAAATGGAATATATTATATTTAACGTTAATAATTTGGAGTTTTGGTAAAATTATTAGGTTAATCGTAATTAGTAAATCAATTATAATTAATTACAGTATCAATATTAATTTAATATTCAGAATTACGACATCTAAGCTACAACAAAATAGACAGTATTAAATTGGCATCTAATTATTTGTACATTATGTAAAAAAATGTCATTGTCGCTTCTACCTAAAAAAGAGTATAATGTTTTTAATAAAAAATGATGTACCTAAGCTTAAAATCAAATTAAGATAGGTATAACAATCCACAATGTTGTCAACAGATTCTGTATAACAAAATAACAGTAGACATTTCCAGAGCATAAGGCTATCCTGTAAGTTACCTAGCCAACGATATAGTAACAAGATCAGATTTTAAACACTAACTAATTACACTAGTCAACAAAAAAAATTTTTTTTTTATATCGCATATAATTTCATGTGATTCGTAATCTATGTGCTAGAAATAATGTAGAAAGTCAAATAAAACATTTCTATCACGTCACAATTTTATGATATATCAATATTTAATTTTTTGCTTTTTTAACATTTTTTAAACTTAAATTCATTTATTTTGGACAAGAAAAGCTTTCTTTGGTACTTGGAACTGGAAACTCTGGGTATTACATCTATATTGTGTACTTGGATTTTCTTGAAAATCCTTTTATATTAGTGAGACAAAAGTAGCAGTCACTCGCATGATCTTTAGTTTCGCGCCATATTGCAGGTTGACCAAAAGGCATTCCATTACATTTTCCTCTAAACCAACACGTCAATTTTGTATGACAGGTAAGACAACAGATATGTGGCACCTAGTATTTATCTTGATTACCAACATCCAAGTTAAAATATGCACTATAATACTCCTTAATCAATGATGTAATTGCCTTTTTATGATTTTTTGGTGTGTATAAACCACAAATATAGCAAAAATATTAGGAGAATTTGTACAAACGTGAGACATGTAGATAGATATATCATCAACTAATTTTTTTACAGAGCGTTAGTGCAACAATAAATGCTTAAAAATAAGTTTAAAAATATGCTTCAAATATTCTGCCAGTTTTAGACGTGATGTAAGGAAACTAATATTTTTCCGGTAATAGGAGTGAGTATATCTACGAAATGTACTACATACTTTTTACGATATTTTTTTGGTGTTCACTAGTGTTATTTTCATACAGTATCCACGCACTTGAGTGAGCTAAGGTGAATGTTTTAACAATTGTCGTGTATTCTAGTTTTAATAAGTACAATTAATTTTGAGATATACTTAAGCTGAATTAAAGCTGAGGATGGGGGAAATATGAATTGTAGGTACAAATACAATTTTTTCGAATCTATAGAAGGGGCAACTGCCCCGCTCCCCCCTTGGCGATGCCCTTGGCTAAGCTGGATGCCCTTGGTTAAGCTGGAATATTGTGCACTTCTGCAGGTATAGGAGTGTGTATTCTGGAGAAAATTCTCGAGTAATATTGTTTCTTCCGAAAGCTTAAACTGTATCTGAATGGTATGTTCTAGGTTTCTAAGGATGTCTATCTTATGGTAAAATGCATAGTGCATATTAATAGAGTATCCACACAAAAGCAGCAAAAAATATGTTTCAATTTTTTTTTTCATATTCGCGTGCGGATTTGTTGATAAATTTTACATACGAGTACACGTTCGAAACAGATTGGACAGTTCAGTAATGCATGCAAATGGAGCAGGATTGGGATACGATGAAATTAATTTAAATATCAATCCTGTTGGTTTTAAAAATCACTCTTTTCTAGATAAGTACTATGAATTCATAAAGTTTTAGATTCAAAAATGTGTTTACCGTAAACAATGCCGCTATAAATACGAGTATGTCATCATTAACAATGATAGAAATGGAATGCACCTTGTTACGCTTTCCATCGATCGTAGAGTGAGTTTTGCAAACATTTATATGACGGCTATCCATATGCAAATTAGTTTGTGTCCCCTGTTTTTAAGCGCGTTGTTTGTTTTGTCTGACTGGCCGTGCTACATCCAGATTTATGTGTTACGTAAGTACCATTTTTTACCGTATTACTTATAAACATCAATGTTCTGGAATTTTATTTTATTTATTTATTTAATAACTTAACATTAAAACACAGGTTACACTAACTAGTTACAACCGGTGTCTGTTGGGAAGCCACAATCACACATAGGGTACCTTATGGACACACATAGGGTCGTGTGATCGCGTCACTCGTCCAACACCAGATCAGTTAAGTCTACATTAAAATATAACCTTTGTACTCAGGGGCCATCTACTAAACTCAATTTATTAGTATTGTGTAATAGTGTGTAAATGTTGTGTTGTATTTGTGTGTTGTGTGCATTGTAATCATGATCATGGATATGTAATTAATCTAATGGATATGTCATGTAATTATGGTTGTGTACCTAATATAATTAATTCATTTATAAATTTTTAATAAATTCTCTATCTCATTATAATTTAAGGTTTTAACCGTTTATTTACCCTATTTTTCATATTGTATTTGTTTATATTGTATTGTATTTGCATTTTACAATTGTAATGAATTTTTTATTTTTTTTTATAAGATGAAAAGGAGATGATATATGAATACTGTAAACAGTGACCAGCCCTTTTGCCGTTCTCACATATGCACATGAGGGATGCTTGGCCTTTTAAATGCCACGCCGGCCGAGTGGCCAATACATTAATATTTAATTGAAATTATAAAATATAAATAAAATAATTTATAAATAAAATTACGAGACAAAAGAGAAGATAATGTGTAGGTTGAAAGCGAACGCATTCATTAGACCCGGATATTTTTACAGATTTTAAAAATATTTTACATGTGCTTAGTCCACGCGAGCGAACCCGCGGGTAAAAGTTAGTTTATAAATAAATTTATACATTTAGAAAACCTACTGAGTACCGAAATCCCATTGCGGATTAAATGGGCGAGCTGTGTCACGAAGTAGGCAATAATGTGTATAGAAACAGAGAAATTAGAAATAATATTTGGGGAAAATGGGAAGATAATATCCAATTAATTACATTAGAACATTGATAGTTAGGTAAAGAAACATAACGCAAGGCGTAATAAATGAAGGGCACGTGTTAGTTAGTAACATAATGCAAAACTAAAACAATTTTAATGAAACTTGAGATTTCATGGAATACAAGAAATAAAGGAACAAATGAGTTATAAATAAATTACTGTATTTGTTAGCCACCGTCACACAAAAAGATTTCAATAAACAGAAGTCCCGACAGGCGCAACGTCTCCCTCGCCGTCTGTCGGGTAAATTGCCGCGCACCGCGACGTGACGCGATGTGACGCGATGTGATATGACGCGTAATACGTACGGCGTGCCACGCCTGATTAGGGGTCTGTCAACTAGACAATCTGTTCGTTGGGAATTGTATTGTTCTAGCAATTACTTACCGAGAATATTCTGTACAAAAATATCTTCTTCACAAATATTTGATTCATATGCGAATAATTCATTTGTAAAGGGGAATATATATATGTATATGTACATCCCCAATGTACATATATATGTAAATGAAGATCTTTGTACTTCATTCCTAATTGACTATAGTGGTGGCTCTGTGGAGTTTGTGCCAGTCGATGGTTACTCTATGGTTGAGCCAATGGAGGTTTGACAGAAGGGCTTGTCATTTTTTATATCGAAGATTGTTATATCGAGGTTTTACAATTGGGTCTAATGACAAAATATAATAAGATAGTGAGAATTAAATTAGAGAATCAATGAATCAATAGCATTAAATGTTGTTTCTCTTTTCAGGCAAGATTTGTACACCTTATAAATTGATATCAATTGTATATTGCCACATTGGGTTTAATAAAAACAATCTCTTTTCAGAGCAACGCAATTTGTTTTGATTTCGAGATTTATCTCTAGTGCTTAATAAAGCACATATATATATATATATACATACATATATATACATCAGCAATATGCACATCAGAAATTAGTAAAATTGAAACAAGCACTTGAATAAAAACGCCCAGAATTATTGAATAGATAAGGTAGTTATCACGACAATGCTCGACCGCTGGAAAGTTTTAATGCATCCTCCATACAGTCCAAACATAACACCTTCGGATTATCATTTATTGCGCTCTTAACAAAATTCTCTAAATGAACTAAAATTACATTCAAGAGAAGCCCGTATAAACCATTTAAATTAGTTTATAGTTCAGAAATCCCAAAAATTTTATAGCGATGGGATAATGGCTCTGCCAGAAAAATAGCGAAAGATAGTCGAATTAAATGGACTTATTCCATTCAATAAATATTTATGTAATAAAAAAAAAGTATTTATTATTTTCACTATAAAAGGGCTGCGAACTGATCCGACTAGGTAGTCGGATCAGTACTATTTAGGTACTATTTAGTAGGATCATTAGGTAATGATCCTACTAAATATAATAAATTATAATTGTTCAACTTATTACAATAAACTTAATAAGATTAAAATAAACAACACAGGACCTTCGATACTGACTGATATTAAAAAATATATATAATAATGTTAATTTTGAAGGAACAGCGTGAATAATATAATATTAATTCGCTCAAGATGTCACATACAGACTTAAGGCGAGGTCGACAGTGTAAGTAATTGACACAGCCCTCGTGGGTGTAAAAAATAAACTTTTCTCTTCAAAAATGTCACGTTTGTCAGATATGACGCGTGCGGCGTGTCACGAGATTACACGCGGCACGTGGCATGACGTCACCTTAACAAGCATTCCCCTTAAGCGAATTTATAAGCCGTGGTCACAGACTATATAAAAGTATAGAGCAGTGTGTCAATAAATAACAAACTGAAGCAGCTTGCGTAATAATGTGTGGGTGTTCAAGAACATTGTGAGGAATCCTGAGTAAGTGACAATTAAAATTAATGAGTAATGAACTGAGTCCGCGTATTGGATTATGTATGATCAGAACCCCCCCCCCCCCCCCCCCCCTTAAACGCAAGGGGAGGCCTGTGCCCGTTGAACGCAACGGGAGCGGAGGCGTTTGGACATTATAGGATGATAGATAAGCTCTTTGTTATACATCAAAACAAATAGCACATTGCAAAATGAAAAAGTACAACAGGCGGCCTTATCGCTAAAGCAATCTCTTCCTGGAAATCTTTGGGTGGTAAGGAGAAAACATAACAAATAAAGGTAGATGGTGAAGAACTAAAGTCACCGACATATCTAGCAGGCGATCCTACAATTTAAGTCGGCATGTTGAAGTGGCAATGGGTAGGTAGGTCATGTTTGCTGCAGGACCGATGGCCGATGGGATAGATGGGGAGGGGAGTCCTCGAATGGAGGCCACGTACCGGGAAGCGCAGGGTGGGACGCCGCGCCGTCCGGCCAGGTGGACCGACGACTTAAAACAATGCGCCGGTGGTGGTCGGATGACAGAGCCGAGGATCGTGTGTGGTGGTAAGCCTTGGGAGATGTCTATATCCAACAATCGAAAGACATAGGCTGAAGGTACGGTGTGGTATCGTGCAATTTTTACGTAATGCCAACATATAATAGAAATATATTATTTTATACATATATTTACTTGTGATGCTAACATATAAATGCATACGTACGTACATATGATCTATATATAAAGTTTGACTAACTACAATAATCGGTAAATTTGACTAGTTCCGTAACTCCAATTGGTAATTCATTCATTACGATTCTGCCGATTAACTTTAGATTATTTAATACTCACTAAAATCCAATAAAATATAGTTAGTTATGTTTTTAATATCCACTAAAATCCAATAAAATATATTCAGTTATGTTTTAATACCCACTAAAATCCAATAAAATATAGTTAGTTATGTTTTTAATACCCACTAAAATCCAATAAAATATAGTTAGTTATGTTTTTAATACCCACTAAAATATAATGAAATATAGTTAGTTCTGTTTTTAATACCCACTAAAATTCAATAAAATACGGTTAGTTATGTTTTTAAACCCAGTAACATCCAATAAAATATATGTAGTTAGTTATGTTTTAATACCCACTAAAATCCAATAAAATATAGTTAGTTAGGTTTTTAATACCCACTAAAATTCGATAAAATATAGTTAGTTATGTTTTTAATACCCACTAAAATCCAATAAAATATAGTTAGTTATGTAAACGGTTTGATATAGTTGATAGAGAGTAATTTTAAATGAACGCCATTACATACCGCGTTTGGTCGGAGAGGCAATAGGAATTAAAAAATGTCGAAAATTTCAATCACGAGGATGGATTTAAGTTGGTACGTAGTTATATGGGACCCAGTGATTGAACTTTGCAAACCCAAAAAAGTAGATGCGTTTTCAAACTCGCACGTGTGTGGTGATATTGTTAGTATAGTGTACAAGGATCAAACGCAAACACGACGGAGCGTAGACCGATTTGTCTGTCAATAGCAACAACACCTTCGCCCGCCACAGCAGTCTCGCCGCGACCACGCTTCATGCTTCATGTAACTGGACCGAAAGATCGGCCATAATAAAAAAAAACGCGAGTAACCCGTTTATATAACAATTACGAGTATTATATAACATGAAATTGCTGATTCCGCCTTATCAGTCTTATCACCTACTCCACGTGTAACTGATCTAGTCCCGAACCCTGAAACCATGGATTCCGTTCACGGTTTTGAATTAATTATTTCAACATGAATATTATACATTTTTTTTGGAAAATATCTGTTTATTGAGTTATTACCAAATTTGTAAATGACTAAGCCTATAAAATTGATAGTTTTAGTGAAATTTACGTAATTAAAAAAAATATATATATATATATATATATATAAATAAATAATTACTTCATTAGTAGCCCGTGTGGTGTCGGCCCATTTGCTGCCGTGTGAGTGTTATAAAAGGCGATTGAGGGATAACAAAGCGCAAGCCCTGAGGGACTACGTCACCTCGCCAACTCGCTTGGCTAGCGTAACGCTTTAACATCCCGCATGCACTAGACAATAGGTGTGAGGACAATGTGTGCCCATGTCCATCAGTGGGACCTGAAAGGGCTGCTTGCAAGTACTTACAAGTGCAAGTACTGCCTCAAGAGGTCTTTCCATTACCATCCATTCTGTTTTTAATAAAAGAAATGGTTCCAGGATTTGCAGGTGAATTTAACTTTACTGTCCAAATGATTGACCAAATAGTATAATAACATTTTTTCAATCAACCGCACCTCCCGTCACAGAAGTGCGGTCCATCCGCATTTCCTCGATACGGAGGTGTCGCGCACTGTTCGGTCCAAAAATTAGTTTATACCGCGAACCCGTAGGCTGTGAAACGAACTGCCTCAAGAGGTCTTTCCATTGAGCTACGATATGGGGTTCTTCAAGAGAGCTGTGAATAGGATTTTGCAAGGTCGGCGGCGTACCCGCATACCTCCTGGTGTTGCAGGTGTCCATGGGCGGCGGTGACACTTACCATCACGTGGGACCGCTTGCTCGTCCGCCCGCTGTTCTATAAAAAAAAAACTTAATTAGAATCACGAGGAGAATCCATTGGTTTTGGTTACTTATTGCTTTTATATACGAGTATGTGTATTATATCACCCTTCTATACATATTATTACTTTCCTCAAAATTGTGACAGTATCTGTTAACCTAATTATTTTAAGTATTCTGTTATTTTAACACAAATTGTTAATATTAGTAATCCTACGAATAATCCAGTAAAGTGACCTTCGATAATCACATAAGCTAATCGCAACAAAGTAGGTAAGTCTGGAACATCCAACCATATTTACAGGAAAATAAAGTGTAAATTAGTATGAACGATATAGATTCTACCAATACTGCCCCTATTGAAGCTTATCATTAATCAAACTACATGTTATCATGTTAAACGTTTGTTACACCTGCACTGTTGTGGGCATTAATAATGTAAACATGTTCGGTTATGTTTACAGGGACTAAATTAGGGGTTTTATAACTGTTAAGTTCCGAATTTGAGATTATCGCAACAGCTGTCATTGCTTCAAAAGTTAAAAGATTCAAAGAATTTGGTAAAGTAACGCTGACAACATATGAAACAGTGACGATCTCTTTCTTGGGAAGAGAGGGTTTATTCGGTCGGCAAACCTACCATCCTTCCACCGGACTCCATGATGATAACATTACACAGGAGGGTTACTCGGATCATAGGCGTGACATAGAGATGCGGGGATCAGAGAGACCGGGTGAAAAGGTCGACCGCTGGCCGCCAGAATTCTTGGTAGCCTTATCGCGGGAATTTCTTAATCTGCATCTAAACATTTTGCCCTGAAAAATCCCTGTACGTACAGTTATGCCGTATTTCTGTACTCCACATAACTAAATCACATAACTTGTATGACCTGGTTTCTCTCAGTTCCACTTTTCCCTATTTTTACACTTCAGTAACTTTAGCTTGCAAACGATTTTAGATAGGAGATCATCTGTACGGCCAATACGGTGGTCTGCGACAGATCTCCTATCTAAAATCGTTTTTGTATAAAAATCGACCACGCTGGACATCTTTCATGGACATCAGGTAATGCCACAAACTCAATGTGATGCACGCGCCGATTGTTCTTCATTGACTTTTCGGACGCTTGTGGACGATACATTAACACTCGGCTTCGGGTTTGAGCATTCAGAATTAACTGTAACTTAAGCTCTACTTATGTTGAGCAATCGATGATTTTTGTTTTTCAATGCCTACTTAAGTACGAATATTTGTTCGTCCACTTATCTCAAACCTTACTTAAGTTTTGACAACTCCTTCACTTATCGCCCCTTTGTGTTTCTGAATTTATTTGACAGCACTTAAATACAACTTAAGTAACGTTCTCTACTCCTTTTCCTAGGTAGTCCAGCTACGTCGCTTAAGCAAGGTTTTTGGTATAATTCCAAATCTTTGTAGTGCAATTTATGAATTTTGCAAGATTCCACTGGAATACTCTTGAAAAATAAACAAAGAACATAAATACACGTTCCGTACACTTCTATGAAAATGTTTTCTTACACAATAAATTAACGCCATCTGTGGGATTTTATAAGTACTACGATGTAAATTATTACAGTTGACGTACTTTACATAAGAATGTAACTTTCTAATGTAAAGTTCGAGGTTCTTTTTTGATGGAATTTATTTTAAAAACTTTTATAAGTCTTTATAAGATAAAACCTTATTTAAAAGATAATTCTTTGTACAAGTTTATTATAATGCCAAAAAAAAATTTACAATTTTTACCAAATACGTTTCGTTCCACGTTCGTAAATTAACTTCGATGTAATTTAAGTGATTATTTGTCGTCAGGTTCTAAAAGTGTGTTATAAAAACATTAAACGGAGTTAAATTTATTGTTTTCACTGTACTATGGCGGCAATATAGGTATGTTTATGCCCACAATGCGATTTTTATGTTGCATTGAAAAGTATAAAAAGTTAGGTTGGCAGTATGCATAAGTAGTCTGCGTAGGTAGGAAATGCTTACGAAGTGATTTTTAAGTTACTTTTAGTATAAGAAGTCTGCTCAGATCAGCTGAGCTCATTTTCTTAATTCAGAATCCGGGCGCAAAAGTACAGTGTCTCTCATAGTGCCACGTATTCACAGTGCAAACAATGTGATTACTCTAGCTTGAGTGTATAGACTATAAAAATACCCTAGCTATAGTAGTTTTACTGCTATACATATACTACGTGTATACGAGATAGATTGCACACGAGATTTTAGTCTCTTGTGGACGAGGCCTCATAGATTCAATTTAGCTCGCGAAGAACTGCGACGGTTTATTAGGCAGGCTTTTCTAGATAATTGTAACACTGTACTAGTGAGTAAGTTTACTGTTAGTAACCTGATAGATGTGGGGGTCACATTAGGGGCATCGAGTACCATTCGCTAAGGATGGCATTTAAAAAATCTATGAATAAAAGAAATACTTATCTTTGAAGTCTTGAAAATAAGTTTAAAAGCGTGGCTATTTCAAACCAAGCTCCAACTCCTACAAAGGTACAATCAAAAATTTCCCATTCAGCATTATCTCACGGAAGGGTGAAGTCGTAGCTTAATGAACTCATTATAAAGTTGCCAAGGGTGGTATTAGCGATAGATGAAGTTACAAGCTGAAGCGTTTTTATCTCACTGGCATATAAAACTGCAACTGCTCTTTTTTATCGAAAAAGGCAACAGACAAGCTTACAGTCCACCTGATGGTAAGTGGATACTGTCGTCCATAGTCATCCGCGATACATGTCGACATCAGTTCAGTTGACAAACGTTGGCACGCCCCCGGATGCGCTGCCTACCTTTGCAGATTAAAGAATGGATTGGGAAAATGGGGAGGAATAGGATGGGATGGAAATGGGCTCTGGCATATCTCACGCACTACCGAAACACGTACGCACATTGAGGAAATATGATAAAGTAGGAAATTCAGTACATTTCAAGGTAGTCTAGAGGGATAACGTGGCCAGTCGAGCGCACCCAGCGGCTGTGGGAATGCAGCGTGCAGTCTCGTTCATGTGAATGTCATGTCAAAAATTAAAAGCACTATTTTTTTAAGAAAAAAGAGGGCAAGCGTTCGGACAATACGCCAACATGAATCAAAATGACAAACTTTGGCACATCTGGGAACAGACTTCCTACATTTGGATATCTAGAGTCAGGGTTAAAATAACGGTAATGATAGGAATAAGGAAGATAATGATGAAAATAAGGAGCAGATGGAATGAGGAACAGTGACTTGTGGTACGGGGTGGAATGATTTGAGTACTGGAGATCGAGAACGGAACATCACGTGTTGTAATGTTGGTCAACAAGCCTCCTCTCTATTGGGGAGCTCGTTTGTACAAAGCGATGAAGGAGATTTATAAAGGACAGAAGATTATGCCGACATAAAAAGGCTTTTTTTCTGGCCGTGAATGCCTACAGGCATCAGATAGATTGTATAATTCGTCGCATATCGTTCACCACGTATACCACCTTTGTAACTTTTCTCACGGTCCAACGCCACAAGGGTTCGCTCACTAATTAATTAACGGCGACTTTTCATTTGTCGATTGGACTTGTGGGTGGGGTGATTGCGGACATTTGAGAGCGTTGGTAAAAATTGGCGTGGTGAGAATGTAATTTAATACCATGGGTTTTACCAAACACATGGGGCGTTATACAAACATTTGAACAATGCCTCGGAGCAATATTAATTATTATTATCCAGTATACAGTAGAACTATGGAAACTGCAGACAGCTAAGGTTTAATTACCTGCAGCTAAGTGTTCCTTAAAAACTATGTATGAATACACGACTTGAGGTACTTGACATTATTTAATGAAGATAACCAACAAAGATATTAGTTAGTGCCAAGACGCAATACGAGACCAGAGAACAGGCCAGAGAAAATTATGGACCACTCTGTTTGGAAAGAGATCTCATATGGCGTAGAAATCAGAATTGTGAAAAAAACGGTATCAGTTGTATAGCTGATACTGCTGAGAACTACGCTTATACGTAGTTGGCAGGAATCTCCACACCCGCAGAATACAATAAAGTGATAAAATGTTTACGTATCTCTGCACTGAAAAGACGAACAGATCGCTATGGTATACGCATAACTGGTATTCACCAGGGATTTTTTCCAATACTCGTAATACAGACATTCAGTACGCACAAGTAAGTACACTACAACCATTTCCTTTCACTCAGCACAAGTGAGGTTAAAAACATGCAGGGCTTAGTTTTAAACCGATAAATGAATTATTCCGGTAAACCAACCGTCTGCGTCGAGAATACTACAGCGGTTGTGCATAAAGTAGGCACGAATACGCGCTCTATCGTTATGACTGTGCTTTTATTGCAAAAGGGGAGCGGAATTTGTTCGTCGCTGCATATCCAAATTTGGCGCTAAACTCCTACTACTCACGCTGCTCCTTCAGTCTATTTCGAGCCGTATGGATAGCAAGCCATTGTTACAAAACAAAAAAAATGTCTAATTACGCTATGTATAACCAATTGTAACAATTCGTCAAAAGTGGTCAATTAAGTCAAAAGAGATGTCAATCGTTGTATCTCATCGATACAACTGCGATACTCAATTTACTTAAAGTGGGTATCTCATCTTAAGGTATCTCATCACTTAAATTTACTTAAAGCGATACCCTTTGTTTCCATGCAATTTCACGAACTTCAGTTGTATTTATGTCAGATCCCCTGCGTCGCGAAGACTAGTTCATACCACTTTAACAAATTTGACATTATGTATTGTACTTAAATATTTATAAAATGAAAATTAAATAATATAAAACAGAACTTTTCACACAAAGATGCACTTATATTTTATGGGAGAGGATTAATAATAGCGTATATATATATATATATGGGTGAGTGTATGTGTGGGTATGTAAGTTTGTGTATTGCGTGTGTGTGTGTGTTGTATGAGCATATTTTATTTATTATACTATATTCATGATATTTTCAGTGTCATTAGCATTAGTCATTATAGTTTAGTTTTTTTAGAAATATAATTTCATTTTATATTTTTTTTACATGCACTAGGTAAGAGATTACAAAAGTTAAAATTTTTGTTCAATTTCGTGTGTATAGACTGAAAAAGGAAAATGATTTTTTAGCTGCAACGGTCCTTCCATTACGTAATCTCCATTGGACGTATCTTTTTACTTTGGAAGATGTATAAACCTTATATAGTGTATTTCTATGGTATTGTACGATCATTTATACGATAATAAGCGCTAAACACTCCAATCAGACTCTGAAGCTGTCTTTTGTTTCTGTCAGGATTTTAGTCTAGCTGGCTTGGTAACGTAGCTTAGTCTGTAAGCTTCAGGGTCCTGCTGGTGTTGACTCTGACTTAAATGTAATCCTTTATCATGATAACAATATCAATAGATGTCACCATATATTTTATTAGTCGAGGCAGTAGAACTTTTATAGTTGACTAACAAATACCATACCATCAGGTGCCTGCCATTTGCCTATAAAAAAATCTCGATTCGCTAATGCAATAATTCCTCCGCTATCTCTCAACGTTAGCGCAGGGGCTAGTCCGTATATTTCATGGGCGGTCTGCATTTAAAAGCTCGGCGGTGCGCCGATAATTTTATTATTGGTATTTTTTCTCTGCTGATGACGTTCTAGAAGCTTCGAATATAAATAATCGCGCTAGTGAATACCTCTTCGGGGGGGCTTTAATGGCGTCGCGAACAAGTATTTGTTTTCTCGATAATGAGTGTGGATAATTGCCGAAGTGTGTTAGTGAAAACTGGGGATTTTTTCGGTGATTTATCGTCGGGTACTTTTTTTGTCTTTCGATGAAAGCAAACCTAGTTTAGCAGCTCTGCATTTATTATAACAAAAAAATTTACTGTTGGTTGCGACATTATATATGCTAGTCAACTATCTGGCGATGAACACCTAAATTTGGACACTTACGGATACGTTGTGAACTGTATATCTATACACCTGCTGTTTAGTATCTTGGAAGAAAAAAGAATAGGATAAAGGACACTACATAAATGTGTGCCTTCAAAACACGTTGTAGCAGCAACTAAGGTGACCGATACTATGTTATCTCGCTCCCAATATGACTATCGCCATGCTTTCTTACTTTCTTATGTCCACATTTTAGGGGAAAAAATTGTTTTTTTTTCTCAAGTATCAAGTTTCAAAATATACTTCAAGGTCGAATATCCCGTTTACAAATTTATTTTGCATATCTGATAGATTTTTGCTATCTCATACACATTTTGGTCTTTTCCGTATCTTTTACATGAGAAACTAACAATTACAGTGAGCGCTGTTTAATATTCGATAATACGTCTAGGGTAGCTCCACAAACCATTTTAATCATGACTGGCGAAAAAATAACTTATAACAATATATTGATACACAAGATCAATATTATATGGAACCATATTTTATGGGAACCGAAACCCATCATTTATAGAGGGCAATTTAAAACGATGACTGCATTTTCCAAATTAACAAACATGACAAAAGCAGACCTATTAAGAATAACCTATAAATAAGTCGACAACTTTAATTATGCAGATGAAAGAATAAATTTAATTTGTCGAATGAAGTTAAAAAAGGGTTTTAGAGTTGCATTACCGAATTTGTTGGTCTAGTTGTGAACATGGGGGTCAAAGTAAGTAAGTACAATAAAATAAAATGGTTCAATGAGCCCCACTTCGAACAATGGTAAGGTTCAAATCGATTAGCGCGTGGTAATGGGCTTATATTAGTAACACCATACTTTTGGGGTAGGCAGAGGATAGGTCGATACACAAAAAACCAATCTGTGCTGCTATTATATTTGTAAAATGATTTTATATACATACATTACTTGTTTTGAACTTGCAATTGGTTTAAAGATGCCGGTTAACGAAGAAGATATCCTTACGTTTACCTTCGGAACGAAACCGGTTTGCGATCGTTACATAAATCTCAATTAACAGATTTATTCCAGTCGGCCCAGTGGTGTTAGAATAGCAATATCGCTGCTTATAAATTGAATTTTGAGTACGCAATAATATATTTTAACCGGATGTGAACCAGTAATGAAACAAACATCCAAACACACGTTCAGAGTTCTGCTACTTTGTAACCACTCTATGTTATATACTCGGCGTTCGGTTGCGGTCGGGAGTACGAAGATGGCCGAAACGCATTATTTAAATAGTAGTACTGTAGATGCTTCTATAAAAAACGCGATGTAACTTAATTCGAGCAAAGAGACCTTATTTTCGATTTGAATTCAATGACTTTGGTTAAGATTTCCTAACTTAAAATTGCATTGCTTCAAAATTCTGTTAAACAAAAACACGCTCTATATCTGAATTTTAGGATAAAGCAGTAACAATTGCGTTATTTCTTTGAAAATTTGGCTAAACTGCGAAACTATAACTTCCGGGAAACAGATAATATGTCCCTTTTTTTAAATAATCCCAATAACCATGTAGTTAAAGTTTTATGTTAAAACGTTCCAAGTCAATAGAAAATAATAAACATATTTTTTCAATTGTTATAGAATTTATGGCCAGACTAGGTATACGTAGCGCCTAGTCAGCAGTCAGCTAGTCAGCTAGCTTGCTAGTCAGCAAGCAGTTGAACTCTGCTTAGGTCTTACCTCATTTATTATTTTATAATTATAAAAAGCATATATATATATATATATATATATATATAATTATATCTATATATGTCTGTTTATTTCTTTCTTTGTTTGATATTCTTTCATAAAAATGCTAAAAATTTGCTTTCTTGGAGACCGCGGAAAGAGTATAAACTACAGAACTAAGGTTCTCGTGGGATATAGAGCACATCAGATAAATTTGAAAACTGCTTTAAGATAAATTAGTTCCAGTAGATGATAAATATAAATAATATAAGTAAATAAAACAGAAATTACAGAATACTTTAAACTTGTGAATACAAAAAAAACATTAAAATTACCCTAAGTATCGTTTAGTCCATAATATCTCAATTGGAAACCGATGCTAATGACTAATTAACTGTGGTGGCTAAATGAAAATCATCATTTAATCACGTGAATGCGGCAATCTGCATTTCGATGAAATGCAGTGTCTGTCTGGCTATAAACAGTTCGGTTTGTTCCTAGTAGGTCACACTATATATACCAGGATATATGTACTTATACGAGGCCTCAGTCATATGCTGTGGGATCCACCGCGAGCACAGCTTTCGCACAGCCAAATGTTTGTGTAAGATTTATTGTATCTGACTCATACCTATGTCCAAGGATGTCCGAATCTCATGGTAGGTCACATGCCTGTCTGTTGCGATCATATGGCGTACAGCATCGATGTTTTTGTTGTTGACAGCGGTGGACGGGCTACTTTCACGAAAATTGTTACTGAGATTGACACAACCGCGCTTGAATTCTGCAAACCAGCTATAAATTGTCGTGTTGCTTGGTGCTTCATTGCCAAAAGCAGTTTGAAGCCGAGCGAGGCTCTGCTTGGCTGTCAAGTTGCACTTAAAATCGTACAAAATATACTTAACATCGTAGAAAATCATACAGCGAAAATTTTCACGAGTTAAATCCATCGTAATGCAGACACGCAATTTATAAAATGACGCCACAATGAAAAAACAAATGACTGTTAGATGAAACAAACTTTATTCCACGGCCAAAGAGTTCCATTTTCAAATATTGTAATTACTTTTTAAATATTGTTTATGTAAGTGGCCAGTTCCGGAAATTTTCAGTGTGACCTGTGTACTCTTAACAGATGCACGTACTTACCTGTAATCAAAAATAAATGTGTTTAATTAAAGAAAGTCTGCTCACTCCATCGCTCTCCCAAATTTACTGGTAGAAATTTCCTACGACATTTTGACATCACAGTTACATGTATATTTTATAGAGTTCCGGTAGTTAATAAAAATCAAACATTCGTAGCGCTAAATAAAGCGTTAAAAATAAATCATTCACAACATCCAACACGTCGGAACGAATCGATTCAAAAAAACTACGTTCAATGAATTTGCTAACAATGGAAATCGGTACAACAGAACTGATGATTTCGGGGTACAAGTTGCGAGAATAAAGCGAAAAATAGTAGTACATATTTTGGAAATATAAAATGACTTATTAACATAATATTAAAATAACTTCTCACTCATTTACTTTCTTTTTTTATTTACTTTTAAGCAACTAGAGTTATTACAATTAAACTTCATTTTAAAATGTCAATCATGCTGTCGTCACATTATTGAGATATCAATTACGTTGAACACTTGTATACATACTGGGTTAAGGGCCTTTCTTACCACCTCCGGATACTTTATCAGAAGGTATCAGAAAGTCAGTTATACTTTACCAGAAAGTGAGTATCAGCTAGATTTAAATGACAGATAATTGACGGGTAATTTATCTATCAGATTGTTGACTAGTTATTTTATCAGTAGGTGGTGAGAAAGGCCCTAAATTGTGTACCTACTGTTATGTTCATATCGTGCTTTGTGATGCAAAATAAATATATAAATAAACTTAGGAATATATAAATAGAAAACAATTAACATACACCCGTTTCGAAAAAATCAACTACACAACTTTCACGCTTTATACACATTTTATATTGCTAATCGGATTTAAACGCATAGATTTAAGGGCTTTTATATCGGCGCGGGTTACATCGACCGTGGTCACTAGTTCAGTACAGAGGCGGGTAAGCCAAAATGGGAGCTGTGAGCACTTTTATCGACTACCCACATTAGATCTTCACATTCGGAACACACTATACTTACAGTGGCTGCAGATGTATCACACGGTGAATTACGAGTATTAAATTTATTAACTACTGAATTCCCGGTCAACGACGATTTATACGGATCTACCCTGTTGCCATTTTGTTTTTCTTAGTTTCACTCGCTTCACATACAATCCTGAGATAATGGTAGCTATTAATGGAGAGGATATTTGGCTTACAGAGTTATATCCAATGATTTAGTCTAGGATTGTATATTTTGATTATGATTTTAAAAACTAATTTCTAATATCGTAACTTCATCATTAGACATTAAATTCTATATTTTTATAACAACAGTCATGCACCCATCTTTTTAGGTCTTAACGTAAGAATAAGTTAAATTAGAAATCAGTATATTATTACAGTACTACTAGTTAAACAATGCCCGAATTTCCAACTGTGACCAAACGCTCAGAGACTATATAAAGTGTATATTTGGATGTTATTTTTTTTTAATCAATCATACTGAAATGATTAAGGGATACGAAGATGGCCGACCAGTATTATTACCAGTATACTGTAGAATGAATGTCATTAAAATTTACTCATCAAATAGACCATACAATAACATTGAAAATAGTCATAACAAAACCCTTTGTTGCCTTCAAAATAAACTTGAGAACAATAACACTTTAATGTATTGTTTTATATGTCCATTGAATGAGCCGTGCGAATAAGAGATGTGACATACACTACATTATGAATGTAGCGTTTATTTAGCAACGCTACGAACACAGGATACTTAATGTTAGGCTAGGCTACTTGTAAATATTTACTATATTGAAATGTTTTTAATCGATTAATAAAGGCTAAAATAAGAAATGAAACATTATTAATATATAATTAATTAATATTCTAACTTTGATTACAGAAATCGAAGATGATTTACAACGTCTTTAAAACGAGATCATTTTGAACTATCTAAAATATTCTTGTGTACAGGTAACCACGCTCATACATGAAACGTTACGTCTATCTAAATTGTTCCTAATAGTATATAATCATCATTTTTTGGACACGGCAATGAAATTTAGTCCAGCAATCATTATAAATAACGTGTTATTTATAAAGATGGTAATGACAGACTAAAATTATGTATTAGAGGCCGTGCAATCAATAAATCATGTTACGTATTTCGTAACCTAAATTAAAATTGGAAATGTCGACACTGTTCGCATATAAATAATAAAAATTAGCGACACGAGTTTTATAACTTAACAAATACAATGAGAGAAAACAAGAAACTATTTATTGTATAAACTTTCAAGTCTTAAAATTGAGGAAACACCTGGTCCGTTTAGTGAGCAAACATTAAAGACCCGAGAAACTCGACGCGTTGCTGCAATAGCTAAATAGTTATTGAACACTGAGGTGCTTCAAACGTTTGCACGCTAGTTGGAAACTATTTATCTGTAGGTCAGCAAAAGCAATAAAAGTGGGCAAATAATTATTCCTTGTAACATTTGCATAAAGATGTCGGAGTGCACGCGAACCGGCCATTGCGAAAACGAACAGTTTTCCAACGCGGAAGTCCATTAATGTTTTTACTAGTTTACATGCTTGTCTTATCGGAGAATAAACGGCAATGTACGTTTTTTAAGTAGATTGTAGATGGAGTTGATTCCGGAGCGCGGTTACTGGCCATGGGATGGCAAGCATCTGCATTAGGTGTTATCAGGCGCTTATCTGCGCTTGTATACGCCCCGCCGGGTACATGCGCTAATCGCTGCATCGCTTTACTCCCTACAGATAGTTGTAACGATAATAGCATAAGGGTTTTATATCCGGATTTGAAGGGAGGCTGATGTAGATTAAAAGCAATTTGCCATGCGTTGCCAAAATACGATAGCGATTGAACGGGGTCGATACAATTTTTAATGGAATTGAGTTGCAGTTGCAATATTTACTTATCTATATTTTATCTAGTCTATGTGTGCGCCGCGGGCCGATTAATTATATTTTTTCATTTGCTTTGATTTTATAAACTAGACCACTTTATTCAATAAATTTATTTATTTAGCATAAGGCTGTTGTGCATAAGAAATAGTAGCTTTTGAGCAATCGAGGTATAGGAGAATACGTAAAGAGTTGGGTACGACTAGAGTGCACAATGAGAAAATCTTTACGAGTGTTGCTACCGCAAGCTTGCAGGTCAAGTCGCAAGCTACCAAGTCGAGGAACTGTAAAATTAATTTTTCAATTATCAATTGCTTTTCAATTAACCTACACCATTATGAAACACCAAATTAACATACAAAATAATCTAAAAAAATAACCGTTATCGCAACACGCAAATCGATTACTTCAAAAAAATGTTAAATATTAATCAGACATATTAAATTATTCCATATGATTCCATGGTATAATAAGAACCGTATATGAAGAAACACATATAAACAGCCATGGTACGAGTATATCATGGTATATAAATCACGAACAGCTCTCATATGTTTGCTCGTAGACATTTCCTAACAAAGTAAACTGTGTATTAATTTTTAACTCTATGTGTACTCGTATGTATGCGTTGTAATAACGTATTTATAAATTAATTAATAACTAAAATATCGCGATTTGAAGTTACAAAGTCCACTCAGAAGAAACTTAAATAATGTTCACAGAGAACTTAAATCCAACAATGAATGGCTCGTTGTTAAAAGCTCGAAAGTTCGAGCTTTTAACAATGATATATGTAACAGACGTAAATAAATCTATAAACTGTCTACATAGACTCTATTTGCTATTATTCAATTAAGCATTTCAGGCGAACGTTGGGATTGGTTACTCTGCAAGAATATCATCCAATCATCCCAAACTTCAAAAGAATGAACAAACAAGATCCACCCGTACCCTTATTATGTAGGCACTTTTTGTTTTACCCGATCGCATTATACCAAACATTCCTGGATTGATTCGAAGCTGAGGCAGGTCGAGTTTTATGCATAATACATGTGACCCCACGATCAAGCCGGTCGCTGAATATGCGAGGAGGCAATTGTACATAGAACAGCAATTGAGACTAACGTACTCAAGGCAAAGTACGCCTTAGAACGGTTCACTAAAGCCAACATTAGTATGCACCATCTTGACATTATCATCTGGCTACATGAGTGGTTCACTGTAACATATAGGCTACAAAAGCTTCAAGGCTTCTGACATTACTTCTGGGTGGAATTATCTTGACACCGATACTCATGATAATTCTGTCGTATTTACTTCATCTTCCTGCTGTTTAAGATGCGTGGCGCTGAACATTTGCTTAATAGAATTGATAAGGCTTAAGGTGAATAAGGTTTTACAGTATTCATATATAGTACATGTTCAGGGAAACTTTGCTGGGATGCTGTATTTAAATTACGATAAACTTTAAACAACCTTTTAATGTAAACCCAATATTCCTAAATCAAGAGTCTTCAAAATAAAGGTTCATTAACATGACTGTCATTCGTTCTTTAACATGTCATTCTCCTGATGTAATTGCAAATCCAGTTTCTATATGACGGTTCAAAAATAAAATGCTTGTGTGTACTCTGTTTAGACGTCAAATGCGTAATACTGAGATATTTTTTAATAATATGTTTTAAATATATGTCCTTTTTATACTATAGATGATACGGTCAGCATTTTTTGGTTTTGTCCATTTTCGTTTGATAAATAAATGACGTCATCAACTGATACACTAAACTAACGCATGCGTCTCTTATTATTATTTATATGGCCCAAAATATATACAAATTAAATGTAAAACAGGTATTTTGTGAAAAAACTTTTGTTAAATGATAAATATTGTCTTTTATAAATGTCGCTAGAAAATATAAATGTACAATATTTAAAATATTAAACCTTGTTTTTTTGACCTCCGATTTTTTGTTAACCGCAAAAATCACAGTGCGTTTGAGAATTCAAACTAAAATTCAAAATTCAAACTAAAGTTCACTATTAGCGAAAAAGTATCATAATCAATTAGTAATTAGCATACGTTTTTAAATACTCGGAGAGGCTTGGACTCCCGATAAACCTGGCATACGTATATTTTGACGTGGTTTATAGTGTTTTAATAGGCGCTCTCACTCAGATTATGATACATCACACATGCAAGATACTTTTTTGCCGCGTCAAAGAAAATGTGCTATTTCAATGCGTCACTTGTTGTATGTATATGGATACAGTATTCGATTTGTTATACAACATTTCTTACAATTTGAAGTTAAGAATTGCTAGTCCACTCGGTTAAATTATAATAATATGAACGGAACATTTCCGCAACATTGTCGCGGACAACGTGCAAGGACTAAATTATGTATCCGATAAAGAGATCTGAATCACAACTGTTGGTGTTGTACAGTTATCGAGATTTTCTCTAGTTCGCTAACCTTAATATCCGTAGCTAGATTTACAAAAATAAATGGAAGATTATTTCACACGGAAGGTGCCCACCTTTTTAGGTAAGTAACTATATAATTAAATAACTTAAGATACTGCAAATCGATCTGTGAATTGAAAGTCAAAATATTAAAAAAATCTACTGATTTACATAATTATAAGACTTAGAAGTCACTAGATTAGTCCGGATTGTTTGGATTTGTCCTAGTTACGAGTAATAGGGCGTCAGGGCGGGGTAGTCTTAAAATGTAGATTTTTTTTTAACATTAAGTATTTATTTAAACTTCATTGCATGTCTGATTATAATTATACAAATGACGGAGTTAATGCTATATGGCATTTTCTACCAGTCAACCATTGGTGCTTTCTATTTCTATTTCGTTTTGGATCAAACAGAAATAGAAACGCTGGTGCAATTTGATATTTAGTATAAATAGTATAAATAATAATATACACAAATAAAATATTTTTTTGTTATACGTACCTACACATGTACATGTGTATCTATACACAAGTGTGTGTTATACTTAATATTAGATAGTCGGATAATTTCGTAATAATAAAGTTCTTTTGTAATACATAAGTATTTATTGAACGGAATATTGTCCATTTAATTCGACTATATTTCCCCAGTTTTTCTGGCACAGCCATTAATTATCCCATCGCTGTACATTTTTGGGGTGTCTGAGCTAAAAACTGATTTAAATGGTTTATGCAGGCTTCTCTTGAATGTAATTTTACTCCATTTAGAGAATTTTTGTTAAGAGCGGAATAAATGATAATCCGAAGGTGCTATATCTTATTGCGACTTAGGAGTACCTCAGCCACCTGCGGATTCCAACTGAGAGTGTTATCGATCAATAAACCGAGATCTTTAGCTTGAGAGTGATAAGGAGTGATTGTATTGTTATAAATTAAATGGTTGAATTGAGTTCAAGCAGAGCTAGGCGTCGGGGGATCGCTTGGTACTTGGAGCGATTAACGGTCATACCAAATCCACCGCACCATTCCGAAATGTGCATTTAATTCACAAATTAATTTGTTGAGATCACACACACTGTCCTTACCATATAATTGCAGATCATCAGCGTACATCTGTACGCTGATGATCTGCAATCTACAGCACTGAAGTTTAGTGGTAAGGCGATTGATAAATATTGAAAACATCAGAGGTGAGAGAATATCGCTTTGGATTTCATACCAATATTCCAAGAATTCATTCTAGAATAGATAAAAAAATAATTGGTAACGTACAACGAAGTATGGAACACGTACTAATTCTAGGTATTATTTTGTAAGTACTATTAGGCATTCTTATTTATGATGTTGTTTGAAATAATAATTCATTCATTATTACTTGTAGGTAACAAAGCGACGTTAGTTAACATTTCTTTACAACTCTCAAAGTCTAAAAATATTACTTTGTAAATTTCATTCAGGAACTCCACTGACTGCGCTAACGAAACAAGAGCACTGTTTTGAAACATGCACGACATTGTTATGACTTTCGTAAATTCCTCGTACCCGCCTTACTCGAAGCTTTGTAGATACGGATTTCAACTGAGCGACAGCTAACGTCCTGAGTAACAATGACGATTCCAAGAAACTCAGCGAACGTGGTGTCACGCTTATCAATTGTTTTGTAATGGTCAACATTTATATTTCGATAATAAAGCTAGCTTACTTCGAAATCCGTTTCACTTTCTACGTAACAAATTATCACATTTTTTTTACAGAAATAAGGTGGCAGACGAGCAAACAGTCCACCTGGTGGTGATGGACATCTGCGATACGTGCCTACATCAAGTCAGAACGAAAAACGTTGGCACGCCCCCTGATGCGCTGTCTATCCGGAGATTTAGGAATGGATTTGAAATTCTTCTTCTCGCATCGTTGTCCTCATTGCTAAGAACGATATTGAAATTGATTTGATTTGAAACGGATTTGAAATAAGGGTTGAGAAAACGAGGAATAAGAAGTCCCCAATCCCCCTTAGTAGGAGTATGTGGTTGGACGGAGAGTCAAGGGTATTTTGGAACAAGGGGTTTCTCTCGGGGATAAATCAAAAAATTATAATAAAATTTCAATGTAAAATATGGGCATATGTGAAATGTTTTACGTGCACTAATCTACATTTAGCCCGCATGGTTGATAATCCCTTTTTGATGACTACAGAGGGAAACTTGTAGTCTGATAATGTGTATAATTGTATAAAAAAAAATTCATACACCCTGAACGGGTTTTGACGAAGCACAATAACGTATTTTTCCTTAGTCTCGTGTATGTAATTATTATAAGTTAATTCTACATTACCCACGTTATATTTACGCTAATGTGAGCTTACGCTAACATTCAGTGTTAATAAGTGTAACCACCGCCAACGGGAGGTTAGGCCGTACCATACCTTAGGCCCGTGTCTCTCTACCGCTAGATATATGCCTCTTCCAAGGGCTGCCACCACATACGGTCTTCTGTTCCTGTTGAGCAACTACCGGCGACTTTCTTCAACTCGTTTACCACCTGGCCGGAAGTCGTCCCATGCTCTGTCCCGGTAGATGGTCTCCATTCGAGGAGGTTGTAATTACCTAATATGTAAAGAAACTATATTTCTTTAATTTGTACAGCGCTCTTCTGTCTGTAAACAGTGACCATAGATGGCGCTGTGAGTAATGGCGGCTAACACGGCTGGAAGAGCAGCTGATGTTTGGGGTTTGACAGAACTCACCTTGATTTAGTATATTGTTAGATTATTATAAAAAATGTATAAAAAGGAATTGACAATTTAAATAATAGACTTCAAATGTCGTTTCTTTGTTTTCAGGTATAGTAGGATTAAGTTAAACAGTGTAATTATTATTGTATGTAAGTACTAAAATTAAAACTTTGTTTTCAGAGCAACACAATTGTTTATTAGAAATTTACAATTCCTAATAAGTTTGGAGATATTGCACCACCTCTCCACCTCTCCATCTTACTTTGGAAGTGACTAGAGTGGAAAATTTCCATTTTCAGATTTTTTCCTGAGATTTTATTCCAATATCTATAAGCATGCCAAATTTCAGCTTTCGAGCATTTTTGGAAGTACCTACTTTAGATTTTTCATGGTCAGTGAGTTACTGATTGATAAAATTGTAGTTTTTCGTGTTCATATATCTTTAAATTTAGAAGTCGTAGAAAATTGAAATTTCTCATCGAGATATCATTTTGAGCCGTCTATATTTTTCTAGTGTAATAATACGAGGGGGTCAAATGTACACTGAGTTGCTTCGAGAAAAAGTTGGTTTTGGTAGTGCAGCGAGTCTTGACGGAGGCACCATGGTGCCCCTTGATACCAATTTTATTCTTCCGAACAGCTATACTAAACGATTTAATGAAACATTTACGTAGCAATGTATTAGTTTAATGAGAAACCTTCAAAGTTAGACGCATTATCGTAGCTCTAAAAAGATCGTAAAAGGTCCAATAAGCGAGGGAGATAAAAGGAATTCCTGAACCGGATAGAACTGGTTTCCGAACTGTTAATCCTCCGATGTAATGAGAATTGTAAAAGGTTGGATGGTTCACAGTATCAAGCTCTAGGGATAAATGTAGATTATTACAAAATTTAAACTCAGAACAGCTGTGAAGTTGTAGAAATTTTAATTTACCGAACTACACCATTTTAGGCCGTCAGTAACGCTAGCATAAACTTTTATCGAGCTCGTATGTTCACATATTGTCGAAATAAAACAGAACTGTTTAAAATTTTATATTTTGGATTTGAATATATTTAGTTATTCCTTGCTTAGAATTATTTTCATTACGATACAGGTAGGTTTCATTAAAATATTTTCATTCAAAGTATTTAATAATTTCATTTGAAACATTTTGAAGACGATATGGACGTATGGAAATTATCTGGTTCTGTGGTTCAATTTTAAATCGTAAATATTTGGATTTGATGTTATATATTAATGTTTTTTGGCACTGCATTATTGAAAGATGAAGTATTTTCCTGTATCATTCGCCAGGTACGGGTTTGTGTACAAATACGCGTGACCAGTCATAATAATTAATATGTGTACAAACCCTACTATCGAGTCCATTTGGACTCGATTTATTTGGACTATTTATCGTCGATTACTCGACTACTATTTGGACCTTTGCCAATTTTGGCAAAGGCAAAGATTCAGAATACGCAGAGTTGTAATTAACTAGTATCGAAAAGTACACAAATACAATGCTGTTATGTCGATCTATTTGTTGATTTTATCTAATGAAAAATGGTTATACTTCATTATGGTTAAAACAATACAAAAGCATTCATGTTTCGCTTGTTTGGGGCAAGTGAAATCTATAGTTATAAAAGTCTTATAATCTACCACTTGCAATCTAAGTATTCCTTAACAATGTCGAAGGCATAAGAAGATAACAACCATTATTTTATATTTAAATAGGTTTATAAGTAACTCTAGAATGTTATTTCGCAATTAGATGCGCACTCGAAAGGGTTCTAGCACGATCTATTCTCAAGGTAATATGGACCGACTGGATTTGGTATTTTTATTTAAATATACATTACAACAGCCCCTTTAGCCAGATCGACAACTGATACAGACCACGTGCAAGTCGTCTTCTAGCCAACAATGATTAGATGAGAAGAGTGGAAAATCATGATCTTTCACTGTTCTCAACCAATTAGGTGGAAGCCTTGAGAGAGGCTTATATCAGATGATGAAACGAAAACTAATGGTAAATTGAGTGCCATAGTTTCTTCGAAATCGTATGAGTCCTAAATATATATTTCACCTGTAGCTTACACTGCAAAGGGATGTTATCAACTACATTTTTTATAATAATTTGTCTCTAAATTTAATTCGTATTTAAGAAGTTGATGTCATGGTACGTTTTGTATCCTAACTTTTCATCCAAGGCTATGTCTATTTATTATTTAAATTTACAACACGCTCTTGCGTCAGGCCAATCATCTTGTTACAACTAAATAGTGAGAACGCCCAAACTGGGACTAGTTAAATGGAAGTTGAACAACAATTATTCCATTTAAATTTATTAAGCTAAAAAGGGTGAACGTAAACTGTTCATACACATTTTTTTATTAAGGATTTTATTTTATTTTTTACTAGCTGACCCGACAGACGTTGGCCTGTTCAAATTTTCTATAATACAATAATTTCAATAAGTTCATACAAAAATCCCATAGATAAAAGCACTTACAGTTTTTTCTGAATTTTCCAATTTTCCGGGCAACTTTTCCAATTTTTCTTACCCTAAAAACCATATTCGGACTATTAAGAACATTTTAAATAAAAAAAATAGCCAAATCGGTCCTGCCGTTCTCAAGTAATGCGCTTACCAACGAACAGCATTTAATTTTTATTTATATAGATTATCCCTAACTAAATACTATATTAAGCTAATGTTCGTAATAGTTATTATAATATTTTTATGCAAGAATATATGTACATGTGTATACCAATAACCAAAATGTAAATATAAACAGGCTGTCAAAAAACTGTACCGAAAAAAAAAATATGAAAAATAGAAGTAAGTATATTAATTAAATTATTTTTTTATAGAATCATTTGGTTGAAAAAAAATCCGCAAAATCCACCAATCTGCAATGAGCCCACGTGGTGGATTATAGCCCTAAAACCCGTAGTGTGTGTAGGGGGATGTTGAAGGCTGATAAGTTGATAACGTATCCGAGTTTCTTTCGTGTATGCAAGCAGCGGAGTCCGTTTCTACACAGTGAAACAGTAATAAAGCGGGTTGGATCTGTTCTAATTCTCGCTTCTAACTCTAACCATCACCCCGACGCAGCTTCCTCGTCGGAGAATTGTGGTGGTAGACCGACAAACGACAAACCGACAAAAGTTGTATCTGCAGAAACAGAAACTCCTCGTGTATGCAAGTAACATCAAAAATATTCTGTACGAGTATTTTGCATAAATCAAGCATACGTTTTTTGAGAAACAAAAATAAAGTATATCAATCGTGTCACTTGTATAAAAGGCACAAAGTACGAGTATAAATAACGAGTTAGTAGACAAAATTTTAAATTTTCTTTTATAACGGTGGGTGTATGTTGATAAGTTTATTTCATAAGATTTTCAATATTTTTGATTTTGAAATATACACCGTTTAAGAACTTTCGTTCTTTTTGAGAACATTCAGGCCAAGTCATGACAAAGCCAATCAACTCTTCCACTTAACAGGCCACAAGGCAAATGATAACTGACGTGTATGTATTAAGTTGACGAGTTTATTTGGAGTCCAAGCAATTGTTAATTTCCTCCAATGAGTTAATGGACTAAATCCTCTTTGTAATGTTTTGTAATTGGTTGATTGGTCCGTACTGCCTGCAGAGAAAGTTTAAAAGGTCACGTTGGATACACGTTATCGGCTGTAGAGGGATATTCTAACTAGAATAGAATTTTAGATTAAAATAGAATGGAATAAAATAGAGCAGTGATTCCCAAAGTTATATGAACCGCGACCCACCTAAAAAAATGACAAAGTTCGGGACCCACCCTATGCCTTACATGAAAATAGCATTGTGTCGCTGCTGCAGCATGTTCTCATTTACCTAGCGTAGTAATGTCAAGGGTTGTACAACTGAGAAAATAAAAAAAAATCCAGTACCCAGTGATAATTGAAATTTTTAATAAGTAAAAGTAATATAAATCAGAACACTATACTTAAAATTAGATTAAATTAATTTTTTTCGGGGCCCTCCCAATATTTGCTCGCGACCCACCAGTGGGTCGCGATCCATACTTTGGGAAACACTGAAATAGAGTGTAAAATAGAGTGCTTTGTTAAAATTAATTACCGGATCATTTGTATCCATCTTCTAACCTCTTAGGCCAGTTCGTGATTATAGTTGGTGTACCCGGCAGAAATGTCGAGCGAAATGGAAATGTAAACACGTGCGTTTCAAACCCGTTTAATCTATATGTACATGTGTTTATTCTTTGTGCAAAGAAGGTGGCAGGACTGGTATAGTCCACCTGATGTTAAGTGGATACTGTCGTCTATCGAGATCCGTCATCCATGCCAACATCAGTCCAGAATGACAAATGTTTGGAGATATACATTGGGAAAATAGGGTAAAGTGGGAAATGCAGTACATTTCAAGGTAGTCTTCTATGAGAGAGCGGTAACATGGCCAGTCGAGTGCACCCTGCGGTTGTGGGAATTCAGCGTGCACTGTCTCCCTCCAAATACAACTGTATATTTGAAAACAAGTTATCGCAGTGGAGTTGCAGTACGAATGATAAAAATCACAAAACAATATTTTTTGGAGTTTTTGTCCGTCTGTCTAAATGCGCATCACATTAAAACATTGAAGGGATTTTAATGAAACTTGGCACACATATAACTAATGTACTGGGTTCAATTTAGGGTACTTTTCATCCAGATCCATTATAAAGTGCCCACGAGAATCAAGCTATAAGTCTAGGCACGAAGTCACGGACATCGCTAGTAGACACCAGCAGTGCTCGCGATTTCGTGCGCGTATATAATCAGTCTAAATACTAAATACTCATAATCCCCTATGAGTATTTATTCAATACTAAATACTCATAATCCCCTATGAGTATTTATTCAATACTAAATACTCATAATCCCCTATGAGTATTTATTCAATACTAAATACTCATAATCCCCTATGAGTATTTATTCAATACTAAATACTCATAATCCCCTATGAGTATTTATTTTTCGATTATACCTATTATACTTACGATAACGAAATCATATATTTTATTCATAAATAGGTGATAATAATTCATAAATAGGTCGTAAATCGAAATCGAGTCACTTCATGCGACGGGAAGATAAACGTTAAAAGATTTATAGAACTTAAAAAAGTAAAAAGACAAAATATATAAACTAAGAGTTTTATTCTTTCATTTATCCTCTATTTCGCATAAACTGATTCAAAGAATTCAATCGGAATAAATACATTTTAAGAACTTGGTTATTAGAACACTTCAGAGATATCTACACGACAAATCAGGATCAAATCCAATATATAGATTCAAATACAGATAAGAACTGACTTCTAGCAATGCTTTCATGAATGTTTATTCAAATCACATCCTTACCGACCCGGTTCCTTTTTCTACTTTTTTCAAGTCAACAAATATTGGTCTCGGTCAAAGAATCGATTATTTGATCTCCACTCGATCCGCTCGGAAGTGTGAGACATTGAGTGAATAATTGCGTGTATATATGTAAATATTAAACATTCGCTTTAATTACTTGCCTATGATATATGATAATCCTGTCCTTGAACGTTAATAATAGTGGACAGTGATAATTGAAATTGATATGTTTTCATATATTATTTGAAAACTAGAGAAGAAAATACATCCATATTAAAAATTACTTTTCATTAAAAAATATTGAAGTTTTTTTTTTTCGGAATGGCTAAATTCTTGTGGCCCTAGTGGCCTTTCAAGAGTCACCGGTCGTGAAAATAGGGAAGTTCTGAGCTTCGAAATATTTGTGGTGGAGAATCATTACTATCTCTGCCAGTCACAAGTATCAGTACTTCTGCGCTAGTGACGTCATTAACACGGTAACATGGTCCTGTACTAACATTGAATTCTAATCCATATAACTCATTCATTTTTCTAGATATATTGATGTTTTTTTATCATGGATTGCTTTTTAATATCATTAGTTATTTAATAGCTGCTTTTCTAGTATTTACACTAATAATTATTATTCATTTTATTAATAATTACAAAAGGTTTCCTTACTTACAAATTCACTCTACTACATAAGAGTAAAGTAGCTGAAGATAAGTAAAAAGGCCAAACTTTAGAAATAAAATCATCATCTACAACAAAAAAGCTGTAAATGGAGATAAACCATTCACAAACAATTGTTTAGTCAGTCAAGCCGACCTTTAACAAGATTCCGCGCCACGCCCACACAGTCGCTTTGCAGCCATTTGCTAATTTCAGCTTTGTCTAATTGCCCAGAATTGGTACCATTACTTCAGAATCTACCTAAAAAACCACCTTCGTTACGCCACCGACCATTTCCATTAATCCTTTCCTTCGTTGGTCGTTTTTCGGAATTAGAATCCGAGCGGTAATGTAGGTCCGACATTAGAGATTTACGTCGAAGTTCGTCCTTTGCGGTGTCTGATGCGGGGGAAAGGTCCTAATTGAAAGTTACTCGGTAGAATGACAGGGGCCCGTTAATAAGTCCGCCAGCGGCCGCAGGCATTGTGCTTTGTTACTGTCAGATTAACGTGCCTCCCTTGGCGCCTCCGCCTTAACTGAGTAACAAACTAGCGTTGCCTAAAACTCGGGATTTCTGATTTCACCGCGGGAATAGAGGGAATAATGAGCGCGAATTTGTTCGTATTCTGTATCTGTGTTCGCGTATTGTTTACGGTTTTGTTCAATGATTTTGACACCACATTTATTATTCATTTGATCGCAGTTGGTAAACATTTGGTATAATTAAAAATTACATTTAGGTAAAATTTATGGATCCTAATTATTATGAAAAGGATGTATAATTCGATACTTTGGTAATCAAGAACTAAATTTGTGAAGAAGGAATTTGTGCATTCTTAATTATAGCCTCAAAAATAATTATTTTTCTAATAATTATAATATTCTTACACCATTTTTTATAAAATCTATTAAATATATTTTTTGTTGTGACATATGGAAATATGCGGATCAAATTAAGGAAAATTAACGAAAGTTTAATTACAATAATTCAAATTATAATTTGAAATGACGTTTGGACCTTGTATTGTTTGTCTATAGTTTGTTCGGCTGCAGGAGTACTATCGGCGCCGAATTGATTAAAATTAAAATCTAAAGTAAAAACACTTCAACGTAAGGTCAAAGGTTTTCGAGGTATTTGGATATTGATAACGTTTGGACATCGATTAAAATTTGGTATGATCAATACTTTGACAACTGCCCTAACGAGCAACATATCTTTACTAAGTTGACGCAGTTAAGTTCGTAATGTTAGTTGTTCAAGTCACAAACTTTATAAAGTGACGGCAGTTGACAATTTAACTTTAATAGTTTCAGTAACAATTATACGACAAACTTCCATGTGTTGGGTTATTTTAAAATTGAAGATTAAAAATGATACTTCATTGATATTAAATGTCGATGTTCTTGTAATTAAGGTCATGGGGTTAATTATTCTATTGAGGTTAATTATTTTGGAGAGGGAAGGTTTAGTAGGTTTCGTTGAGGGATGAATTCTCTCGTGGCAACAATGCTGCACAGACGCACACAATATCAAGGATGTGGACGGACCAAACACCACAAACGAATACACGGTACGTTTTTGGTCTAATCATTTCCATTCAGGAAATTTCGACCTCAAGAACAAGCGCTGTGGACGATCGGAGATTAAAGTCGATAACGATGAATTGAAAGCAATAGAGGAAGAGGATTCACCGCAAACCATGTCTGAGTTAGCAGCAGCCTTCGACGTAAGTGACACAACGATATTGATTCATTAGCGTCAAATCGGCAAAGTGAAGAAGCTCGGAAGTGGGTACCGCATGACCTTAATGGAAGTCAGTTGCAAACACGCGTTGAAGCTTGCTTTACTTTGCTGAACTGGCACAAAAACGAAGGGATTGTGAATCGTATTATCACTTGTGATGAGAAGTGGATCATGTATGATATTGATAATCGTAAACGTTCGTCACAATGGCTGACGCACGAGACACGACCAAACAATGTCCCAAACGTGAACTGAGTCAAAAGAAGCATATGGTAACTTTACCTACAGCTTCTTGTGATCTGGCACAACAATTAATTGTTGTGCCAGATATATACTGATATATTATGATATCGTATTCTGTATCTGTGTTCGCGTATTGTTTACGGTTTTGTTCAATGGTTTTGACATCACATTTATTATTCATTTGAACGCAGTTGGTAAACATTTGGTACAATTAAAAATTACATTTAGGTAAAATTTAAGGATCCTAATTATTATGAAAAGGATGTATAATTCGATACTTTGGTAATCAAGAACTAAATTTGTGAAGAAGGAATTTGTGCATTCTTAATTATAGCCTCAAAAATAATTATTTTTCCAATAACTATAATATTCTTACACCATTTTTTATAAAATCTATTAAATATATTTTTTGTTACTATACAGATTATATATACAGATTACTATACTATATTTATTAAATATACAGATACAGATATATACAGATGTGCAGATATATACTGTGAAGAACCGCAAACGATGATGGACAAGCTCGCGAAAAAACGGGAATTTTTACATGGGAGAAAATTCAATTCGGATGAGGCAGTCAAAACGCCTTCAGAGAATTCATCACATCCCGTCCGCAGGAGTTCTATAGCAGAGGCATCAATTAACTTCCATTAAAATGGCAAAAGTGCATTGATAATAATGTATAATACTGGGATTAATTAAATATGTAATTTTCATACAAAAAGAAATATTTGAATTTTTTTTTTTTTTATAGATTAGTGGGCGGACGAGCAAGCGGTCCCACGTGATGGTAAGTGTTACCGCCGCCCATGGACACCTGCAACACCAGGCGGTATGCGGGTGCGCCGCCGACCTTGCAAAATCCCAGTCACAGCTCCATATAAAATGGCAATCTCACAGGTAAAAGACCTAATATTATAGCAAAATATTTTTTAGCAAAAGCTCCAATATTATCATATAAAAAAGTACTAAAATATTGGAATTGTCGGTTCTGGATTTCCAGATACTAACTATAGTGAAATCTTAAAAAATAATGTAATTTTACTTTTCATAAAAATCAGATATTAGATTAAATTACCTACATATATAAACATAATTTTAAAACGTTATATTAGAGAGTTTTAATCAAAGTCGAGAATAATCTCCCTTTGATTACATAACATCACATATGAATATGGTTAAAAATTGTTATTAAACGTAGATAATTTAATTTGAATAAAATATTTAGGACATTTTATCTGTGGAAATCGTTTGTACGCTGAAATGTTTATTGGTGTTAAAGAAATAAATGTGGTTGTTCGGATAAATCAAACTGCAATGAAGTCATAATTGCCATGATTTATCCTTGCATTGATAATTTAATTAGTGGTGACACAAGTGGGACACACACATAATTGTGTCATCAGCCGCGGTCTAACTTGTTTGGGATACGATTGAACAGCCTTTTTAAAGAAATGCTTCCTTCTACAATACCTGTTTGCTTATTTCTCTTTGCTTTGTTTATATATTTGAAAAAAGTTGGCAAAATAGTTTTGCATCTGGTGGTTAAAAGAATACTGTCGCCCATACTATACATACTATATGCTATACATGTTATGCTATACATGCTAAGATCAGTCCAAAATGACAAACAGCCGGACGCATCTACCTTTGTAGATGTAAGAGTAGAACTAAACATTAATCTTGAATTTATTATTGAATTAATAGCGGTAGCCGATAATTGGTAGAGAGAAGGAGGGTGCTCACTGCAAATCAACAACCGCTGAGTGCACAGAAGACTACCGTATAAACTACGTATTTGCTATTTTATTCTATTTCCACAATGTAAGTATGCGTTTCAGTACGATATGCCACAGCCCATTCCCATCCTATCGCATCTCTCCAGATTTTCACAACACTTTCTCCGAATTCAGTTCCTAAATCTACAAAGATAAGCAACGTATTCGGCAGCGTGCCAACATTTGTCATTCTGAACTCATTTTGACATGTATCACGAATGTTCAACATTATCTACTTATCACCATGCTGTGTGCTCATCTGCCACCCTCTCTCCATAATCTCTTAGATCTCATAATTATTGTAGTTATTGTGGATTAATCGGTTTTTGAACAATGATTGTCTTTCAATATGAATAAAAAACATGTGTGAACAGAGGCGTCATTCATTATTGCGATAACAATAAAACAATTGCAATTTCTTCTTAAAGATAACAGAGAGAGAGTAACGGCATGTATGACACTTCCACCAAGATAGTAAAAGTCAAAAGTCATCTGTTCATTGATAAGGAAGCAATATCTTTGTCCGGTGTGAGGATCTATATATTATACATAATAATAAAATGTGTACTTGTATTTAAAGGAGAATGATTGTGAAGTGAACTGTGTGTGTAAAGATTGACATAGCATTGAGTAGTTTCTGTAAGTTAATGAGGGAATATTTTCAACACGCTACAAACGAAAAAAATGGAATTATTGACATTCCATTGTAGTCACTCAGGTCTTATAAAGGTGAGTGTTATTGCAAATGTTTTTTTTAATTAAAGGACAGATAATATTATATATTAATTTGTTTATATTAATTGAATCTTCCGGGCTACTTGGCCGAGGTCTTCTGGAATCTCTTCTCTTTCTTCCATACGTTTTGTCAACAACTGCGGTCGACATCTTCAGTGGCGACTGCGTTCACTTTCGGAGAGATGTTATCCCTCCGGCTTCTCGAACGCAACTGTCGAGAGATAACTAAGTTGCGAAGAAAGCAGTTGTTGACGAAACGTTTGGAAGAAAGAGAAGAGATTCCAGAAGACCTCGGCCAAGTAGCCCGGAAGATTCAATTAATATGGACACCGGCCGAGAAAGCTTACACTCCACTATTAATTTGTTTGTTTTGACATGTAGTTTGGAGTACTTGCTTGCATGTGTTCGTACTTAATCATAGGTATGCAGTCACCCGGAATGTTACGTTTATCAGTTCTAAGTACAATATGAAAACAATTGCACATTTTTTGTATTACAGTGTCAGTATCTATAACGCCTAACATTTAAATTTCTATTACTTTCTTCATAGAACGAATGCAGACATTTGTTGGAATCCAATACTTGAACAATATTTACTGAGAAAATGTTATAAATCAAACATACGTCCATGGGAGTATCTACCAGTATAAACAGACCCTTCTCTCCCCTTTGCGGTAAGAAAGCACGTATGAGAGGGGAAAAGACTAACGTTTACGGAGATCTTGTAAAAATGGTCATGCGGTCAGCTCAATGGTTAATGTAAGTTGTTTTGTGTCGTGCATAGTTATTAAACGCACGTCTATCGATGCAGGTCGATGCACTGTGATTGTTATTGGGCCTGATATGGTAGCTGCTTAGTGAAACATCTACTTGAAACTCATTTGCAAGTTGGTATGTATGAGTCGCATGTGTGAATCAGACGACGAACAAGGTTACCTAACTATAGACTGAACTGTAGATCTTGTAAAATGAAAATTTTAATGATACATCGAATATGCAGACCATGAAAATAAGATTTATTTTATTGCGCGACTAAATGCGAAACAGAAGGGATTATAAGAATTCCAAAGAACTAAAGTCACCGGTGTAGCTCAGACAATCAGAATGCTGAAGTGGCAATGGAGGCCAAGTATGAAGAAGGACAGTGTAGAACGCCCTCCGCCCGGCTGGACTCTATAAGTCCGGCCGGGCGGAGGGTCCAGCAGCTTCTATAAAGTTGCTGGATGAGAAGAACCGTAGATCGTGTGTGGTGGTGTGTAGTGGCGAGCCTTGTGAGTGGCTTAATTTGATACTTTGGGAGAAACGGTTGAGACAATTAGTAATACAAGGTATATAACAGGATGATCCCATCTTCATCCCATTACACCTCCTAATCCTCCATGGGGGGTGGGGGGTAGGATGGAGAGTGAAGAGTATAACGGAAAAAGGAGTTACTTCATTACATTATACTCTCAAGGGGATAGGAGTGGATAGGATAGGCTGGGAATGACATATCTCACTTCCTATTTAAACATGTATTTAAACTCTTAAAATCCTATTTAAACGTACATTTTAGGATTGGGTTGGGTAGGGAATGCAGTAAATTTATTGTAGTATTCTGTGAGAGAGGGGAGTCGAGTGCGCCCAGTGGCTGTGGGTTTGCAGCGTGCACCCTCCCAAATGGAATTATGTTAGAGAATTTTAGCGTAAACATTAAATTTGTCGGTTTTCGGTAGCCTAAAAGTGGATGATTAGTGTTTTTTGTTCAACTCACTTTGCCGAATCAAAAACTACTTTTAAGTATTTTTTATTGATTTTTTTTAATCTGTTATTCTTTAACTGGTCGGTGGCGTTGAAACAATTGAAACAATTAAACATTGACGAATCAATGATCCCGAGCGTTACTTTAATTACTTTAATTTAAACGCAGTTAATTAATAATTTTGTACAAAATGATATACTATATGTATATTGTTGAGTATGTTTAAGTAGAATAGATATTTAAAAGCGGGCAATCCAAAAAAATGTACTGTCTATGATGACGTTTAACATTTATTACGTTGACCAACAGGCTCAAGGGTCGCCTGGTGTATTATGTAAAATTAGTTATTTGAAGATAAATAAAGTGTGTTTCCATCGAAGGGCCGCCATTTTATTGTGCATCCAGTATGCAACGCAACATATATAAACCTATGTGTATAAAAAAGACCGATGGCAACTCGGAAGAGAGATTTCCGTACGTTTTAGTAGAAGTGAACAAAGGTTGTAGAGCTTTACGAGTCCTTTACAGTGACATATAGTTTATATGTATAGTTTACTAAATAATATTTTTTGCAAGGTTTTTTTAAATGAGATTAATGATTTACAACTGTAAAATAACTATTTTTACAGTTATTTATGTACAAAGAACATTACATGAGTATATACAAAGATAAAGATTACAAAGCAAATGTAAGGACAGCAATTGAGGGAGAGAGTGCACGCTGAAATCCAACAGCCGCTGGGCGCGCTCGACTGGCCACGTTACCCCTCTTTCACAGAAGACTACCTTGTAGTGTACTGCATTTCCCACTTTATCTTATTTCTTTAGTGTACGTACGTGTTTCGGTAGTGAGTGAGATGTGCCAGAGCCCATTCCCATCCAATCCCTCCCCATCTCCCCAACACTTTCTCCAAATCCATTCTTATATGTCCAAAGGTAGGCAGCGCATCCGGGGGCGTGCCAACGTTTGTCATTTTGGACTAATGTTGGCATGTATCGCGGATGTCTATGGGCGACAGTATCTACTTACCATCAGGTGGACTGTATGCTCGTCTGCCGCCTTCGTACATAAAAATAAAACGAGAATACTTAGATACATTTCAATTCAGTAACAAAAAATAATTATTAAATCAATTTATCGTTTTATAATTATGTTAAATAACAGTAATCTATTTTATTTTATATAATATTGATTTAATATAAGTCTGTATTTTGTAAACTTGAACGATAACTGCTACAGATAGTTTCTGCTTCTGCGTCAAACGTAGCGCAAGTGTCAAAAACAAGCAATAGATAACATGGCTCACATCCGAAATGCAACAATAAAATAAAACTACTACACTCACCGGCACGGAATCTTGGCCAAGCGCTTATCTCGCGATAAATAAAGTTTTAAGTATTTCTAATGAATGTTTGTTATGACGGTATGTTGAAAAAAATGTTTACCTTTAGTTCAATAGGGTAATTCATTATGTTTGAGTGTAGTGCACATTTCTTTTAACTTTTAGTTGAATATGGTAATTTGAGCGACGAAGTTGAAGTCTTAAATTTGGTATTGTGAAAAGTGTGCCGTTAGATTACTGCATTTTCGTAATTTTGTAATGTAAATTCAATATTCAGAGGTACCTTAAAACCAAACAAAATGCCCATAACACCAGCTTAGGTTGCACAAGCCGTAGCATTAATCGATCAAGGCCTGACACAACGTGAAGTAGCTATTGCGCTTAATGTACCACGTTCATCAATGCAGTACGCCCTGAAACGATACCAGGAGAAGTATATCAGCTACGAAATGCAGTACTGAACGCTTGGGAAAACATACCGCAAGTTGATGTCAGAAACATCATTCAAAGCATCCAGATCGAATGCAGGCGGTTATCAGGGCCAGAGGAGGAAACACCCGATACTAAAACGTATAGACGATAAAGAAAATTAGTAAACTCTTCATTTTCTAGTGTTTTAAAATTCTTTTTTTGTATAAAAGTGCGTGGTCTTAAATAAACTTTAAATTTACGTGGTAATCTTTCAAAAAAGTTATAAAAAAATAAAAGCGACACATATCGAGCCCACCTACCCTTAATTTATTGAAGAAAATTTATTTAAATGCAAGCTACAGCAAAAAATCACACTTGGCCAACTTTCCGTGCCGGTGAGTATATTTACAGTAATATAATGATTGCTATGTTCTTCAAATGTAAATGTTATTATACAAATTATGGATTTCATATTTTTTTTTTGTTACTTAAATTCATATATATACATGGCTATTCAATCGTTTTTTTGGGCATTGCCCTTCGTATTGTAAATTTACTTTCTGTAATATTGTGGCATAAGGAGTGTTTCCATAGGTATTTTTTTTATCATATACTGCTTTACACATCCCGGCCGAAAGTAATACACATCGACTGTGATCGGCTAGCTCGGTTTTGTAGAGCTTCGTCTCTATCGTAACACACGACAGAGACGACGCTCTACAAAACCAAAGCTAGCCGATAGTCTCTTTCTAAAGGCCGATGTGTAATTACTTTCGACCGGGAAGTGTACTTAGTTCGTTACAGAATTATTGCTTGTTTTAATTAATCCCGGGAACCCGTTCCCATAACTAGTTTTGTTTTGATCAGTGCATGTTATTGCAACCTGGACATAAATAAATCGAACCAGCCTACAATGTTCATACTGGAAACAGCGGTCATAAATTAGGTTCTGTAGAACGTAATTTCCTAATAAACTTTATAGAAAGCGGCAGGCCATATTTCAATAGTCCATTCATCTATTCATCTGGTACTTGAATGCCATCATTAGTTATATTTTACATTTTATTATCCTCTATCCGTGAATATACAATGCGTGTGTCAAGACTACTATTAGTACTACGGATACATTGTTTTTACTGCCAGCAAATACTTCTGGTAAGGGAAATAAAACGCTGAACGACATCATTACTTGGAAAGATAAATTTCGATATTAATTGTATTAGAAAAAAATTATTTGCACAAAAGTTTCATGAGCTTTATAAAGTAACGTTGTTTTTTATACAGGCTTGTTCTTTGGCATTTTTTATTTAAACGCTTTAACCGTCGTAATTTTATAGCTATAGAAACAATTTGGAGAAAAATGAGCCGAGTTTTAGAAATTTCTCCTACAAAATGGTTAGGTACTATAACTTTTTAAACTTTCGCATTTTGTACACATTTTGTACAGTATTTGCATAGTATATATGTCTGAAATAAAAGGTAAACACAAGCCTAATTATACATGTTCAGACCCGATTTACAATACAAAATGGTTCCTATAAATATAGTAACCATTTTGAATGGTAAATTGTATGGTTTAAATAAACCATAAATAATTGACATATTTTTTTAATTAAATCTTACAATATTATCTACGGCTTATAATTAATTATAGGTCTCTATCGGAAATACCCAGTAAGCCCTTTCTGCACTACACGGCGATATATTCACATTGTTCCACTGTGTACTGTACACAGAATTATATTGACCACGCTCAGAAAACACGAACAGTCGTCCTTTACGGTCCCAATTCCATCACGAATTTCTCTTATTGCTTCGTTTCTCCCACTGATTCCCATCGTAAAGGAGCACAATTTCTCCAGAATCGTGAGTAAATTTTTATTAACCCACTTTTTCTCGTGGCCTAACAATTAGAGGAGTGATGTTAATACTCATTATCGTTCAGCGGTTAGTGCTATCGATCGAAGTTCGATGCCTGCTAACAATGTGGCGTGAATGTTAATGGATGTTTCTTTTGTTCTTTTTTCTAAGCCTTTTGTCTTGTCGGTGCTTGCGGGCGACGTGTTTGGTGATTTCGTGAAGGCACGATAAAATATGATCTGTTATAAAACAAGCTCACAGTAGATTTCAACTTATTCTAGAACTTCTTAAACATTTTACCGCATTTCTTAACCGATTGAATTTAAATCTGGCACAAAATTAATTTTGATCTGTATTTCGGTCGAGTCCATAAATGAGCCAATTAATAATGTTTAGTAGTTACAAAATTATAACAATTATAAATAACTTTAAAAAACCTCAAATAATCAATTTTACAACCAATACCTATATGCCAGAGGTGGCCAACTTGTTTAAAACGGTGTTCTATTTAAAAAAAATCTGACTTCTAGCGATCGACTTAATTGTGCTTTAGTGGGATGATTAAAAGAATAATTAGATAGTTTTTATATTATTTATTAATAGGTAACATTAATATCAGTAGGTAACAAAAATTTATGAGAAGTTTGTGTTGTGCTTTCATTTCTTCTGTCAAATTAACGAAATCAGGAGTATAATTCGATAATATTGTCAATTTTAAAGAAAATTTTGATACCGGTCAAAAATTTTAATTTCCTTTCGCGATCGACCGCTCTGTCTTTGGCGATCGACTTGTTGGCCACCCCTGCTATATGCAAACTTATTTTGCAGAGATTTTATATCTTGTTGGACAGATTTTATAAACTATACGTTTTTGTTAATTATGTCTAGGTACAACTTTCTAAAGTAGATAATTGCAAAGACATCACAGTGTGATTGCAAATCTCCACATAACTTTTTAATAAATATTTCACTATGAACAGTAAAAACGTCTTATTTCTTTAATCATTTGTTTATATTTTATTGCAGAGAATGACAAAAGGCGGACTTAATGCTTCAAATTATTATCTCCCAGTTAGCCTTTGGGCTATCCAGAGATGGTGCGGCAGGTGCAATAACAGTAAAAATAAAGAAAAATATAATACTAAATGTTGTGAACATAATATTTAATTCCATAACATATATATATAAATACATACATACATAGAGAAACACATTTATACATACAAATGTCTACTTTAGTCCACTTATGCCAAAGCAATATTTAAGTACCTAGCACGTGATAGAGTTTTTCTGATATTGACGTCTTAATATAATATTTTCATTTAACCAATTGCTTAACATACCATACGATACCATATATATTATTATCAGCAAACTGCCACTTCAATTTCCATATTTTTTAAAACTATGTCGGCAATAGTGTTAAGTTATTGAAAATAACGTCAAATCAAATAATTTATTAAGAAAATAACTGAAAAATGCGGTGTTACAATGGATCTCCCATTATGTTATGTATGTCTCAATAGGCGTGCAAAAGTTATTTTTTACGTTTTAATAAAACGGAACGATGTCGTTAATATTCTTTTATAATCAGCCATAGAGTATGTAAATAATATACATTTTTCAACTCAGTTTGTCAGACAGTATTTTAATGAAGGTTTTAATTATTTTAAAAGTAGGTGGAATATAATTTGTCGATTACAACGCAGTCGAAAAACATTGCGACCAATTATTGTTACAGCAGGCTTACATCTGAATGTAATTGACCAAGTGGATGCTCAATCACAAATTACCACCTATGTCGTCATCGCCCTACTGCCGACAGCGGTTCATTGTTCTAATAGTGATAATTACTTGCTAACTGTTATTACTCATTTTTAAATAGCGCAAGGTAACTATAACTAGCAAAGGCATGCACCGGAGTGTTTTCTCTTCTACCTGCATATTTTTGTGTTGTTAGTCATTTTACATTGTTCATATGAATTGTTTTATCGATTACAGTATCGAAACGTATCCATTCAATGTGGGCATAAGTTAAAATCCCCAAGTATCCCCCAAGGAGGATTGAAATGGAACCAAGAAACGTTCGTATTCCATTATCGTCTCTATTATTTGTCTTTTCCAATCCTTTTCTCAATTCCAAACGGTTTAGACGCTTTAGACTTTAGACGGTGTATCCAGAGTCGTGTCAAATTTTATCATGTTAAACTGATGCTTTTTTTTTTATAGATTAGTGGGCGGACGAGCAAGCGGTCCCACGTGATGGTAAGTGTTACCGCCGCCCATGGGCACCTGCAACACCAGGGGGTATGCGGGCGCGCCGCCGACCTTGCAAAATCCTATTCACAGCTCTCTTGAAGAACCCCATATCGTAGCTCAATGGAAAGACCTCTTGAGGCAGTTCATTCCACAGCCTACGGATGCTGCCATGAATCGCAAATGTTCATGAGTCGTATCCACTTATCATTATATGAACTGTGTCCTTATTTGCCAGTTTTTATCTATAAATAAATATAGGCACATAAACCTATATATTTAAAACAATGCGTCTGATGACTTGCGAATTGTTTAACAAATTACATAGATGTAATATGCCGATTAGAATGGTTTTTAACGTGCAAGAAGTTGACAGGGTCGGCCATTGTATTTCTGTCGGTTAAAATTAAATCTGTTTTTTTAATAAGTGATTAATGAATGATAATAACTGTAAAATGTAAATGGCTGTGCTTTTAATTTATTTTTATCAATTTGTTTGAACTTATTAGGTTTCGCTAAAAGAACACAGTGCCGAATAAAAAGTGTCTGCATTATAAAAATGTATTCGTTTGTACGACATAGAACTTTAGACGGTAAAATCAAAAGGTTAATTAAGGTTAAAAAGGTTTAAAATCAAATTTATAGCTATATATATACTATTTTGGCGAACAATTAAGTTCAATGTGGAGTGCCTCTGACTGTTATGCACATTTGCACATTCCAGGGTTCATTTGCTAGTCAGACAAATATTTGATTCAAAATAAATATTTAAAAACAAGCAACAAAAAATAATCCAACATACAAAGCTTTAAAGAATTCTTTGTTTATTACACGTCAGATGATGTTTAAACAAACATATGTTTTCAATTTGTTTAAAAATAAATATTTATTTGGGAAGTAGCCATTAAGCCATTCGATGTGATATAATTTTTAATTTTTATTTTATTCAGTAAAAATAAAGTTCATCTGAATCACAGGTGCCAGCTTCGTAAAGCTTCCTTTTAACACCGGAACACAGAAACTTTTGGTATTCGGCAAGTTTTGCATTGAAATGTGACAAAAAGCCAGTTTGGCAGTTTCTTGGCACAAACAGACTTTTACAGTTTCTCTTAAAAGACAATAGATATTAAAAAGTACAGCATAATGTCTATGCTTTACCATTTCATCAAACTGCATTTTTCCACTGTTGGATATCGGCCTCTACCAAGGCTGGCCACCACTCGCGATCTTCGGCTTATTTCATCCAGCTATCACCGGTGAGTTTCGCCAAATAACTAACTTGGCCATTACTCATAAGGGATCCGTTAAGATGGTAGAGATGCACGAATGGAAATAATCAAATCATAATAAATAAAATCCCATTAAAAAAGTCTTGGCGACATTTAGATATCACCACTTTTCTCGCCCACAGTCGCGAGGATTGGCAACATTTTACAGAAGTGTTTTTGGTGGAATATAATATTTCTTAGACGAAATAGTTCTAAGCGCTCGAAGCGACGAATAAAAATGGATAATGTTAGAATCTAGGTATTGTCTTGGGTATTTGTTTCATTACTTAAATCACAAACGCATGATGAAGTGACAACTAACTTCTCAACGAGGTAACGCGATGTTAAAGCCGCCAATTTGATAGGTACCTTACCACAACGACCAAATTTGTATAATGTTTTCAATTCAACATAGGTATTCTATAATGAACTTAAATGCTGAAAATAGTGTATACTTCATTTGGCTGCAAGTCTAGTCTATTTGCAAAAATATTTATCATTATTATTGTAATACAAATGTCATGTTATTTAAGCAAAGGGGGCCTTTCTGTTCGGTAAAACTTATCGATTTACGTTAATATTTTCTTAATCTAAAATAAAATTTCGTTATTTCCAGATTCTGATGCTCTAAAATCCGATTTCTATGATAAAACAATAAAAAAGTATTAATATTTGGAAAAATAAAAGAAAAGTATTTTTTTGTAATGGCTAAAATTCTCATGGTCCTGGTGATTTTTCAAGAGTCACCGGACGTGTAGAGCATGACAGAAAGCTCCATTATCTCAATTAATGTCATATATTGACTTCTCAGTACAACTAATGCTCTTAAAACTTACTTTGCAAAACAGTTTATGCCCATTCGTTCGGTGTCCGCGAAAAAATCCAATAACACCTTCACAATACCATACAAATTGTAGTAACAACTTTTTATACTGAGCACCAGTGAAAAAATTTCTTTTACGATCAAGCCGCGGAATACCGTACAAAAACAGACAGTGGTGCGAGCTAGCCGATTGAATGCTCGAGGAGGACTGGTTCGCAAAGCTGTGTTGTTTTTGCCGTATCTTGAGCATGCGCCTTTGGGCGAAAGAGTTGCGTTTGCAGTATAATACTTACTTATTTTCAAGTTTCCTCATTTGCTTATAGGACTGTTTCTGAACGAGTTTCCTTTTTAAAGTGGGACAGGTACTTTGTTTCTTTGTGCGATGATAACACTTTCTTTCTCTTTTCCTTTGGGGTAAAAATTCTATCATTTCAGATGTTTGCTAACCAAATTAAACATTTATTTCTCCATGCTGAACAACGTTTAGAAACATTTAGAAATATTTGTTGGTAAATGTTACTGAAACATTTCTAAAAGTCTGTAAACGTTAGGGAACATTTCATGTTTACCGACATAATTATGAACAAGTGTAAATATTTTGGAGGCGGTGTAATTCATCAGGGCTTGTGGCAGCAGGTTTGTTTTTCCCCATATTTACGACACTCGCGGAAAGAGTTAGGGTGACGATATTGTAAAGCCGGCCCACACCACACGGCCAAAGAGTGGACTCGCCAATTCGCTTGACTAGCATGGCATTTTAAGGCCATACATCCCTCATGCACAACACAAAGTGCATGAGGAGGCATATGTCCTGTAGGTCACGAAAAACAGCTGGTTTCGGTTTTTTTAACGGTATGTAAGTACTTATTTGATAAACTCAGAGGTATTCTTTCCAAATTTTATTTAATTAGAAATAAAATATCTTTTAGAACTTTGATATACATGTACCAAACATTAGCGGATGCAAGAATTGCTTATGGTATCACCAGCTACGGCCTCATTTTTAACAGCTATCATAATAGGATTTTGAAGCTGCAGATACGTTTATTAAAAATGATTATTTCTTGAAAGGTTAAAGAAAAATATTATCCAAATTATGTAGGGATTCTAAAGTATTGTAATATTTTACCTGATCACGATAAGGTGAAATAAGTGTTATTGATAAAACAATTCAATAATATTCATTTACAAAAGCGAGCTCCACACAACATCACCACAAGAGAGATAACTTTTTTTTTATTGACGAAGGTGGCAGACGAGTCATACAGTCCACATGATGGTAAATGGATACTGTAGCCCATAGACATCCGCGATACATGCCAACATTAGTCCAAAATGACAAACGTTAGCACGCCCCTGGATGCGCTGCCTACCTTTGGATATAGGAATGGATTTGGAGAAAGGGTTGGGGAAATGGGGAGGGATAGGATGGGAATGGGCTCTGGCACATCTCACTCACTACCGAAACACGTACGTACATTAGGGAAATAAGATAAAGTGGGAAATGCAGTACATTTCAAGGTAGTCTTCAGTGAGAGAGGGGTAACGTGGCCAGTCGAGTGCGCCCAGCGCCTGTTGGATTGCAGCGTGCACTCTCCCCCTCATAACTGAGAAGAAACTGACGATACCTAGAACGAATAATCTAAAAGGAACTCCTTCCTTAAACTTAAATATGCAATTCCGTGTATTATAAATACAATTCCATTAGATAAAAGAAAAAAAAACATACCAAAGATATTCAAGATAAATTAAAAAAGTATAGACAAAAATAACTTTTAACTTTGAGCAAATTGTATAAACTAAAGTATGTAGAATTAAACTGGTCCAACAAGTATCAATTTTACCTAACAACCAGAAAGCGAATGCACAGTGCCGTGTTAAACTCACACAATTTTATGGCACCAAGAAATTTTTCTGTATGTACACTTCATTTGTAAATGTTAAATAGGAAATAATAAAAAAAAACTGGTACCTAAAGTAGGTACTCATATACGGAGACGTGAATATTTCTATCTATACTAATATACAAAGAGGTAAAATTGTGTGTTTGTATGTTGGGGGTAATCGCTGGAACTACTGAATCGATTTCAAAAATTCTTTCACAAATAGAAAGCTACGTTAACCGTGTCTAATATAGGCTGTATTTTATTTAGAAATTTTGAAAAAAAAAACTTATAAACCGAAGCGAAGCGATGGCGGGTCGCTAGTTAGAAATAAAACATTCTACATAGTTCTGATTTTCCATTTAAACTATACCGCTTTTTAATATAAATTTATGAGTAATTGACCTGATAAACATGTGCGGTCATTGGCTCAAAGCATTATCGTATGCAAGTAGGCATAACAGTAATTATATCGGCACTTATATGATCAAGGCACAGGCAGCCGCACTCTACTCTAAGACAATACAAATTCATATGTAATACGTAATACAGCGCGCAGCGCTTGAAATGACAATTCAACTAAATGTCAATTGTAAATAATTCTCTATTGTTTATTAAGCAAACAAAATAATAACACAGACAATTTCTTCAGGTTATGAACAGATATATTATCTTGTAATCTATTATAATGCAACAATAATATGATAGCTACATGCAGATTTAGTGCGAACAACTGATATTAGTTAGGCGAGCTTATAATTATTTTTAGCATAGGTGAGTACCTATAGTACTTATTCTTGAGGTTTTGAAGAATAACATTTGAAAATGTTCCTGAACGGGATTTTTTTAAATGTCCATAAACATTAAGAATCATTTTAAAACACTTTTTTAACCTTTTGTTTTGAACAGCTTTTTAAAAAATGTTTGGTAGCATATTATGTTGGTCACTCGCTGATTTTTCACTATTACTCAATAACGGTATTTTCAATACAAGCTCTTTTCAATGTTTTATAAAGTTTGACAAAATGTTTATAGCGCCTTGAGGGGCCATTTTGAGAATACCAGATAACAAGTACCAAGAAACTTAACCTAGTACCAATATTATCCAGGTCTTGATGTCACGTCAATGGTCTGAAAATTCTCCAGGTCTCGATATAAGATCGGTAAAATATGACGTAAATGAAAACAGATCAAAACAGTCACTGTCGACAGCAATGATTATCAGTCACGGTTAATTAGGTACTAAAACTGTAGTCTGTTCAAATGGAGTGTTCATTTAGTTTCCATCAAAACATTTTGCTTGCAACCTGACGCCGCTGTCAACGGAGTCCGGACACCGAGAATAAATACGTACTGCGCCCGGTAATGTGAGAGCTGAATAGTCCTAACAGTTGGTGCTTATAGAGAAAGACACACCATTCATGTTTTTTTTTTAATAAAAATTAGGCTGAATTTTATTCATAAAATAATGACGTTGTCACGAGGGAACTTAGTCGTAGTCTCTTCGTTCCTATTGGTCAACTATATATGTATATATATAACTATATATAGATACTATATACTATAACTATATACTATATATATAACTATATATAGATATATATATTAAAATGGGTTCAAAAGAGTATCTGTTTTATTTCCTCAACAATATAACCACAAGCTGAGATAAAATGTTAATATGTGAGATATGAGATAATAACACGCCTTTATAAGATGTGTTTATTATACAAATGTGTATATAAAAAGCGAAAATCTTTTAAAGTTATTATAACATTTTTAATTCCTTAGCCAAATATGGCAACGTGAACAGCGTGCTTTACGCCAGTTATTTAATGCTCTGTTGCGCTCAAAAGATTCGCGAACTCCTGTAGGATGCCATTTATGTAGCTAAAAGTGGGGTTGGAGTAGCTAATACCATTTTCTCTTTCCTTGCTTGCTGCGTCAGACGATTGACAAAATAAAAGAGAAAAAAGATACATTTGTTTGAAATGCATTTATATAGCGAAAATAATATTTCAAAGGTTTTTAATAAAATAATTGAACGTTTGAATAAGTTTTAATGTATCCTTTTAAAGTATAAAAGTAATCACCAGTTCGATAGATGAATTTAAATGAAAGGAGACGATGTTAAATTTGAGTAATAAAAAATGCAAATTTATTTTACTGCACTTCTATGATGGGAGGTGCGGTTGATTGACATATGTTATTAGACTATTTGGTCAATCATTTGGACAGTAAAGTTAAAATTAGCTTTGACCTGCAAATCCTGGAACCATTTCTTTCATTAAGAACAGAATGGATGGTGTTTGAGTATGTCGTTAGCATGTCTTACCCGATTGTTTTATTGGGTTTGCTCGGCGATATAATTTTGCACGGCACGACATCCACTCACACTCGCTTGATCTGCCATCGACATTCCTCGAGTATATTTGTTATTTTATGATCCGTGATTAAAGTAACACGGGCACGGCTTCTTCTCACTTTGGTTGCTTTCACCATATTGGACGTTTGACATTATCGCTTGACACTTCATACTGGCGCGTAGATTTGAATGTTTGGTTCACAGTAATTCCGATAGACGGCGCGAAATGTCTCAGTTGAGCAAGTCGGTCGTGTCAAGTCACAAGAGTAAGGAAATACTCGTATTATGGCAGCACTAACCATTATTGAAGATTATTCAAATGACAGTGAAATATAAATATAATAGTATTAATGACAATGACAAAGAGAATTTGAACTATTTTGTTTATTTATGTTAATTAAAATGTAATCTTATTGGCAGAATGTGTAAGGCTTGTAAAGGGTGTCTCAACAAGAACTTGAAATTTGAATCGCACGACATTTTCGATTGTCAATTGTTCTGTCAGCCATATTAGGTACTTTGTTATTTGAAACATTAACATTTTAGGAAATGCCGTGTTACAGTTTGGAAGAACGTTTATTAATAGTGAAAACCAATTACAAAAATTGAGAAACTTCTACAGTAACAATTCGCAAGTTACGTGATCATTTTGGTGTGTATAATCGATAGTCGCGGTCCGCTATTGAAAATTTTGTCCGGAAATTTGAGCGAAAGTTTTAATTGAAAAATGAGAGAAATCTTACCCGTCATCGCCTGAAAAGAAAACATCGCAGCAATGAGTGTCAGTGTCACAGAAGAACCAAACACTTCTATTCGGCAGCGCTCTCATTAATTAGACCTCCATCGCAGCATTGTCCAACGATTTATTGCATCATAATGCTTACAAGAGCCAGCTTACTCAATAACTGTAGCCTACAGACCATAGATAGCGTAGGAACTTTATCAACTGGACCTTGGAACAATTGCCAGTTGACAATGCATTTCAGAACAAAATAATCTTTAGTGACAAGGCTGACTTCCACCTCAACGGTTTCGTTAACAAGCAGAATTCTCGGATCTGGAGATCAGAAAGCTTCATGCTTTGCATGAGTCTCCGATGTATCCTCGAAAAGTGACAGTTTGGTGTACCACCACGTGGGCAGGAGGGATCATCGGACAATACTTTTTGAAAAATGAATATAAAACGCTAACGTGGCATGTTGATAAACTTTTTTTTGGTAAAAATTTAATGTAATAGGCATACATAACTGACATGTGGTTTCGGCGGGATGGTGCCACTTGTCACACTGCGCGTGAAACAATGACGTTGTTGCAAATCAAGTTCCCAGGTCGTGTTATCTCTCGTTTTGGAGGCCAAACTGGCCGCCATGAAGTTGTGATTTAACTTGCTTAGATTCTATTCTGTGGGTTTTTTTGAAAAGCAAGGTCTACGCAAACCACCCTGAGATGATTGAAATACCACTCAAACACGAAATTGAACGAAAAATTAACGAAATCTCGCGGTCCTTACTCGAAAAAGTAATTCGAAGATTCGTCGAAAGAGTCCATGCTTGCCAACGAAATCACGGTAGTTATTTGACCGACATTTTATTTCACATGTAATGTTAATAATTGATCTGTTTATGTAAATAAAAAAATGTACGAAATTCAATCAAATATGATGTTTTACAGTTTATTCAAAATTCAAATTATTGTTGAGACATCCTTTATAACTTATCACTGTATGTACCTTTTTATACAGCATACAGTCCACCTGAGGGTAAATGGATTCTGTCGTCCATAAACATTAGCGATACATGACATCAGTCCAGAATGACAAACGTTGGCACGCTATCATATGCGGATGCCTACTTTGAAGATTTAGACTTAGAGGAATGGATTTGGAGGAAGGTTTGGGAAAATGGGGAGGGATAGGATAGGATGGGACGGGAATGGGCTCTGGCATATCTCACTCACTACCGAAACACGTAAAATTATTGAACAGTTTGAAACTCGTTTTTACAATTAACTAGCTGTGCCTGCGAATTCATTTACGGTTAATTTCTACGGTAATTTAGTACATAAACAATTAATATTAACTGTGTTAAAATGCATTTTAATCCATCAAATGGTTACACAAACATACGAATTGTTTTCATTTGTTTTGTGACTTTGTAACGTTCGTTTACAAAAGTTTATCATCTACAAACAAGTTTGTTACGATTTTGTTAGTCTGGCAAATGAAAGTTGAGATTGGGAAAGCACGACAAATTAAAAAATAATATTACTTAAATTTAATAATAACGTCGGCCTATGTATTGCATTTGCTATACTAACCTATTTTTATTGTAGACTTCAAGTATCAAAATTATTTTTCTAACTGCATATATTTAGTGATAACCATGTTTTTAATTTGCCGCGATTTTCCAGTATCATCATTCATTAGCCGGACACTATGTATAGATAGAAAATTCGGACTTTCAGTCTGCTTTTATAAAAAGAAACTGATCAGAAAAAGTGAAATATTTATGACGACGCAAGTTTTTATAAAATTCATTGGAAAGCGAAATTAATGGCACGATCCATAAAAAACGCAATAAACACGTGAATAGATGTTGTCTAACTTCAATCTAAATCTCGTTTAGAGTTCATATCGAATATTACAGTTAAGGCTATCAAGTGCACACTTTCTAAAAGGCCCTTTAAGTTGCTACAATAGGAAAATCTGTCGTAACCTGCTCGTAACACAAAATGTCGTTGGTAAAAACTCTTAAACCCATCTGGTTAGAGACCACATAATTGACAAAAAATGCTGTTTATAGAGCAGTTTTTGTTGCTTTATATGGAGTAGCTGACCGCAAATCAAAGGTAGCATTAATAATAGAATGTGATGTTGAAAAAAATAAGTTATAAAACTAACGAAAAAAACAGTAGAAGATGCAGTTTTTACTTTAAAGTACTCGCTCGTTACCTTACACTAAACAATAAATACAATAGCTCCACTGTGAGAGATTTGTTAATTTCTTACAAAAATAAAATTTGTTAAAATTAATTTGTTGGATTATTTTGTTTGTCTGCCTGTCGGTTTGTGGCCTCGTCTTTTTAATGTATTTTCATTTATTATTGGATTTACGGGTGTAATTTTTGAATGAAATGTTTTGTGTATACAACATTGCGTCACTACCTAGAGAGCTGAGTAGTAGAAGTATAACTATTGGTCTCACCGTAATAATAATGGGATTAACTTCCTATGACACTTGTTAGGCCTCTCTTTGAAAAACTGAGCATATTGCCGCTACTGTGTAGGTATATATGAATTGTCTCAATTTGTTAAAAGAGCGTAGACATTCATTTAGGAACGCCTTAGATGTCAGTCCACGCAGCAAACGAGATCCCAATAAAATAGACGTACCTAATAGTCCTAAAATTAAATTTATTTCATAGGATGTTACGCTATGTGTACAAAAATTTTCAATAAAATTCACAATTATATAAAAAGGGCTCCATTAAGAGCTTTTAAAACAAAATTTAAATCCAACTTTTATATAAATTGCTCCCTGATCATTATTGTTATTCTATTAATGAATTCTTGATGTACAAATGAAGTATAATAAACAATTAGATATGGCCTTCGGCATAGGGCATACTATTATGGGATAATAAATTCTACATACAGATCGATGGTGTAGCAATGGGTTCTCCAGTCTCCCCTGTTGTCGCCGATATTTTCATGGAAGACTTCGAGGAGAAGGCTCTCACCAGAGCTGTGGCTATGCCGAAGATCTACAAACGGTACGTAGACGATACGTTTGCCGTCCTCCCCAAAAATAGTGTTTCTGCATTCCTAAATCATTTAAACTCTTTACATGATAAAATCCAATTTACTATGGAGTCTGAGGTCAATAAATCCTTAGCTTTCCTTGACATTCTAGTCATCAGAAATCCTGACAACTCTCTTGGTCATACTGTGTATAGGAAACCCACCCATACAGATAAATATCTCAATGGTAACTCCTATCACCATCCATGTCAGTTGGCTACCGTAGGCAAATCTTTGTTACAGAGAGCACACGGCATCTGTGACACTGACCACCTCGAGGAAGAGCTTCTGCATGTGAAACAAGTACTGCGAAGCAACAATCACGAACTCCCACGAATGCGTCACAAAAGCCGCCCCAAGCCTCCCACAGTTGAGCGACAACCTGCCATCTTACCATACATCAAGGGCATCACTGACAAAATTGGCAATATCTTAAGACGAGCTTCATTTAAAACTTACTTCAAGCCGCACAAGAAGATTAGCCAATTTTTAAGACCTGTCAAGAGCAATATCCTCCTACAAGATGCAGGTGTTTACAAGCTTGATTGTGAATGCGGGTTATCATACATTGGGCAAACAAAGAGGAGCATCGGTATCCGGATAAAAGAACACATAGCTGAACTGAAGAACAGACGCTCGACCAAGTCTGCAGTTTGTGAACATGTTCTGGACAAACCCAACCATTACATTCGATTTGATAATCCACAAATCCTCGCTAGAGAGACCCGCTCAATGCCAAGAATGTTACGCAAGGCTATTGAAATCAAGAAACACCCAAATTTCAATAGAGAAGATGGTTGGCAAGTACCACCGGCTTGGGATCCAGTCATTAAATTAATTAAATCCCAAGGCCAACGCAATACAGCAAGACCTCTGGACACCGTGAGCGAATACTGCATGCATAGGGAATGTTATGATTAAAAAAAATTCAGACGGTAGTTCAAATAATTTCTTAATAACTCAAGTGACAAATAAAATCAATTAGTCACCCCGTGACCACGTCCACTGCAAAGTGTTCGAAACATCGGGATATAAATAATGTTAAATATACGCGATTTAAACCGTTCAAAGTTGTTTAATTGCTATTTATACTGACCTACCAATTAATGTGCCACACATACAACAATGTACAATTTTCGTGTTGTGTTCTTTTTCTATTTTACAATGCAATTAATTATTAGTACCTATATCTTTATAACGAAGGACCTGAAATAAAATAATTGCCTACTAGTGGTAGCCCAGGTTGTGTTCAGCATAGCATCAGCATCAATCATTGGACACTGACGTTTCAATTACACAATGCAATCGCGAAGTCGTTGCACTGTAATTCGAATTCATTTAATTGTTATACGAACAGATTTACGATACTTTCGTAATGTGTTATCTTTTATCTTGTCTGCTATGATTTGTTTATATTCATTTTATTATAAAGGAGAGCGAGTCGCGTTTATATTAGATTGATACGCTAATATTTAATAAACTGATTTTCAAAATACAATATATTAATTTAATATAATTCATTTAATCTGTAGGTATACAGCTTATTCAACATTCGTGCATGGATTTAGATAAAATCAAAATCAACACCAAGTGAAATAAATATCAAGTCAAAATCAATTATTTTTTGCGTGTGAAGCTCGAGGTCTACAAGACCTATCCGAGACCGAGCTTCACATACGCTGCACCGGCATGGTACGCCCTAGTGCAGAAAACAAACAGACAAGCCCTGCAATCACAGCAGTCCCTGGCCCTGCGTACCATCGTCTGCTTCCCACGTTACCTGCGGAACGCCACGATCCAGAGGGACCTACACATGGAGAGCCTGGAAGAATTCATCGGTCACCTTGCCACAACTATGTTCGCCCGCGCTGATGCGTCGTGCCTCTTTCACATCAGTTTGATTTGATTCCTTATTTTAAATTATTTGCATTGAAAATATGATACAAAATAAATAAAATACATGAACTATACAGATTTTATTTCGAATTATATTCAGAGTTTAAAAAAAAATGGGTGAGGATCTTCGTTCCTGACGGAGGTCCCCTGAACGCACACGTTTTTTATTTAAAAAATCAAAGTAATTAGAAAGTAGTGTAATTAAGGCGTGTTAGAAATTCTTATTTAAAATTTTATGTCAACTTATTCCTGCCGTGCACGAATATATTCCTAGACTGCTAGTCTCTTATACTTTCCAATGCATTCCGTTGTTTAATAATTATAATCTATTACATTGCCCCTAAAATCTGATCAATGATTACTAAAATTGAAAATTGAGACCTTTAAAATCGATCAATTCGTATCCATTGTCATTAAAGAGCTCGTTCAGAGTCAATCAATCATTCAATTGTCGCGTACCATTCTCGGAATCTCCAATAAATCCATCGATAAAAAATGAAAACACGTTAAAATGACAATATGACAGTAATTGAGTGGCATTTATTGTAGTAATGATATCAGATGTGAAAGGGCGGGAACAATAATAAGATAAACATGTCGGGGCGGTACAACTGCATTGAGATTTGCACTGCGTCAATTTTAATTTCTGTTTTATAGAAAAGGAAAATTATTTTTATGAATAGTGTCAGCTATATTTTTTTTTGGAAAGAAGATGACAGACGAGCAGGCAGTTCTCCTGGTAATAAGTGGATACTGTCGCCCGTGGTCATGCGCGATACATGCCAACATCGGTCCAGAATAACAATATAGTGAATAATCAAATAAGGAGATAATTTCATCCCATTGTATTGTCTACCCAATGGGATGGGAGGGGATGGGACGGGAAATAAGTTCTGGCGTGTCTCATTCTCATCTGAAATATATGCTGTTAGAGGGTGTCACACTTGCGACTCGCTTTATTTTTCTTTTCACAAGATAATGTAGGTACCTAATTATATAATAGTATAGGTGTTTCTAGTAAACCATTATACGACAATGTTCAGATACAGCTTACCAACTCCGCTAAGAATTTGGGTGTTATATTTGATAGTAATCTGTCGTGGGGCTGTCACATCAATGAGATTAGCAAGAAGTTTCATTATTCTATGCACTCTCTGAAACGTTTTCAAAACTTTCTCCCTATTGAAACTAAGACTAATCTTGCTCAGACTCCTCTTCTTCCAATTATCGATTATGCTGATGGATGCTATCTAGATGCCACTAAAGAACTTCTGAAGCTTAAGCGTCTCCAATGAAGGAGCTCTACCCCAAGGTCGGATTTTTCATTAGGGACCCTAAACAACATAATATTGTATATTAAATCGCTACTACCCCACCTTTTACAAGGTAAAGACCTTTTTACAAGCTTTTTTATCTCCTCAGTCTATATTTTATTTTATAGTCCCAGCTAAAACTCAAGCTCCTCAGCGGCCGTTCGAGTGACCAGTAGAAGGTCTGAGAAATTTAGAAACAGGGAATTTCTTTAAAAGACAAGAGCTCGGAAGAGTCAATATTCTTCAGCGCACAGCCTGAATATACTTTTGCACCCTGTCGCTCGCATTAATATTGGCGCACTTTTTGGAACACGCGTTCTATATCCAGCCCATTTCAAATGCTGCGATTTGCAGAATCTGACCAGCGTTTCCTTATCATTCAAAGTATGTAACAATGTTACAGTAAATTTTTTGTACTTTGATTTTCAGTGACATATCTATGAACGCGCGAATCGCTCGCCCGCCATACTAGTTCTCAAATGACAGTACAATTCTGAACCCGCATGAGGGCGCACAACGCTATTACTATTGTCATCGTCTATTAGCGCTCGTGTTTAACAATTAACTAAATGAAGTTGCCCAATTGATTGTATCGGGGGTGTGACGTTTTGAATACTGGTGGGAATAAATCGTTTAATCTCTCTCTTGATATTAAGGAGATGTCAAGAAATCGACTAGTCGCAGAGATTGCACCCTTTGGAAATATTTTATTGTTACATCTCGATTACATTGTAATCGTAGTGCATATTGACTACATTGTAATTACATTGTAATCGTGGTGCATATTTACTACATTGTAATTACTTTTTAATCGTAGTGCATATTTACTACATTGTAATTACATTGTAATCGTAGTGCATATTTACTACATTGTAATTTCATTGTAATCGTGGTGCATATTTACTACATTGTAATTACATTGTAATCGTAGTGCATATTTACTACATTGTAATTACATTGTAATCGTAGTGCATATTTACTACATTGTAATTACATTGTAATCGTAGTGTATATTTACTCCATTGTAATTACATTGTAATCGTGGTGCATATTTACTACATTGTAATTACTACATTGTAATTACATTGTAATCGTAGTGCATATTTACTACATTGTAATTACATTGTAATCGTAGTGCATATTTACTACATTGTAATTACAAAATTACAATATATAAATGAAATATGTAGTTCGTCGGTGTTCGTTGGATGAGAAGAACCGAAACTAGTGTTTGATGGCCAGCTTTGGGAGAGGCCTTCACTATATCCAGCAGTATGGTAAGGTTACGAAGTTAATCGAGTTATGGTTCAGATTTATAAATAGGTTAACTTCATAAATGGGCCAAATTGGATCAGTAATGTCAAAACTAGGACGCTTTAATTTTTCAAAAAGTCCGACGACAACATTCAACGACACAGATAGATACTGTTAGATAAAACTAGTGAAAGTACAAGTTTTGTTTATTTTTTCTAAAACTTAGAGAAAATAGCGAAATCTACTTTTTCGTCAGGCGCATGCGCATGTCCTTGCTATGCCAACGGTGGCGAGTTCTATTCTGGTAGGACAAACATTTATTTGAAGGTAGATTTTTTGTGAATCTGACTGGTTTGTGTGTGTCTTTATTTATATTCACTCGTATGTGTTTTTTGACTCAACACACATGAAATACTTGTGTAGACCATTAATAGTGATGACAATTACTCGTATTCATTTATTACACTTGGTGCTAAATGGTTACTATGGATCCAGGGAGATTTGCAATACATGCCAAATGGAACAAAATATAAATACTCCATGTAATAAGTAATCCACGCGGTTTATGTCGATGGCTTAAGGATCACTTTCTATTTTAAATAGAAAACGAGTGATAAAAATCGTGTTTTCTTTTGAAACGTTTGTTGGAGACTAATTTTAACTTAAATGTAATGAATGAAAGATGTGTACATATAGGTATTTCAGTCCACTCAGTCTTTTTCAGTCTCTGACTCTCATAAATTGCCTTTTACTGTAGTATTTTAAAACAAGTGTTATTCCAGTACCGATTAATTAAACATTCAAACAGACCAGACGTTTGATTAATGGCATCATTGTATTTAAAATTGGAAGGAAAAACAAAAGCGCCGAATACGCGTTCGAAATTCGAATAATCGTAAATTCGTGTGTTTTCGTGGGCACGCGCCGATTGGAAACATCAAAGACACCGGCTTTATGCTTCAACGCTAATATGGCGACGACGATGTTGACAATTGAATTAGTGGAAATGTAGGTATTACTCTTATTATATCTTAATTATTTATTATTTTATATGTGCGTACAGGAATCGCTTTTTTCATACGTTTTTGGACAAAAATGTTTCGACAAAAGTTGTAGAGCTTTACGAGCCTCATCCAAAAACATACAGGCTTATAGTGTAACCGAATATATACCGAAACCATGAAACCTCGTGATTTCATTTTTCAAGTCCTTGATCAGTCCTGGATTTAAAAAAAAAATTGAAAATATTTTTTGCAAAACATTCATTTCTTTTGAGTTTCTACCAAAATTATTCATACAAAATTGTCTAACATAAGAAAGTAGAAAGTACCACCTATTGGAGAAGAAAAAAATGTCACGCGTCTCCCCAACAATCTTTATAAATTATAAAAATAGCACACTACTAACACAACAAATTAAAAAAAAATGATCTTCAATTTTACTTTCCACTCTTGCAGTATCGCGTCTATCGTTAATTTTAATCTGTGACACAGGCCACCGCGGTGTCGTGATAAACGTGACGGAAGTTCGCCCGTCGGCCATTGAAATGTCGTAGTTTGTAGAAATGGCCAGTAATAACTGAGTTCTAGTAATAAGACGATTCTATTAACATTACTTCAGATTTTGTTTCGAGCGGGATGAAACACCTGCCTGCTTTGCGAATGTGGACCCTTGATGTAGAAAAGATACATGTATATATCTGCAGGCATAGATACTGCAGACGAACTATAAGAAAGGTGGCGATTACAAATATGTATATCAACAATGGTGGTATTTAGTGATACACGGGGCTTTGTTAACTCGAAGAGCCCCTAAGACCACCACCGATCCCTAAAGCTAACTCTATTTGTTAATTTAAAAGTAGCATTGTTAGATACTTGCGAAATAGAAATCCGTTACACAGCAAACTCAGCAAACATTTTATTTTTTATAAACATTTAAAGATTTTATACCTTCTTGAGCTACTTAATTAATTACAGCTTTTAATTTCGTTTTTGCGTAAATACTATCACATGTTTACCCATTTAAAAAACTATTTATTAACCCATTTATTAACAATAAGATGTTGTGCCATAAACAGGTTAGTTTGTGACGCTTTCAATTTAGACATTGCTTTAAATTTTGAAAATATAATTAATTTTGATAAATACAATGAAAAATAGTAATACTGTAGTGAGCCGTGAGGGTATTACAGTGTTGTCCGTACGCGAGTCATTGCTAGCAGTCGATAACCATCACTGCAGTGCTGCACATGCTGAGTTGTAGCCCGTTAGAGCCATGGCAATACACAGCTTTGTGTTAAAGAGGCCTACTTGACATTATGTGTAATTGTTAATTGTGTATAGTGTTTCTTACCTGATACTAATACATTGCCTTCCTTCTTTCTTTATTTCTTTCTAATATTCAATATAATTATAAGCTTCCTTTTCCATTTATACGAGCATGATAAATGAATCCGTTTATACGACACAAAAAGGTGGATTAGAGTGATATGTAAGTTGTGTTATTAAGTGATATGATTGGGTAGTTTTAAGACTGTATACGAGTTTGAAGGCACTATAACAGATATAAGTATTTATGTTTATGGATCTGTGTAACATAAGCCCAGTAATGGGGGTTGGAAAGGCCCCGTAAAATCAAATTATTCCCCATGTTTATATAGGACGGTTGGGGGGTTAGTGTAAACACCCGGCCATTGTTCCAAAACATTCCGAATCACATCTTAATGTGTGTTTAATGTATTAATGAGTTAAGGCTGTGCTGGGACTGCAATAACTGTTCATGGGCTGCTGTAAGTAAATTTAGGTTTGCGCATTCATGTGTAACTTTGATTCAATATTGACATATACACATAGACCGAAATCATTAGAGATTTAATTGTTTAAATTCGTTTAAAGGTTTAGTGAAGATCAGTACTTAAATGAAGCTCTGCTTATATGAGATGCACGCCACTGTTCTTTTATACATTTTGCATGTTGATTCTTTAAGGCGGTGGCGTTGCACAGAAAAGATACTTATATCGACGGGTCCCACATACTCGTAGAGGCCAAAGCGTCTATCTGGCTTTTATTCCGATTTGTTCCTTTCGCGCTTTTTAATTTATTATAAGTTGAAGAATTCATTTTTTAACATTTCTGAGATTTTTTAATGAAGTATTCATATATTTATATGACTGTTGAACACAAGTTTTTAAAAAGTTCCACAACATCAATCAACTGTACTGAAAGGTAAGAATTTTAAGTTGGGCCCGTATACATAGGACCCATCGATATGCATAGAGTATTACCTAAGCATAAAACCATTAATTATGCTCATGTTTCTGAGTTGACAATTTTTTTTTTTTGTTTAAATGACTACTTTTTGACTCATGAACAGAAACCACAATGTCTGGCTTCGGGAAATTATCGATTATAATTATTACCTACACATAGGTTAATAAAGGCACGGCGAATTTCTTAACGGAATGAAATAAATTGTGGCCTTACATTAGAAAGAGTTTAAATTTATGTTAAATTCTTACATACGCCACATCGGTTCAGTAATTACAAAAAGTGCGACGAAGTAAAGTTTTCAAAAAAATTCTAAAGAAGTTTCATCGCCAAAAATGATATGGTCGTTGGCTCAAAAAACTCTACAGCTAATCTATACAAATTACAAGTGTTTTGAACATTTTTTTAACGAAACGCACGGAAAATAGCTCACCCGTCTGGTATGGACTTTTATTTATTTTTATCAAAAAATATATATCATATTTAACAGAATATAAAAACTATACATATTTAAAAAAACATAACCGTCATGCTTGATACGGAACCATTTTTAATCTCTTGTATCTATGTAGTAAATACCAACACCGTAAATCACTATTTCCTCAATGTGTGAGAAGAGATTAAATCTGTCGCAATGTCTAGTAAAAGTAGGCTTACAAACCTTCCATACGAACTTGCAGCCCTGGCATACGCCACCTGACTAAAGTCTATGCAAGACTACTAAAGAAACGTCACAAATAACGGAGTTAAGCATCCAGGACTAGGCTTACTGCAAAATAAAGAGAAGGGTCTGCTCTGCATGCCACCCACCTTTCAAAACATCTGCTTAAAAGCAATGTCTGATTTCGCAGATTCCCAGACACAAAAAATAGAAGAAATAATAAATGTACCTATTTTTTTATTGTATACAATTGATTTCGTCCCTATACCTACTTTAGCTAAACATCTACACTCTTTATTGTATACAATTGAGTTCGTCCCTATACCTACTTTAGCTAAACACCTACACTCTTTATTGTATACAATTGAGTTCGTCCCTATACCTACTTTAGCTAAACACCTACACTCTTTATTGTATACAATTGAGTTCGTCCCTATACCTATATTAGCTAAACACCTACACTCTTTATTGTATACAATTGAGTTCGTTCCTATACCTACTTCAGCTAAACACCTACATTCTTTATAACTAAGTAGAATATAAAGCGATCTTATAAATAAATGCCATAAGTGCCAACCTACGTTATATTCACTAATGAAATCGAATAGTATTTTATTGCTTAATAACAAATACGATAATAAAAGTCCGAGTTAAGGAGACAATTTCAATAAACGTAAACGCCTTCAGACCTTATTCGTGTTATTGTGGACTTGAGAGGATTTAGTAGTGTGGTGTAAGTTATAAGCACTACTTGTATTTTATTCCTTAGTGAGAATATTCGGCGTGTCCGCACTGAATAATGTAGAAGTAAGCAGCGCATTCACAGAAGTGCTAATAAATATATCAAACTAAGTTCGATAGAACTCGGTAGACCCACGACAATGTTGAGCAATTTTACGTTCGATTCGTTTGAAAGAACAGACAGTTATAAAGTTCCAAATATAAAATGACAACTTAGATTTGCAAGCGAAAATCGTATTTACGTTTTAAAAATGTCAAATTGAAACTCAACTTGAGTACATGCTCAACATTATCATTGGTCCAGTGTTCATAGACGTCAGTATCCGCATCTGATTACAATCAAACATGTGTGTTGCAATAGTTTTCCTATAAAAAAAATTAGTACATACTTTTGAGGGGGAGAGTGCACCCTTAAATCCAATTCTTTTTAATGCAGTGAGGTTGAATCGTTGCTTTATAGTGCACTTGTGACATTAATTATGACCTTTTTTAAAGATTCACTCACATTTTTTAGCCTAGAACAAGGGTCAATGCATTTATGATCAGGGAATACATTCGAACCGAGGTTTTAACTTGATATCCGATTAAATTACAAAATTTACTTTAAGTATGACGTTATCTGCAGTCGCCTTCCGTTCATGATTTGCACCACTCTATTCGTAGTGTGGGATGTTAGAAATATATACGATATTTTGATGTGATATTAATATTTATTTCTTGCAGGCGTCTGCAGAGTTTGTCACAAAACTAATTGACTTACATTACATTTTTTATGGATAAGTACCAGTAATGGAGATATTAAGCCCAAATCAAAATATTTATTTCGTAAGACCATAGGTAACAAATATGGTGTTACATTCTATACGGAGGCATCTGGACTATTATTAAAGCTTGAAATCATAATTCTAAAACTTCATGAACCTTTTATTGCATTCTTTAACTTTTACTGATTTTTCAATTGATAATTAAATTTTCGTAATACAATATGTCAGTTAACTCTGAATCATGAGCAGAATCCATAGATTCAGAAATAATTCGGATACAGCCTTTAAAACTCCTATATGTTCTGCCAAAATTAATCTTACATTTTAAAACTAATTCAATATTTACGCAATACAACATGCTCATAAAACAATAATGTTAATACAATGCAACCGGCCTCCTGCGCCTTTTCAAGCACATTGTTTCGTGCATGAGGGATGTAATGCCTTAAAATGCCACGTTCGCGAGTCCACACATTTAGAGGTGGTCTTCAGGGCTTGTGTCCTTCCTTAGTGGCCTTTGAAGACACCCACTAATTTACATATTTTTTTTTACATTCAACGAACAAGCAATTATTATTAGTGCTTAGGAGATTTCTACCAGCGAACCTGGGAGAGCGATAGGCGAGCAATGAGAGGGGCAGACATAGTGCGTACCTCTTACCTGGTGATAAGTAGATACAATTATTATTATATTATGAGACCTGGTGGTCTGCTCGTCTGCTACATTTTATTTAGTGCTAGCTGTTGCCCGCGACTTCGTTCGAGTGGTCTTCAATTTAATGCGATAATATAGAAACCTTCGCGCACGTCCGCGCGCACAACAACTCACCAAAGTTTCATCGCAATCGGATGAATGGTATAGGAACGCATACGAGACAAACAAACAAACATTCATTATTATATATATAGATACATTACTGATATATGAGTATGTTTCTTTATTTCTTTTATATGAGATTTATTTATTATTAGATTAATCCCTCATATTGAGATTGGTATTTTTGTATTTTACTTCCTTAAATAATTAACCATTAAAATATGTTCCGAGTGTTTCATACCGTTTGTTCCGAGTGTTTCATACCGTTTTGTTCCGTGTGTTTCATACCGTTTGTTCCGAATGTTTCATACCGTTCGTTTCGAGTGTTTCATACCGTTTGTTCCGAGTGTTTCATACCGTTTGTTCCGAGTGTTTCATACCGTTTGTTTCGAATGTTTCATACCGTTTTGTTCCGAGTGTTCTGGCTTTACGCATAGATCGTGTTCAAGGGATATTACTACTAAAAGTATGTGACGTACGTCATTTTTTGGTGTCATTTTATAGGTTTACTCAAAAGCTATCGATCTAGTATAAAAATATGTATGTTAATGTTATGTTTTGCAGAAAATTAAAAAAATAATGGATAATTTTTGTATTAAATTTCATAGTTGCTATTTTTTAGGTGTGCCTTGTCAATATTTTGGAATAAAATGTTTAATTATCCGATGGTATGTACCTTTATCTCTCGAATGATACCATTTTCATGATGTTCCTACTACCCCTATGTTCTTAGGATACTGTATTTTTCGTTAGTACATATCTTATGCAGCCGACTGAAAAATTAAAAATGTGTAAACACTATTAATTATAAGTTTACAACATTCACTAATATTTTCAGTAAAATATATTTTTTTTAAATGTTTCGATTTCCGAGTTTATTCTAATTACCTGATCAGAATCATTTTTTAACCTTAAGGGTTTTAATATTTTAAATTATCAATATTAAAATAAAAACAAAAAATCTGAGTACTTTTGACCGGTTTGTCAGAATAGTTCCGAGATAACATTTTTTTGCCTAGCGCTCGTCCACTAATAGATGCATCAGCGAAAGCTACCGATATCTATACTGCAACAACAACAACAGAAATATATACTTAGGTATATATTTCTACATTCAAAATCAAAGATCAATTTAAGATTGACTGTTTTAATCGAAATTAGAAGATCACGATCTGGAAATAGTGATATTTTAAAATAACCGTATTTAAGAGGTCGATGTCACCGTAAATCTTACGCAAAAACATTAGGTTGATTGTAATTTTATATCGACAGTGTGGTCGGCGGCGCTGCTGAACTTAAAACAAATTATTGGCAAAAACATCGGTTTTACCACCCACTGTCCATCACAATGGAGCATTATTAGAGGCGTGGCGAAAAAGGCAGACCATAATTACTAAGTTATTACCGGCACATTTTTTCACAAACCCCGGATTCCTTTGATGTAGAGTTTTGGTAGTTGTATAAAAAACTGACCGTTTCGTTCCACTCTAAGGAGCTTATGGCTGTATATAACACAAATTATTACGCGTGTCCAATCGACTCTATGAGGATTCCACGTCCTACAAAAGGGATTTGAAAAATCGTTTGACTATTAATGTTCAACTTAAATCTTTTAAAACGACTACAAGTGATGCAGTTAAACTTATAGTAACTTAACTATCAAATGAGAAAATTATACGAATATTAATTCTAACTAAAAGGACATTAGTAAAGGATGCTTTCGTGAATACGATACGATCAATACGACTGTGACTTAAATTCTTTTAAGAGCACTGTTCGTTCGACAACTGTTTGTTTGTTCGTATCCACGACGATCCACTGCAGTACACAGCCCTCCTCTTTCCAATTATGGGTGATTGTGCTCTTAATTTACATTCTGGGGAATTAACTATTTTGGATATTTGCGAATTGGAAATTTCTTGCCTTTGTTTTATAATTTTTAACGTTTAATTCTTATATCGTCATAATTTCTATAGCCAATGTAGTGTAGCCCTTATACATTAATGTTAAGGAAGCTAGTTAGGGTAGTTTAGCAGCGGGTAGAGAGGCTAATGGTATGCTATACCTATATGTATGGTGTATATTAATGAGATAGTTTAGATTAATAGCCAATTTTTATTAGTAATCAGACATAGAAAGTTCTAAATATTATACAAAATTACAAAACCTGACACCGTTGAACCAATCGTAACGTCTGTAGCAGGTCTAAACGACAAGTCACCGTCGCATATAAAAAGCATTGACACTAAAAAATAATTGTACATAGATAATTCAAACGTAATACAGTTCGTGAGTCACGCTTACAGAACTCCTAAATATGTATGAAGGCATTAAAATAATGCAGAGAAAGGGTAAAGTGAGATATGTCGGCTCGAGTTATTTAAATGAAACAAGGTTCGACCTTCCGTTTGTCTGGTCATCGGCGTATTAGCATGAAACACGGGAACAGTGACGTTATAGACATTTTTCTTTGTTAACAATTTGTTGAAACGGCATTTTTTGGTTTGTTAACGTTTCCGTTTGAAAGTATTTTAATTAAATCAGTTTTTGTTTTGAAAGTGTATGTAGACTCGTAAATTGTAATTATCTTAGAAATCTTGATTTAACATTTGAGATTTTCACGGTTTTCACACATAATTATTTATTCAAACGGGTCTCAACGCATAAGTTCTCTTTTTGGCGGGAACTCGACGAGTGAAGTTGAGTTTTTTTTAATATGTGTATTAGGCGTTTTGTGGTTTAAGAGTGATAGTTTAATATATTTAAGAGTGTTTATTTTTTTATGGACGAAGGTGGCAGACGAGCATACAGTCCACCTGATGGTAAGTGGATACTGTAGCCCGTAGACATCCGTGATACATGCCAAAATTAGTCCAAAATGACAAACGTTGGCACGCCCCCGGACGTGCTGCCTACCTTTGGATATACGAATGGATTCGGAGAAAGGGTTGGGGAAATCGGGAGGGATAGGACGGGAATGGGCTCTGGCACATCTCACTCACTACCGAAACACGTACGTACATTAGGGAAATAAGATAAAGTGGGAAATGCAGTACATTTCAAGGTAGTCTTCTGTGAGAGAGGGGTAACGTGGCCAGTCGAGTGCGCCCAGCGGCTGTTGGATTGCAGCGTGCACTCTCCCCCTTGCAAATGTCGTGGGATTCCAAGGAGTACTCTTTTGTCCTAAACCTACTATTTTTACTGAGGGATTCCTGACTTACTTCGATGGGACTGGACATTGACAGGATACGTTTTAGACTTTGAAATTGTTTATTATGAAGAAAACTTGACACTGGCAGAATGTGCTGATTGCTTCATTGTGATTTATGAAAAATAAAATGCTGGACGCATTTCTGAAACGTTTCGTTTCGTTGGGTTGCACCAACCATGCTCACGAGCTGACTGAAGAGGCGGGTGTCCACGTCGGAAATTGCGAGCAGTTTGATCAACTACCCGTATTTGGTCTTCATAGTCCGGAAAGTTGCGGCACACAGCACTCACAATATGTGAAGTAGTGTCAGACTGAAATGAAACCCAAATCTATTAAATTTATTAATCACCGAATTCCATGTCACAAACAATTTATATCCATCTTCTCGATTGATTTTTTTTATGTTTCCATTGCTTCACGCACAATCCCGGAGAAATAGTGGCGATCAGTGGAGAGGATTTTTGGACTATAGAGTTTTATCCAGTGATTGATACAGGCATCGAGTACAAGATCCGATATCGCCGATTCATTCGTCTGAGATAAAAATACGCGTAGAATTTCGTTTAATTATGTAGATAAATATCTTGATTTACTTCTATATGAAAATGATATTTTCAGTTTTTACAAAAACATTTTTAATTATAAAGCGCTAAGAAACTACACCACCTCTAAAAGAGTGGACGACTCGCCAACCCGCTTGGCAAGTGTAGCGTTTTAAGAGTGCATGATGATGTCCATGTCCAGCAGTGGGTTTTTGAAACGGCTGGCTGCATGTGACATTATCTGAGAAAAGGGATCTTTTCGTGACTTCTAGTTTCCCAAATACGAAGGCTAGAGAGATCTTAAAAATTAAAATAAACATCGTTTTATCTTAAAAATCAGATGTTAGAGTATATTTGTGTTTAAACAGTATCTTGAAACAACGAAATTTTATGTTGGAAAATCTTAGCTAGACTCAATAAATCAATGTCAACAATAAGGTCTATTTGCTCAGGTTACGTCTCTTATAGCTTGTAAGTTTGATGGAATTAACACATATTATGGGATGAAATAAAATATTTATGACGGCAATATAACCCAACGTTGATAAAAAATAACAAAAAGAAATATAAATAACAATGCCATTTTAATATTACCGTCACGAATTCTCATTCCCACAATAATGTAAATAACAAGAAGGTATGAAAACTGATATCGGAGGTAAAGCCATCGTGAAAGCCCAATAGCAGATAAAGGTTCAAAATGCTATAAATATGTTGACCGAATACTCCCACACAGCCACCAATAAGGCTTGTGTGGGAGCCGTGTTGATTCTAAACGATTAAGTTAGTAGGTAAGTGTTTTTATGTACATTAATGTGATTAAGATGTACACTCGATTAGAGTGAGAAACCTTAGTGAAAGGAGGTGGCAGACGAGTAGACTTGTTGCTAAGTGGATACTGTCGCCCATGGAAATCCATGATACCTACATGTTAACAATTAGTCCAGACTCCAGAATCATAAACGATGGCATGCGCGCCTGCCTTTAGAGATTTAGGAACGGATTTAGAGATAAAGGGTTGGGGTGAAATGGAATGGATTCTGGCATATCTGTCGCTACCGAAATAAGTACGTACGTTGGGGAAATAGGATAAAGGGGGAAATGCAGTAGCTACATTTAACGATAATTTTAAGGGGTAACTTGGCCGGTACAGGGCATCCAGCGCACCTTGCAGCCTATAGGTTAGATTCCGAAGACATAGTACATATTGTAGAGATAAATATATCGACTGGCCACATTCAAATTTGGCAAAAGAATCCAGTAGATTCGTAAATTAATACGCCGATGATAGGCGCCTGTTGGAAAGGTAGATTTCACTATTTTTTGTTTCCGGTCCAAATGTTAGATAAAAATTGAGTCAAAGTGCGGGGCATTTGTTGGAGAGAACTTGAAATTTAGGAAAGAAAATACGAGAAGAAATGGAATCGCAGAATCCTTTTTGAAGGTTTGAATTAGCGGCCTACTCGTAACAATACTCGGAAGGGTATTGTTACAATGTACTCGTATGGAGGACAGTTCGATTCCTGACTTTGGAATATTAGCCTTATGAATATATAATTAGGTTTGCTGGATGGTAAAAGAAACATTAGTTAAGTTAACATTAGTTAACATTTGTTAGTTAACTTTAACAATTTTTTTAATAAGTAACAGTTTCGCTAATGATTCTTAATTATTCTTGATTCTTAATTTATACCCAAAGAAAATGGCAGATCAGTCTCTACCGTGATAAATGTCAACATCAGTCAAACTGATAAACTTTAGAACCCCACGGACTCACCGACCACCTGTGAATATTTAAGACTAGATTAGGAAAAGGATTGATTGGGAACGAAAGGGAATAAGGCGTTTAACAGATTGAGAGATTTTTCTCATCCCATGACACTTTCTACTAGATGGGATTGGAACAGAGGAATTGGGGAGTAGGGAGTAGATTGAGACTTTCCGACTTTCCGTATTAAAGACTTTCCGTATCCCATCACACTTTTCATTTGATGGCGTGGGATTCTACTCATATAAGTAAATAATTGAGACGAATACCGATATAAAAGTAATCAAACTAATCCAGAATCGAAATGTTTCAATAATCCTTTCACATTTTTCAGTAATCAATACATGTTACGCAAGCTAAAAATATTCTACCTCAGTCCAAATTGTCGAACCCGAAAGTAGAACGATCGATCATTAAGTTCTCAGTAACCATTAAGAGTTAAAACAAAACTTTTGTTTTGTTTTAAAACAAAACAAATTTTATTCCAAAAATTGTGCTCTTTAATTAAAAACGTGAATCAGTAAGACGTCGATTTAGTTCTATTAGTAAGGAAAAAAGAGTCCGAAAAAAATACGAGAAGTCAGAATTTAACAAGAAATGGTATCTATGTAAATTAACATAACATTATATTGAAAGTAATTAATATAAATTATAAATTAACATAAATAGGAAAGGTGACATAAATAGATATTAACATAAATAGATTGTCAGGGGGAAAGTGCACACTGCAATCCAACAGTCGCTGGGCGCGCTCAACTGGCCACGTTACCCCTCTCTCACAGAATACTATCTTGAAATGTACTGCATTTCCCACTTTATCTTATTTCCCTAAAGTACGTACGTGTTTCGATAGTAAGTGAGGTGTGCCAGAGCCCATTCCCACCTATCCCTCCCCATTTTCCGAACCCTTTCTCCAAATCCATTCCTAAATCTCCAAAAGGTAGGCAGCGTATCCGGGAGCGTGCTAACGTTTGTCATTTTGGACTAATGTTGGCATGTATCGCGAATGTCTACGGGCGACAGTATCCACTTACCATCAGGTGGACTGTATGTATGTACTGTATGTATCTAGAAAAAGATAGAAAACAAAATTCATTTGCAATACTGACTTTATATAATTTAGCTAACAATTTATATATGTATTTTTACATTTATTACGAGTATTTATAATTTATTTAGTTAACATGTCTGAAATTGTACACTTTTGTTTTGTAATTTTTATAATGTTTGAAATTGAACTTTTAATGCTTTCAAACACATTTGTCTGTTACACAAGCAGAATACCATGATACCATGTTTAATAATTATTAGACCTGTAAAATTAGTATGCTTGCAAAATAAATTATTATTATTAAAAAAAAATTAGTTAAATTGATTTGTAAGAATCCTATATCCTGAAACAAGAAGAAATAGGTAAGTAAATATCAACAAAAGTATTAATTTATAATGAATCGGTACTTTTGTATAATTTAGGATGTCATTCTAATAACAGCCGCTTCAATGGCTATAGCATTCCATTTAAAATAATGTGGTAAAGATAAAAGAATATATTGAGAATTAATGAGCAAACAGTATCAGAAGCTATATCTGGCAGTGTATTAATGGATTCTCATTCTACAGTTGATACTTCTAACTTAATGATGGACACAAATAAATCGTCAAATTAAAGCCCTTTAAACTTTACTGCCCTTGTTGATGCGTTCAACGCCTTCAGAATTGTCGTTAATGAGACAACAGGTTTACGGTGTTCTGGAAATTATGATACTACAACAGCGGCTTAGAAAATGTTTGACAGTTAGATTTAGATAGGCGCGTTTGGAGAATTTTAATGGCGAGTCAGTAGATAGCTAGCTACTTGGAAGCGTTGTGTGGTGTTTTGAAAACGTAGGGTGAGAATATTTTAAGTGGCGTATGATGATGTCAACTGTGACGGTGGCACATAAAGTGTCTTCCTTATTTATAAACGTAGAGTCTATAATAACGAATGACACAATGAAAATTGATTAATTTGCATAAATAAGGTACATATACGTATATGACCTTATTAGAACAGTTACGGGAATACAAAGAACAACGAGGAAACGATTTTGACAGGTGGGACGTACATCACAATTACAGTCTATAAAAAAAAAGTGGTCGAATTACCTCACTATCGTAAATTGTCGTAAAATGTACTGACGTATTTTGAGAATGGGTATGAGTTATCGGAGCCCGTTTTTCTTCTTATCCTGTTCCATTTAATTGAGATTAAATGGATCAGGATGAAAAGAAAGACGGGCTCTGACGCGGCATGGAATGGAATGGAATTTAATGGTATGAGATTCGATAGGATGAGTCCTATCCAATCTCATACCCTTAAATTGTATTCCATTCCATGCCATGTAATGGAGAGTATAATGGGATATTGCCATGTACCTCAGATGTCCATAACAGTATCCGTTTACAATCAGACGGAGTGTCTGCCCGTTCTCCCAGCTTCCATTTATTTACTATTTCCCGCTGTTCCAATTTCTATGCCTTTAAATTCTCTCGGGGCCTGCTGTGAAGTCATTAAATAAACCTAGAAAGGTCTTCACCGACGTAATAATAAAATTCCCGGCATTTATTTGCGAAATTTTCTCGTTCATTGCACTTAATTTAATTAAATGCATCCAGTTGTTGCAATGACCACTAAATTAGCTTCAAGAGGCGACACACGCCACTGTAACATACATTTTATTATGTGGAATCCAGTCTTGGTAAACTTGCCTGTTCCTAAACGAATGGAGTATTGTAAATATTTACTAAGTACGTTTAGCTTCTTGAAATTTATGATCATCGTAAAATGCAATCTCAGTGTGATAGCATGGCTGATTCCCCCGGTGGCCTCTTTACGTAAATTGATATAGGTACGCGACAAAGTTTAGTTCTTAAATTTATCGCGGCGCTTAAATCTACATTGTATTTTATGTCCGTCAGTGCACCGATTCCACTGACAAATTGGATTCCACAGGGTTCAAGTTTTATTCGAGTTACATAATATGTGGATGCTCTTAAATAAATACTACTGGTATGATGGACTTATAGAGAAGTATGATAAAATCTAAGGGGATTTGTTGTTCTTGAAGTATATATAATACGGTGTGTTAATTTATATTGGAAAAGTAACATAGAAACATATGAATATAAATCTGAATCACTTTTCGAAAGGGTAAAATATTGTTTCGTAAAGAATAATCAAGTACTTATTGTATCTTTTCGAATTTTTAATCACACTGAAAATTCTCCAATTCCCTGAAATTCTTTTTGTATTCCCCAAACATTATACTCCTGGGTTGTAACGATGATATTCATAGATTCACTTCAGGACAATTGTCAGTCGTAGAAGTCTATACTCTTCCGGTGTAGGTGAGTGATTTTCTAAAAGACTCATTCTGCATCTCGCCATTTTGTAACATTCGCACAGTAGGAGTTCACCACGAATTTTTCACCTCATTACACGCTCTACAGGTATTGTGATCTGGCAACTAAAACATACTTGTAGAGTTGGAGACTTGTAGCGAAGTGACGTCTAAATACTTAGCTTAGATTCCAAGTTCTCTTGTGTTACAGATTAGCAATCTATACAGGCAATTCCATTGAATATTCTCAATTTGCTTACTATTAGTAAAAATTATGTAATTGAAAATGAAAGTAAATAAGCGCTAATTAAGAGGTTCCGTTGCAGAAATGATAGTGTTTAAAAAAAACGCGAGACCGTGACGTTCATATCAAGAATTTTTTCATCGAAATAAGAAAAAGGCTGTAAATACCGCGAATAAAGATTGATGAAGAATCAATCGCTTCGTGTCCCGCAGATAAAGGCAACGTCCGCGCAATCAATTTTAATCTGGGAACTGTACACGTGGCTACATACCTCTCGCTTCAACTCACGAGGAAGAGAATAAGTTGGTGAGGGACAGCGACATCAATAAGCTTGTATCGGTTTTGATGTAGGTGCCATTACGGCGATGACGCCGGCCTACTTACGGAATTAAAGTCTGCTAAGGAAGATTGAGTGGGGGACCTTATCTGCCAAGACAATGATGTAAGCGAAAACATTGATGGATATTGGGGCGTAAAAAATTAAAACGACACGAATAATAAAGACGATGAATTAGCAATTTTTAATCCTTATAAGCTTTTCAAGATGATATTAGGTATGTCTGTACTTATAAACTGCAGTAATTCGTGTGTTTTAAAATTTTCAAAATGCGCACAAAACAAACATACATGTCTGTCTCTCAATTGCTTTATATAGGCCTCTTCCAAAACTCGTCATTACACACAATCTTTGGCCCTTCTGCTATCGTCGAACTTCTTCAACTTATTTCGGTATATAAATATTCTAACTTAAATTTTCATTTTTCAAGATTGTGCTTAAATTGAAACATCAAAATTTTAAAAAAATGTGATCTTTTTAAGATGTTATTTTCAATATTTAGCAAACTAGAATCGAAAATAAGGTCCATTTTCGCAGATAATGCCAAATAATATATAATACAATCTTACTTCTGTTTCCAACACACGTAGAAGTTAATATATTTAGAAATGTAGGAAGATATAAATCTATTCCTGTCTCGCTTTCCAAAGACTTAGCAGTACAAATAGCAGTGTTAAGAATTGAAAATCAGAAATTTGTCGCACAATTTGTCAGAAAGCATATATATTAAAGTAACGAGCCAGCAATAAATTACTTGGCTTATAAATCTATCTGGATTAAAATCGCTTTGTAGTTGGAAACCAGTTACAGAGTATTTGCTCTCACTATTGATGTGCCAGGGTATATGATTGATGATGCATTACCAGCCACGCATTAAGATCTATTACCTGTTTGTGTTGAAACTTGCAGTGAATCTTGACTACTAATAATTAAAAGCAATAACTGAATGTTGCAAGTATCAAAGCTGGTAAGTTGGAGTTTTTTTGCATCGTGTTGTTGAAGACCACTCTCCTGATGATGCATATTACTTTGTTTGTCATTGATATTAAATTTTACATTTAATTTTATCCTTAATTTAAGACCGTATGGTGTCAGCTGGATGCAGGTCGCTGCCGATAGGTCTAAATGGCGGACAATGGGGGAGGCCTATGTCCAGCAGTGGACGTCCAAGGGCTGAGATGATGATGATGATGATGGTGTCAGCCGGTTTTAGAATAGCACTATCAGCTCCCTATGGATCAATGGATCATCTATGGATCAAAGGCAGTCGTGAAGGTGACTAGAGGATAATAAAGTGCCTAACAAGAGCCGCGAGGAACAACTGCCTACGCCAGCGCGGTGTTTAAGGCCATTCGTCCCTGAGGCACAAGATAATGTGCATGAGGAGATCCATGTTTAGCAGCAGTCGATTGGGTCGCTTATGGTTACTTAGTTAAAGACAGTCTTTCTATTGGGACAATGACTACCCAAGAATTAAGAATTTAAGATACCGAGGTGAGACAATATTGACATGCGTTGTCATTTCCAGTAGTTAAATATTCTGTATCAAAGACAAGTCTGTCATTAATGTGAAATCCTCTGATAATTTCCCATGCATTATAAAATACCTTCTATATGCAAATTAAAAGCCTGCGGCGATCCTGGCTTCCTATCGGTTACTTTGAGTTGCAGCCTGTTATAAAACTGCGTTTACACACCGGCCCCTGAGAAACAACAGATGGTTTTAATACGTCGATGTAGAAAAGAAAAAAAAATTGAGCGCTGGTAATGGAGAAGGCGAATTATTCTTAACAAATATTGTTTAATTAATAGTTATTTAATATTATAAATAACTAGTATTATAAAATAACTAATATTCCGCTGTCCTTCGGTAAAAAGGCACGAGTGTACTTTGATGACATTCGAGAAAAATGCAAAACAATATGGGTATTAATTTTCATTAAATTAAAATCAACCTAGAAACTTGGTGTTTTCGATAAAACAAAGGACATAAATATTGTTTATTGTATTTATTTATTATTTTATTTATGGAATGATGGTGGCAAACCGGCTGACAGTGCACCTGATGGTAAGTGGATATTGTCGCCCTTGAACATCGGCGATACGTGCCAACATGAATATAGACAAACATACTTTGCCTCTGGATGCGCTGCCTACCTTTGGAGATTTAGAGGAATGGAGAAAGGGTTGGTAAAATAGGATGGGATGGGAATGGACTCTGACATATCTCACTCACTTCCGAAACACGTACTTATATTGGGGAAATTGGTTAAAATGCTACATGTATTTCAATTTAGTTGTTTGTGGGGGGTAACATGGCCAGTTGAGTGCGCCCAGCAGCTGTGGGATACAACGAGCACCCCCCCCCCCCCCTCCAAAACTCTCTATGTTTATTATTCATTTCAGAGTATAATGGTACTTATACTTTCGTATAAATGTTACCAACGTCATTTCTTCTTCGATTATCAAGACAGAGTTAAATATAAACTCAAAGGCAATACTGTTTATATTAGGTGCTTACCTATGAAATGATCGATTTGTATGAGAAACTGATTTTTTTTTGTTATTATTTTTATTACGTTAGTCGAAATATTGTTCCATATTATCTGCACAGATTCGCCATCTCACGGGCAGTTGGTTGCTGCCGCTCCTGTATAAGTCTCGTGGTATCAATGAATTCTTCAGAAGCCTCAATCATAGCTACTTCAGAAACATTTTTTTTTCCTTGAGAACTGTGAGGGCGGGGGTTGTCATGAAGAAGAAGTGGAGATGAGCGATTAACCAAACGTGGTTGTTTTGTTGCCAGCTTTTCCATCATCGTCTGCAGCTCCTTACAGTACACATCTGCATCAATCGTTTGGTCAGCTCGCAAGAAACTGTAGTGGACAATACCGGCACTGGACCACCAAGCTGATACTGGTAGCTTTTTCTTAGTTATCTTGCGTTTTGGACATCGTTGGGCTGCAACTCCTGGATCCAACCACTGATAAGAACGTTTGCAGTTATCGTACAGGATTCTTTTATCATTACAAGTCACGATGCGATTCAAAATTCCTTGGTTTTTGTGACGGTTCAATAACACAGTGCAAACTTCGAGGCGTTGTTGTCGCTGACGTTCGTTCAGTTCATACGGTACTGACTTTTCGAGCTTCTTTATTTTGCCGATTTGACGCAGATGAACCAACATTCTTTTATCACTAACATCAAACTCTGCTGCTAACTCAGCTGTACTTTGAGATGGATCTGCTTCCACTATAGCCTTTAATTTAATTTAATGTCAATGAATTGATTGAGGAGATCAGCAATATTAGAGTAGGATGGTACGTTAATGACGTTCTGATGAACAACCTTAGTTACGCCGACGATATGGTGCTGCTGAGCCCTCGCTCAGAGGGCTACGACAGTAAATCTGGCATATGCAATATGCGACAGCAATATGCTGGCTAGGCAATTCGCTCACTGCTTGACGGACGTCCAGGTGACGCTGTTCAAAACGTATTACCAGGCGTTTTTTAAATATCTTTAATTTAAAAAAAGTTAAATTTAAATTATCTAATAAGTAAATAAGTGCGTAAGTATTCTTCATTGTACGCCACAGACAAAAACACAACATAATACAATAACAAAATAGTATACACAAGAGCGGTCTTATCGCTGATAGTGATCTCTTCCAGACAAACTTTGTTGATAAAAATAACTGCCAGGTTGTGTACTTTCATAGAAAGTTAAGCAATTACGAAATTGCTAATTAATTTATTCAGTGAATGAATTAATTAGTTAATACTTCATTTTCTAATATGTCCCCATAACATAAGAAAAACCTTTAAACCCACATTGGATGGCTTCGTTTCGAGCTTCATCACATCCAACCAATGTTTCATCAGATTTCATCCAGGCAATACAAAATGGGCGCTGCCAACTTATTAATATTATAATACCCTATAGTGGTTGTGTTTTCATGTTAGTAGGCGGGGATCCCACGTGATTCGTTCTAACGTGCGCTTTCAGTATAAACCCTGTCAACATTTTTTAAGTTTCTGATATACCCACGAAAACAAAACTGAGGTTGTTATCTTAATCTCACAAAATAACTACTGCGATACATGGATGAGTCTTGAGACCTATGTTTATTAGGAGGTGTTGGGCCATAACGCTCTTCAACAGGCGGGCTTAATGCGAATTGGTGCGTGTTACACGTGTCTTGTTTGATTTTTGATTTTCGAGTACGCGCGTCTTCTTAAGATGTTACTCTTCATGACCTAACTATTAATCCAAACTGTCAGCGTATGTTTCTCTATTGCTAGATATAGGCCTATCATAAGGTACTCGCCACCACACACGATCTTCCGCTCTTTACATTTAGTCACTTTCGGTAAAAGTCTTCAAATCGTCGTTCCATCTGATGGAAGTGCGCTCCTAACTAGAAACGAAAAATAGTGGTACGCACAGATGATTAGAGTTCCTGAAATTACAAGTACACGAATGTGATTCGACAATAGGAATCAATAGCCCTACCTAGTGATGCTTGAAAAATCCTTACTTCAGTAGAAACACGTTGGTATGTCACCAACTTTACAGTGATAATATAAAAAAAAAATTAGATCGATTCATTGGGATCCAATTGCAGTAAATCCCACAACGCGAGTAAATTGAATATGTCGGACCCCGCCTATTACCTGTACCTCGTTACACGATATCGAATATTGAACGACTATACAATATGTGTTGTTTTGTGATAAGGTTTAGAAAAATACAGGCCCCTTTCGTTGTTTATTATCTGGACTTATGTTGCCGGTTAACTTTAGCTCAACCTCATCAGAAGGAGGTCAGAAGCATATTTGCAAATTCTTTTACAGCTCGATATTAAATTATTCGACAGATGACGCTAACAGCTAAAATTATGCTTGAATAGTACAGTAGTAATATAGTTATATACTACATTTCCATTCACATCCTATACCATCCCTCTCCATTTTCCTAACCTTCTCTACAAATCTAATACCAAATTTCCAAAACTAGACAGCGCGAGTGCATCCGGAGGCGTGCCAGCATTTGTGGCCCTAAAATGGTGTTGGCATGTAACGCGATTTCCCATGGATGGCAGTGGCCATTTGCCACTAGATGGACTGTCTGCTTGTCTACCACTGTCACCTTCTTTCCATATAAAAAAGTTTTTTAGTTCAAATTCAAATCCAATTAATTATTTGTGAACTAATCAGTTCTGCCGTTGGGCGTATAATTACAACAATATGGTTACACAGTTCGACTATCGATGCAATGTGTTACAAAACTAAATTATTTTATCGTTAAATTGGAAATATCATGAAATTTTAAGAAAGTTATAAAAATAGAATATTGTTTTATAAATATGTCATTTAAATGGATGTTATTAAAGAGCCGAATATAAATCATAATCATGTTCTTGCCAAGATTATTCGATTCGGTACAGTTATTAGTTATTGTTGTTGCAGTTCGGATATTGTACGCTGCATCGTTGGACCAAACTGTCCTATGTGATTTATGAAAATCACAGGCGAGTCACATGTAATCCATATTAGTTGCTTAAATTAAAATGATCTAAAGAAATGATTTAAATAATCTAATAATCTAAAATATTGGTGACGAAAGTACAAAAGTATAGTGTAAATTTATATCACTTACACTTCAAACTAGAATGTTTATTTATAAAATATATTATTACAGTGTCATTCTAAACAGGACTCATTAAAAAGTCAATTTGCGCCCCGCGTTTTAAGCTGTAACTTAATAATCTTAAGGCATTTAAAAGGAGGCGAAACAAATTGCTCATAATACCGCAACTAGATAACCGGGAGAGATTTACTTTAATTACAGCGATTATATCTATGTTACAACGCTAAATTACAGGGAGCTATTCGCGCGAGCTATTAAAATTAACACGATAAAATAATTGTTGATTCATAGACTAATGAAATTTGTTGACATCAAGATTTATGGTTTTGTTTTATTATTATGTTTATGCTATTGTCATGCTGCATTTGCTGAGGATACAGTTAATCAGACAATAAACGTATTTAATGTCAAATAAATACGCGAAAACAAATGAAAGAAATTTAGCACAAAACATAGCTTCACCGAATCTTCATTTTTTATATCAGTATATATCAGTTTGGTGTCATCAATAGCTTGTGAAGTAATAATCATTTTGGAAGCCAATTAAAAATCAATAATATGTAAGTCATTTTTCTCTTACTGTCGTTTTTTCCAAAGATTTTTTGTTTTATAGAAAGAAGGTGGCCGCCCATAGACTGTCGCCCATACCTAGACATCCGCGATACATGCCAACATTAGTCCAAAATGACAAACTTTGGCGCGCCCTCGGATGCGCTACCTACCTTTATTGATGAAAGAATGGATTTGGAGAAAGGGTTGGGGACGTGGGAAGGGATACGATGGGAATGGGCTCTGGCATATCTCACTCACTACCGAAACACGTACACATACATTGGGGAATATGATAAAGTGGGAAATGCAGTACATTTCAAGGTTGTATTCTGTGAGAGAGGGGTAACGAGGCCAATCAAGTGCGCCCGGCGGCTGTTGGATTGCACTCTCCCCCTCCACCTTTGGTACTTTGATACCTTTGGAAAAACTTATGTTATTAAACTTTGTATATGTAGTACATAAGGACATAGTGCTACATAGTTTTACATATGTAATACACAGTACATACACATAAATGTTTACCTGATTACGAAGAAAATCTAAATTTATATTTCCAGTACCAATATTGTTCAAAGAGATTTCATTGTTAGCTACAAACGTGTCGATCAACCCATCACACATTATCTGAACCCATTTGTCAGGTGAGCTAATTGCTATCGTTCAAGTATCGTTATCTTTCACGTTGCTCCTAATAACCGTAGTGTCGCCTTATATTATACCGTGAGACTTGATAAGATATAACAGCATCCTGTTTTGTCATACGTACAGATTTATCTACTACATTTTATAATCTCTGGCAGCTACCAAGTAGTTTAGTTACGCGATATCTGATTCTATGTAGGTGGTTGCCTGTCAGTTTACTAGTAAACTAGTAGTCAGAATGTCAGAACACAGCGGGCTTGATTGGCTTGCAATGTTACAGGAAACTGAAACAGACATGGAGGTTAATTCAGAACCATTTTATAATTGTAATAATTTAAATTTCATTGTTTAATTTCATTAACTATATAAAGTAGTTTGACTAGTGAATATTTATACAGCACTAGCTGTACCCGGCAGACGTTGTCCTGCCTGTGTATATTTATTTAACTCTGTATATAAAATCACTAATTATTCTGTTTTGCCGTCGATATGATTTTTGCGATCGGTTGAACGGTATAGAAGTTGATGTGCTGCAGCGCCATCTAGTGGCCAGTTACAACAAAGTGGATAGCATAAAAACCTTCTCTATGAAAAAATACTTATATGTGCCGTCTTTCATGGTGATCGGTCAAACGGTGTCGAAGTCTATTAATTTAAAATATACCAACATCCATTTAGATATAGATAGCTATAGATAGATGCAAAATAAATAGTAGTCAAGCTGGAAACTGTCGATAGCCCTACGACCTATCATAGGATGACCGCAATTACCTAGGAGACGCGTCCAAAATTAATAATTTAATTTTAATTTTAGAGGAGCTACAGTAATTTCAAGTACAAGTAATTTCAATAACAGTTCAAGTAGTGTTCAAATATATTGTTATGAATTATTAAATCAAAGATTGCTAACAGTGCTGGAAGGGCCGGCAAAACTGACCTAATTGGATAGCTTTCCGGTTAGCGGTTACAAAGAAACAATATAGTGCTATAATTTTAATTCAGACATTTTTTTTAATAATTTAGTTACTGAGATTAGTACGAAAATAACCAGGAAAAGTAGATATGAAACTTTACAAGATCAAACTATCAATAACTTAATATAAAAAGAAACGTTTTTTAAAACAAGCTTTTATTCAAGCCATGTACTAAAACGAATGACATAAGTTTACATTGAATTATTTGTTCTCAAAAAGCTTGTTGCGAAATATTCAGAAAAGTAGGTACCATTTACAATTTGTTTTTAAGGAACGTTTTTTTTATATTATTTTATTTTGTGCTTTTTAGTTATCGATATCGGTATATCGATGGCTTAAGTCTTAATTTTTAATAAGATTTTAAATTCTACTGCGAAATATTGTTAACGTTATTCTGCTCGTCAATTCTGCTCGGGTGGTAAAGAAACTTAGTCCGCCATCTTGGAGCGTCCGCCATTTTGATGCATCCGCCATTTTCAAATGAAATTGACTTCACGCATTCTGCTTGACAAACCATTTAATTTGATACCCACGTCAAGGAGGTTGTGAAGAAATAGGTATCCGCCACCTTGAAGCGGCGGCTATTTTGAAAAAATTACATAACTGAGTATACTAGATTGTATTGTCACCAAAAGTGTGTGCAAAATTTCAACTCAATCGGTTAGGTGGAACTGGTTAGGTGGAAAATTCAGTTGCAAAATTTGACCCACACATACTAACAAGTCGAGTTGAATAAAAGTTTGTAAAAACAGTAATATTTCTTAATGTTTAAGTTTATATAAGTATACAAGGTATGTGTAACCGTATACCGCGCGAACGGAGTCGTAATGTCAAAATGTTAGTATAATATACATAAAAATGACCAATATAGTACTGGTATGGTACTAAAATCTTATCTATGACTTATTGTCGTTCCGACAAAACTATAATAAATAACTGATGATAACATAACATAGACATAAACAAGGCCTTGAAGAACCCAGGTCGATACAAACCTATTTTCTTGATTGAATCTCATATTGGAAAAGGAATTTTCTCTGGAGTACAACACTCCTTATACGACCGATTGAAAATGAAAGCCTTGTAGATAGGTCATAGAAACATGCAATTTTTATTTAAAACGACATACGCACAATGACATTGCAGGATAGAATATCCATCAATTTGCATAAAATCCACGTAAGACTTCCAGGAATATAATGAATATATTATGAGTATAGTTAATTGTGACATTTTTAATAATAACATTTTGATAACTTAATAATTAATCGACATTTAAATTTGCACACTGTTTTGTGGTTGTAACACGAGCTCATTGATTTAATATTATTTAACGTCGTATAAATCATAATTATCCATTATTAATCAAAATATGGTTCTAAACGATCACGTCTCTCCATAGATGAGCCAAAATGAGGCTGGTGGGAATTAACCTGTTTACGGATAAAGACGACTGGGACGTTTTCAGTCGACATCATGTGCCCGCGCAGAGAGGTCACGCCTACCATAGGACAATGCACCTTATAGCGGTGTAATGGAGCTCAAGTTTAAGGAAAATTAATTTACAAGGTTACAACAAACTATAATTTTTAGTAGCATGCAGATCGATGAGGACTTTGACATTTCATTCTGAAGGATAGTATCACAAAAGCTCACACAAATATTAGTGCCAAGGCAAATATTCGTTACATTTATTTATTATTGTTAGATATGGGATGGATGGATGGATGGATAAATAGATAGATAGATAGATTTCGTCCTCACCTTTCTATAAAAAAAGTCGGGTGGGGCTGTGTCGGGGCACACGGCCGTTGGTTTAACGTGAAACGTCTATGTCGGCGAGTGGCTTTTATCTCGCTGGTATTTTCACGCGTTATGTCCATTGATACAGGTACAGCAGAGGTAGAGGTGCTCGCGGAGTCGGTGTCGTTCTCTAAGCGTGCCGTGGCAGCTTTGCGACACTCCCGAAACCGCCTCGCTCGCTCGGCGCCGCACATTGGGGTACCTGTGCCTGGCCCATAATCTCCTCTTTCCAACGATAGGCGTGATTTATATTTTCGACTGGCTCTTGCACGGGCTGAGGCCGATCGACATATTGTTTTTCAATACTGTTTTATAGACTTGTTATTTTTACATATGTAGCAAAAATGAGTGTAATTTGGACAATATTTATACAAATATTGTCCAAATTATACTAATTTTTCCTTAAATCAATCGGTCTAGATAAACTCTATACACACGCACGAATCACCGCGCTATCACGTCTGAGTCGTGAGCTACACTGAATAGAAAGGAGCGAGAGCGCCGGTGCCCCTTCCCCGCCAACCTGCCCGGCCCCGACGCAAACTCAAGGCCGTAACAGCGAGCTGACTATATAAGCTAAATAATGACACTAGACTTATGTCTCTAAGACTAATAGTTTTGTAATTATTAAGGTAAGACGATATAGACCTTTTCGTTACGGTTCACTTTTCTGACCTGGTACTCCTATGTTTCGGTGTGATTTTAAAGACGTTTCACGTCGAAAGACACTAATAAATAAATTATAAATATATGGATCACAGGTGCATGTGATAGGGTCAGTCTACCGCCGGAGGCGTGTTATTGCAATCCGATAAAAAATGGCCGCTCAAGTAGCTAACCAGTCGGTCTGTCTTAATACAAAATACTTAATATAAAACCCTGATGAGAGGCACAAGGCATAAAAGATAAGCATATTATGAATTATAGACAGTAAAAAGTTACCTTTTGTCGCAGAACGTCTCATTTGCAAAATGTCATGCTTAAAAAACGTCCCATTCGCAAAATGTCCCTTTATTTTCGAATGAAGCGCAAGGAACAAAATAAGAAAAAAATATTTTTTGACCTACATAGAGTGAAAAGTTAAGAAAAAAAATACTCCTATAAAAAATGAGGAATGGAACAATAAACATTTTCAACTACAAATATAACGGATACTGAGACGAATATTTTTTTGGAACGAAGTTCCTTTACGCACCTTGCGGTAGGTGTGATTCGAGAGAATGTAAAGTCACGTAAGATTTTTATCCCCTCCATACGCCTTTCTCTTTCTGTGTGTGTGTGTGTGTGTGCGAGTATCGAGAGCGAGACTCAAGCAGAATAACAGACGTGCAGACTAGTGCGAGGCAGGTTGTTTAATCTAAATTTTTGATTTGATTTCGATATTTTGAATTATTTGCATTGAAAATATGATACAAAATAAAAAAAAAATACATGAACTGTATAGATTTTATTTCGAATTACATTCGTGGTTAAAAAAAAATGCGTGAGGATCTTTGTTCCTGACGGGGGGTTCCCTGACCGCACTTTTAATTTTTTTTTTTCCTTAAAATCACTTTCAAGGAACAAAAAACAAAATTGCCCGTATAAAATAGTTCTTATCGTGTCTATACTAATATTATAAAGTGAGACGGAGTTTTTTGGTGTTTGTTTTATGTAAGGGGTAAACTCAAAACTACGAGATTGATTTTGATATTACTTTCACTTTTAGGTAGCTAAACGAATTCAGATGGAAATATACTATTGACTTTTACGTTTTACATTATACAGTTAATTTAACTATTTAGGCATCACAAAGAACTTTACGCCTTATCGTAAATACGTAAAGCTTTAAATACGTATCTGCGAAAATATATGCATATTGAGTTTGTGTGACACTTTAAAAATTATATTAGTAAAGTGTGTCAATTAATTAATTAATTAATTTTTTTGGATAGGAGCGTTAAATTTACCACTTATGGTGTATACTGATGAGGCTGTTGAACCTATTATGTGCATGCCCGACTTTCACTTGACTGGGTTTTCCCGCTTCAGCGTATGCCATTATAAATTCATGGACTGATATCTGTACAATAATTTAATATTGTAAACGGTAATTCAAATAGCATTTAGGTTCCAGACTGGTGTTATTTGCAAATTGATTAAACATTTATCGCATTGGTTTTCGGTGGCAGGAATGCGGTCAACACGTAAATTATTATTTTATATTTCTGATAAAGTATCGCTTTTGTTCAATGTCTCTTACCTTTGTCTTGTAATTTATTGCACAATAAATATTGATACAATGTTGTATTTATGGCTGGTTAGAGCAGCAACAGCTTATGGCGACATTATACCATTAATTATTCTTTAGCAATTTATTCATATGTAGTGTCATTTTTTTATTTAGCTGAATAAGTCCGGAGAGATTACTACGCTAGTTTGAGATTAACAAGATCTTTTTAGACCCCTCGTAAACTAATAGCGCACGAGTACAATTAAAAGCTGTTTAATTATACAGTCTAACGGTAATGGCTGACTCTGACAATCACGTGAGAATAAAACGGGGAAGAGAGACAAGATTTTCTGCCGGAATCTAATCACGTGGAATTGGGAGTAACAGTTGTGTAGGTAAATGTACATACGTATGTCTAAATATTGGGTTCATACGAATCCAATTATTTAGACATGCATGTATGAAAGAGTTAGTTATTTTCAGAATTTATTTGCGAGATAACATACGAAACCAAAACGTTCGCCAAAAAACTAAACTCATCATATAGTTCATAAAACCAATATGTTGAAGTGGCAATGGACAGACCATATCTGCCGCAAAACCGATGACCGTTGGGGAAAACGAGTCTTTGAATGGAGACTAGATGACGTACCGGGAAGCGCAACGTGGGACGTCCTGCGGCCAGGTGGGCCGACCACTTGAAGTAGTGCGCCGGTGGTAGTTGGATGAAAAAGCCGAAGATCGTGTGTGGTGGCGAAATTTGGGAAAGGCCTATAGGTATATAGCAGTGGAAATATATAGGCTGATGGTATGTGTGCATTATACGACTAAACTTTTCATTTTGATATACCCCTATAGATTTTAATTCTACTCAACCGTGTTCTGATGTTCCTTTCTATCTGCATATATAGCCACATATATTGCACTTTTACAGATGAGCTCACAAACAAGACTTCATAGTTGCAATCAAGACTTCATTCAAACAAACCATCAATAGTCTTCATGTCTTCATTAGCCAATTACTTGATTGCATATAAAATGCATGTTTAAAAGCTGATATAGATTACCAAGTCAAATGAAATCGATTAATGTCAGTAAGTAAAAAAGTCTTAAAGGGTTTTGTTCCGACTCCAGTTAAGTTTAGATTAATGCGTCGTTTGAGCGATTCAAGTTACAAATTGTAAGTATATCAATAAATTCTTCTGAACTGTCGATATTTGTTTCCTAACCATCGGTTTCCATCAATCGAGAGAGCTTATCGGACACCTTTTGAATTTTACTTTTTATTTGACTGAGACGTCATCCGACCAGGTGTACGTACTGCTGACATGAAGAAATAGAAGCCGGTGGCGGATATAAGAGCTGAAGATCGTACGACGGGCGGTCTTTGAGAGAGGCCTATTAATCCACCAGGAAAGATACATAGGCCGTTGGTGTGATATGATTTTTTCCGACTACGGCGAAGCCAAAAATGAAGATTTATAATTGCCTATATTCTACCACAACTCCTAAATTACTTACTTGATCTTGGTTGACCACTGAGGTGTCAATTTAATTATTAGATTCATCTCAGAAACTGTCAATCTATTCGTCTTAATTACCCGAATGTCATAGAATATTTTTTGGAATAAGTCCAATATGTCGACGGGGATTTGAAAAAAAATCCCACGTTGAAAAATGTTTTCTTTCCAAAATATTGGGACATCAGTGTGGGTCATATTAAAGGTAATGAGGTAATGAGTAGAATTCAAAAAATCTACAGCTATATATGAATAAGCTATATATACAGATAAGCTATATATGAAACTTTTAAGTATTTAGGTTAAGGATGAATTCCAACCAACTACGAGTACATGGAGAATACTAAGAAGCTAATAAATAGTGCTAAAAAGTGAACTATAAATTTTAACCGAAAATATTAGGGGTTAAAGTATGAAATTGCCGATTTGTACTGAAAAATTAAAACTCGTTTTTTTCTAAAATGTAACATATTTATTTAATCACAATATTTACCCTCATTATCTATACATTGTTGCCATCTAATCGGAAGTTCATTTATGCCTTTGCGATAGAACTCTGGGGATGTAGATTCGACAAACTGTGTGAAAGCATTTTGTACTGCCTCTTGGGAAGAAAATTTTTTACCACGTAGAAAATTGTCCAAATCACGAAAAAAATGGTAGTCCGTTGGAGCAAGGTCTGGCGAGTACGAAGGATGACGTATGGTTTCTAACTGCAGCTCCTGTAGAGTTACAACGGTTTCTCGTGCAGTGTGAGGTCTTGCGTTATCATGGAGCAATAATGGTGAAGATCGATTCACGAGTCGGGGCTGTTTCACTGCTAGTTTCGCCATCATTGTTCAAAGTTCGGCAGAGCCGTTATTGCTTCACCAGACCTGAGAAAACTATAGTGAATAACACCATGAATAGACCACCAAACAGTTACCATTACCTTTTTATTGGTAAGCTTTGCCTTAAGGCACTGTTGCGGCGTTTGACCTAGGGTCAGCCATTGCATTTTTCGCTTTCGGTTATCGTAAAGAATCCACTTTTCGTCACATGTCACAATTCGATCCAATATTCCTTCATTTCTGTACCGATTCAACAAGGCAACGCAAGTTTCAACACGCGTTTCTTTCTGCAGATCAGTCAAACATGAGGCACCCATTTTTCATATTTTTTTATTTTATTGATTTGATGCAAATGAGTCAATATTGTAGGTAAGGTAACGTTAAACCATGCCGCTAATTCCTGGGTAGTTTGACTCGGATCGGCTTCCACCATCTCCTTCAATTCAGCGTTATTCACCTGTGTGGGCGGTCTTCCACGTGGTTCGTTCTTCAAGTCGAAGTTTCCATTACGAAAGCGTTAAAACCAAAAACGCACGGTTCGTTCATTAGCAGTCTCCTCTCCAAACGCAGCATTGATATTGCGAGCCGTTTCTGCCGCGTTAGTTCCGCGTCGGAACTCGTATTCAAAGATTACTCGGATTTTCGAAGTATCCATCTTTCCCGTCTAAGCTGAATAAAAAAACCAATTGAAAGCCGAAAATAGAATGTTGCACATTTTTAAAAACAAGAACCTCATAGGTATCATGTGAAAAAAGTTTCACTCGAAAATCTCTCACCATGAAGGTTTTATGTCAATTCAAAGTATCTATTACTATAAAACGACAATTTCATACTTTAACCCCTATTATTAATCAGAAGAACAAATCAGTCGATTGAAAAGTAGTGTTAATCAAAGAATATTCTATTCCCGGCTCAAATAGAAAACATTTCGTAACCAACGATGCAATTCCCATCTTGAATTACCCAATATACTATAGTAGTATTCTGACTCACTCCTCCGTAAACCTCGAGAGCAGGACAAACAAAAACATAAGGACAGCCAATAAAGGCCTACATCTTGTTCCTCTAAAGAAGACATTTCGCTCTAACTACCTTGAGAAGGCTGGATTGTGGGCGTACGGTAATGATCCTAAAGAAAGGGTTCAAGTGAATAGTGAAAGCGGATTACAAAGATCTAAACTCATCTAATTTTAAAATATTCACAAGCGAAGTCTTTAAATCAGCTTAAAAAGCGTTAATATATTAGTGAGGTCCAAAAGTATCTGGCTTGACCTGTTTCTAGATGTTTAAAGAAAAACAAATTATACGTCATAGTAATTGGCATTTATCCTATTAATTCGTGTATAATTTTTAGTGTTCAACCCTCGTTAGTTTTGATTCCTCGACTCTTAGAACAACAGGAAGTCGCAAAATCTTTAAAATGTTTAAACTGGAATGTCGTTCTGTGATTAAGTTCCTTACAAAGGAAGTTGTCAGACCGACCGATATCAAACAAAGATTGGATAATGTGTACAGGGATTCTTCTCCATAATTTTCCACCATCAAAGATTGATGTAAGCAACTTCGTTTATGACGAGAGTCCATCGATGACGAAACTCGCTCCTGTCGACCCGTTGAGGGACTTACTCCAAACAACATCAAATTAATGGAAAAAGTTCTGAGCGACCGACGGCTAAAGACGAAAGAAATAGGAGCAAGGACAGGGCTTTCAAAAACTACAGTCCTTAGGGATTCTTCATGAAAATTTTCATATGAATAAAGTTAGTGCGGGGTGGCTGCCAAAACTTCTTTCAAGTGTGCAGCGTGCTCTAAGAAATTTTCGGAGGCATTTCAGAGAAACGGTGGCAACAGGTTATACAGGTTCAACGAGGCCCGTTGCTATGGCGAAAGTATTTGTAACCATGGCGCATATATTTGTTCCAACAACGGCCATAATCTGAAAGCACTTTATCGTTCACCCTTTTAATTTATCTATAGATTTATTTTCAGTAAACTTCATTTTAAATAAACTTCAATAACTAGTTTATGTTCTGTAAAAGCAATTTGAAAATCGCTAAACACTTATCTCTTGGTGTTGTTTCATGGTCGTGTTCCATAGTCCCCGTAATCAGATACTGTAGATTGAGCCGTAGTACCAATCTGGATCCAATATTGAGATCAATATAAGCTTAGTGTCAGAACACTGGTCACTAGGAATTCATAAACTACGCACTAGTACTTACAGAATGGGTACTTACAGAATTTAGTTTCGAAACTAACCAGAAATAGCATTGTGTATAGTGAGAATTAGCCGCATTTAACCACAAAATTATCATAAATCTGGCAAAGATAGCTATTTCTTTACCTTTAATTTAACACATTTTAGAGATAGGGTGTTTTCATTTTTTAATAAGCCATCAATGAAAATATATATTATGTACTAGCTGTTGCCCGCGACTTCGTCCGCGTGGACATTAGTTTATAAACACCGTCTTTATTCGACGTGATTCTTTAAATTAATATAACTTTTTTATTTATAAACTGATTGAAATAAAACAAACACTAAATTTTAAGTGAAGCTTACTACAATACATAAGTGAAAACCGCACCCAAATCGATTAAGCCGTTTCTAAGATTAGCGCGCTCAAACGCACAGACAAACAGGCAAAAATTATACCAATCATTGTTTTGGGTTCTATTGCGTTGATAAAGGCCCCCAATAATAGTTTTTCTCATATATCTTCCATGTACAGACAGCGATCAATTACATTTTTATTATATGTATAGATATAGATTTGAATATTATGTGTATGTATTCTAAAGGTAGCCGTGTGGTGTGAGCTGAATTTAGAATTGTACCACTCCATCTCTTTCCCTGGGTGTTATAAAAGGCGACTAAGGGATAATAATCCGTTAGCACAAGCTCTGAGTGGACTCGCCCATCCCCCGACAACGATGAGACATGAAGTCCGGCCTTTTGTACATTTCTGTGTAATGAAGTTTGAATAAAAATATATATATATATATATATATAGTGATTTGACATTTTTTTAAGTAAACAGGCCTCATAGGCTTTTATGGAAGTATAGTTACTGGTATATCGCGAGGTAGATAATATAAAAGGTATCTTTTGAAAAAATAACTCCTTACTTTGTAATCAAAACCAAACAAGATTGCAAGGTTTTAAAATTAAATATAGCTCAAAACACCCGTAGAGTTAAACCTGTACCGAAGAAATAAGTTTCGTATTACACTGTCTTGCCGGACTATAAAGACATTGGTTTAGCTTTACCATACCCGCCTGTACTTGCTGCGCCTTTACAAGTTATTGTCAGCCTCGTTTCCCAATCGACATTCGTGTATATAATAAAATAACTTATATTTGAATAATTTTATGTTTACAACTTAGTACCGAATTAGAACACCACATAGTCTGGCGTATACTATTTTATGGGGAGAGGAATATAGTACATTCTGCGGTGTCTTCTTTTAATGGAATTATTTTTTTAACTCTAAAGAAGGTGGCAGACGAGCAGACAGTCTATCTGCTCGTTTACGTCATCACTAATGGATGTTGTGGCAGATTTAGACTCCAGCAGAACCAACGATCAACCAACGTAGGTTAACGATCGCCGCGCGTGTCTATGTCATATACAAAAGGAGTACCAGTGTTATAAATATCCTTGAGTTGCACGAAATAGCAATATCTTCTAACAAGAAGTGGCGAAGATAAATATACCATGTACAATGAATGTACTACTGCTTATTGCTCTACAAGAAGCAAGACATGTTTACACTACAACGCTTGATTTAACAGAACAGGCGAGTTTTAGATGGAAAAGAAAATGATCTGATACATTTCACACTTGCGACACAAGTAAAAACACAAACTAAGAGTATCCTCTTACGGCACTTCTCAAGCAGACATTATTTCTGTTCGATAAAAGATATCGGAAGCACGAAGTCAATGTAATTACAGAGTATCAATCGCTCTAATAAACCTCCGCATAAACATCTCACATCGTGATGTCTGCAAATTCTCCTCGTGATGAAATGAAACGGAAGTGGTGGTGTTTAATTTGTATCTTTGTGGTTTAAAGTACTTTCAGGTATCCATCAACTATACCATATCCATTAGCTTATGTATTTCCACTATCGGTTCTTCTTATTCAACCGCCGCTGGCAAACCTCTTCAAGTCGTACCACACTGCCTGCCGGTTACCACTATGCGCATTCCATACCGGCGCTTCAGGTACTTTAGTTTGTATATTTTTTATAGAAACACGGTGAACAAGGTAAGAGACTGCCTGATGGTAAGCGGACACCTTCTATCGCATTTGTTCAATCTGAAATATATATCGACACCATGTAGATGAACAGTCTACGATCGGGGATTAAGGAGTAAGAATTTATAATTTGGAAAGAGTGGAGATAGAGATGGTTGCGTGATGAAGATATTTTCATTATATTTTAAACCGCATTCAGAAGAATGGAACTGAATGTAATGGGATAACTGGTTTTCTTTATTTCATTATATTCCTTTTCGACGGCATGACATAGGATTAGAAGAGATAGACATAAGGAGGTCAAAAGATATTCAGTTTCTTTAGCTAACTAAACTACGGAACCGATTTCAATGAAATTTGGCAAAAGGATAGGCTAAAGGAGAGAATGAGGGGGAGAGTGCACGCTGCAATCCAACAGCCGATGGGCGCACTCGACTGGCCACGTTACCCCTCTCTCACAGAAGACTACCTTGAAATGTACTACATTTCCCACTTTATCTTATTTCCCTAATGTACGTACGTGTTTCGGTAGTGAGTGAGATGTGCCAGAGCCCATTCCCATCCGTCCCCATTTCCCAGCCCTTTCTTCAAATCCATTCCTACGTCTCCGAAGGTAGGCAGCGCATCCGGGGCGTGCCAACGTTTGTCATTTTGGACTAAAGTTGGCATGTATCACGGATGTCTATGGGCTACAGTCTATGGTCTATACACTTACCATCAGGTGGACTGTATGCTCGTCTGCCGTCTTCGTCCATAAAAAAAAAAATCCGGAGAAGGAAATAGGATACTTCTTGAACTGGAAAATTGATTAGTTTCTCCAGGGAGTGCCAATTAACATTCACAAAATTCATAATTAAATATACAGCATTGAACGTCCATCTGCCAGGTAGGGAAAGCGAATAGAGAAATGTGAAAGTTGTCTAACTTTCACATTTCTCCATTTTTTTCAATAATTTTTATACTCCGCAAAAGATCTTTTGGATCATTTAAACAAGCTATAGGTCTTTCGGAAGGAAACAAAATGGGCGGCACACACTTATTGAAAATTAATCATTATTAGAATTTGTTAATTGTTCTTTACAATTAATTTAAAATTAAATAAAAAACAACAAGAAACAATAACACGACACACAAAGGCCCACACTGCCCTCCAATGAAGGAAAGTCATACTTAGCAATATTTTTGACGAAAGCTTATGTAATTCAGAAATTAAAAATTAACTAAGAGAATTAACTATGAGTATTTTTTATAAACTCCAACTTTCTAGCTTGATGATAATTTTGCCCACACTTTTTGTATTTTTCTCATATGTCACCAAAATGCATTTGTACCTTTTTTCTAAGGACGGCGAAACATTAGGGTTTTCTGTGTCATACGTTTAGACTAGGGATGTTATGGAGCCCCGTAACCGTAACCGAAACTATCGGATATTCGGATTAAAAAAGATGTTCGAAATCGAAACCGAATCTGAAATAAAAGATTCGGTTGTAATTACATATATTTTTATTCATTGGCGTTAGTTTTTTCAAGTTATTGCTGCTTGCATTTAATTCGATAGTTAATTTGAATTTAATTTGAAAGTAGGTAGTTACAATGAATCCCTATTTTGTTTTATTTTTCTTTATTTTCAATTAGTTAAATTTCATTAATTTCATTAATTAATTTTCATTTCTTAAAATGTTCATTGAACAACATATCGGTTACCGAAGCCGTATCCGAAATCATATCCGAAATAATTTCATATCCGTATCTGTAACCGAAACCGGTAAAAGAGTATACAATATATCCGTATCCGGATCCGAAATGTCACTTCCCTAACAACCTTAGTTAAGACATACAAAAGCCAACACAAACTTTCCAAATTTATAACTAATACCCATTTGCCTCTTATTTTGATGAACAAAATTTTTTATTATTTAAAATCATTTTTTGCTTCCACTTGTTGTGTAACTTTTGTATCATCTAATTTGTATACCATTTACAGTAAATGCTGCTTTAAAGCACGAATAAACAAACTGGAATGACATTACACAGACACATTATCTACACAGTGTGTTTGCAAATATTGAATATCCGAGTCTCGAGTGCTGTGTAAACTGTTGCTGGCAGCTAGACGCCCCACGCCATCGCAATACTAACTTATGGTTGCATTCAGACATTACTGGGAATATAAGAGCGTTGTTCTAAAAATAAACAAACACTCTCATTTAACGATATCTTGTTACAAGTATAAAGTATAAGTCTTGTTATTTTGTAAATCATAATTCATCAATCATTCATCACATTGAATTTATGTAGATGAATATAAGAGTGATCGTAGGTCAAGAAAATCACATAATAATCACACGGTACACGAAAAACTATGTTGTATGTTGACTAACACCAACACATGTTGTAAAAAGAAAATTCATGTAAGTAATGCGTAAATTACAGCAGACGACGGCTTTATCGCCAGAGCGATCTCTTCCAGGCAACCTTTGGTGGTAACAAATAATAATATTAAGTAAAGGTAGATAGTGCAATTTTACATAGTACAACTTAAAACAAAAAAAATACACATTTACACTTACTTGAGACGAATACAATACATAAATAAATACATGCAAACATACATACAAGTATTATGATATACAGGGTGTTATCTCTCAAGTTTTACCAGAGCCTGGCATGAAAATATATGCAGTTAATCTAAAATATAATTATTTCATCAACATTCGTCGTCTTCAATATCTTCTGTACTATTCAATAAAAAAAATAAAAAACAATACATAATCATTCAATAATCTATATCAAATGTCATGTTTCTCAATCGAAACAACCTTAGTATACGAAGTATGATTATCTTGATCAGTATCAAGTATTAAGTATAAATACCAAAATCGTAACAGTCGTCTTTATTATTTTTTGAAAAAGTCGTTACATTGTACAACACTAATGATACAGAGTCCGGTAGATGCAAGCAATTTATTAAAAAATAAAAATTTATAAAGCATTTTTATCCACCAATACGCATTGGGGCCGCGTGATGGACCATGAGCCGAAACCTGTTTTCTGCAGTGGGACATTAAAAAGGCTGTTAAAAATGTTTTATAAAAAAGAGTGGAAGAGCTGACTCATAAAAGTCATAAAATTTCTTCAAATTCAAATTCTTTTTCTTTCAAAACTGATAGACTCGACCGAAAGAATATCTCTATTAATTTTTAAAAACTCAAAGAATATTCAAGGGTGAAAATGCTTTAGTATTACCAACTGTAAAAAGGAAATTTCTCGGCCCGTTGAACAAGAATCGAGAGAAGTTAAACTCAAAAACAACGAACCGTCAGACATTTTAACATTTCCTTAAAAAATTTGAAGAATTCACGCTCCAATAAAGTATTTCGTCAAGCAAGAGGATCGAGGAAATATTCTATAAATATTAAGTCCTTGCTATTCGGATGGTGTTTCAATTCCATCTTAATCTTTAAAAGGATTGTTTGCAGTAAACATTTTGATTCTGAGTTAACTGGTAGGATCGAGGAAGCTTACTGGTGGGTCATTTGCAATTCTAATTAATCTTTCAAGTGTAAGATGGGCATCTGGACCGTTTTGCTATAAGTAAATTGAACGGACAACGTTATTGTTGCTCGAGCTTTGCATCTTGATGTTGGGCCTAAGATATCGGAGTGGAATACTAATTTTGACTTATTAAATTTACTCCAGCAATAATTTTGTATAGATTTGATTCATTCTGTTGAGATTGTATGGTGTATTATTGTAGGTTATGACTCTCAGTGCTAATGAACCTACAGGACCTTAACCGAGTTTAAACGTTAAATACTTGGACGCTCACAAGCGTTTAACGCTGTAGTCTAAAACGTTCAGCGCACGAGCGTTGCTTAGGCATTTTTACAACACTAACTAAAACATCATGAAAATTTTCGGACTATTTTCATCAATGGCCATTTATGGGTGATAAGAAATTAGTTGCACATTGTCATTGTAAACAAGCCAAGTGTGTTGGCTAACACCAGTCACGTCAGCGATGCATGTACCACTAATTGGCAGCCATTGTCCCGACAGGGCGCGCGCCCTTGCATAATAAAGAAACCGTGATCGAAATACAGTACCGAATACTCAAATGCATACGAACAATGTGCAGTCTCATGCAAGTCAGTAGGCTATTTTGTTCACTTACGGTTTGAATAGGTCATTGAGCGACTCTTTAATAATTGGAACACACTTCTTCCATTTTCTAGTTTGTCAGTATCTAGGCTACACGACAACTTACATTGCTGACATTGTATTTAATTATTATTCCACTTAATATTTCTCATTTTCAAACTATTTACTTTTACCAAAAACAGTAACCAGTCAAGAGCTTGGCCCAATAGAGATTCCAATAAAAAAAAAACACTTGAAGCTCAAATGTCATAAAGCTTGATAGGTTAAAGGTCATTTAAAGAGCCTGGTCGGCAGCACTGGTTACCTTAGTGCTGGAAATTATCTCATGCAACTCATCAGCATAGCGGTACAGCCAGATAATGCCCTTAATATGATGAATACCTTGCTTCAGGGACCAATCAACATTCTCAATATGTAATGTGGAACAAATTATACAATACTCGTAGATATTGTTTAAATTTACATTAAGTTCTATGTTTCAATGTAAAATTAAATATTTTTTCATTAATAAACGGGTTCAATATTAACTCGAAGTACTATGTATTATTTTTAATTTTTTTTATTACCTGATATTCATAATTGCTCAAAATATAACAACATCTGCTCTTAATTTCTAACATGAAACTGTAATTTTTTAGATAGACTTTATTTTATCTAGTATCATTCATGGATTATTCGAACCAGCAATACTCGTACTTACTTACCTAAGCTATACTACCTATACGCAGCGTATACAATCTGCCAAACATGTACGTTTATATACCTCTCGCTTACGTTGCCCAAATTGAATAGCCCACCGTTTTTAGGTAATTGCTTTCGACCCGATCCTTAGGTAGGATTAATCTGCTGCGGATCTGATACTCAATATTTCAGGCAGATCGTTTTGTAATAGAGATATTTTTCCCTTTGAAAAATGTTTCAGTGCGTGCAGTTTAAAATCTGTAGGATTGTAAAGTGTATCTGAAGCTAAGTAACGTTTAATTATTTTATCGATTTGAATGCTATAACTCTATATATAAAAAAAAAACTTCAACATCTGCTCTATTTTTTAAGTCGTGTTTTACTAATTCCATGTTGCATTGATTTATTAGAAGCACAGTTTAAAAGGTAATTAAGAAATATACAGTTACATCTTTACGAAAGAAAAATGTTGCTAGTTTGAAACTGTAATATATGAGCTTTAACAAGAATAATTGCTTGCATTTGACCTATAGCTTAAAGATACGTAATTAGAAAAAAAGTAATTTATTTTTATATAACCGTCATGAATGTAGAACGGGGAAGGGCGATGCGGTATCTCACAGTTACTGGTCTTGTTATTTCACTCACACAGAAGACGTGAAAAGTATCAATGTGTTTAGTAGTGAGTGACGAGAGTCGTCATATCCCGGTTCCCATCTCATCCAATGAACAGGGAGCGTTATACCGCTTATATAGCTTATATATATAGGGAGTGTGAAGCGGGAAATAGGATGTAGGGAAACCTATCATCCTATTTCCCGTCCCATCTCATCTGGTTATCTAGAAGACATCTCTATAGCGAGCTAGAACCACCCCTAAAATGGCCTTTTGGTGACCACGGTCGTTCTAATCTGTAGTTCTAAGTTTTTCTTATCTTTTGAAGTCGCTGATAAACTGAAGTTCTATTGTAATTAAAAGTGGGAGAACATTGAACAAAACGGTATCCCATTGAAAAATACGAAAATTAAAATCTATAACCCCATTATTCACATTATTATTTTTTATAGAAAAAAGGCGGTTTTATGGTAAGTGGATACTGTCGTCCATAGACATCCACGATACATGCCAACATCAGTCCGGAATGACAAATTTAATTGCAGATTGCATTACAGATTTGCAGATTAAGGAATCGATTAGGAAATTGGGGAGGGATAGGATGAGATAGGAATGGGGTCTGGCATATTTCACTCACTACCGAAAGACAATTATCTAAAGAAGTCTCATCGGCATAACCCGAATTTTATCGGAGCATTTCGGAAGTGCCACTATAAAAAATCGTAGTACATTGCTGCCTTTAAATAGAATATCAAGCATCACCTGATAGTTTGGAAGAAGTAATGCAAGTCATCCACTATGATGTAGTGTACGTACATTGAGGAAATAGGATAAAGTAGGAAATGCAGTACATTTCAAGGTAGTCTTCTGTGAGAGAGGGGTAACGTGGCCAGTCGAGTGCGCTCAGCGGCTGTGGGAATGCAGATGCATTCTCCCTTTGCTACATTGCTTTGCATCTAAAATAATTGCGAGTCTAATTGGATGAAGAATACTTCCCATTCAGTTATACTATAAAATCCATCCTATAAAATCCTTGTCCAAACCCAATTCCGATTCGTTGAGGAAAGTTAAGTTCCCCATACAATCGTACCTATCCGTTTTTTCATTAACCATCTCTCCCAATCTTTTTTTACAAATTCTATTGCAATGTTAGCGCAATTAGTGGGGGTTCTTAGCAAAGAATACCAGCTGGCCTGTTATGCAGAAATTTATTGATAAACGTATAAATTGTTATTGATAATAAAAGCAACTATTAAGGTTTGTTGTGTGTAATTTCTGTTTTTCAAGAAGATACGGAAATTAAAGACAATAATATAAAAAATGCATGTTTTAGATATTGTCAGCCCGTGCGTGGCAGTTCCCTGTCGATACAGTCTCAAGCTCAGCATAATGCTGAATGATGCCCGAGACAAGCATTCAGCGCTGATTTACAGCTAAAGCCCGGGTGACGCACGAACGAAAGTGTAAACATTAAACGAATTAAATGTAGTTGAAGTACACAATAATGTATGCTTTCAAAGTAATTATACGCGAGCGTAGGGCACATACCTCTAAATTAATCATAATATATCCAATCCCATCAATCACCATACGACAGCTGTAACACATAGACAGGCTGTTTCACACACAACACATTGGCAGTCATTAAGTATTCAATTAAGTAAAACGCATCGTTTGTTTGCGCACCACTCGGCGCGGTGCCCATATTTGCCGACATTTGAATGCTGATGTATTGGGGCGCGAACAGATTGCAATACTTTATATTCTATTACCTATATTCTATATTCATGTATATATTGACATAAATATATCAAATATGGTATTATATGTAATTACTAGGAAATGTATATAATACCTAAAGTCGTCAAGTGTTGTATAAAATATATCTCACTACACACATTTCCTAGGAGTTGTATATATTTCCTAAGTAGAAATCGGAAATTGTGAAAGTCTTCCCTATCCAGAAACCATTTGGCTGGTTTAGGTTAGGAATGTGAGCCGATGCTCCGCTACATGGTTATTTCTCACACTTCGTGGTTATTTTTTTTTGAACAACGCAAAATCCCTCCCTACCCCGAAACAATTTCATACATTTCCAATTAGTTGTTTTATAAAATTCCGAGAAAATTCATACATTTCCTTGGTGTTGTAGGTATGCAATAACACAGTATATACTGTATATTTACAGTATATACTGTATATTTACAGTATATACTGTATATTTACAGTATATACTGTATATTTACAGTATATACTGTATATTTACAGTATATACTGTATATTTACAGTATATACGGTCTTAATGGAATAGTTTCTGAATACTGTTACAACTTTGTCGGTCACCCCTTTCACCTATGGCATTCAGTCTTGGGCCAAACATAGTGAGACTTTGGAAAATTTATGTTGATGACATCTCTGAAGATGATTCTGGAATCATCAAAGGAAGTAGATAGGAAGTGGAGAAATATATTAAACACCTCAATTCCAATTGTGAAAAGGATCAAGGTACACATTGCAGCTGGGAAGTAACCGCCAAACGAGTAAATCGGTAATAGCCGAACACAGTTTCAACGCTGGAATTAATCACTGGATAGAACTCTGCACTCCCAAAATTATCTCCACTAAACGTCGCTATTATCGCAGGATTGTATGTGAAATGATTGAAATTAAAAAATATAAAAATGACAATCGGGAAGATGGATATAAACTGTCGTCGACGTGCATTAATAAATTTAAACCTTGCGATTTACCGTCGCGATGCGGACGCCTGTTAGTGTCATATGTCGCAGCTTTACTGAATGTGAAGATCAAATGTGGGAAGTTGACGAAACTGCTCGCAGCTTCCATCGAGACCTTTTCAGTCAACTCGTGACCACGGCTGGTGTAACCCGTGGCGAAACGTCGAGTAGGAATAAAACGGAAACAAATACCTTTATTATTATGACCCGAATTATGAACGACCACGTTCAGACCCGATTTAGAATATAAAAAGAACACTAAATGTTAAGTTTAATTAAAATCTATTCAGTGGTCTTTGCGTGATAGACGTTTAAGTAAGCAAACAGACGGACAAACAGGCAGATGGACAGACAAACAGACAAAAATTTCAAAAATTGATGTTTTGGCCATCACTCGTACTCGTTACAACTTCTTAAAGAAATATTAAATGTACAGACACGGCTTTGTTACGATTTTATTATATGTAATTGTTATCGAAAATGTACCTCCTTAATTCAGGTATTTTGTACAATTAATAGGAAATTTATAAAATGCCATGTTCATTTAGGAAATGTGTAAAATATTTTATGAAAGATATGTTATTGTTATTACATTCAACTCGTGACCACGGTTGGTGTCCTCGCGCCGAAACGTCTAAAAGGAATAAAAGGTAAACAAATACTTTTATTATACGCATTCAAACCCGATTTAGAATATAAAATGTATACAAAAGTTTAAAAAGTATCAGTGTACTTTTATCCAGATAAATTATAAATTTCCCGCGGAAAACAAACTAACCACACAATAATATACTGTATTGTATAATGTCTATATTCGTGCGCAAAGAGGTGGGCACTGCTGGTAACGTATAAAATGGGTATACCATAGACAAGCTAATTTACTTGAGAGATTTCTTTCACCGAGCCCGATATAGTGTTCAAGCTGTTATTCAACTTCACATGTTTGTTTGATAGTTTGTTTCGTTCAAATCTTGCAAGTCGATTTTAACCAAATTCCACTTGTACTACTGCCTTGAAATTTTACACGTGTATATAACACCGACGACAATACAATATTCTGATGACGTTGACCTGATGCTGGAGTCAGGAAGGTCAGCACACTGTGTAACTTCTCAAAGGGGAATTGTAGACATGTCGTGTTTGGGCTCGTTTGACTCGTAGTTTGAATGACAACACCTTAGTATCATGACCTAGACCTAATGCTGCGGAATTATAATTTATTGTATTGCTGGCTTAGTGGCGAAAAACTGCATTGCCTTAAACGTAAGCCTTATCTTCGTGCAGTTAAAGCTGGATCATGGCATAAGATATCGAGCACAGAGTGTCGTGGCTCCACATCGCCGCTTCAACATTTTTCATTTTTTATTTAACTACCGTCACAAAATACGGGTAGCCGGCCGTTTTGGTGCTTACCTACATGTTTTTACATACATAGTGTCAGTCAATAAAAATCGTGAGCCGAGACACACTAACTAACATTGCATCCAGTAATAAAACCAGTCACAACAAGCAAACCTTTCGGGTTTTATTTCGACAAAGGATTAAAACTCGCAGTGTCTTCAAGCGTAGACACAGAATATATAGCATTCTAACTGTTATTATCTTATGAGAGAAAGAGCACGCGCAACCACCACGCACTGTGTTTAATGTTTTTATGTGATTTAAAAGCTTGCTGCCAGATTTGTAATTTTAAATAATTGTATTTCTAATTAATTAAATTATCACGAAAATCTCGCGACAGCCCTTTAATCACATAAAAACAATAACATAAGGATCCGATTTATTTCTTCATTTAAGGGCATTTTAATAAAATCTTGTTTTTAAAAGGATTTTTTTACCATACGTAAATAAAAATAAAACGTGTGCGGTCAGGAACGAAGATCCACACTCATTTTTTTTAAACTCTTCGAAATTTCGAATTTAAACTTTTAATTTTTGGAACTTGTATTGTTAAACTTGTATAGTTCATGTAAGTATTTTGTATGATATTTTCAATGCAAATAATTTAAAATAAGGAATCAAATAAAAAATAAAAAATTTAGATTATACAACCTACGGCCACGCACTAGTCTGCACGTCTGTTATTCTGCTTGAGTCTAGCTCTCGATACTCGCACTCACACACACACACACACACACACACACAGAAAGAGAAAGGCGCATGGAGGGGGTAAAAATTTTACTTGTCGTTACATTTTCTCTCGAATCACACCTACCGCTAGCCGCGTAAAGGAACTTCGTTCCAAAAAAACCTTACGTGTGTATTTGTGTGTTATTGTTTTGTTTTATTGTATTTATTAGCTTTGTTATTTTTTTTACTCCAAACATTAAACTAGAAATAATTAAATCAACAGCGGAATACTGAATGGTCAAAAATTCGATGGCAGCACATTTAGGTTCTCTAGTGATAATAAAGGAATAGGAACCATGTGAACCGCGACTCCGTCGACTTGCTAGCGATGATTTTAGGAATTTAAAACTAACTTTAGTTATAGGTAGTTTTTGATCATGATTTGCTGCTAATTTAGTATTTACCGGTGATCGTTTGGATTCAAGTAAAGATTTAAAGTGACTAGAAAATTTAAACTTTATTCATACATATTGGAAGAAAGTGTCAGGTATCTCTATTTGAACGAGCACAGTCGCTGCAGCTTCTTAAATACGTGTTGGTATTTTGTCGCCGATCTGTTCAGCGTATTCCTCAATATTGTGCTACATTATATTACTTATTCATGCATGCATATAATGCATATTGTTTGTGAGAAACTCTCTTAAGCAATACTTATTCACTTCCTGTAATACAGGAAATGCTGTTCCGTAAACAAAAATTGTATAACTTCGAAAAAAGTCGTTTCAGTGTAAAATATAAAAATAATACAGATTTTTTATCTGTCTGTCCGTCTCTCTGAACACACATAACGCAAAAATAACGCATGAGGGGGAGAGTGCACGCTGCAATCCAACAGCCGCTGGACGCACTCGACTGGCCACGTTACCCCTCTCTCACAGAAGACTACCTTGAAATGTACTGCATTTCCCACTTTATCTTATTTCCCTAATGTACGTACGTGTTTCGGTAGTGAGTGAGATGTGCCAGAGTCCATTCCCATCCTATCTCTCCCCATTTCCCCAACCCTTTCTCCAAATGCATTTCTATGTACAAAGGTAGGCAGCGCATCCGGGGGCGTGCCAACGTTTGTCATTTTGGACTAATGTTGGCATGTATCACGGATGTATATGGGCTACAGTATCCACTTACCATCAGGTGGACTGTATGCTCGTCTGCCACCTTCGTCCATATAAAAAAAAAAAAAAAAAAAAAAACCAATGAACGGATTTTAATGAAACATGACATAGTTATATGCTGGGTTAACATATTCAAATCTATCATAGCGTTCCCATGGCAATCACACCTAGAGTTCACGAGAATGAAGTCGCAGGCATCACTAGTATAAAATATCATTTGAACATCTATTTAACATGAAAGTATAGTGATATCCATATATTTGACCTGTTGTTAAATCTCATTGAAGGACAGAAATAATATGGAGAAAAACAAAAATAATATGATTAAAGAATTACAAACAAATCCTTGTTTTCCTTTTATGGATCACAATGAATTAAACATTTAAAAACAAAAAGCCTCTACGGAGTTCAACACATGTAAGTCTAAATGCAAAAACCGGTCACCTCATTAAAACGTTTTTCTAACTATGTATTAACTTAAGTGAGCATGTTATTGATTAATATTGCTTAATTTAGTGGTTTACTTTCCTAAAACCATTCAGTTGCGTTTTTATTGCCTATATTGCTAAGTTACAAGGTAGAGCAGCTTGAGACAGTAACATTTCTAAAAAAAAGTTTCCCAATTCGATAGCAAGATGAAAAAAAAAAATTTAGTAAACACTACGAGGGTTACCGTAATTACCGTGAACCAGTAATATATTTTAATTAACAAAACGGAACCATTGCCCAATTTGGTGCGCTATCTAAGAATACCATCCAAATATCTTGGACACAAATAATTTAATAATATTATCTCAAAACGATCTCCGCTCGGATACCTTTGGAGATAAAATCTGAGACGCATATGTCAAGTCATATTAACACTTTGGTCCAAGGTAACAGTGAAAGCGATCACTTTTTACTTTGAATATTGAAACGCTTCAACCTCTACTGTTGGCGGTCTGTGGTCACCGGTGCGACTCCAACTGAAAATCAGCGTCGCAGTTCATATATTGAGTTGGCGCCGGTTGACACAAAATTCAATATTTTTTTATGTATTTTCTCTAATTTCAATTTCATTTGATATGCTGTTGTCAATGAAACAATTATCTTTCTTTCTTTTTTTCAGTGTAAAAGAATACAATAAAATTTTCTCCAAAACAAATCTACAAATTTCAATTTTTGTTTCGGTTCATACTTATTTATTTTCTTCTCTTATATGACTGCTATCTCTTATATCTCTTATATGTATGTTAATCTAGTTCCTTTATTATATGTATACACATATCTACATACATTTAGTAAAACGTTTAGTAAAGCAAGAGTGAGATAATAGCAGTCATATGAGAGAAGAAGGTAAATAAGTATTAGAAAATATATAAAAAAATATTGAATTTTGTGTCAACCGGCGCCAACTCAATATATCTCACAGCGTGAACTGTGACGCTGATTTTCAGTTGGAGTTACACCGGTGACCACGGACTGCCAACAGTAGAGGTTGAAACGTTTGAATATTCAAAGTAAAAGGCGGACGATAAAATAACTGCGTTGATTCAATGGGGAAAAGCGTTTTAAATATTGTACTATTGGTCATGACAGCTGAAGTTAGGAAAGGAATCAGAAACAAGTTTAGACAATTAATAAACCATTTATTAAAAATGCGCACAGATAAAATATATTGTTCGCTGGCAGTCCCGCTTTAGTTCAACACTTATATAAAGATAAAAGATAAGCCGTTTGCTCCAAAATTCTAAATGACATCACGGTATGCTACCGGTATGAGACATGTACGATGCGGTATGCCACGAAATTGGTGGTCCTATCTTTTTTAAACGTCTCTTTCATATTTCTATCTATGGATAGAAAAAAAAACATAAGTAAGCAAATGAATGTGAACAGAAAAATTAATAATGTACCATCATTAAAAACATACCATACCATCAGCCCATGTCTCTTCACTGCTAAATGTAGGCCCCTACCAAGGCTTGCCAGCACATATGAAATTCGGCTCTTCTCGTTTAAAAGCCACCGGCGTACATCCTCAAGTCTTCGGTCCATCTGGTCGAAGGGCGTCCCACACTGTGTTTCCACCTGTACGTGGCATCCATTTGAGAATTCGTCGACCCTATCGGTTGTCGGTCTTGCGGCAAAATAACCGACCCATTGCCACTACAGTAAAAAAAAAGTGTTGTAAAAATGAACGCTGATCGTTAATGAGCCTTTAAGACTTGTGCGTTAAACGCTCGAAAGCGTACAGTTCAAAATTTTAACCTTTAATGGTCTTAAACCTTTGACGTTAAAAGCTAGAGTCCAAAACTATGATGGTTAAGTTTCTTAAGATACTATATGTAGCTTAAAATGCAATCTAATATATTATATAGCTTAAAAATTTAAAATTGAGAAATATCCAAAGATATTTCAGACCTATAGATATTTAAATTGAATATATTTTATTTTCTTTCACCAAGAAACCAAAAATATAATTATAAATATAATTAAAATATAATTTACTATTTTTGTATTTAATTGTGTATTCTACGCCATTATTATTACTAATAGAACATTGTAAGTCAATCCATCTTTATAAATATCTACCCACGCCACAAATCTACTAAATTCCTCTCCTTACAAGTACCTACGTATAGCTATCGTCACGTAAAAAGAGCGGTGGACGTCTGTGGAAGGGATGCGTCCGCGCATCGGTACAGTTGCGTACCGATGCGTTATTATGGTTTTATATATTATAATTCAATAGTTTAGAGTCTAAAGTATTGAAATATAATATAACCTGGAGATGGACAACTCCTATGTAGAATTCAATGTCAAAATTATTTTCTAATTTTTTATTTCCAACTTACCAATTAAACTTGAAATGTCCTACGAATAGAATACGTCCTAGAATAGAATAGTCCTAGAATAGAATAGTCCTAGAATAGAATAGTCCTAGAATAGAATAGTCCTAGAATAGAATAGTCCTACGAAACTTGAAATGTCCTACGATACGAAAATGTCCTACGTCCTTTAGCTGTTAAGTTTTTTTACCGTATCCGCGTTCCTAGAACTGCAGCCGATCTGCTGTGATAATCGTGTGGACTTTCCAACTTATACTTTATGATGATACTTAATCACTTTTATTTATATATACTAAAATTGTATTATATTTGGAAACAAATGTTTGGTAAAAAAAATGTAATAAAAGAAACCTGTAAAAATGAAATAAACAAATAAAAAAAATCACCCCTAATTGCGACGGAATTCTAAATTAAAATTATTCATTGGTTTTTCCGTCAAATGACTTTTTGCTTAGATATCGTCGTGTATACGGCGGTGGAAAAGTTAAAATTTCGCGTTATTTTTGTATATGAGTTCCATCGCGGCAGCGACGGTCCGCAATATCAACAATGTGTACCGACCAAGCACCGTAAATGAACTCACGGTGAGTTTTTGATTTGATCCTTTCAGTTATGGAAATTTCGATCTCAAGAACAAGCCCCCGGGATGACCCGAGACTAAAGTCGATAATGACAAATTGAAACCAATAGTGGAAGTGGATTCATCTCAAACCACGTCCGAGTTATCTTTGCAGCCTTTGGCGTACGCAAAAGCTCGGAAAGTGGGTACCGTATGAGCTTAATGAAAGTCATCTGCAAACACGCGTCGAAGCTTGCCATACTTTTCTGAATCGGCCCAAAATGAAGAGATTCTGACTAGTCCTAGATGTCACTCGCAACCGTTCGTCCCAATGGTTGAACTCAGAAAACACAGACAAACAATGTCTCAAATGTCTTTATGATAACCCTCGCCTACACACAGCACGACAGACAGTCTCAAAGTTACAGGAGCTTCAACTGGAGACTCTCCGTCACCCACCATACTCGTCAGATCTTGCCCCTACTGATTTTCATATTTTCGGAAGTTGGATAACTTTTTACAGAGAAAAAAATTTAACTCCGATTAAGCAGTGAAAAACGCCTTCACATAATTCATCGATTCCCGTCCCCAGGAGATCTATAGCAGATTCTATATCAACTTCCATTAGAATGGCAAAAGTGCATTGATAATAATGGACAATACTTCGATTAATTAAATATATAGTTTTCATACAAAAAATATATTTGATCTTTTCCATAAAAAAAGGCAATTTCATAGGACCTAATAATTATTTGTCTTTTTGATATTTCTCTTTATTACTTATCCATTTTTAGTATTAGAAAACTGTGTTCGGTTATAATAAAGTTTATTTTATACACCCCGTATTTTTCTTCTCAAAACAAACTAATGCGAATCTGACGTTCACCAACCTCCGGGTGACGCGTGACGGTAGAGATAAAAGAGGACAATTGTTGCGAATTTTTGGAAGCGCGCCAACCGTCCACCGCCCGGCGCCGAACTTGTCATCTGTCACTACAACGTCTTTTATTATTTTCACAGTTTTCAAGACTGAAATTCTCGAAGTAGCGTGGCATTGATCTTACATACAGAAAATGTTACATGTTTTTATGGTTTTCTTAATAAATTAAAGGAAACATATGTATGTAAAGAAAAATATAATTTTCTTTATTTTTAATTTGCCGCGCTACAAAGCGCCTTCATGGTGACCGCGAACATAGATTTATATTTTTGAAAACTATGATTGACGTTTATACTTTGACGTTTAACGTGAACAAATTATTAAAACTAATAGTAATATTGTAATATTAGAAATAAGAATCGACATTGCGATTAATAACATTAAATGTCGTTTCTTTTATTCACAGGTAAAGTTTAGTTATAAGGCATGTTAACATATTGTAATTACCTATAAAAAATATGTAACGTAATAAATTCTTTTATTCACAGAGAAACTCAATTGTGTTTTGATTAGCAGTGTCGATCCAAGTAATTAGAAAATATCATTACATGTATAAAACACGTATAAAAATTGCAAGAATGAGTGAAATGAGTGTTTTTTGTCTCATTCACCTATACAGGAAGGATATTATAGCAAATATATTAAAGTGACGTCGCTCAGGGTGACGTCACTTTAATATATAGGCTCAAAGTGACGTGACGACCCACCCTGACATCGCTCAGGGGGCATAATAGGCTCGATTTACTGTCTTTTTCGAAAAAATGCATTTGCCATCAAAGAAAGTAAGAAAGGAAGGAATGTAAAATACAAAATAAATATAAAAGTTTGTAAAACATTTCAATCAATATAAAATTACATTAAACTAAAAATGAATAATCGCTCTTTACACGCACACCACATACTTGCTAGATTTACCAGTTTTATAGCTTTTATAACGGTCCAATTAATTTATCAAAAACTTTATTAAAACCAGTGTATGTTGTAATAATCAATGATAAGTGTACTATTGATCAACACTCGCATGATTGTTCTAACTAACTGATATATTCGTTGATCTAACAGAAAATATATTTGCGGTTGACACCAGCTGGAGACTTATCGAATAAGTTGGTAATGAGCTGCAGATGGTTTTGTATTAGCGTGAACACTCGACTGGTCGATACTATTATAGTATACATATATTTGTATAAAATTTAATAACGTGCAACACAGACAGTACTAAATAATAACTGCATGCCGATGACAGTTTCAATAAATCGTAAATCGTTTTGCAAATATTTTTAATAATTAATTGAAAACGTCAGTTACATACATATTACTATACACTTCTACTTTAACGTTGAATATTTAAATTATAATAGTTTCATCTGTAATTATTTATATTAGTACCTACCTGTATTTCAGTGTATTTGTTACTCATTTAATATGAAAATAATTGAAAACAATTTCGATTTTAAGTATTTGCAACAGACGTTCAACTGTTCAAGTTAAGAAAAAAATTGATGATGCCATCACTATCAGTCGCATGATTTCTCCTATAGCGTTCCTCGATTGACTAATTGACGCTGTGTGGGAATAGATTATAAATATTGAATTTCAGTATTAGGTACATTTAGAATTTCAAAATTACGTCCGTGTACTTTTTTGAAATTATCCTAAAAAATAAGTGCCAATATTATAGTTATATATATTATAGTTATATATATATATAATATTATAGTGCGGTTGAGGTATGAGTTTAATCACTTTAGTTATTTAGTTTTATTCTTTTAAATTAAAATATTTTATATACAAATATATCAATTTACAATAATAAATATTAATCAAAATTTTGAATAAGTCCTTCAAAAGATTCCTTGAAACCGTACTCCCGCCCTGTCGCGTGCTATACATATTATATTATAATGATATATTGTTGAATAGGTCCCACAAAGTTGTACCTTTATCTATTTTTTTTCTTTCGAAAATGTACGGATAGTAGCCAAATCTCCCTTCCAACTGGCACGTATCACCGGCCTTTCTTGAAGATCAGTCAAACAATGATTTTAACTTTACAATGTCAGTCAAATATTTCAAATTCGTTTTCCAGGTTTTGTGTACACTAGAACCCGTTTGCATAGGTGAGTTCAAAAATGTAAAAAAAAAATCTCGACGCTCTCTAAGACAATAATTTCATTATAGACAATTTAGGTTAGTGTAGTTCATTCAACTCTCAACCAAGCTCCTGTGGGATATCCAATCTCTTTACCATCTACTACGTCATCCATTTCAGTACCAATGACTTCTATGTGTTCAATATCCACTGCGTTCTTTGTCACATCTTCAGTTTACGTAATGGTGTTTAAACGAGAATCAGATGTGATATTATTTTTAATAGGATTAGATGCGACGTTATTGGTAACTTGATATGGAGTCTCATGTGGTTTGTTCAGCAAACACAATATGAAGTGACTATTGACTATTCTCGTTCCCAAGCATTGGACTTTTTTTGATTTTGCATTTTGTATAAAGAGGATGAGTTTCATATTTCAAGGGGCTCTCGAAATTGTTTTGCCCGTTTATAGACTTTGAATACAGCAAAGAGTCTGGAAGTGCGTATTAGATTACCATTCTTTGAAAATTGTTGATTGATAGATGTTTGATAACTCAGTAAATAACAAGATTCCTTGAAATTCTATCGTTGGTTCTTTAATGTACAACATGTTGTTTTGCTATTCCTTGAAACGGTAATAATGTGAAAATAACGAAGTAATGATTATTTATTAAACGGGAAAGAAAACAAATATTACGTCTTATGATTAAACCTGTAAAACCTTCTTTCGATCTTTCTTATTTTCGTCAAAAATCAAGTATACTATGGAAAATATGTTAGTGTCCATATATTCCGATAAAATGTAAAAGATATGACTTTTAAATGTTTCACGTTCCTCTCGCGTATTTACATATTTTACTCAGAGCTTTGGCTGGATTATTTAAAGGACCACAGATTATTTAAAGAAACAAAATAAAAAATAAAGGTCGTTAAAGCTGATATTTTACCGAAGTTGTCAGACGAATGGTATCGTAAAGTTAAATGTAAATAAATAATTCTGCTGTAAAATGACCAGGTACCACTTTCGATATTTTATTAAATAAATAATTATTATTTTAGCATTATTACTCAGATGTTTTATTAGCCGTGGACATTGGCCATATTCAGGCAATGCTTCACTATTAAATGGAGGTAATAATTAACTTAATATATAAAAATGGATGTTGGTGTATCTGATGTTAATAGACTTCGACACCGTTTGACCGGTCACCATGAAAGTTGGCACATATATGTATTTTTTCATGGAGAAGGTTTCTATGTTATCCACTTTGTTGTAACTCGCCACTAGATGGCGCTGCAGCACATCAACTTCTATACCGTTCAACCGATCGCAAAAATCATATCCATGGCAAAACAGAATAATTTGTGATTTTATATAGAGAGGTAAATAAATATACACAGGCAGGACAACGTCTGCCGGGTACAGCTAGTATATTATAATTATAGGTATATCTGTGTATATGGTATTTTTTCTATTTTATGTATTGCTTGTTATATTTTATTTGCTACAATAGACTTATTATACGATTTACTGGCCTTCGTATTTCTGATTAACCAGAGGTTTACTAGCAGAGGATGCCACTAGACACTAAGTTCGCCTTCTGTATGCGACTTTATGTTTCTATATGCGTTAAAGGTTAAATTAAAAAATTAAAGAAAAAAATAATCGTATGGAAACTATCTCAGTCATCGCACATATTAAATTTTCGCACCAGTTTTCTAACCTCAGATTTAACCTATCAATTAAAATCCTGTTTCTGTATCATGTGTTATCTGTAAGATAAGCAAACGAGCTCAGAAGGCGTCGACTTGATTAAATCTACAGCTGATAACAGATCAGATAGCGTTCTATCAGATGCGGAAGTTTATCAGATCGGAATATGAAATAGATATCCAATGCAAATTTTATTGCAATATAGTTGTATTTCTTGGTGTGTGTTTATCAGTGTTCATTTCCACCTTTCAATGAAGAGAATAAGTACATCAATCTGCATAATTAATCCCGATTTTTTTTTTAATAGTATGAAGGTGGCAGACCATCATACAGTCCACCTGGTGGTAAATGGGTACGTACTGTCACCCATTGACATCCGCGATACATGCCAATTTCAGTCCAGAATGACAAATGTGGGACGGGGGCGTGGGTATGCACATACATACGTTTGCACATATACACATACATTTTGCATACAGGTATGCACTGCTGACCTTTCTCTAAAGGTTGGAAATGTAGAAAAGGCTTTGGAGAAAGGGTTGGGAAAATGGCGAGCGATAGGACAGGATGGAATGGGAAAAGCTCTGGCATATCTCACTCACCATCGAAAGACGTACGCACATTGGGAAATATGATAAAGTGGGAAATACGGTACATTTTAAGGTAGACTTCTGTGAGATTCTGTTACTTCAAGAACGTCACTGACATGTCTGTCTTACAACCGGTTCGTCATACTTTACGCCAAAGGTTACAAGGACCCGGTTAAAACCGATTCGTCATACTATACGCCTAAGGTTACAAGGTTGTAACCTTAAGGGTAACCGGGTCCTTGTAACCTTAGGCGTATAGTAAATATGACGAACCTGTCTTTTTCATTTTCCGAATTGTTACTACAAGAACAATTTTAAGCGTATAAAATTAATACAAACAAAGGAATATTTAAATCTTTGGAAATAATTATTAAAGAACTATCAATGTCAGTTAGGGTAAAATAATAATGAAGCAAAAACAATAATTATTTAGACATAAACGAGACTTAGCAGCCTTAAATGTAACAATCTCAACAATGTCGTACGTATTCAATAATTATAATTAAGTACCCACCATTCATTCAATAATTATTTATTTGTTTGATATGACATCACAAATTTCTGTAAAATGTAACGTAAAAGCTTGGGATGTGGGTTACTCTCTACCAAAGTTAAAAGATTTATTTTATTATTTTCGTGCGAACTTCTCACGTAATTTCTCTTTTCCGGAATCATCTGCATTTTCGTAACCGGCACACAACTGACAACGTTCTTTTTTAGGAATAAAGAAACTTAAATTGTACACGTGACTATTTTTTTTTTTTAAAACATCTCATAGTGTGCTCTCGCTCTCTTGCTCTAAATACTGTTCCTTATAGTCTGCCATCATTTACCACAATCGATGAACTCCCGGCTAGCATTTTTCCTGATGTAGTGACTTTCGATCCGAGGTATAGAATTTATTTGATCTCTGACTGATTGTTTAATCGATTCATCTACTCTGTGATGATGGCCGTGTTTAACTTTTTGTCTAATTCAACAAAACCTAGTTCTTTATTATTAAACACCGCGTTCATTCACATCCCATGTAGCCATGAATAACTTGTTGCACTCCCGTATTTTAAGAAAGTAAGAAAAGTAAGAAAAAGTAACATCTGTAAGAGGCCCGCACTAAGCGGACCGCCACCTCTGGGGTCGCGGAAGACTGCGAAAGCGTACCCGTGACCTCAGCACTTGGTGGAGAGGTGGTAGTCGTGGGGTTTTAGTCGGTAAGAGTCCGGCATACTCTCCCGTCAAGGTAGGCGAAAGCCATGCATAGGCGGAGTATACTCTTCCACCAAGGTAGGCAGGAATCATGCATAGGGTACTGATACCTCATTGTTGTGGATTCGAGTGCGCACAATCTCCCTCCCTAAACAACTGACACACACTTGCACAACCTATAGTTATAGCGCCTTTTTTTCACATTACAATTATGGCGTTTTTTTTTTCATTTATAGAGAATTAAAAACTGAACTTTATGGTATATTTAACGGTACTTTACGTTTTAAAAAAATACACTAAAAAGTAATTTTACAACTGGCAACCTTATGTACGCCGCAGGAACTCAGATATAGACGTGCCACGAAAATAAAATAATAATCGTTTAACGAAACTGAAATGAACAAATATATTGTGTTACTATTTAAACGTCTGTTCACGGCAGGATTATACATTTATTTTAAATTGGCGGGAAATATGACTTTGAAAACACGATATTCATGGCAAACCAAAAATATAACAAACGTGGGATTTGTGGTAAATGGTGTACGTATTTGATTTATTTATTCGTGTACAGTCAGCAGTGGTATAAGATATTACTAAAATTCCAGAAGCACCTTTTCCTGTGTTTGTATATTTTTCTTTATACAAAGATGCGCAGACAGTCCACCTGGCGGTAAGTGGATATTGTAACCCATAAAGATCATTAGAACGCTACATTGTAAAAGTGAGTGCTGAGCGCTCTACGGTTGAAAACTTTGTGAGCGCTATTGAAGCGTCCAAGTTTTTAAAGTTTGGTGGTTATTAACGTTTAACGGTTTTAGGCCTGGATATCAAAACTTCCAAGTTTAAACGGTTAAGTTTAAGGTTCTTAAGGTGTATTAACGCTGACTTAGCTCTCAAGCACTCAATGTTCATTTTTACAGCACTAAATCAACATCAGTCAAGAATGAGGAATAATGGCATGCCCTTGGATGCGCTGCTGAGGAACACAGCAGAATGAAAATTTTTCCTCGATATCTTGAGAGAAATTGATTTTAGCTTATTAAATGATCAACATTGTATTTAGAGAGAGAGTGTATTAAAACTCGTTTTGATGCAAAACGCGCAATTCATTAACATTGTGCAATAACATTACTGTACAATTTTATTGTAGGTCCGTCTTAATGCAGTCAAAGCAAATTCAGTGACATAAAACGTATAAACTGTGCACTTGAAAAATGGGTGAATTTGACTCATCAACTTACTCCCGCAATGCACTTGTGGCGTCGAGAGCCGACCTCTTTGGTCGAGCTGTCAATTTAATTTATTGGAATCTATTTGAGAGTGTTCTTTTTATAAGTTTTGCTTTTGTTATTTGTTTTTCATGACAACTAAAATTTTCACCAGATCGATCTTGTCAGTTTTTAAGAAGACAGTTTTCAATTTATTAATTTACATTGTTTTTATTTTAATATTGTAAAGGCGACGCAGTTCGTAATCGTAAGATTATCAATGCTACAAACGTGCTGTATGTTGATTTAATAAAGCATATTCCGAAGATTCTGGTTTCTCCTTATGATAGCTTAAGTAATATACACAAACAAGAAGCAGGAGAGCTTCCTCCGACAGAAGAGCTTCCTCTAACTGGAGAGCTTCCTCCAAACACTGATTTAATTTTCGCTAAAAAAAATTAAAATGCGTTTTGGTAAAAACGATTTTTTCAGCTAACCCTACCTCCGTACAGGTATCGTGCTCAGGGCCGGATTGTGCATGTATTTTAAATGGATTAATTTCTGGCACCCGCGACCCGCATCACAGAAGGGTTGTCACCGAGTGCGCCGTAAATAAGTGCAAATTGTTCATACGGGTCATTTTGACCCTGTATTATTATTCCCTTACGTTTTATGTGAGTGAATTTCTATGTTGATTTAAAAAAGATTTTTAATTTGATTTGCCTTTGTGAAGCGAAGGATTGATTTTCAATACTTGGACCATGAATTAATTATACTTTTATTTGTGACCTATTATTAAAGATAAATACAGCAACATTTGCTCAGAGAGTACCTCTACCGCTCTTAGTAGATAAATGAAGCCTAGTCTTCACCCCAGCAATTTATTTATCAGTAATAATAGGTATAAGTGTTAAAATAGTAATAAAAACACCTAATATGGTGTTTCTACAGATGTATTGTTATACAACAGGATTGCAGTGACATGCGCAATTATAAGCGTTTTATGAAATATTCACAAGGCTTCACCGAAGTAGGTATAACAGGCACGCATTTACAGATACAAAAATAGACAGCAGAATGAATAAAAATACAATCGAGTCAAAGAGTTTGAAGAAAATTTGAATTTCGGTTTTTTTCATTAGCGGCCAGTGGATAGGATTTAGCAGCAAGACGGTCGGTAAAGGACAATACTCCAAAGAGTATTGTTAGAACACCATATACATAAGGAGGGCGTTGGTTGATATTAATTACCATATATCAGACGCAAAAATACAATAGGTTGGCTGTACCATCTTTCTATGTTTTTCGCTGCTGAATATAGGCTTCTCCCACAACCGACTACTATCATTACTGACGACGTTCTTTAAATTATTAATCCATCTGGTTAATAAGCATCTCGTACAATTTTTAGAGTGCATTTTTCTCCACAACGATAACTGAAATAATAAAATATGGGTATTAGTTATATTGCCACTAGCTCGGCGGTGAGAGAAAATATCGTGAGGAAATCCTTATGCTCCAAAATAACAAATAACAAAATCTGGAGTATATGATCAACCACTCCACACTAGGCCCGCGTGCTGGATTACGGCTCGAAACCCTCAGTGATTTACTGGGGAGGCCTGTGCCCTGCTGATACAAACAGACAAACGAACTAGTTAGAATTAAGCGAGCCATCATAAGGCCAGTCCTTATTTACGGTGGCCAACCTGAGCTGTGACTGAGAACCAGTTGAAAGCAATCCAGATGTAAGCGAAATGAAGATGCTTAGATGAATGTACGGTTTTCCAGGCATGATAAGATTCGCAATGAATATATACGAAATAGTGTTGGTAGTAGGCTACGCTGTAGGCTACGTTGGTTTGGGCATGCCCAGGTAAGCTCATATTTCGTCGAATTCGACGAAGAAGTTTTAAGACCAGATGGATAGACGTGTCAGTGCAACATCTCGGTTAACGATGTTAGTGATAGGGCAATTTGGAAAACATCGATAGGAAAGGCTGACGAGAGAGAGAGAGCTCAATACTATATCAGTATAATATCAGTATAATCAGAATAGTACAATACTATATCATCAGCCTATCTGTTCACTGCTGCCTTTCCTAAGGCTACCACAGAAGATCTTGTACTCTTCTCATTCAGGCACTACGACTTTCTTCAAGTCGTCAATCCACGTTATATTTGCAAGGAGTACCGATCGTGGTACAAGGAGTTCCCATCACTATCATGGGATCACTTGGATCCCACTCATTTACTCTCACACATGACAAATGACTTTATTTACTCTTGCAAGTTGCGCACACTGCTGAATAAAGGACGGCACTCTGACGACCGATCAATGGCGGTATAACCTTTTGATCTGCTAAATCTCAAATATCAGACACCGCTGATGGGCGGCAGCATCACCAACCCTAACCTACCTAACCTACCCAGCGTGAAGATTAGAGCATAAACCACTCAATATAAACGCGAATTCTACGTACCTACTTGAAATACCAACTGAAACTGCGAAATGTATCCGCTTCGTTCGTCGTTCACGGTCAGGAAAAGAAATAAACCATAAATACTACTTAAATAACCAATTATTATACAAAACTATTAAGATAACACTAAATTCCCTAATCAACTAGGCGACAGTCCTACAAAAAAGTGACCACCCACTCATAAATCATAATTACAGCGTGTCACACGTGTATACGATATTTTATTAATTATTTTCCGGGGAATATTTCTTTCGTAATTGGGCACCCCGGTATTTGAGCCATGTGTCTCCAATTACTCGACGCTTCTTAATGACCGTGAGAAGTACCAAGAAACTGTTTCCTTATTTTTTGGACAACACAAAAAAGTTATGAATATTGACGACTAATACGAGTGTAAGGAGTGTGAAATTGATTTAGGTAATTTAATTATCTCTCTATGGTAAACAGGCACGTACTCATATCTATTATAATTTTGTTTCGAGATGTATTTCAGCTTAAAAAAAATAAGTCTGATATCCAGATATATGTATGTGGTATGATTTAAAACTCCCTCGCGATTGAAAGTTCTGTCTGTGCTCAGTACTGTAGTGAATGAGATATGCCAGAGCCCATTCCCAATCTCGCCTATCCTATCCTACAATATTTGTATTTTTCTGTTTACCCAAAGGTTGACTGGTAAATAAGGCTATAGGTCCGTTTTTTGTATAATATTTATGTGTAATATGTATAAATAAATAAACAAATCTCCATCCATTCTCCAAAGGCAGGCAGTGCACTAGGGGGCGTTCCAACATTTGTCATTCTGGACTGATGTTGGCATGGACTCGTAATGCGGATGTCTATGAGCGACGTAACATCCACTTACCATCAGGCGGATTGTATGCTCGTCAGCCGCCTTCTTTCTATAAAAGACACGTTGTCGGCTAATATCAAATCTATGAAGGTAACTACTCGTACTACTCGTGTACTACTCGTAACTAGGGAAGTTTTCGTACCCGGACCCTCCAAAATGAATCAAATTTTGTAAGTATACGTCTAAAGTTCCTTGTGAAAATTACGATATAATTTTTACTCCATATTTTAGCCTCATGTGCTTAAACTAACTTTTGAAAGAAACTTAGGTGTACCTAGATAATATTTTTGCCGCATTGTATGTACTTTTTTAATAATTATAATATAGGCTGTCCCAGATTGTGCGCCGGATTTAAATTTGTGCCATTTTTTTGTTTGGCGTTTGACAACTCTGGTTTGTTTATAAATGTCACATATGATAGTTACAATTAGTGAACATGGAACGCTACACGAAAGAGCATGACCATCATTTTGGCCAAAAAGTCATCTTCAATGACGAGGCCCATTTCCACCTTGACGGATACGACAATAAGCAAAATCGTCGTATCTGGGGCTTAGAGAATCTTCATGAGATTCATGAAAAACGGATGCATCCTCAAAGAGTTACAGTTTGGTGCGGCTTTTGGTTCGGCGGCATCATAGGGCCATTTTTTAGGCATCGGTATTTAGGTAGGCATAGCGGAAAATGCTACAGGAGTTTTTTTGACACCAATTGGAAGATATGGACCTCGATCAACTGTGGTTCCAACAGGACTGTGCCACATGTCACACAGCCGGAGAAACAAAGACATATTTTTTTTCTAAATTAAATCCGGCGCTCAATCTAGGACAGCCTTTATATGGTTGTGTTTACAATAATTATACACCTACAAAATTTCATTGGCTGTTTAGTGTCGGGCTATGAAAACTAGTTAGTGCAAATAAGCAACTATTTTTATTTGTATTCATTGATTATTACATTTACACTACAGTCTATTTAACTAAGGTATACAGGCACCACAAAAACCTCTAAGCTTTATCTGTGATGTATGGTTCTCAATGTCACGTCATACTTACTATTTGAATTCACGAATTGAATATCTTCAGGTGCGTAAAAAATTAAAATTGATATTTTTTATTATAAAATTCTCAATCTAGTTAGTTTGAATTTTTAACCTAGCTAGCGACATTAAAAATAACCCATAGCATTTCATTCTCGCCGAGGACAATCTGCGCTTATTAAAAAATCAACACGTTCCCCTTATTAATAAATAAATACGGTAAGCGCGAGTACGATTATTTTGGAACACATTTGGGACGCCCTTTTCGGATTTAAGCTATTGGTAATTACTTTTGGGTAAGCATCGAAAATTGTAATGGAAAAATAAAAGTGCATTTGTTTTTATTTATAGCCTACTCCGACCCCGATATCAGCTGCGGCCGTCATTTGTTAAAAAAAAACGTGTGCGCGGACCCCCGTCAGGAACGAAGATCCTCACGCATTTTTTTAAACTCCGAATGTAATTCGAAATAAAATCTGTATAGTTTATGTATTTTTTATTTTGTATTATATTTTCAATGCAAATAATTTAAAATAAGGAATCAAAACAAAAATCAAAAACTTTCATTAAATATATTGCTCTCATGCGCAGCTGCGACGGCTGTGGCAGCCGCCGCAACTGCTCACAGAAAGAGAGAGAAATATAAAGGCGTATGGAGGGGGTAAAAATCTTACGTGACGTTACATTTTCTCTCGAATCACACCTACCGCAATCCGCGTAAAGGAACTTCGGTCCAAAAAGCTAAAGATGGAACCATTTGTTGTAATTTTGGCGGGAACTCAAGAAGTGTGGTTGAAATGTTCGATTATTGCAAAAATTATGTATTAGGCGTTTTTGTGGTTTAATAGTGATAGTTTATTAAACTTCAAATTGTTTTTCGTGCGTAGTGTTTGTGATAATTAAATAAAAGCGTGGAATTGCGTTTTTCATGTGCTGGGAGTCCTCTTCTGTCCTCAGTATACCTATCGCTTTACTGAGCGACTCCTGATTTAGTTCGACAGGACTAGACATTGACAGAATATGTTTATGTTTACGTGTAAATAAAATTATGAGAATCATTTTTCGCTTTATTACCAATTTATTTGCAACAGTAATAAATTGGAAATACCTGAAAAATTGGATTCCTCCATAAAAATCCAATGTCCAATTGTCGGTGGTGTCTATAAATCTTTCCTCCAATAAATGGTCCATGCTGCGCCGGCGTATCGAAAGGTGGTGCAATTAAAACTCATGAGATTAAATGGATTCCATCCATTTGTGGTCTTGGTCAACTTTTGGTTTGACACAAGGCAAGAGCGACTGCGACGAAGCAATACAAACCAAATGTAAAAAACCAAATCCATTTGGTTTTTTATTTAATATTACAGACTAAAACTCTTGATGTCTTCTTGATTCTCCTTCCGAATCTATTTCTTCCAAAAAGGAATATTTTTTTCATGCATTCCAATGTAATTTTCTTTTATGCCATTTTATCACTACAAAGTCTCATTATTGTAGTGATAAAATGGCATGTGAGGAATGTTGACTATAATCATGCAGTTCACAAATTAGAAATACTCGTAACAATGATTTATGTTTCTCTCCTTGACACAGCGATTTCAAATATTCTTTCCGATCTTTCTCGGGATTACAAGGCGAGTCCTCTGCCTTGTAAGACGTATAAAGTTATATCTATCCTAATTCTTTTAGAAATTAAACTGTTCCTATTTGGGACATTTGTTTGGAAAATTAAATGACATTTTAAAATTTAGACTTGTACCATGGCCTCCCAGTAAGTATCCGGGGTAAGTAATGAATTTCATGTCACTTTCTTAAGCGTGAAAGCTACTGTGGACGGGGTATATTGTACGGCATAATGAATGTTTGTAATCTATACAAGAACTGTTATATTTTGCATCAAGACTCACTTATCATTTACACATAAAAAATGCTGAGAGATATCTCGTGTAGCATCACGAGGACGGACGAAACTTTTCAGGATACTGTCCCCTTCAGTAGGATTGCCTCTGACCCCTGTCCGCCAAGACGGACCGGTTTATTGGGATGGCGCCTCAGGTTTCTTCACGCCGCCCTCGCGATGCTAGCCTGCCTGGAGATTCCGCCTGTACAGGTTACAGTACCAGTCCCTTTATGCGGGGGAGACGAATCATCAGCGCGGGAAAAACATGGCGGAAGCAAGGCAGCCGATGACATCGTTTAGACTCTACAGAATGAAGGCGGCAGACTCAGTGGTAAACTTGATACGATTGGAAAGTTCTTCATTTCGACTCTAGAGTGTTTGACTAATGTCGGCGTGTATCGCGGATGTCTATTTTCAACATAGATATGTTGTGACCTGTTACCAGGTGTAAAAAAATATTTCTTTAATTGTCGGGAGTGATGCGTCATGAGAACAAACCGGACATATAGGTACCATACCATATCATCAGCCCATGTATCTTCACTGCTGGATATATGCTTCTCGAAAGGTTCGTCGCCACACACGATCTTGGGTTCCTCTCATCAAGCTACACAACTCTTGTCCGGTGAACTCTTCAAGTGGTCAGTCTACCTTGCTGGAGGGTAGATGGACATATATGTATTTACATTAAACGGATCTTAAATATGTTTAATCTATTTTTTCTTTCACTCGCCATTTTGGCTGGGTAGGTGGAAGTTGTTTTTTGTTTTTTAAATAATTAATTTTAAGTTTATAAGTAGGTAAGTAAAGGCCACTTTATTTATTAACCTGTTCTGCTTTTGTACAGGTGGAATACAACTTTAAAATTATTATTATGTAATATTAATATTCTCTTGAATTGAGGTTCGCTGATTTTTTTTGACTGGCGAATATTTAATTAATGGCTATATTTTATACTACGACGAGAGTCATAAATCAACGTATGACAAATCTATTGCTACACAATTAAATAAAAAGGAAACACAATAAAAATTAAAAACGGCCTGATTTGCGTTGTTAACGCTAACATTAACACAAACAGCGGTGGCATTCAGATTACGATCCGGCAACTTTAAAACTGCTCCGACCAACCTCCTTATTTCTGTAATTACAAAGGTTATTTTAAGATAAACTGGTTGTAAATAAATTTGTGGTGTTTTAGCATAAATTAGCACGCGTCGAGTCTGCGGACGGATGCCGACAAGCGGCATCAATCACGATAAAAGACCATTTTGCAATGTGACACTGGCCTAAGGCACCGAAACATGTTTAAGGCAATTTCGCTTAACTACGGACCATTTATATTTATTCCTCGGTTGTGGAATTTTTAAATAAGGAAACATACTAAACTGTATAGTACTTTTATAGTACAAGAACATCCGACTGGATACTGGTGTGTATGTTGGTACTTTATAATGTTGGTGTGTATGTGTATGTTGGTTGTATATATATAAATCAAATCCTTATTGAAAAGAATTGTAGAACATGAAATTGAAAAGTTATTGAATCCTTATTGAAAAGAACGAAGTGTCAGTTGGATAATAAAGAGCTATTCGAACGGCTGTGTTTTGTTATTGCCAAAAGAAATATGTATCGGAGGATAGACAGTGTGTTTATACAAATAATAAAATAATATAATAAATATTATATAGTTTGGATAATGTTACAGACTGATCAGTGTATCAATGTTACACAATTAATTATTATAACGTATTATAACTTTTTAAACTTTCACGTTTTGTAAACAGTTTATATTCTAAATCGGGTCTGGACGCGTATAATAAAGATATTTCGTTACCTTTTGATCTCCACGTTGGGAAAGACTACGACACACTACACTAGCAATGTCCGCGGACGTATTCGACGGTACATTGCAAGGTTTAAATTTCTTAATCACTGTAGATATTCCATGTCGGCTCCAACTTTATCCTTTTACGTATGGCATAAATGCTGGCTGTCTGTTAACCTCGGGATATTTCTCCCTCCGAATGCGCCTTGGTTGCCTTCTAGTCGCTCTGTACCCATTCCGTGTGAGTAACTCTTGAAGATGTGATAATTAGGCAATACAATTTTGGCAATTGTACTGTCATTAGTTTATAAAGATAATTGAACTCGTCCTCAGTGAATAGGTTCTGCTGGTCTTTTATTATACCCCGTATGCGTCGCGTAGCTCTGACTGTCGGGTTATATGACACTAGTTCATACACATTCGTGCCCGTCAACAAATTTCCCGCCTTATCATCATACTCTCTTGTGTTTATCACTACAATAGCGTTTCCCTTATCAGTCTTAAACATTAAAATTTCCTTATTCTTTCCTCTGTGTTCACATCACTCTTAGGTGACCTCGATTTACGTAATAAAACCACAACATCTTGTCGTAAGTCTTCGGCCTCGCTTGGCGGTAGTCTATTACATAAAATACTTTCTTCAACACAGCTGATAACTTCTTCATATGGAATCCGTTTAGGTGTTAAGGCAACATTCATACCTTTCGAGAGAATACAGAGAATGTATTTCGAGTCCGTCCAACATTTCATTCGATAAATTAATCACTGTTTCCATTAATGCAACTTTATCGTCCGACTGTACACTTGTAAATTTTTCTATCGACTGTACGAATACAGCGGCCGAGTGTGACACATTTCTACTTGTGTTGCAGTGTTTTATGACATGTTTAAATTTTCGCTCATATAAGACACACTGCATAGTTGAAATGAGCGAAATGCTTGTTGGTATGTTGTCACTTTGTCATACGAATCGAAATCCCTTGTTGATGAGGCATCACTTAACCCTTTATGTAACGCATATAATTCAGTGTTTATTTTTATTAAGTAGCAATAGTGGTTCCGAATTAATTGATTTAGTAATTGGATTTAGTAAATGCAATGCCTTTACGCGGTTTTATACGAACGCACGTAGTCCCATAAGTCCCAATCACGACATTTCGTTAGAAATATTAACGATTTATAATTATAATATTTATAATTATTTATAATATTGTAAAATGCCCACCCTATCTTATCCCTACCTACCCATTTTTCCAACCTCTTCGAACTTCCAACGGACTACCATTTTTTTCGTGATTTTGACAATTTTCTACGTGGTAAAAATTTTCTTCCCAAGAGGCAGTACAAAATGCTTTCACACAGTTTGTCGAATCTACATCCCCAGAGTTCTATCGCAAAGGCATAAATGAACTTCCGATTAGATGGTAACAATTTATAGATAATGAGGGTAAATATTTTGATTAAATAAATATGTTACATTTTAGAAAAAAACTAGTTTTAATTTTTCAGTACAAATCGGCAATTTCATACTTTAACCCCTAATATTTAGAACTATGATATAAATAACTATATAAATAAAGAAATTATACTCGTACGTATAATAACAACATATTTATTAAAGATTGTTAGTCGAAACGATTTCCGCGCTGACGATTTTATTCTACAGCGACTTGACTTGAGTGTGGATTGAGCAAAATAAAGCATTTTTAAATAAGGCATGTCAAAAAATGTAGGGTGTTAGGAAACAGTGGATTAACATAATACAGATAGCCTAATTAAGTGTTATCTTGCGCTTTTGTGGACTATCAATTTTATAATCTCGAAGGCGTGGGACAGAATTCTTTAGACATTATAATCTCGTCTTTATCATCTTGATATTTTATCTATAGAATTTAAGATGACGCCGTCGAGGTTTTTTAAATCAATGTAACTATGAATATATGATTACAATTATGTCCTTTTGAACTATTCTTGTTTTTAAGTTCATTTCATTTGATTTAGAAATATGTTAAATTTTTTACTAATTGTCAACAACTTTTCTTATATTCCATCATTCTAACTTTCATTCACAGTCATTCTAATTTCATCACTCCTACCTCCATTAGCTCAGCTGATAGAGGTTCTTCAAGAAGGAATACCAGCCAGTCCTCACTTCAATAATTTATGAAAAAATAATTATTATAAAAAAACATTTATCTAATAAATAGGACTTATGAAACTAATTATCAAAAAAAAGTAAATAGTATGTATGTAAAATGGTTTGTTTATACATACATATATTTCACTTGATGAAAATAGAAGCTATTGACCCTAATAAGGCGTTCTTTTTATATTTTAGTCCAGAACTCGTTGAGTTCCATCTGCAAACAAGCGTTTTTCTATCTCTGAGACATACAAATATTAAGTAGAATATCTACAAATATAACACAGTGCTTTAGCACGGTGCAGCAGGCATGCTCTTACGGATCAAATGATAAATAACAAATGAATCAAAGTGCAGGCATTTAATGTTTGGAGCTAATTTGAATTTGAGTTTGCTTTAGTGGTCCATTACGGGTTCTTAGGGATTTAGTAGCAAAAAGTTCGGTAAAAGATAATACTCGTACTTGAAAGAGTATTGACACAGACTACGATTGACCTTAACGGAAATGTACTGAATTTTTTTTTCGCAATTCCAAATTTGTAATGTTTTTCTCTGAAATCTCTGTGAGTGTGACTGCGTATTATGAGTTTAAAAGTACGTATTATTGTCTCACGAAACTTTGTATGTGTCATTTACTGACACCTGAGGTCATACGGTCTCTATTTTTGGTAACTAAGATATACTTATAATATTCGGATAGATTAGCATCAGCAAACTGTAGTAGTCTGAACTGCAAACCAGAACACTGAAAACTACTTATGTATTTATCGGATTATTGTTACTGTCATTATTAGCCTTTGTCTCTGCAATGGTAAATATAGAAAGTCAAATCTGCTACTGCAGTAGGAGTAGCCGATTTCGTACACAATATGAACTGTGTGTATTTAAACAGACATGATGTACGAGTACCTACAAGGGTAAATGAGCCTTAGATATAGGTTAACCTTCCTATACAAGCGCGATGGTCTCTCAGAGCGACGAATCACAAATTTAATTTTTATTCAATAACTAGGTGAGCCGACTGCCGTTGTCCTGTACAAATTTCAATAATACAGTAATTACAATAATTTCAATAATTTCAATAATTTCAATAATTTCAATAATTTCAATAATTTCAATAATTTCAATAATTTCAATAATTTCAATAATTTCAATACTTTCAATACTTTCAATACTTTCAATACTTTCAATACTTTCAATACTTTCAATACTTTCAATACTTTCAATACTTTCAATACTTTCAATACTTTCAATACTTTCAATACTTTCAATACTTTCAATACTTTCAATACTTTCAATACTTTCAATACTTTCAATACTTTCAATACTTTCAATACTTTCAATACTTTCAATACTTTCAATACTTTCAATACTTTCAATACTTTCAATACTTTCAATACTTTCAATACTTTCAATACTTTCAATACTTTCAATACTTTCAATACTTTCAATACTTTCAATACTTTCAATACTTTCAATACTTTCAATACTTTCAATAATAAATTCAATAATTTCAATACTTCAAAAATAGACAAATCGGTCCAGCCATTCTCAAGTGATGCGCTTACTAACGATCAGCATTTAATTTTTATTTATGTAGATGAATAACTCGCCCTTTGTATTTTCTAGTAGCTTTCTGATTTATTGTTAGGCGTAGTTTATTGTGACACATGCACTCGTGTCATGTGAACATACGTCAGTGCACTGCATTCACCGGTCTGTGAGACCGACGCGTGTATACGAGTTATCGTTTTAGGTAAATGAATTATTTTGAATTTATTTGAAAATTACGCAACTAAATGTAACTTTTTATTATGAATTTTTCAGATAATATTATTCAGATGACAATTGTTTTATTACTTTTATTTATTTTTTACTCATATTAGATTCGATTTCATTGGTTTTAATCAAAATGATCAAAGAGTATATTATTATAAATATGTATTGTATTATCTTTATTACTGATAATATAGTCTATAGGTATATATTGAACATAATTCATTCTGTAAATTTCAATGGTTTTGCACTTTTATTTCTCTCTATTCCATGGTTGCCTGGTCGCCCTATTGTATTCTGTCATTTATATGTCAAACATATGTGCACATTTAATAACTGTTTGTATGCACTCTCGCTCACTCAGCGCTTAAAACAAGAGACTTTTTGGACATTACCCCGGTTAAAGTTTTAGGCCATCCTTCTTACAGTCCTGACTTGGCTGCATGTGACTTTTTTATTTCCCAAAATTAAATCCTAATTAAAGGGGAAGCAGATTTCGTTGCCGGAAGACACGCTGGCTACGTGCAACGAGGCTGCGAAAGAGGTATCCTAAGGAAGAGTGGAAAAAGTGTTTTCGAAATTAATTTACACGCATGAAACTTTGTATAGGTGCAAGTGGAGAGTTCTCTCAGATGATGTAATAAACAAATTGGAAGTTGCAGAACATTTTTGTTTTAGCAAATTTTTCTGAGTTACCCGCGTATATCTAATGTCGAGTCATTAGACCGTAACCGTGTTTGAGAAGTGAGAACGGACTTAGCTGAGAAAAGGAGAAAATTAGGAGTGTGACATCATTAGTACCGTGTCGATAAAATATTTGAAGATTCACATTTATGTCTTGAAACACAATGTATACTCAGATTTATGTGTACAGAGGGTTTTTTTTATTTATAGAATAGATGGCAGACGAGCGGGCTGGTCACATGATGGTGAGTGGTCACCGCCGCCCATGGACACCTGCAACATCATGACGCTTGCGGGTGCGCTGCCGACCTCTAGAAGAGCCCCGTATCGTAGCGGAATGGAAAAAATCTCGACTGGCAGTTCATTTCACAACTTCCGGATTCGCTTTTGAGTTTGGTTACAACGTATTGCACATTTTGCTAAATGTAAACCCGTAATAAATTTTATCGTATTCTTCGTAACAAAATTGGTTGCTTCACTAGCGCGCTGGAGTGTAAGCAGGATGTGTGACATGGCTCTTGAGGTAATTGCTGCATTTCACACTGCACCGCTTGGAGGTCTATTCCGAAAATGGACTGCGATATTGCTTTCATATCGTTACTAGACAGAATTGTTTTTTTTTTATCTTGAACTATTTATTATTTTCTTATTGTCAACGCTTTGGATAGTACTTATTTATATATTTTGAAAGCAGAAAAAAAATAAACAGAGACATCAAGAGAATAAATTTATTTCCCGCATTTGATTTTATTAATCACGAAGATAAATGAAACTAATTTGGGAATTTCTCAAATTTAAAATTCCAGCCACGCGCGTCGCTGCTGTCGCTTGCAGTTAATTTTTAAGCTAAACTAGAAAGTATTTAGCGGTAGAGTCTCTGGTATTTGGTTTGTGTGGTCTGTGGTTATATTTTCTACAATTCTTTTTTACAATACAATTATTATATTTTTACCAAAGATTCACTATATTTATATTTCCACGAAGATAAATTCACTATATATATAATTCATTTATTTCAGACAGTATTTCAGTCCATATTTCATGTGTTAGTAACAATTTTAACTTATAGACTATGTTAGTACTTATTATTAAGATTTTGTTATTACTAATTATATATATATGTATGTACATGTACACGTACATATGCACATGCATACACATACCCACACACACACACGCTTATATATATATATGTCCACATACATACACACATACATATACATGCACGTACACACCAATCTCATATACACACATATATTTTACATCAGACATTGGCTGTCGCCGCTCGTCACCTCCTATATGATGCAACGTGCGACTCCACCCAATGTCTCAACATGGGGCCATCCACCCTCTCCGCAAAGATCCTCAGCAGCGTGTTGGGGCTGCCCCGCACCCTAGACATCAGTGATGCTATTCTTTTTCGCAATATGGCAAAGAAATCATCCGTACGGGCGTTCGCGAACATCTCCGATGCGCTACAGTAGCGCGGCAGCCCCAACAACACCCGGAATGCATTGTTGTATTGGATACGCAGGGCTCTAAACGATTTCTGCATGTAATTGAACCACAGATTGCACGTATAAAAAGACTGGCATTATGTCCTAAATATCGTTATTTTAACCTCTTTAGAGCAACGTGCAAATCTGCGGCCCAACATATTACACCTCACTGTCAGCGCCCTGCGCTCCCTTTCCATGTCCATATCATCGGACAGGTCCTCCGTGACCCAGTGGCCCAGGTACTTAAAATGCGTCACTTTAGCGAGTGGGCAGCCATTGAGCGAGACCGGCGGTATAGTGGAGTATGTTTTATTACCTGCCTTAAACACTAATAGCTCACTCTTTGTGGAGTTGTACCTGAGCCCATGTGACAGAGCATACCTCTCGCAAATAGCCAATAGTATCCGAAGAGCATTGATCGAGGGGGCCAGCAGCACCATGTCATCTGCGTAACTGATGTTATTAATAAAGCAGCCATCTACAGAACAACCGACGCCGGCGCCGCTGAGCTCCCCGAGCAGCCTGTTCATGTACAGGCTGAATAGTTTGGGCGAGCTTAACCCACCTTGCCTCACCCCGCACTCCATCCCATACACATCCGACAGCGAACCCGCCCATCGTACATAATTGGTTTGATTGCTGTACCAATATCTGAAGGTGTCAATGATTCCCAACGGTAAGTCAGTATCAGAGTACAACTTTTTCCATAGAACTTCATATGACACCAGATCGAAAGCTTTCGATAAGTCCAGAAAGCACGCAAATACAGGTGTATTCCTATCAGTATAGTACCGAACGGTGTGCTTGAGACATAGTATTGCAGACTCTGTGGATAGCCCAGGTCGAAAACCAAATTGACCGTCCTCCAGAGATATATGTTTGCTTAGATGTTTATCAAGCACACCATCCAGCACCTTGGCTATAATTGTGGCCAAGGAAATTGGTCTGTAGTTACCTTTATCTGCCGTATCACCTGTCTTATTTTTTATGATGGGAACTACGATAGTTTTCATTAATTCATTAGGTAGGTACGAATGTCTGATGCAAAAGGTAAATAACATTGCCAACACCCTGGGTAAGTGTACACCCGCCTGCTGGAGGTGCTCGATGCTGAGACCATCGTGCCCCGGGGACTTACCTCGAGTCATCTGTTTAATTATGTTGGTAACTTCAGAGGCGCTAACATTAACAGGCGTCTCAACGGCGGCACGACTCCCAGCACAGGGCACCCCCGAAGCGGCTCTCTGGCTCAGCGGAGAAACAACTTTAAAAGTACTCCTGAACATATTAGCGATCTCTTTGGGTTCACTTATGCCGTCAACGCTAACCGGCAGGCTCATCCTGGAATTCAATTTATTGGTTAATTTCCAAAATCTACTAAAATCTTTTACAGCGTGCATTGACGCTATCCTGTCCATTTTAATTTGTTCTTGTTTGTTTTGACAGTATTTAAGCTTGGATTTAAATTCTTTACGAGCCATGCACATATTCTCATAAATGTGGCCGGCTGTAGGTTTGTTATGGAGGACCCATAATTGAAATCCTAGACGAGCCTCCCGATGCGCATCTCTTACATGTTTATTCCATCCCATTATGTAATTATGACTTGATAGTTTTTTTAAATTTGAACTATTTACAGATGCTTCTTTCAATACAGTCACAATCCGATTGTACATACTATTTATAATAGTTTTATGATCTTCTAGACTACACATATTATCGCAGCATTGTCCCAACTCTACAGGGAAATCAATTTCCTTGAGTTTAGAATTACAAATACCATAATATTTTCTAATTTGAATAAGATCTCGTTTACCCCATATTACATTGCCAAGAGGATTGCTACTAATTTTATTACAAATTTTTGGCATAATGAGATTAAGATTACAGTTTATCTCAATAGGAAAATGGTCCGACCAATAAATATCATACAGAACCCTAGCATTTATTACAGCTTGGCACGCCGCTCCTGTCACAACACAATGGTCGAGCCAGCGTTTGCACCCATGTGCCTCGCTGATAAACGTATAAGTGTCTGTTGGCAATAGTTCTGTGTCAACGCAAGTTAAAGTCTGATCAGTACAAAAACTCACCAATTCTCGATGAAATAAATGACCAGGGTGCGCGTTAAAGTCACCCAGTACAAATACGGACTCAACATCACAACACAACCCTCAATTATGGCACTAATTTCACCTAAACATTCTGTGAATTCAATCAGATTGTCTGTACGTACTATATACGTACAAATGTACCAATCTCATTTGCATGTGAAGCAAACTGTGTAAACAAAATTAACGGTAATTTTATTGATATACGATATACCTTATGTAAAGTTTGATATACGAGTACATTAGCACAGTAAAACAGGATTTAAATCAAACAAGCATTCTAGGTACTTCATTTTTTATTTTCTTAAGTATAAGAAATAAGAGAAATAAAATGATTATGCTAAAGCGATTGTCTGCATCTTACGTACCGATGCACTATAAAATTCATTGCTTTCACATGGTAACATTGTCTGTAGAGTTGTTACGATAAATAAGAAATCAACATGTAGTTAGTACCCATTGATACCAAATTTAATGAGGAAATTGTTCACTAGAAGCTAAATCTATAAACGCGCTAACAAGGTTCGGTCACCATTTTTAAAAACTGTTTCTATCGATGAAAATGATATAAAGCGATAAGGAAACACACATACACTCAAAAAGACAGCTGCCAGAGATAGTGAGGCATTTAGGCATTATACATAAATATTTCAAGGGAAATCTGGAAGATTTCTTCGAAATCTGTCATCCCTAAATGCCCAAATGTCATGGCACGAAGTCTGCTTAAGTGGTCACCTTGCTGTTTGAGCATAAAGGCCGCTAAGAAACAAAATCTTAAATCCACACAGAATAGGACTGCTCCAAATCTGCTATCGATTTTCTCCGGTCGCGGCTTCTCATGAATTAGAACTAGTGACGGCGACGTTTGTGCCCTGCGCTGTACAGGTGCTAACTACAAGTGTTTACCAAACTAATTTAGTGCTTAATTTCCATCCCAACAAACACTAAGGACTTATGAAGTATGAAATATTAATGCACTTGCTTTACGAATGTGGTCTTCTATAATATTAATAATAATAGTACAACTTTTCATAAAAAGCTACCTAAATAAATTCAAAATCCTTCGATATATTCAAAAGTATTATAACACATATATTCAATATTTGTACTAACTACAACTTTCTCATATGAACTCTTCTTATAAGCAGGAGTCGTAAGCTCTACTTGTGTTCTAAAATGTTTTATGTACGCTCGGCAAAGAAACTGGTTTACCACCCCGAGGATGACAGTCCTGCACGTCACAGAACGATAAAGGCTATTTTCGCTTGCTAGAAAAATCTGACATTTACTACTGCTGTCTTTAACATTTATTGTAATGATGTCAATGCTTTGCTATGTGTTCTTAATTTGAATATATGGAATTTATTTAGAGAAATTTTATTTAGAACAAAATACGTTCTCATTATCAAAATAAAAACCACGTGATTACATTACACTGTGTGACTCGATCTAAAACCTCAAAGTCTACAATGGTTCGAACCGTATTTTCTCCCACGTCTCGTTACCATGACGTTCCACAACATCTTTTGATCTTTCGTTACATAACCATAACCTAAGCTAAGTCCATAACCTATATATGACTTTTTATTAGCTTGCAGTAAAAACTACTCCGTCATTTATGTTTCTCTTTCAGTATTAGAATCTAATTTCAAAGATCAACCGTAGAGATATTTTCAGAACATTCTTTAAGAAACTGGTTAATCACTTTCTTGGGCTAGTGTACAACACTGTAATTTTATTAAAAGTTAATTTTCTCTGTAAGCGACTGTATATTTTGGAGAAATAAAGTTTCACAAATCAATCTATATAAATAAAGGTGTTTTTTCTTATGTATATATGTTTATGTTTTTTTATATTTCCCCTCCGCATCCAATATGCATATTGGCAATAAAGTAGGTACAGAGAATGTTAATGCGAAGTATTAATCTCGCTTTATTGGACTGGATCCGAGATAAAAATAATCTTGTACCCGTTCAATCTAAAGGAAACACGGCTCAGTGGGCATGAATAGATATTAGGTACAATATTCGTATCAAAAAATTTCAGGTCGGAGGTATTGAAAGGAAAACAAGGCCTTCGATTGCATACTTTATTATTCTGCATTTGAATTGAAATCTGTAAAAGGATCCGGTATAATATTGCACGTAGAGATGTTACATATTGAAAGATAAATCATTTTCTACTGCCATAATGGGGAATGTTCTGTGGAGCTGTTCAAATTAATGCCAACTTCGGGTTTTTAGCAACGTCGTCGTGCGGTTCATCCGCACTTCCTTGACGCACTTGAGTCGCGGCGTGCAGTGCGTTCAAAAAGACACTTTATACCACGAACCCGAAAGTTGCCCGGCGTTGAGGTATTACTGTTATGCTATACGATATGGGACTTTTCAAGAGAGCTGCGAACAGGATTCCGCAAGGATTCTTTACTCACCCACAAGCCCCCTGGTGTTGCAGGTGTCCATGGGCAGCGGTGACCACTTAACATCATGTGGCCCGCCCGCTCGTGACACCTATTCTTTAATAAAAAAGTGAAGGAAATCATCGTTGTGGTGGAACATTAGCGATTTACTAGGGGAGACTTGTGCCGTGCAGTGGACCGTTAAAAATACTGAAAAATTTGAATTTGAAGTGTATTTAATACGTATGCGAATACAGCTTATGTTTCTGAAAAAGTAATAATATTTTCTTTCCATGCCTGTGTTTATGAAAATATAAAGCGTGTTCGATATTACAATATCGTTTCTTTTGTTCAGACAAGATCTAATTTCCTATTCATCGAATACCGGATTGCTGGTTTTAACCCATCTGAAAATCACATGTGTGTTTTGCAGTTCTTTAAACCTTATCTCTATAGTTATAAGAACCATTTTCACAGACTTTTTACTTTTATTTCATTTTGTAATCCTCGAAGAATGCCATACAAAATTTTAAGGATGTATTTTTAATTTGGAAGAAACGGCACGCCTCATCGAGAACAGTGTAAAATATTGAATTGAGCTCAAATTGTGATTTTCCCCGGATTACAAATGTATTTATTTCCTTTCTATTTTACTGCTTTAAAAATATTTGATTATGTATATTTTATAACAGTTCATCTGTATTTTTCTGACGTGAATGCAATATTGTAATCTAAATAATAAGTAAATAGACTAAATATTTATTTTACTTATTAATCACTAACATTTGCCTGTGGCTTCGCTCGTTTGTTATCCGTATTCGTCTATTAAATTTTAATCCATTCGTATTACAAAATCCGCTATATTTTATATAAACTGATTTTAATAAAATTATCCTATATATAACTATCCGGGATAAATCAAATAAATCAAATCCTCGGCCGGCATCATTGAGTATCATATTTATCTATTTAAACGGGTCTCAACGCGTATGTTTACCTTATTCATTTTACTTGACTAATAGATTAATTGGTCAAATAGATTTAATTAGATAAAAAATGTCGGCAAAATGTTTTATCACTGAGTTTCTACTTGAGTACGGATTTTTAAAAATCGGTCACTACCTTGACGGTGAGGGAAAATGTCGCGAGGAAACCCACATGCACCAGGAAAATAAATGCAGTACTGACAAATCCGGACTGGGCCCGCGTGAGGTATTGCGGCCCGAAACGCCGCAGTGGTTTACAGTAGAACTTTAAAGATGGATACAAATCACCCCAAATCACCCTTATACATTCACCGCGTACTGATACAAATCTCCTCTATCACAACAAAATCATGCCAGTATATTCGCGAGATCATACGGACAAACAGACAAACAAACGCACATTCAAACATACATTGTTCTTTATAATATAAAATATGTACCATAGGCGCTACAGGGATTTGGCCTCATCTTTAAATTGTATGTGGGGATGACTAAATGTGATTATTAAGAACGAAATATACATACATAATACATAGTAAAAAGAAAGAATACATTTTTTAACTTATGAATAAAATAAATATCATAAATTAAACATTTTACATTGGACATGCTCGTTTAGGATTCAACGAGTCTCGAATCCGCTTATTGACTAAAGTGGCCAAAATGAACTTAGGGTACAAAAAACCGCTAACAAGCCTTCAACGCTTATTGCACAATTCCGAAGTTCCAGCGAGTCGAGCTCTAAATCGTCTAGAGCGATAACAGCTTAAATGTATCCATTTTCAACTCGCATTCGTGAGATCGCGAGGTCTAGTCCTTTACTTAACGCTCTATTTTCACTAATAGTGACTTCAAAATAACCATTAGCATGTTTTAGCCAATAGCTATATTACGACTGACATTAAAAAAAGTTTCTCTCTATGTTAGGACTAAGCTTGTTGATGGGCCAAATTCGTTCAATACTTAAAAAATATCATGACATAGTTTTAAGAATATAAAATATAAATAATATGCAAACGATAAATCACGATCATGAAGATAATCATGTTGGGTAGGCCTCATTTTTCAACCTAATTCGACAGATTAACAGACAATTAGAGAGGAACACACAGAAAAACAGACAAACCAACATTAACAAAGACAGACTGACAGATATGCAGACAGATAAACGGACGTTCGAATAGACATTGCCCTTATACAACACGTTATACGTTGCGTTACTTCAATAGGCAAGATGACGGATTTTGAAATCCGCTTCTATAATGTAGATTCACGTCTACTGATTCCGAAAATAACATTATTTCAGCAATAAAATAAGTTTTAACGCAAATTATGCATTTTTTTTCTATCTACTTTGAATTATGCGCGAAAACACTCGCAGGTGTCATGGCGTCGCTTGTGACGTTACACCTAGGTAAACGTAGGTAGGTAAATCAATCGAAGTTCAAGCGACACGGTGATGTTCACTGAGGCGTGACGTCATTCGCTCTGATTGGCGTTTTAGTTAACACGGCCGAATGCAGTATTTTATACTTTTATTTTATTGAAAATATTATTAATCTCAATAATATTTTCTTAGGTTTTCGCGATTACTATACATTGCAATTAAACAACTTTTAACGGTTAATTTCAGACGGTAGTTCAAAAAATTTCAGACGGTAGTAATAATTTCTTAATAACTCAAGTGACAAATAAAATCAATTAGTCACCCCGTGACCACGTCCACTGCAAAGTGTTCGAAACGTCGGGATATAAATCATGTCAAATATACGCGATTTAAACCGTTAAAAGTTGTTTAATTGCAATGTATTAATCTCAATGTTTACATTAAAACTGGTTAATTTATTAGAATTCTTTCAACATGTTTTTTTCTCTAAAATCATTTATTCTTTAATTCTTTAATACTGTCATCATGCCTATTGCACGCAAAATGTTTCTACGTATCTATTTTCAATTAATTGTCATGTTTGAGGTTATGAGTTATTTTAGTTACACGTTATAATATGTAGGGATGACTAAAGTTGATCATTAATTCCTTATAATTTGTTTTTTGTAAATCTGTCGTATCGAAGATTTTTTTCCCGCACTTGACAATGTTCGCTCTCGACGGAGAATGTCAAGTCTCAAAGACTTGTTAACGTGTATAATATACGCGACTTTTATAGGTCGTGCACTCCTTTTGCCTGTTAATTTGACGACAGAATTGTTGTTTAAGATATCGAGATGCGTCATCTTACAAACAACACGTGGCGAGTCATATCTTTTGTGTTGAGTCATATATTTGACTCATTGTTATGTATAATAGCTATACTAGTATTTTTAAAGAGAATTGAAAGTTTTTTGCAGTTTATTTATATATGTATATATATATAAATGGATGTTGGTATACCTGAGATGAATAGACTTCGACACCGTTTGACCGATCACCATGAAACTTGGCACATATATGTATTTTTCCATGGAAAAGTTTGTATGCTATCCACTTTATTGTAACTTGCCACTAGATTGCGCTGTAGCACATCAACCTCTATACCGTTTAACCGGTCGCCATAGGATACATAGGATATTGGTATACATATATACATAGGATACATACATACATAGGAAAATTGGTATACATAGGATACAAGGTATACAAAGAGCACGGAGAATATTTTCGAGCTGTCGACTTTGTTGTAACTCGCCACTAGATGGCGCTGCAGCACATCGACTTCTATACCGTTCAATCGATCGCAAAAATCATATCGACGGCAAAACAGAATAATTTGTGATTTTATATTCAGAGGTAAATAAATATACACAGGCAGGACAACGTCTGCCGGGTTTTGTTAGTTGCCTATAAAGGAGGCACACATATATAGCCTATAAGGAGGTTATAAAGGAGATAGTAGGAGGCACACAGGCAAGCGGCCCACCTGATGGTAAGTAGTTCATAGACACCGCCGTTCATAGACACCTGCATCACCAGGAGATTTGCACCCGCTCTGCCGACCTTGCAGGTATCCTATTCACATCTCAAGAACCCCGTGTCGTTGCGCAATGGAACGACCTCTTTAACTTGTAATGGAACGAACCTCGTTATAATTTCCTAGTCCATTGTCCAAAAAAAAGTAAGCCTCGTATGAGATGTTGTACATGTCTAATTCTTTCGAAAAAATAATAAGTAATGAATCATTGAAACATTTGGCCCATGTCCATTAAGTATACCGTTGATATATATTTCACGCGTAAAATATTTCATTATATGTATTTATGTTGTAACATCGAAAATTTTATTACAAATCACATCATTTATATTATAAAAACATAGTAACAAATATGGTGTTAATGACAAATACAAAAAAAAAACGTGTGCGGTCAGGGGATCCCCGTCAGATCCTCACGCATTTTTTTTTAAACTCCGAATGTAATTCGAAATAAAATCTGTATAGTTCATGTATTTTTTTTTTATTTTGTATCATATTTTAAATGCAAATAATGTAAATAAGGAATCAAATCAAAAATAAAAAAAATAGGTTTTACAACCGGCCACGAACTAGTCTGCACGTCTGTTATTCTGCTTGAGTCTCGCTCTAGATACTCGCACGCACACACACAGAGAGAGAAAGAGATAGGCGTATGGAGGGGGTAAAAATCTTACGTGACGTTACATTTTCTCTCGAATCACACCTACCGCAAGCCGCGTAAAGGAACTTCGTTCCAAAAAAAAAAATGTTTGACCCAGTATGTTCCGCCCCAACGGGCGTGCAAAAATTCATTGTACTGATTTCATTAAATACTTGTCATAATCAATTTCTAAAAATGTCAACAACAACCGATAAATATGTCCGTCTAAATAATAATATGATAATAATAATTAACTATTTTTTTAAAATGAATAATACATAAGACCCAATTATTAATATCCATATAAAGCTACACAATATATATGTTAATAACATAAAATAGCATGTAATTTATTGATGGAAGAATAGGTACATTATTTCAGTTTAAACAAAAATCTTTATATTAAAATAATATCTTCAAGATAGTAAAAAAATTCTTACACCAAGTAAGAAGTCATACAAAACGCTACAACAAAACTTGTGTTTAATAAATTAAGTTAGCAGATCACACCGACAAACTCTAAGCTCTCTTGATCCGGACTAACTCTTTAATTCCGCTGCGGCACCTAATTAAATGATTACCCTAACTGTACCCCGGCTTAATAGGAATTTATAAGGCCTTTGTTCTGCAACTGTACTTTCTTTTGTAGAAATAAAACTTTTCTAGTTACGCGAAGTCAGACAGAAGAGGATTTAACTAAAGTGACAATTAGAGAAACAAAATCAACACAAATTTTCATATTTCGTATTCTTTTTTCGTACCTATTCATATTTCGGCGGGCCGTGGCCGTACCGTGACGTTTCCACCGTGCGCCGGCCGGGCCACTCATTCATGCTACACCGGGCTGATTACAAGTAATTATTGCACGACCGTGTCCGCGTATGCACTGAGTGTTGTCAAGTGTGTATCCATTTCGATAATAAGATATTATTATTTTCAGTTTTTTATTATTTTCCATTTTTCGCTTGAGTGAATAAGACGTGTATTATAATGCAATTTTCACAACTTGAGTTAGCAGCTATTGCAATTGCTATTGATGACGAAGTATTGGAAACACGAATTCGAAGTACAAAAAGAAGATGGGGTGTTCATCCAGCCTGGAGGAAACGAGAATCGGAAGGAGAATTCGCCACACTCTACAAAGAATTAATAGATGATGAGAGCAAATTTTACGGTTATTTTAGAATGTCTACAGAATGCTTTAAGTATCTTACTTGAAAAAGTAAAATCTGACCTAACTAAACAAAATTCAAGATTTCAGAAGCCTATTATTATTATTATTTATCCAAGTGTTTATTATCCAAATACTTATGATGAGTCATATTATAAATCACAGGGTACTTGTGCACACATTCTAGCAATTTATCGTCGTCCATTTTGCGGTTGCGCTGCTCACCTCACTATAGTCCGTTGTCGATTGCCCTCCCGGCACCCGGCGAACACATTTATGTTACGATGTGCCGTGGCCAGGCCGGGGCGGTACAGGGAAAAAAATACCCACTGACATTGTGACGCAGTGCCCGGGCCGGGGCACGGGCCCGGCCCGGTCTAGCATGACATGGTTCATACAAAAGTATACTATAGATCTTTGATCGCGCCCCGTCCGTGACACGGCTCGGCCCCGGCACGGTGTAACGTGAATCATCCTCAACTAATTCTCGAAATATTTATATTTTGTTTTTATAGAATGAACGTGGCTTACGATCAGACAGTTCAAATGATGGTAAGTGGATACTGTCGCTCATGAACAAGCGCGATACATGTGAACATCAGTACAGTATGACAAACATTAGCACGCGCCGGGATGCGCTGTCCACCTTTGGATATTTAGAAACAGATTTGGAGAATAGGTTGGAAAAGTATGGAGCAATAGGATAGGATGGGATGAGAATAGGCTCTGGCATATCTTACCCACTATCAAAACATGATACCCCCGTATACTAGGACAATAGAATTAAATAGGAAATGCAGTACATTTTACGGCAGCCTTCTGTGAGAGGGTAACGTGGCCAGTTGAGTGCGCCCAGCGGTTGTGGGATTGCAATGTATACCCTACTCCTCACATAAAACTCTTAATTTAATTAAATGAAATGAAATTTAAAAGAAGTAATTTCGGTCACTGAATATGCCTTTTATTAAAAAAATCGCAATTCTGTATTGTCTATATCTCGCTAAGATATTATATATATAATGATATTATGGTCTTTGAATAGGAAGACAAAACTGCGTTTCTCTGTAAAGACAAAAGAAGTTTTATTTCGATACATGAAGTTTAACATTTAAATCATTACGTACATTATCAATTAACAAATATTAGCTCACCTGTAAAGACAAAAGAAACAACATTTAATGCCTTTAATTCAGGTCTCTTTATATTTTAACAAATACGGAAAAATTCTCCTCTCAATAAGTAGTTATAAAAATTAAATGTCACTACTGTCAGTTGTGGCATCTTTGTCGATAGCCAATATTCTTGTCGACCAATAAGCGGTGACGCGGCAAATTCAAATTGGTGAAAAGCACACGAGTGAGGTGATTTTCTTTACATATATATAGATGAACATCTCACTAGATGAACTTGGCTCAGAGGACCAACCTGGGTTGGTTGGTGTTGCTGGCTTCTACAGGTTGCTGGCAACCTGTCCGTGTTGCCGGACAAAGGAGACGCCACCGAAGGGGACTCGGTCTCGAACAGTTACCTCTACTCTCGTGAGGGGGTGTGAGAAGACCTACGGGCTAGATGAACCAGTTCAGTAGTTTCAAAGTTGTGTCAAAGAAAACTTTAAAAATTTCAAAAGAGAGAAAGGTATTTTTTAATTTTTCACGAGTCGAACTATAACAAAGGAAAATAGTTTCATTCAGCCATAATGTAGTTATGCCATAACTTATTGCCCTCACTTGGGAGGAAGACAATGTTTTTGATCGTTTAGGGAGTGTGTTAAGTCACCAATATAAGATTTGATTTGCTTACACCTCCATAGAGGGCGTTGTGCCCTCTGTCTGGTTCGCGGTGTTAAGATTCTCCGCCAAAACATGACCCGCTGTGAATTTCAAGAATATTTTTTTTTTTGTCCTGAGCTCGTTGTTTTCTTTGGAGCTTCCATAAATACCTTGCTGACTCCTCGGGACCCTTTTTGGGAAATCTATACAGAGTGAATTGAAATTCGCGCAATGATTAAACAAAAGTTTGAGTTAGTTAACATTTAATTGGACCATATTTTCAATTTAATTTTTCATTGCGTTACATGGAGCAGATATTGCGCAATATTGATTTCTTTTTAAATGGCAATATCAAATAATTTTTGAAGTTATCTTCCATGGCTTGTTGTTCAATGGCTTGTTTTGAAGTTCCATCATTATATTTCTTTGAGAAGGATTTTTATGTGTATACGTCGCCCTTTTTGTACCAATCTTTCATATTCAAACAAATCTTTATGAAACATGTTGCTCAGTCGTAAACATACGAATAGTACCGTCAATTTTATTACGTGTAATAATAAGTGGTATTTGTGTGGAAGGTGTGATTCAATAATATTATGCAATGACACTATTGTACAGTTTTGTTGTAGGCCTTAGGTACCTACTTACTAGCTATGTGCCCGATGAGAAATCTCATCGGCAACATCTCAGGAAGTTTTACACCCTTATTTTACACCCTTAGGGGTGAATTTTCAAAAATATTTTCTTAGTGCTCACCTACGTTATACAGGGTGTCCCGAAACTCAGAGTCAAGCTGGGATAGGCCACAGTTTATTATTGCCACGGTTTTCGAGTTATGGGCTTTTTATTGAGAATCGTGAAATTCACTACCCGGCACCAAATTTTTAGATGCTACGACTACAAATATCCATATTTTAGTGGTCTAATTTTTGTAACGCAATGCTGAATAATCTTGCTATTGATTACAGAACAAAATAAAACCAATGGTGCAAGAGTTTTGGAAAAAAGAAAATTTTGTTTCACGATTTATTCGTTATAAAATTTTGACGGTAATTCATAAGTACGGTAAATAAAACGGTATTTTCATAAGTACGGACCTAGGTATCATAGGTATTAACAGGATGTACAAGCCCTATCTATTAACAGGGTTCTTTTTTTTATTGTTTATTAAAACAGAGTTGAGAAAGTTTTTTGATACATGATACATCTCAGAAAAGCACTACAATTCATCCAAAAGTGTTATGGTTGTTCATTCTTCATCACGTCATATATTACATGAGTGACTTCAGCTCGCACGCTAAATTAACAAGTCTCTTTTACTGTTTATTAAAAAAAGAAACTTGTTCTTGGTATGTATGATACATCCCACAGAAAAGCATTATATTGCTTACCTATCACATGACCGATTTCGTTACTGGCTTCTTTAAGTTTCGATATATTCTGTTCTAATGCGAATTTCAAAACAAAACAAAATGCATCTAATAGCTACGATGTTCTTATTTCAAAATCAGTATTTCATTTATTTTTCTGTACCTAAATTTTGATCAATACTAGTTTCGTCGTGGCACCAACGCAAATCAGACAGTTCACAATATCATAGTGTATGGGCCAAACACCACAAACGATCCCATCGTGCGTCGATGGTTTGAACGCTTCCGTTCTGGTAATTATGATCTTATGGATGAGCCCCACGGACGTCCTACGACCAAGGTTAATAACGATGAATTAAAGGCTATAGTGGAAGCAGATACATCTTAAAGTACAGCTGAGTTAGCAGCAGGGTTTGATGTTAGTGAAAAGAATGTTGGTTCATCTACGTCAAATCGGCAAAATAAACAGCATTATACAGGACACCCTGTATAAGGAACTCCTGTGCAAAATTTCATGCTTCTGTCAGTTAGTTAGTCAGTGTTAGATTTTTATGAAGTAGATACAACAGTAACTTACCATATACTCGTACATTAAAGACACTATTATACTAATATTTAAGTATCTTTTTGCTACACATACATATAGAGATTGATCCGAGTTACTAATATTGTAAAATAAGCTGTAATGTTCAATTTCATAAGAAAACCTCTAAATGATTACCGTTGGTGATGGCCCCAATAATTATTTCATCCCCTTTTTCCACTGCTGTGTCAATCACATAACTAATTGAATGAATGGTTGATTGAATTTTCTTGTACCCTCTCTCGGGGGAAATGAATAGTTTCCTTGTAGGTGGCTACTTTCATTTATCCCCACTTCATAGCAAAACTAAGAGGAGAATTGGCTGAGATTAAATTTGGAAAGTGGAAAAGATTGTCACTAGCTCCTGTTCTTCAAAATTTTATGAGGGAAATTCGATAAATCTTCATTATCAAACGATTCGACTATATGTAAATGTACGCCTTATATATAAAACGACATCGCATAACTGCAAACCAAACGTAAGTGAGATTCAACACTGTCTAATGAAATAACTTGAATATGAAGAATTTATTTATTTTGGTTAAACAGACATGCAATAGGGTAGGTGGTGCACGGTATAATCTTTGTAAAGTGCATAGTAAATCTGAATTCAAATTTATGAAATTTCTCAAACGTGTTGTTTTTCTTTACAATTTCAATTGTCTTTTTGTTTTTACATTCATGTATTACGAAGATGATTTTTAACGCTGTCAGGTACATTGTAACAAATTACAGTAAGTTGCCAAATTTGACTCTATCAGTATTTTACCAGACTGCGGCACGCGAGCAGGTTTTGTTGTATGAATTACTCATCTGTTACTAATCTATTTTTAGAGTTCAGTATCAGACTCAAAGCAATGTGGACTAGTTTACAAGCTAAATTATTTCCTTTAATTATTGATTACAAAGTAAACGAATCGAGTCCCGATTGCTTTGAGGTCAATAGTGGAGTAATACATATAACAAAACAAACAAACCCGTTAATGTATGCAGTTTATATGCAAACTTGCTTCATAAGTTTTAGTTTATTTCAATATATATATTGAATATATATATATATATATATATATTGAATATATATATATATATATTGAATATATATATATTGAAATATATATAGACATAGAATATAGATATAGGTATATTCATATAGAAGTTAAAAGCAGGCGGGTTTTTCTTTTAAATAATGAACTTTAAGATTATGAACTTAAATTGTCAATGTTCCAGAAAATAGTGCTACGTTCATTAGTTTGCCCTTTCTACAGCCCTTCAAGTTAATCGTACCTCACAGGCTTAGAAAGTTCCGAAAATATATTCCGAATAAAAACGAACACAATTCCAACCCTTCCGATAAGACCTTGCATCGTCAGCCGCGTTTCCTTCCCAAAGAACTACGTACAAGGAAGTACCGATATCCGATAGCGGTTAATTTATTTACTCACCGGGCTCCTGGCAATTGACCCGGATATTTTCCCTCATGGTAATACTGGGCGTATTTCTTGAGCCTTCCTTAGAAAAATCTGCTTTTGTGGAATTCGATATAATTGATTCTTGCGATCTTACATATTTCAATCTTTATATCGTTTGCTTTATACTTTATTCGTTTCATACAAACAGAATCTTTACGCATACGTTATAGTGATATTACTTATTATAGTGAGACAACGTTTGTAATTTAGGAAACAATGTATTGGGTTAGTTACTTATTTGTCGTGAGAAAAGCAATTGTTGGCGTCCGAGGAAAAAACTTCACATAATGGCTGCTTGGTTTTCCGCCGTGAAAACCTACTATGCCCATGGGCCACTATGGGAGGAGCTTATTAACACATACGGCGTTGCCACGGCGCAGCGCGCTCGCCATATGCACCGTAAAAACTAACGGCATGATGTGATATGTTGTATGACAGTCTATGGGAGTTTGTTAACGACACCGGGCATTTTCGCGGTTTTGTGACCGCTTACATGTGCAGATTCAAATTTTGTGTAATTTTTTCTTTGCTTAAATTTTCTTTCTTTGCCGATTCTTGATTCAAAAATTACACATGAAGTCCGCACTTAAAATATGCCTGCTAGCCATGCATGCCCGGCGGAAAGCCGTGACGTTAAACATATGCGGTTTGTCTACGGCGCGGCTAACTCGCCGTACCTTAGGAAAACCATGTCCTTAACAAGTACATACAATTTTATGTCATAATAATTTCTATACAATGTTTCTAAGTCGCATATTTCAGACAGGAATGTTTAGTGGTGTGTGATTTGTACATAACATCCAAATATGGACTTTTTTAGTAGACTTGTATAAAAAGTCATCAATTTTAGACTTATCCAAAGGCTTCCACCATATTGATAACGCCGAAGTACGAGTATAACCACAATTTTGGGAAATAAAAAGGTTCGTTCAGTCTGGAAACTTTCAGTCCTGAGGGACAACGTACAACTAGTGTGATTGAATTAGTTTCTCCGACTTTGAGATCGTTTGTAACCGGAGCTGATTTTGTGGGAAATTTTGTTTGGACGATGTATTGTTTTTCTCAGATATTTCCCCGGGGGAGATCTAGTAACGAATGTATCTTGGTAAACAATCATATTTGGGAATTAAATATAAGATAAAATTTTACCTATATTAGAAGGTTTTATGTGCTACTCTGGATCAAATGTTAAGAAAGGTTTTTTACAATCAGTTAGTTAGTAATTTAATCGCGAAACAATGACAAATAAAACAGACTGACAAAAACATTTTTTATTTATAGTGTGGATAAGTGTGAATAGTTTGCATAAGGCAAGTCGACATCGAGTATTTGGAGTACTTGAATAACAATTTTCCGTAAATAGGTTTTTTTTACATAGTTTAACGGTTCCGTTAGCGCGGATTTAATTGCGTTTGTCGCGTGGTATTAGGAATGGTAAACCGATAAATATTCAGATATATTCAGGCTTTAAGTGATCGGATACAAAAATTTTAAACTTACCCTAAATTATTTGATTAGCCCGTTGACACAATTTTGAAAATACTAAAACACGTGTTTAATTATTTGTATTGGTGAGTGGTTATGCCAAGTTTCGTGTTAATAGAACCATCAAAGTTTTTTCCATACAAACTTTCGTTCATACAACACCGTCAACCTTTAGGGGTTGAATTTCCAGAAATCTTTACTGGGCATAAGAAGACTCGATAGCTCAATGGAAAATTTTCTAGCTTCAGAGATTTTGGCTCAGTGTTGATGTGTTCTTATTAAATCAGTCAGTTAGGACATTTCTCTTCATATGTATGGTATAGACAGACATTTGCATTCATCAATAACCGCTACCTTAACAATCTGACTTTGGATTTATTGTCATTTCAAAACAGACTATCAGAAGAAACTATATCCTTTTGAAACTAATTAAATACTCTGACGGTATTAGTAGTACTTGTTCGTGGTATAAACACAGATACCCTTTATTAATACAGGTTTAGTAGTAGTAAATAGTTTAAAAGAATTCATTTAGTTCACTTAGAATGACGCCTAGTTCTAAGCATACGAATCTAGGCATATGATTTTAATGTAATTTTTAAAATAAGCACTATTTAATTAAGACCATTACAGCAGTTAAATTATAATTATCTTCTGCATGCTTGTTAACAAAATCCCCAAACAAATTCGCTTATATCAGTTTACGGCCAGAGTTCGATGTTCACGCGAACAACAAACATTCGTATTCGGCTGCCGCGCACTCCACGTGACCTGAATTAATGAACGGTAAAATTACTTCATCAGTTTTCAGGAAGGATTTTTGGTCTTGTTTTTTCTGTGTTTTTGTTAAAAGAGGCTTATGTAACCATTTTTCTGCAATTTGACTTGGATTAGCTATGTACTTAGAAGTAGTTGTAAAGATCTTTATTTGAAATGAATACCTGAATCATATACAGTTTCATATGTTTAAGGAGTTATTTATTTTATATTTAATAGGTCCATAGGTGTTGTAAAAGGCGAATAAGTGATATTTATGCTATGTTTCGACTTTCCATAGGTGTCGTAGAAGGCGAATAAGTGATGTTTATGCTATATTTGACTTTTCATGAGTGTCGTAAAAGACGAATAAGTGATGTTTATGCTATGTTTGACTTTCCATAGGTGTCGTAGAAGGCGAATAAGTGATGTTTATGCTATATTTGACTTTTCATGAGTGTCGTAAAAGACGAATAAGTGATGTTTATGCTATGTTTGACTTTCCATGAGTGTCGTAAAAGACGAATAAGTGATGTTTATGCTATATTTGACTTTCCGTCTGTGTCGTAAAAAGCGAATAAGTGATGTTTATGCTATGTTTGACTTTCTATAGGTGTCATGAAGGGCGAGTAAGTGATGTTTATGCTATGTTTGACTTTCTATAGGTGTTATGAAGGGCGAGTAAGTGATGTTTATCCTATGTTTGATTTTCCATAGGTGTCGTGAAAGGCGAATAAGTGCTGTTTATGTTATATTTGACTTTCCATGAGTGTCGTAAAAGACGAATAAGTGATGTTTATGCTATGTTTGACTTTTTTAATGATTTATCTTTTGGACATTTTATATTCTTGGAATAGTAAATTGTGGATAACGTAGTTGGTTTTATATTTAGTATAATAATTGAGCTGTATGTTAAATTAAAATATAATTGAATATCGTTTGTTTTCGAAATAAAATAAATAAATAATATAAAATAAGTCCGGCCAAGTGGACTGACGATTTAAAGAAATTCGCTGGTGGGGGTTGGATGAGAAGAGCCGAGGATCTTGTGTGGTGACCAGCCTTAGGTGAGGCCTATATCCAGCAGTAAAGCAACATAGGCCGATGGTATGGTAAATAAAAACTAAAAACAAAGGCGTCATTGTACCACAAGCCCCAAGGAATTACACCGCCTCTAAAAGCGAACTCGCTAACCCGTTTGGGTAGCGTGAAGTTTTAAGACTATACATCGCTCATACACAAGAAAATGTGTATGAGGCGGCTTAAGTTCAGCAGTGGACGATAAAAACACTGGTTACCAAGGAATTTATGTTAACCATGTAAACATAATTTATGTTAACAAACATGTTTTACGTTTAATTTGTCATTTTAGAGTGTCTTTTGTAGGTACACAGTCCTTATTGAACGTTAAACTACGCTTTTATATCGCCAGTCATAATAAGTCCTAATAAATCAATATCAGTTTGTCCGAGGCTGCCTTTCAATTAGCTAAGTGTATAATCAAGCCCTGCCCTCATAACGAATGCTATCAGTTGCAGAAATTCCCGACAGCGGCATACAAAATTCAAAGCCTCGAAGCGTTTGACAGACTGACTAATGCTCTTTATACACTTGACATTTGAGAACTGTTATCGTTAAAGCAAATGCAGAGCTGTACTTTAGCATTATTATACACACACAGTACATAAATATAAATATCACAATCATATATAAAAAATCATCTCCAATATACGATTAGTTAATTAGTTCGATAATAATTTAATGTGTACTTTAAAATATTAAAATTATAAATATTTCTACTAATGCCTATGTTACGGTCAGAGTGATAAATGTGGTTAATATTAATAATTAATGATAAGTATTAATAATAACCGTCTCAATTGGTCAATGTGATTAATAAAGATATTATAATTAAATTTACCAGTTTTTATTAGTAATTCCTTCTCGGGGATTTGGTTAAAGTAATAAAAAATATATTTGATCAATTGTCTGTGTATTAAGGATGGAGCTCCTTATTAAATTATTACTTGCAATACTATTGCAATAACATCCTTATTGCAATAACATAAAAATAGTTAAATTTAATTGTATGTATTAGGTATTTATTATTTATAGAATATGGCACTAACTATATAACATACAAATACATTGTTATGTGTTATAAAACATATATGAATAATGTACAAATATATGAACTAATATTATCTTTTTATTGGAATGTTTCAAGTAGAGTTTCAGTTTTGTTGCAACAACCAATTTGTAATACTTTGCTTCAACAGCTTGACGTTATACACTTTACAGTCTTATTGTAAGTATATGTAAATGTAAATCTATGTAAATCACTTGTATGTAAATAGATCTATGTAAATATAAACCAAATCGTTTAGCAAAATTACACTTCACTTTTGGTACATTAGTTCTAAAGACTCGTTTTTTACAAGCTTTTATTTAAATTCACCTGTTAGTATGTTTGGGACAAATCTTGCAAGCCAAATTTGAACCACTTCCTCTAAACTTACGACTTTGAAATTTTGCATGCTTGTTCAGTTCTGATGACAATATACTAAAATGATAGAAATAACCTGATGCTGCAGCCGGGATTGTCTCCTCACGAGGGCACTCCTCAACGGTTAGTAGCATGCACATGAAACTTTACAAAACAAAACATGACTTTCTACCGTAATGATGCGTTACTTGAAATGGATAGATTGAGAAATATTTCTAACTAAAAAGGTGTAAATAAAATAATATAAAAAAAAAATCATAAAAAGTAGGTAGGTACCATTTACAATTCGCGACAAGCTTGTTGAGAACAAATAATTCAATATAAACTTATTTTATACGTTTTAGTACATGGCTTGCATAAAAGCTTGTTTTTAAAAAACTTTTTCTTTATATTATTTTATCTAAGGCTAAAGTCATATTCAGAAGAGGTAAGCATTGTGCAATCCTTGTGGAATACGCTGATATTCTTAATGGCTAATTGCTAAGGGCCAATATTTTAATGACGGAAACCATTGACAACGTGTCTGGCAATTGGTACTCTTCCTACTAACAAAATGACTTGTACGGGATACACTGTATCATATTGTATTAGATAGGTATCCATCAAAGCAAATTGTATTACCTTGCAATGCAATTCAAGACTAAATTATCACGTATGGATACATATATTATGTCTATGTGTACAATAAAATGATGACTACATGCTAAATACAATATAACTGCGCACAAACCTGCCTGTATAAACGAGTATATAACTTTTATACAACTTATTTTTATACTATTTATTTTTGTTAGCTGGGTTCATTTTATTGGATAAGGTGTGAGGAAAGAATGATCGTGACAAAATGTTTTAAAACTTCATGTCATTCAGAAAATGGTATTTTCTTCATACTAGCTCGAACAAATGTTTCGCTTTGTACATGTAAAGATAAAGATATACAAAATAATAATGACATACAGTAAATAGTATACATACATACATTTCTACAATGTTTCAACAAATGCATAATCTTTATTAGAACAATTTAGAAATATTAAAAATACAAGCATGCGGCAGATCGGCAAGCAAGTATAATAAAAGTGAACGGAAATACAAGAATAAATAATAGGCAGTCTCATGGGAACACTACTCGATCCGAGCATCTGTTCGTGGAATATTCTATTTTTCCGGAACGTCGTTACCTGTTATTATTATAGGCACAATTGATTCATTATGTGAAATAGCGAATAATATATTAATATTACCGTTGACTGTCTTCGAATGTTACCGTTGCAGCTCTAAGAATCAGCAAGCTGAAGTGTCAGTGGTAACATTTTTTTTTTATGGACGATCTTTTTATGTTAGACGAGCATACAGTCCACCTGATGATAAGTAGATACTGTCGCCCATAGACATCCGCTAAACATGCCAACAATAGTTCAAAATGACAAACGTTGGCACGCCCTCGGATGCGCTGCCTACCGTTGGAGACATAGGAATGGGTTTGGAGAAAGGGATGGGAAAATGGGGAGGGATAGGATGGGAATGGGCTCTGGCACATCTCACTCACTATCGAAACACGTATCTACGTACATTGGGGAAATAAGATAAAGTGGGAAATGCAGTACATTTCAAGTAGTATTTTGTGAGAGAGGGTAACGTGGCCAGTCGAGCGCGCCCAGCGGCTGTTGGATTGCACCGAGCACTGTGCCCCTCATTGTTTGTCGTAGAACGAATATCTAAGCGATGGGAAAGATAAGTCCAATACCAGAAATGGCTGGCTGAGAAGCAAAAAAGATCGTGTTTGTATGAAGTACCGCCGAACATAGAAAAAAAAAAGATCGTGTTTGTATAAAGTACCGCCGACCATAGAAAAAAAAAGATCGTGTTTGTATAAAGTACCGCCGAGCATAGAGAAAAAAGATCGTGTTTGTATAAAGAACCGCCGAGCATAGAAAAAAAAAGATCGTGTTTGTATAAAGTACCGCTGTGCATAGAAAAAAAAAGATCGTGTTTGTATAAAGTACCGCCGACCATAGAAAAAAAAAGATCGTGTTTGTATAAAGTACCGCCGAGCATAGAGAAAAAAGATCGTGTTTGTATAAAGAACCGCCGAGCATAGAAAAAAAAAGATCGTGTTTGTATAAAGTACCGCTGTGCATAGAAAAAAAAAGATCGTGTTTGTATAAAGTACCGCCGACCATAGAAAAAAAAAGATCGTGTTTGTATAAAGTACCGCCGAGCATAGAAAAAAAAAAAGATCGTGTTTGTATAAAGTACCGCCGAGCACAGAAAAAAAGTGACATAGCTCATAGAATATTCGTCGCAGGACTAATAAAATAACCGATGATGTAGACGAGACCTCGAGACGGCTGAGTACTAGGAAACAGCGTGAAACGCACTCCGGCCGAATTAACCTCCTAGAAGCTAGATGAACAGAGTAGAATACCAACTATTGTGGCGTGCTTTGGAAGAGACTTATATCTTGCAGTGGAGGCTGATGGTAAAGTGTATACACGTAGGCAAATTCTGCCTGCCATGGTTGTACTAAATTTGCATTTATTTGGAACCGAATCGGTGTGCAAAGGTCTTTCTCTAAGCGCGCTTTCATAATCCAATGCTTGATACGAGGGCGGGATGATAAGTACCTGGCCTGGGAAAGAAATACTCAGTTTAACGTAACGAAGTGGTTTTTATTTTTCGACATGGTCTCCTTTAAGCTCTACGCACTTAGTCCATCTTCGCTCCAAAGCAGTTATGCCCTCCATAAAATGCGTTTCTTCAAGGCCGGCAAAATACTCCTCTACAGCAATTATAACGGCATCATTCGTCTCAAATTTCTGTCCGCCTAAAAAAGATTTGAGCTTAGGGAACAGGTGGAAGTCCGACGGTGCTAGGTCACGCGAATAAGGTGGATGGGGCAACAATTCGTAGTGTAATTCGTTGATTTTTGCCATTGCCTTAACGCATGTGTGAACCCTTGCGTTGTCTTGGTGAAAGATTTTTTTTTTCGAGTCAAACCTGGTCTTTTTTGCTGAATACATTCCTGTAACTTGTGTAACAGATCAGCGTAGTAGTCGCTGGTAATAATTTGACCCTTCGCAAGGTAATCTGTCATCAAAATTCCCTTCGCATCCCAAAATACAGATGCCATCACTTTCCCTGCCGATTTCGCAGCTTTGGCTTTCTTTGGAGCCGAACACCCAGCTACTGTCCACTGCTTTGATTGAATTTTGGATTCAGGTATATAGTGGTTGAGCCACGTTTCATCTGTTGTTACAAATCTTCGGAAAAAATCCACTTTATTACTCTTAAAACCATTCAAACAGTGTTGGGGGTCTTGCATACAAATTCGTTTTTGATCGAGATTAAGCAAGCGCGGCACCCAACGGGCGGATAGCGTTTTCATATGCAATTCTTCACTCAGAATGTGATGTACCCGTTCTTTCGAGATGCTTACACTGTCAGCTATTTCGGGTAATTTCAATCTTCGATCGTCCAAGACCATCTCATGCACTTTGGAGATCATTTCTGGGGTGATGACGCTTTTTGGACGTCCAGATCGGGATTCATCTTGGACGCTTGTACTTCTTTTCAGCCTTTGGACGTCCACTGCTGGACATAGGCCTCCCCCATTGTCCGCCATTTAGACCTATCGGCAGCGACCTGCATCCAGCGGGTGCCCGCAGCCTTTATGAGGTCGTCTGTCCATCTAGCACATGGACGCTTGTACGGCCGCGCTTAAATTCGGCAACCCAGTTCTTGACTGTGGCATATGAAAGAGCACTTTCACCTAAAACATTTTTTAACTCGTCAAAAATTGTTGATCCCTTTAAACCCTTCATATGAAGAAACTTTATCACTGCTCTTTGTTCAATTTTATCAATTCTGTGAAAAATTCAACACAAGATTTTCTAAAATCCTATTGGAGTTCTTCCTATTTCTATTGGAGCGTCGATTTCAAATTTAGAATATGGATAGCTAGAAATCTCTTTTGTAAAATGAGATATTTATTTTATATATATGTTCTTTTTAAATAGTTTAGGCCAGATACTTATCATCCCGCCTACGTACTAACGAGTATGTATATCATATCAGGGTTAGTCATCTATTCTGATTCCCAATACTTCGACCTAATGACATTTTTTATGTACCTACCCTTAACCCTATCTTTCACATATGGTTCCTAATAATGATATGGATATATTTCGGGCTATCCGATAGTCGCAGAAGCCTGTAATCTTCTGGTTTCCGTCTAGGGTTACCTGCATCTGCATTATGCATCTCGTCAGACCACCATATTCGCAAAAAATATGCATCGTAGACTCTTCCTCCGGTACTTAAGTCATTATATTAAAAAATTAATTAGTATTTAATATAAAGGTAAGCCTTGGATATAATCCAACGTAAATACATTCGACGTGAAGGTACAAGAGAAGGGACTGTAATAAAGCAAATGCATATTTGATGATCACATAAGGGACGGGCTTATTAAGCCCCATAATCCCGGGATAAGACGAAGATTTAGTTGTGTCCGTGTAAACACGTGTTATAAGCAACGTTTGGAAATTGGTGTTTTCAAACCGGTTTCGGTCCGAGAACAAAACTAGATTTTTTTTTGTTTCAACGGTATAAAATTTATCAAATTAAATTGAACTCTTAAGTCGTTTGTAAGGATGCAACTAGAGCAAGTAACGCGCGAGTGCAATCAGTCCATCTCTTTGAACCCGAGCGTTATATGTCCAGATTTCATACGCACCCGACATGTTATATGCACAATAGGCATGATGACAGTATCAAAGAATTAAAGAATAAATGATTTTAGAGAAAAAAATATGTTGAAAGTATTCTAATAAATTAACCAGTTTTAATGTAAACATTGAGATTAATAATATTTTCAATAAAATAAAAGTATAAAATACTGCATTCGGCCATGTTAACTAAAACGCTAATCAGAGCGAATGACGTCACGCCTCAGTGAACATCACCGTGTCGCTTGAACTTCGATTGATTTATCTACCTACGTTTACCTAGGTGTAACGTCACAAGCGACGCCATGACACCTGCGAGTGTTTTCGCGCATAATTCAAAGTAGATAGAAAAAAAATGCATAATTTGCGTTAAAACTTATTTTATTGCTGAAATAATGTTATTTTCGGAAACAATAGACGTGAATCTACATTATAGAAGTGGATTTCAAAATCCGTCATCATGCCTATTGGAGCAGGCAACTAATGTGCAGTAACGTAGCGCGGGACGCCCTCTGACCAGGTGAACTGACGACTTGAAGAGAGTCGCTGGTAGTGGGTGGAGGGGAAGAGCCGAAGACCGTGTGTTGGCGTTCCTGAGGAGAGGCCTATATCCCGCAGTGGAGAGACACAGGCTGATGGTATATAAGTATGGAACGGTCAGTAGAAAACATGGCGTCAATGCGATACCGATGCCGCTCGCTGGTCACTCGCTGTGGTGGATAAACCGGTCTGGGTTAACCGCCTTTCCCATGTATCATAAACCGGTTATCCCAGATTATCTAACTTAATATGGATTTTTGACACTTTCGAATCCTTAAAAGATCCATTTCTTATAGTCAGTATGAATGGATTTTAGTGGACAGAGAGATTCCATCTCAAAGAATGTAGAATTTGTTCTTATTAATACTCATTATTCCTCCTGTTCTTTCCCAGTACTTTTGGTAGGTGCCGCATCTGGGGCGTACCAATATTCGTCGGTCTTGACGGTACATGGCATGTATGGCGAAGATAGATTGGCATTGGTGCCAGTATCCACTTACAGGCAAGTGGAGTATGGGTCTATATGTCTACCACCATCTTTGTGTAAAAATAAATTTACAATATTTAAAATTAATTTAAAACATTTACCTAATTTATATTGGTGGTTTCAACTGATGTTGAAACAGAAAACGTAAGTATTAAAATACTATTCAGAACTTTAAACAAGCCAGATAAGAAAAATGAGAAATGGAAACGGACTGATAAAATTTTATTCATAAATGTTAATGATAATCAAAGTTTTAACGCTTGAAATTGGCTAAGGCGAGCCGAGGCGGGCGAAAGTCGAAGAGTTTGCTTTAACTTTTCAAGAAATAGCGATATAACTTATGATGCGGTACAAGGCACAAGAAAGAGAGAGAGAAATAGAGTATCAACCTTTATCAATTCTGTTGTCAAACTTTAACACTGGAACATTCATTACTGGGTTAAATTAACCCGTGTGGGTTGGTTTTTGAGCATATTGTTTTTATTTCTTTTAAACTGCCATTTAATTATTCACTTACCTACTTACTCATTTACTAGCTTGGTACGAAATAAATTAATAATAATAAAATGCTTTTAAGAGCACGCCTAAAAAGAAATCACCCACTGATATTTCCAACGTGAAATAAATAATTAATTTTCAATAAATGAATTTAGAAAACTAAGTGTATAAATATTTTTTGTGAGTATATCTCATTTTTCGAATAATACTATGCTTTCGCTTTCATTTTGTACCAATACTTTAAAGAGAATACAAAATTTAATTAAACTTCTTTATTATAGTTTATTGGTTCTTCACTGAGATTTCGTATTATGAGATAGGGCTGTAGTTTGCTTCTTTTATTTTTTCATTTTCGGTCCAGACCTTTAAACACAACCTTTGATATTGATTTCACAGCAGAAACTTTTAAAAAACAGTATAATCTAAAGGAAACAAAACTTTTAACTTAGAAATAGGTACTTAAACTAAACCGATTTGGTACATAGGGACGTTTTGTTTCGGTATTACTCGTATACAATGAATATTTGACCGTTTGTTTCTATGATATTTAATTCTAATGGTTTAAATTTACGTTAATGTAAAGATTGGAAGAGAGCCGACAAGCCTTGCCACCACATCTTGCGCTCTTCTTATCGAGCCACTATCGGTGAACTTGTTCAAGGCGTCGTCGGTTCACTTGTCCGCAGGACGTCCCATACTGTGTCCCACACACAATAAGAAAGAAACAATGAAAAACATTTATTTGTACACATAAAACACCATAATACATAACATTTAACATACTGCACCGATAAGAGATAGTGCGGCGTAATTCTGTAAAAAAAAAAAGTCTCCAGCTCAGTAAAATACCTAACGGCTAAAAAAGAGAATCTGACAAAAATCCAGAAGTAATCGCATTGCACAAATCGAGTCTTATTTAATAATACACGGGAATACGGATAGCACGCAATATGCTGCCACTCAAGCTGTGATGTGATTTGCGTGCTGCAAATGTAATTTCCATTGAAAGACAAGTTAACGTTCTCTATATTTCACTGATGTGGATTTGTATCCCAGATTTCCATACGTAACAATAACATTTGTCACCATTTGCCATAAAAACACGTCGACAAGTTGTTTTAAACGTCCTCATAAACGAAACGAATGAAATTGTCTTGTATGTTAAACAAAGTGGCATCTACTATTCCCTTACAATATCCTCGTAATTTTCTTGAAGAAAGCTAAAGTTTCACAAGGAGCGAGATAAAGCATTGGACACCTTGTTAACGTACAGAAGCACAAAGGGCATTATTGTGTTTCTGAAACGGGTTCGAAAATGCTCTGAACATCTATTTCATCCACTGCAGATGCTCATAAAATGCGATTTAGACAGATTTATGTTGTAAAATCTAAGTTCCAATATAAGAGTAACAGTAAAGTCTAATAAATTCGATTTAATAAACAACAGAAATTTCGATAAACTTTAAATCATCAAATGATTCACCAGTGATAATCATAATAATATATTAATCGAATTTAATATATATTTCCTAAATGATAACCATTTAATTATAATTGGGCCGTACTAATAGTTCGGATTTGACATATGACGAATCATATAATCCACTGATGTGAAATATTAATTGTTATAGACGCAACGCTTCCAAAAAAATGACGCTTAAAATTGATCGAGTTATATTAGTATCGTGTGCTGGTATAACTCGATCAATTTTAAGCGTCGTTTTCTTGGAAGCGTTGCGTTTATAACAATTAATATTTCACATCAGTGGATTATATGATTCGTCATATGTCAAATCCGACCAATTAGAACGGCCTAATATTAAATATAAGCTTACACAATTATGTATATAACATAGTGGTTACAACGTAACGTAATGAACTCTGAAAGTGTCTTTTTTATTCATCATTTCTTCGTTTGTTGGAGTACGAATATGGCCAGCCGGCATTACTTAACTAGTGGTACTGTAGTTGTATAGTTATTATTATTTAACTACCTTATTGTAAATATCATACCATCAGTATAGATTTTTTCACTGCTGGATACAGGCCGTGCGCAAGGTTAACCACCACACATGATCTTCCGCTCACAGCATCCACCCACTACCGCTTATTGGTTTAAAAAATATCACATAGACTTTCTTTTATTGGCATATCGACCAGCTCAAGGGTTGTTGAAAAAATTCCGCCGTAGAACGCGAAACCGAACATCTGTTGCGGACACTCCGATCCGAAAATTCGGAACAAATTTATTCTGTCCCAGAAAGAGTAAATTACAAGAAATATTGTCAACGCCAACTGCTCTCGGAAAACTTCCCGACAGGAGGGTATAAAGGAAACAAATTGGTATTTTCGTTCGGGGGAAATATATAATAAACCCCGGTGTGTGCTGAATAAGTTTTGGTCGTGTTTCATTCGTCACTTGAATTTTTGTTAGGCTCCGTCTATTGTTTGTTCTTTAACTATACACTCTTCGCTATCGAGCACAAATTAATAAAATGTACGGCAATTTTTGCGAAATATTTGTAATGATTATTAGTTATAACCAATAGCGAACAAGCCTACAAAACAATACCAATATGTAGATGTATTTTGAGCACGAACCATTCTCAAAACGAACTTGGACATACTTATAACAGTTGTTCAATAAACAGTTAGAAATTATCTAACAATTTTTACACAGTGACATTACTAATGTAGCATTTTAACCGCAAACCTGCATTTACTACTTGGATTCACCTGTTATTTCCGTTCATATCAATAAATATTTCAGCAGGCGGACATTGTTTCTAATGTAGGGTGGTGTTCGGGTAATTACGGGAATCCCTTACAGACTTCTTGGCGTCGCACACATCAACGTATACCGATGTGAAGGGGAAATAAAGGTAAGACATTTTAAATTTCCTTTTTAGATACTTTTCGGTAAATATATTATTTCCACTTGGTCTCTCAAATTATGTTTTGACCATAAATTTAGCCACATAGATAAATATTATGTGATTTTTTACTAATCGACAATGAAATAATTTTATACAAGGATAGTGGCAGATGAGTAGACAGTCCACAAGACGTTAAGTGGATACTGTCGCCCATGAACATCCGTGATAGGTACATACTCACATAAATTCTAACAAACATCGTCGACGAGATTTCGGTCCACAATAATACTTAAGGTACTTTATAGTTTCAAATCGCCCTTTGAGTTAGTAAATTGAGCCATATGTTGTTTTCGACGTCCCACCGGTGTTACAACACAGTAATGAGATCTGAGAGTATTTGGATACTTTAAGATCTCACTAAATTAAAGATAAAGTTCTAAATTAAAATTAAATCTTGAAATATTAGTATACTTTAAGATCTCACTACTGTGTTCTAAATTAAAATTAAATCTTAAAATATTAGTATACTTTAAGATCTCACTACTGCGTTCTAAATTAAAATTAAATCTTAAAATATTAGTAGACTCGAAGATCTCACTACTGCGTTCTAAATTAAAATTAAATCTTAAAATATTAGTAGACTTGAAGATCTCACTACTGCGTTCTAAATTAAAATTAAATCTTAAAATATTAGTAGACTTGAAGATCTCACTACTGCGTTCTAAATTAAAATTAAATCTTTAAATATTAGTATACTTTAAGATCTCACTACTGCGTTCTAAATTAAAATTAAATCTTAAAATATTAGTAGATTTGAAGATCTCACTACTGTTTTTTTTATATTGTAAATCGTAAATCGGGTCTGACGGCGTATAACAAAGGTATTTGTTTATTACCTTTTTATTCTATTCGACGTTTCGATTTACAATATACAATTATACAATTTACGTACGATTTACAGTATAAAATGTGCATGAAACGCGAAAGTTTAAATAGTTATATCTCATTACTGTGTTCTAGGACCGGAGGAACGTCGAAACCGCGGCATGTCCCAATTAAGATAGCTGAATTGAGTGGACAGAGATCTTAAAGCGGTTACAATTGCAGATTGGAGGACGAAGACCACGAACAGGATGATCTGGAGGAACTTACTGGATCGGGCCAAGGCTCACCCCAGGCTGTAGAGACAATAGAAGAACTGTGTTTCTATTGTAGATTTTTTTAAGTTTGAATACCATTATTACCACTATATAAATTTAAAAAAAAATCCATGTACAGTCAGCAAAGAGATTGTGTCTCCGTGACGTTATGACTTTATTAATGTTTAGAATGGCAGCATAAATGCAAACAGGTAAAGCTTAATTAAAAATTAAATTTTGGTTAAAGTTTTTTTTATTGCGATTATAATGTAAATCTTTATTACAACAATTAAAATGCTTTTTTAATCTAAAAAACTCCATCTATATCGAAATAGTTTTATGATCATTTCGGCACTTTTTCCACTGGCGACGAGAGGCGAGTTGGCGATCAAGTAGTAACTTAGCAAGTAGCGAGGAGTGTTTTTCTGTCATCATCGAACAGTGATGATGAGCGACAGACGATTACTAGACAGTTCTGTAGTCTAGCGGAAACAGAGAGTACTCGCTTGCAGTGAGAACAGTCAACTTATACTGGAAGTATCCATTTTATTTAAACTCCACCACGTAATTTTAATATTTCTCAATCGAGAAAATAATTGGTCTCCCATCGCTCAGCAGCCGACAATGTTATAAGAGTGCTTTAAATTAATATATTTATTGTTTGAAGGAATGTGTATTTCGGCATTTTTTATCTCTCCACGCCTGAAAATCGATTCTTTCAATTTCATTGCAACTGCATATTTTATTCCTGAAATAATAAAGAGATTGATTATTGTCATATAAGAGTATATACGTATTAGTATACGACTATAGGTATTTTTATTTTTATCACTTTAATTTAAACAGTTAAATATTTTAAATATTTTGAACTTTTACAGCCGACTGCGCCATTTTTAATAGCTTGGTGATGGCGATTAAACGCTATACTGATGTTTTTAGTCCTTAGCATTCCCAGATTTTGTCTAATACTGACAGTGGCAGTGAACAATAATGCCACACTCAATGGCTCAAACTAGAATTCTCTGTCTTGTGGTTCCAGAGGCACATATAAAAATGAACACTCCACCCAGACCTGAACAAACATTTGTCTTTAAACAAATGAATGTCGGACTGTGAATTACAGATTCCCGCAGACGCACTACCGACTGGGTCGTCAATCAAGCTATAAGTTGCGTTTACACCCCCTAAAGAAATTTAACATTTAATCATTACTCTCTTAAATTCTATGAACCATCTCTTTCCAGTTCTTTTACCATAAATTAAAATTTAAGAATGCACCTAGTCTAGCCATAAATATGGTTACAAAGAAAATATTGATATATTTTTATATGATTATTTTATTAGAAGAATTTCTGTTATTTTTGTAAGAAATAGGTAAGCATTTTTAAAATATAACGTTTATTCGATATGGGTACCATTTGCCTTTATAAAATTTTTCAAACGTTGTAGCCTGTTTTCGAGTGAAACACCGGACCCTTTCCATGGGAAAATTTGTAACTGCCACCCTTATGGAATGTTATCATGGCGTTTAGAGCATGCCATGCTCTCTAAAAACATACCATAAATCATAAGCGAGCGAATTAAAGTCGAAACTAGATGACGGTCAGTCTTCAGTTCTAATGAAGTCGAGAATATTCCTATCTAGCCACGTCTGTGTTGAGCGAGCCTTATGCCTTGGTGCTGAGTATTGCTAAAAGGACCATTCTTGGTAATGGAACAGGGTGTTATTAAGAGGCTTTACGACCTTCTCAAGACTCTTATCTTGATACACTTGAGCCGACGTTTTAATACTTTTTTTACAAAAATTTTATTCAGACATTCCTTGATAGCTAACACCGAGCCAAACCATCTCTGTAGCCGGAGAATGGCCACGTTGCACCCTATTGACCAATTGAGCAGCTTCTCTAGAGTTATGAGCATAAACTCGATCATTCTGCTTGTTAAAATGTTCCTCAATGGTGAACATTTTCCCGCCCGTAAATAAGATTTGTGATAGATTCGAAGAAGTTGTTTTGATTTGTCAACCCTATTTTTCTATAAATTATCAGTTAAGAAATGACCAGTACGTCTTTTATAAGCAGCAATTCGTAAATTATCTTTTGAAATACGTGACCACGGTTCTTGATGCTTTATTCATCTTTCTGGATAAAATCTTTTGCATCCGGATGGGATTTCTTTGGATTCTCTCCTTCATAGCTTTAATCGTCTGTTTAGTTGAAATAGTGCGTGAACGGCTAGACTTTTTCCTGTCACGAATAGAGGACGTTTCAATGTACCTACCAATAGCCTGGGTACACAAATATTCGACTGATACTAAGCGGGTTACAGCGGATTAAATGCAATTACAGCAATACGGCTGTCGTTATTACCCCACTCCATTTTAATATTAATACAATATTTTATAGTGATTGGCGCCAAAAAGAGAAAACATTTATTTTTCCGGTGACAATGACAGATTCCAAATTAAAATGTAATTTATTTATTTCTCTTTATTGTAACGGTCTATTTATGGTCAGACTAGGTATATTGTCTTACTTGGGTCCAATTCTGATGAAAGCACGCGGTTGAATATGTGTGACACTGTCGCCAACATCGCACAACAATCTTGCGACGGACGCCTTTCTAATCTCTCTCAGTTGTTCTGTAAATATGATTTAATTAAGTTTTCTGGTTTCATTATAAAATTAAAATTTCGTATTTGACTATTTCATTATAATAATTATGTAATTAAATAAATCACATTAGGTGACATTTTTTTCTAACAATACTCACTTGCGGTAAATGCGTTTGGTCTGTTAGGTCTCTCGTACCAGTGTCTATCGGAGACCATATTACGGATAAGTTGTTCAATTACAATACAGTAGAAAGTGGGTGGAACTGAGGCATTATCCATTAGTTTTTCAACCCATATACCAGCTAACACGTCAATGTCTTCTATATCCTCGTAAAGTTCTTTGAGCAGTTCAATTCTCTGAAATATAAGTATAAATCTAAAAGCGATTGAAGCCTAGATGTATAGGCACATTATATAGGCCAATTATATATATATATATATTCCCATTATTTTTTTTATTTATTTCGGTAATTTCACAGGATGAATTACACATATATAAAGTATAAAATTCAAGGAAGAAGCTAATTTCTTTAAGCTAATTTACCAAGATCATGAAATTTTGAGTTATGGTCCAAGTTTGTACTTAGATACGGATTTTTAAATTATAACTAACTCTGTGGTGAAGGAAAAGCATCGCGAGGAAACAAGCATGCCCAAGAAAAATAGAGTAAATCTGGGACATGCGTAATGTTCACCAAACAGCACGAGGCCCGCAATTCCTTATAGTCATTTAATAAAAGAGGGTTGTGCACTGCAATGTGAGTTAATGGACCGTTATCGATGCCGTAGAAATCCAACTAGCTTGTCTCTCCAATGCTGGATACAGACCTATCCCAAAGCCCGCCACCACAGAGAACCTTCTGCTCTTGTCATCCAGCCATTACCGGCTTTACCAGCCTTTCAAATCGACGGCTTTAAGTAGCTCAGCGAAAAATGGATAAAACTGCGATTGGCGTCTGTTGGTTAGACAAACTTCTGAATAAACTAAAAATAATACCCACAGATATAAATAATAAATAGACATATAATACCATACCAACAGTCTATAACTCTCTCCATGGTTCGCTGAGCGACTGTAAACTGGGCTTACCATCAGAAGTCACGTTAACGACATATGGTAATTTAATTCAAAGCTGATTTGAACATTACAATCATCACTTATTTTCCTACCTCAGGGTCTATAAATTGATTTAAGTCTTCGTATTTTCTAAACGGCCTTCCATTACAAAACTCAAGATAGTTTATGTAAGGTTGGAATCCAAATAAACGGTTTTTGGCCAGATCATTGGTTGTTATGTCCAGCGATTTTTGAAGACCTCCCATTCCGCTTTCGGCGATCTGTTAAAAAATAAATGAAAAACAATTGCTTATTATTAAGTGGTAAATGCCCGCGACTTCGTCTGCGTCAAATTCTAAATGCAAAAATCTACGAAAAGTGATCCCGATCCACTTGGAATGTGGGTCAGCAGGATAAAGCTTAATGATCTCTACCGGCTTAAAATAGAACCACCCCATCTCTACCCGTGGGTGTCTTAAAGGGCGACTGCCCTCAGTCGCCCTTTAGAGCGGTTACCCTGAGGAACTACTAGTCTCGCCAAACCGCTTGGCCAGCGTACGGTTTGAAGGCCTTATGAAACGATGTGCATGAGATGAGACACGTGTTCAACACTTAAAAAAAGTTATAAAGACTGCTTACCGTACCGTAAATAATAGAGAGAAACCTTAAAATATGGAATTTGAATATATAAAATCTTAATAAAAATCAATAAGTCTATACCGAAAATAAAGACCATTTGCTCAGACAACGTCGTATATCACCCAGCAACCCTGTGACCGCTTACTAGTGTGGGGGAGTTTACATTATCTGCATCGTGCTCTAACGATAGAGCTGCATGGTTTGTATAATATACCATTAATATTTTGCTATCTTTTACTTATAACATATCTTGTTGTATGTAATTATACATTACAATCGCTATTTATAAATATATGTCCATATAACATACTTATCATTGTCCACGAATCTCTAAAGGCTCCATTGAAATCCAGCTTTGTGGTTTGTCCGCAGTTAATGCTGAGTTGGAGACTATTTCCGGCATCGCAATATATATCTCAACTCTCAAATGAGTCTCTTTTTTATGCTAATTCTCTCATATATACATTTATTTTCTCCTACTTGCTCGGAAATGGCTTCATTATTTAAAAAAGGAATACGTCAATCGGCTCTTTTCTGTACGCACGCCAGCAATTTCCAACACGACAATAATAGAGATTGCTGGACAGTAGCGAGGTTATTTTTAGTGCACACTAACATAAATTAGGTTTTTTTAGGTACACGATATTTATTATTATAGGTATAGGCTGAAAGTGCATTTCTTTTCAAAAGTTCAAAAAGTCGAATTGGCGGGAATTAAAATCAGATACCTACTCTGTATTGTGGATGTTATGTTCTCATAAGTTTATCACAATTTTAAGTTGTCTAATAAACAATGAGTACTAGTTCGTTGGGAGGTGAATTAGATTTAACGCCACCAGACATAGCTGAAGAAGTAAACTTCTGTTTCTAGACTTAATTTGTTTATTGTTTCCTCGCAAATTAGAGAAAAATACTATACAAGTCTCGGCCGAAATGGCAATTAACGACCTCGTTTATTTAAAAAGGACTCGATTTCGCCTCATCCTTTTAAAATCACTTCGCAAGGACTCTGCTTCGCCTCGTCCTTCCAATATTACTCGGCCGTCAATTGCTTTATTTCGGGCCTGGACAGTAATGTACTATTGTGCCAAATTTTGCTGTGTGTTGTTGTGTCAGAATAAAGTGATGTCTATAATGTTTGGTACTTACAAATGGATCAACAATATAGTCGACTTTAGAGCTCCCTTGTCTAAAGGTGCCTTGAGTCAAATAGTCGATGTTATCGTCCACCGCCAAATACCCGGTCCTCAAAGTAAGGTTGACTATTGGAACCTGCTTTAAGTAATGACCTCTGTTGTCGAACAATCTAAAGAGAAATATTTTATTTATTTATTTACTAATTTTTATAAAATACTAGCTGTGATGTGAATGGGATCCCCGCAAGGTAAGCAGAGCGGGTGCAAATCCCCTGGTGATGCAGGTGTCTATGAACGGCGGTGTCTATGAATTACTTACCATCAGGTGGGCCGCTTGCCTGTGTGCCTCCTTTATAGGTAACTAGCAAAACCCGGCAGACGTTGTCCTGCCTGTGTATATTTATTTACCTCTGTATATAAAATCACAAATTATTCTGTTTTGAGCCATCTAGTGGCGAGTTACAACAAAGTGGATAGCATAGAAACCTTCTCCATGCAAAAATTCATGTATTATGTGCCAACTTTCATGGTGGTCGGTCAAACGGTGTCGAAGTCGAACATCCATTTATATATATATATATATATATATATATATATATAGATAGATAGATTACAAACTATCACTTAACGCTTATTCAATGCTTGGAGGATATGTTGCGAGCGGCATTATGTCACTGCATTTTCTTTGTTTCATTCCAAGTCACAGTATTATCAAATGCAGTAAGACAATGAAATGCTTATTAGTTTCCTTAACACAGGAACAATTTATACAAAGTTTTCAATATGTAATATATTGTATATTTAATTTAGCAATAGTTCTAGTTTATTTATAAATTTCTGGCTATTTCCTAAAAAAAACCTGATTAATCTCATTCTATTTTTGCATTAAAACGTAGTAATATCAATAATTGAATTAGCATCCAAAAGAAAATAACAATCTCATTTAACTGGTCAAACATCTATGTATAAACTTTATCTAACTACGAACAAGCGAACGTATAGTGCCATGTGATCAGCGGCTTGTAATTAAACCAGCTGCAAAAACTCCTAAATGAACAGCAAATCATCGTCAACATAAACTATATTTCAATAAGTGAAATAAACAATTTTAATTACTAAGAATGTCATAACAAAGTCGAAGAAGTCGCGCTTCGCGGAGTTTCATTATTGTCGGAAGAGAGCTTAAACCTAACCCAACTTTAAATTTGCTGCCACATTTAACATTACTGATGCTCGTTAATTTAATTCTCGTTATTCACACAGTTTTATAGCACCAATAGGTACCCATTATTTGTAAACGTTAAACAAAAATAAACACAATTTCCTTTTTTTTTAGTAACATTCAATAATATCTGTAATGCTATCAAATGATATAAAATTTAAAAATGCAACAATGATATGATGGCATACAAATTATTACAGAACTCTATAATTTGAACTCTGAATTTGAGTAGGTGTGATGTAGGGATGTTCCATAGAATTGTCTCCGAGCTAACATCGAAAGCTGCTAACATTCCGTGCGAATTTGCGAGTCGCTATCAGAGTCATAGATAAATTAAGATAGATAATAAGGTAGCTAAGTGAGATAGACAGACAGACGTAATTATAAGATAGATGTCGATAAGTAAGACACATAGATAGATAGTGAAATTGTAACTTTTAGGGTACAATGGGGCTCACATACACAACAGTGTAAAATCCCTAAATAAATTGAAGAACAAAAAAACACTATAGTTTATCAATTACAATATAAACATGGTTTAAACTGTTGCCGCCGAATACTTCCGGGGACATGGTTAGTGTAGAATGTTGCAGCCTTTCCGAATGTGAAGATTAAATGTTGAAAGCTGATAAAACTGCTCGCAGCTCCCATCCTGGACTACCCGCCATCTTCAGTCAGCTAGTGATCACGACTGGTGCAACCCGTGTCGAAAGGTGGCGTACAAATAAAAAGTACACAAAAGCGATCACACCAGATTTACAATATAAAATGTGTACAAAACGTGTTTAAAATATTATACTATAACAACTGACCTTAAAGTACCTTCCTGCATTAAATGCACCCACCGTAATGCAAATGGATATTCCAAAGAAAGCTGTGGTGACAGATTCTTATTGTATAGATCTCTGAATCCCTTAGAAGAGGCTATAACGCTATCTCTTATCAAGTTGTCACGACCTTAAAATGATACAAATATATTTTTTCTTATGATATAGAAAGAAGGTGGTAATTAGATACTGTGACTCATGGACATCCAATATCAGTAAAAAATTACAAACATGGCCACATAAGACTGCATTGCCTTACTCTTGGAAATTTTGGAGTCAAGATTTGGAAAAAGGATTGCAAAAAATTGATAATGTGGAAGATGAGCTTTCCTAACCACTCCTAAATCCCCAAAGGCAGGCAGTGCATCCGGTGGCGTTGGCAACGTTTGTCATTCTGCATTTATGTTGGCATGTATCGCGGATGTTTATGGACGACAGTATCCACTTACCTCCAGGTGGACTGTCTGCTCGTCTGTCACCTTCTTTTTGTAAAAAAGAAACTATTTTGTTTTCTTACCCATTAAATCAGGCAGCATTTCATAATAAAATATTTGTGTAGCAATAGCGATGTTAATATCTCTAGCGGTATAGAAAAGTTTGTCGTCATCCCAACATGGGTTCATCTTAGCCAATCGCTCGGCAATGTGGTTATGTAGCCTCCAAAACCAAATGGAGACTATATTTGTACCAAATAAAGTATTCGCGCCGTCACCACCTGAAAAAACAAATTTATCATACAAGAGATTAAACTATTTTGGCTTAAAAACATAGACGGCTTTACAATAATTTAAACCTCCGAAGGCTCCTAAGGCTTTAGAAGGTTTATACAACGTTTCACCAAAATAACAAAAAACTTGATGCACGACAAGTAATTGAAAATATATATAACCGTTCTTGCGAAAAATAAATCTATTTTACAGAATAAATCAATAGTTACAAACATGTAAAGCTTTATTGTTCTATCTAAACCGTTCGTAGCGCTCATTGCTCAGTAAAAGGTAATGACCGTGTGTTTAGACGGCTCGGCATGGCCGACGCGCGTAGGATGCAAATGAGTGTAGAATAAAAGATATACTAGAAATGAACAATAACTTATCAAAAAAAAAACATAAAAAAGTGGGATCGATTCTGCTCTCAATACTGAATAATCGAATTTCAGCGTTGTTATTTCAATGTCAGGTTCTATAGAAAGTTGTGTAATTTTTTTTGTTATTTGAAAGCTGTTTCAAGTTTCCTGGTAGAGTTTTGGAAGTTGAAATACCGTCATAATGGAAACCTGTGGCATCTTATGAAACCTTATACATAATATATATTTTTTTTTTTTATAGAGAAGTAGGCGGGCGAGCAAGCGGCCTCACGTGATGGTAAGTGTTACCGCCGCCCATGGACACCTGCAACACCAGGAGGTATGCGGGCGCGCCGCCGACCTTGCAAAATCCTATTCACAGCTTTCTTGAAGAACCCCATGTCGTAGTTTAATGGGAAGACCTCTTGAGGCAGTTCGTTCCACAGCCTACGGGTTCGCGATATAAAATAATTTTTGGACCGAACAGTGCGCGACACCTCCGTATCGAGGAAATGCGGATGAACCGCACTTCTGTGACGGGAGGTGCGGTGGTAGAAACCCGAGGTGGGAATTATATTGAACAATTCTTCAAAGCATTCCCCATTGTACAGGCGGTAGAACACACAGAGAGACGCAACGTCTCTCCGAACGCTGAGGGGTTCTAAACTGCCCGTGAGAGTGGGATCGTTGACAATACGAACAGCACGTCGTTGGATGGAGTCAAATGGGTCCAATTGGTATTTCGGTGCGCCGGCCCAGAGATGTGAGCAATACTCCATATGGGGCCTCACCTGAGCTTTGTAAAGCATTAGGAGTTGCCCAGGGGTGAAGTACCGCTTCGCTCTGTTCAGCACACCGAGCTTTGAGATTTTCGCGTTTTCACACATTTGAGTCCCGTTTAAATAAATAAACTTTATGCATATCCTCTATCAATGAACATAAGTTTAATTTTTATCCGTAGTTTAGAAATTAGTCTTAAATTTAATTAATTAATTTAAAATATATTAATTAAAAAATTAACGCGACTGTTAAAAAACTAATTACCATTGAAAAGGTTGAAATAAAAATATAAACCAGTCACCAACTTTGTTGATCATCTGCAACAGTTTAATGCAACCTATCACCTACGCCCAGTACGCCCAGTTTGTACACCCAGCAGACTGTAACGTTGTCATCCCGTTTATAGTAGAACTGTTCATCGAACTAAACATCTCCAAAAAATTTGTCCCCACACGATAGTACTATTGTAAAATTTCAAGGAATTCTCTTATTCATCTTAGGCTCCAGCAACAGACGCTGACGGTTATATGTAAAGTATACATCTTTAACTATTAACAACACAAATATGCATTCGAACAAATGTATTCATTTAGAAATTACAATTACGTTTGTATCTATTCACTTCAGAAAGACCCATTCGAATATGTACATTCGTTTAGAAGTTATAAAGCATTACATCTTCTAACTCGGTACAGCTGCGCCCCCTGGTGAGTTAGAACTACAACACTAATTCTCAAACACGCTTCAGGGTACAGTTAAACGTTTACAAAAAATCTGTCCCGCCGTGTCTGAGAAAAGTGGTAACAATCGGATACACAAATATACATTTTCTTACAAATGCATATACGAGCACCATCTCCATTCTGTCGTGGGTAAAAAAGGTGGCGTGTGCTACCTTTTTGTGATTAATATAACACTTCGACTATCGATGCATAGACATGTAATGCACTGAAGACTTAATCTGATACGTCCGTGGATCACATGTAATGAAATTAAGAGACAGAAGAAAATAAGTAGTAAGGGAGAGAAGAAAATAGAGATACTCTTAAAGATTAATATTAATACATATATTGAATATTATTAAACATAATTTAATTGACTAACCTATATCATGACATCGAGTTTCATATGGTTTTTGATTCAATAAGCACACGTTGATCTGCAACTTTGCACTGGGCGGCCAAATTCTACCATTTTCTATTTCATATCTTAACAAACCCTTTTCTTTCTGTCGTGCCTTCTCTAGTAAGGTTTTTTCATTATTTACGTAAACAACTGATAAATCGATATTTGGTGTGGCGGAATTAACCTGCAATTATTTTTAAATTATCATTTATTATCATAACTAAAGAGATTTTATTGTTGCTATATATATACTTACTAATATTTGGTTAAGTTTTTCTATCTTAAACATAATTATTTCAAGTTTACATAGAAACATGTCCTAACATCTGATATTTAACATAATAAAATACGTATATCTCATTTTTATATTAACGTTTGGTTTGTGTGTATTTTTAATTTTGTGTATTTCCCACTGCAGGTCACAGGGCTACCCTAATAAATAAATGGGGGGTTTCAGACCATAATACACCACGCAGGCCCAGTGTGGATCGGCGGATACATGAGAGCCAGTATTTTAAAAAAAATCCTTACTTTAATTGCGTTTACGTATAAACGCAGTGGTATGGGCCAAACTTACAATTTACAAATGAGAGTCGAAAATGAATATCCCTGGGCTAACACCACTCTTTCGTAAAATACTTTTAAATACTAGAAAAAAAAAATGATTCCTAGTTCCACTAAAATTTTAATGATTTTTAGTATAACTAACTAAATTAAAATATGTACTCACTCTTTCAGGTATAGTATCATTACTAATACAACCAGAATTTTGAAAAGAGATTGGTCTAGTCAAGTTCAAACACCGTACATCAGAGAACCGATGGACAGGATCATCATCAGGTACCTTGACTGGTGTGCACATGTGGTCCGTCTTGCCCTTTGGAAGACAGCAGTAAGGCCTCCATGACATATAGTTAACTAAAAAAAATCAATTTGAATGTAAGTAAATTAGTTTGTTATAATAAATGCACAAAATAATGATCAGTTAGATAAATACACCATAGATGGATACACTTTATTGTAATAACATACAGAGAAATTCAAAATACAAATAATAAATAGACCACTTCGGAATATCACCTATATGTAAAGAAATACGCACCGGTGTCTTGAACGTTCAAAGAATCTGATGCCATGAACACGATGTAATTCGTCATAAGCTGTGTGAACTTCTGATCTGGTACTCGGCCCTCGGCGAGGAGTGTGGTGCGAAGACGACGGGCCAGAGGCATCTCGTTACCAGATTTAGACTTTTTGGGCTCGAAATCTATAGAAGAATATATTAGAAATATCTTAATTTCGTAATTTCAACCCAATTATGGAAAATACCGTAACCAGCCCAGCCCTTCTGTCGTCCATCGCGGGACACAAGCCTCCTCGTGCACATTGTCTGGTGCATGAGGGAGAAAACTGGCCACACTGGCCAAGCGGATTGGCGAGTCCAATCTGTTAGAGGTGGTGTAGACATTTCCGACATCCACATGAACAGATGGGGCTCGGTGCTATTCTAAAGCCGGCCCCTCAGATGTATCTTAAAATTAAAATCCTATTTAAATAGAACATTGAAATAACAAAATTTTAAATTAGAACACTTTAACTAAAGTCAATAAGTCCGTACCGACAATAAGGTCCTTTTGCTCAAATAACGTCACTAATGAATCAACATCAAATAAATAAACCAATATCGTCTTAATGTTTTTCCATTTAATTTTGGGCATATTGTATAATTTTGAATAAGATCTTATTAATTTACAAAAGATGTAATTTCAAAGACCGCAGAGGTATGTGAAGAGTAAATAAATTAAGTAGCTTTTGAATCAAATTCCTTTGTATCTCATGAGGAAACAAAGAAACTTTGTAATAATTGTAATGACGTACCTATAATTATTATTTATTTGGTTTTATGATACATTTCATATAATTAATTATAATATAAGGACCAAAGATCAATTGTCCCCTTAATTGCTGTACAACAAAGTTTCATTCCCGATCGAACTAACCTTTGTGAAAAGACAAATGTTTATTTAGAACCTGATTAGTTAGCTCCCGTAGCTTTTTTTCCATTGTTTGCAAAATAATTCTTGTGCGGGCTACTCGGTGTATCATTCATCTCAATTAGGTATTTGATTATTATTGGAAAATTAAATACTCTGTTAATTTTACGACATTAGATAGATGTTAAATAATTAGGCATTAAAAATCACAAATTAACAAAAGAACGACAACATATTAAGTATCAGCAAATAATTGACAACCATTCTTCGTCTGCTCTTCTTATATGGTAATACAAGTAGTTCCATTAGCACGTTGTGGCCAGTGTCAAGTTTTCTTCGTATAGCAACTCGCCAATGTTCAGTTCCATCGAAATAAGTTAAGATTTTCCCAGTAAAGTGATGATAGGTTTACTTGGAAGTACACGAAAAATGCAGACATATGGAGGCAATAGACAATTTGAAGTCTAATAAGTTAAATAACAAAACCTACAATACATTTTTTTTTATAATTATCAAACAAAAACTCGACTTATTTTATCGATTTCCCCGCCAAAAAGTCGGACAGCAATTTTTCTTCTCACCAGGTGCCGACACTTTATTTTTATAGCTACCAACATCAATAATATTATGATTATTATATTTGACAAGTACGGTCTAATTCATTTCATTTTAGTACGTAAAAACATTAAAATGTGTGAAATAAGAATATTTCCATGTTTAAAATATTTTATTAACTATATTTATTAAAGGGATATTTTTACTGATTTTTCAACAACGTTCACAACCTCAACTGTTTTGACACAAACATTTTTAGGAGCGGGATTGATGATACTGGTGCGAAAATTAGTCGGATTTCATACATTGCCAAGGAAATGAAATCCAGAATTCGTAATTAGGAGTCGAAAAATTTGTATTCAAAGTGAAAACATTAGGAGATGGGGAAAAAAAAGAAAGACAAAATAGAAGGAAATAGTTATATTGTTTCTATGGGAAGTTATCACATATAACAATGACGTCATTCTTGACATTTAATTATACACGCGTCAGTAACAATTGCTAATTATAAAGACAACAACAGGCATGATGACAGTATTAAAGAATTAAAGAATAAATGATTTTAGAGAAAAATTGTGTTGAAAGAATTCTAATAAATTAACCAGTTTTAATGTAAACATTGAGATTAATAATATTTTCAATAAAATGAAAGTATAAAATACTGCATTCGGCCATGTTAACTAAAACGCCAATCAGAGCGAAGGACGTCACGCCTCAGTAAACTTCACCGTGTCGCTTGAACTTCGATTGATTTACCTACCTACGTTTACCTAGGTGTAACGTCACAAGCGACGCCATGACACCTGCGAGTGTTTTCGCGCATAATTCAAAGTAGATAGAAAAAAAATGTATAATTTGCGTTAAAACTTATTTTATTGCTGAAATAATGTTATTGTCGGAAACAGTAGACGTGAATCTACATTATAGAAGCGGATTTCAAAATACGTCATCTGCCTATTGTTCCTTACCACCTCCCATCCACCAAATATTGTCAAGATCCGTAATCGTAAGCGTACTGTCTACTGTTGGACACGGGTCTCCGCATCGTTTTGTACAAGAGGGATGTATGCCCTTAGAGTGTCACCCTGATCAAGCGAGTTAGCGAGTCCAGTCTTTTAGAAATATTCTAATTCCCCAGGGCTTGCGGTAGTCCCTTAGTCGCCTTTTGCGATTTACGGGAAGAAATGGGAGTGGTGGGGGTTACGGGAAGAAATCTCAAGCTCATGTATCATTTACTGTTAATTTAGTTTTCATCTCTAGTTATGGAATAAACTATAAATTATATCAATGTTAGGAAAATATAACTTTTTATTTAAAATTATGATTACCTTTGTCATAAACAGCAGGTAACAGCCTCAGGAACGGCGTATTCCCTGCTCCTCTGGTTGGATGCTGAAGATTATTACAAGAACCATCGAGGCGTCTACCCTCACTTGGATCGCACGGTTCAATTCCAGTGACACAATAACTGAAATACAAGAATATAATTAAATTCGCTATTCCATCTATCTGCATCAGCTCTTACCTCCCTGGTAGAGAAGAAAGGAAAATTTTTACATTCTTCTTTACTTGTAAAGATATATTTCCACTTATCCCTACTATCATGCTAATAGTAGAAATATGTACCCCTATGATCAAATATTTGTCTTATACTTAGTACATTGCTGTTTAGTTCCAACATTGCTGTTTAGTTCCAACATCGCTGTTTAGTTCCAACATCGCTGTTTAGTTCCAACATTGCTGTTTAGCCAAAGAATAGTAAGTATGCAAAAAACTTTGTAAAATCAATTCAACATGTTTAAATACCTAATTGTTTTTTTTTAAACTTTTATCTTTAAAAGATTTACCCATCGTACCTTAACTCTACTCTTATTCATCATATCTAAAATTATATAATTTTATAGACAGTTAAAAGTTTAAGTTTTAAAACATTAAGAAAGACGATGAGGTATTTAATATACATACGAGTGCGATCAATATTCAAAGTGCAGAAATGTTTCGAAACGATATCTTGTAATCCTTAACATCACAATAAATCAATATTAAAAATAATGAATATAAATCATAAAAAAAAATCATTAAAAAAATTAAATTCAATTAAAAATACATTAAAATAAAATAAACTTACTTATTTTATATAATTATTACTGTATATTATACTTATTGCTATGTATACATAGACATAATATTAATTAGTATACATATATTTAGTGTACATTATTCTAGAGACTATCATAATCAAGAAACTGAAATTATGTTCCAAATTATTGTAGGTACTTACAATGTGTTGTTTTGTTTAATATGCTGTTTCAATTCTTTGTCCGTCAAAACATATTGATGAAATGAATCATAATAAATCTTATCCGACTCAACAAAAGAAAAAACATAGATGACTATTAATAATAGATACAACATGGCTGCCGACTGTCATAAAACAACTATTTTTAAGTTGGAGATTATTTAAACATTTAATGTGCTCAAGCCACATTCACGTATCACTTCCTTCAAGTACAATGTTCTTTTAAGTGTTAATCCTTGTTTTTCCACTCTATAAGTAAATGATTAAAGAATTATACATACGGGTTGATAATACTAAACATTTAAATGTATTTGGTTGGCTTACTTAATTGTTTTCCTAATTTACAATGATTTCCATAAACTCCGCAGGTAATAATACGCTCGTTATGACGCATTACCACATGAGTAAATACACATGAGTAAATATACGGATTATTTACTCAAATGTATCATTACTGTCAGTCACGTCATGCCATCATGTATAAGTTACTTCAAAATTGTCTTCAAAGTAATCTGCGAGTGCGCTTCAAGAAGAGAGTTTTTGACCAGTGTTGACATATGTCTATGACCTACGAGATGTGGACCCTCACCAAATAAGTAATCCTTCGCCTGCAAGCGGTACAGCATGAACCATTCCCAAAATATTAAGAGATCTTGTACATAACAGCGGAATAAGGATGTGGTGTGATTAATATAGCCACTATAAAATGGAGATGGGTAGATCAAGAATGCCTAGGAAAAGAAGTGAGACAGAGCAACATAATGCTAGGATGGTGAAAGAGCTTTTGACCAAGGGGGCAGAGGTAGACCAGCTGTTCACCTGAGCGACAATATCGCGAGCATTCCAGGGAAAGCTTGGATTAAAAGAGCGCGAGTGGATGAGTGGATGGGAAAAGGCTGATGAAGAAGAAAATGAAATGCGAGATGAGATCGTAAAGAGGCGTTTCATTTCATTTATATGAAGTGTTAGATATTTTCTTTCGTACATTAAACGCGTTGAAAATATATTGTTCTTGATAACAGCCTCTTCAGTTTATTAGAATTTTAGCAATTTTTTTATAGTTATTACCTTCTTTTTGAATATTGCATTATTATATTCATTGCTTATTAGGTCTTGCCTAAACGCTTTAACTTAATATTTATCTATTTAAATGTGTCTTAACGCGTATGTTTACCTTATTTATTTTACTCGACGTTTCGATTGGGTTGCACCGACCGTGGTCACGAGTTGACTGGTAAAATAAGTAAGGTAAACATTCGCGTTTAAACCCGTCTGAATTGATAAATATGTGTGAAAAACGCGAAAATATTTATTTTTTTATTTACAAAGGCGGCAGACGAGCATACAGTCCACTTGATGGTAAGTGGATACTGTCGCCCATAGACACATGCCAACATTAGTCCAAAATGACAAACTTTGGCACCCCCCCTAATGCGCTGCCTACCGTTGGAGATATTGGATTGGATTTGGAGAAAGGGTTGGGAAAATGGGGAGGGATAGGATGGGAATGGGCTCTGGCATATTTCACTCACTACCGAAACACGTACGTACATTAGAGAAATAAGATAAAGTAAGAAATGCAGTACATTTCAAGGTAGCCTTCTGTGAGAGAGGGGTAACGTGGCCAGATGAGCGCACCCAGCGGCTATTGGATTGCATTAAAAATTACACTAAAAAAAATTACATTAAAATTAATTTAGTGTACAGTGTTCATTATAATAATCATAAAATCATGATGTAATAACTGTTTCACATGATATAACATTTGAAAACTAAAACATTATTTAAAAAAAACTAATTTTGCATTTAAAGTGCTAATGACGAAATTAAACCAAGGAAACGAATGCAATCAAGAGGTCAATTACCGTTTTTAATTATTTCTGTCTCAAGCGATAACAAAATAATAAAAAGAGACAGTTGCAATATTTTCCAGTCAACATAGTTGAAACTATATTTAAATATACTTTGGTTGAATAACGTCACATTTACCAGGCTATTCAGAAAGTTTTGTGACAAATGGTTTTATCTGCGGAATACAAGCTGCTTTTCATGTAATTTAAAACATTAGAACAAAACATTCCAAACTCAAATTTTCCTCCATATTTTTGACGATCTGAATCAAAATTTCGTGTCTCATTACAAAATGGATATTCGACGGGACACATTTCCGCGCCCTGATTTTAAATGTTTTTTAAAACCTAAAGATCCTTTTATTAGACTTAGAATGGCGTGAAAACAGGCGACTTACATACGTGGAGATTCAGGAGAAATTGCAGGTGAATGGAATATTTCATGGGCATCTACGAGTCAGGAGGATAGAATCGCGCTGAGTGTCGCACACCCTCACCGAGACTCAAAAACAATTTCGTGTCGAATGGTGCCGTAAATAATAACTGTAGGGGAAGAGTACACGCTGCATTCCCACAGCCGCGGGGCGCACTCGACTGGCTACGTTACCCTCTCTCACAGAAAACTACCTTGAAATGTACTATATTTCCAATTGATTCTGTTGTACGTGAGTAAGATATGCCAGAGCTTATTCTCATCCCATCCTATCCCTCCCCATTTTCCCAACTCTTTCTCCCAATCTATTCCTACTTTATCGTGTTTCCCCAATGTACGTACGTGTTTCGTTAGTGAGTAAGATATGCCAGAGCCCATTCGCAGTTCCCTCCCCATTTTCCCAACCCTTTCTCCAAAACTATTCCTTAATCTCCAAAGGTGGGCAGAGCATCCGGGGGTGTGCAAACGTTTCATTCTGGACTGATGTTGGCATGTATCTCGGATATCTAGGGACGACTGTCCACTTATCATCAGGTGGACTGTACGATCTTCTGCCGCTTTTTTTCTAAAACAAAATGGAAGCAGGGTCGTCTCGCCGCTTTTACGTCATTGTCACAGAAAACTAAGCGTCAATCTACTGTTTGGCTGGTTCAAAGTGAGCCAACGCCCACCAACGCGAATAGAGCAAGAAGCTCTGGAAAATTTTTATTTGCAAGTTTTTTCACTTTAACTGGCTACCCGATATCTGTACTTTTACGAAACAGAAGCAGTATTAACACAGAATGATGGCACGTGTAGCCACGTGCTTGTCAAACCTTTTTACTGCAGTTAGTAACATCCGTCCAAACACAAATCTCCACGGACTGCTGCTGCAGCACGACAACGCGGTGCGCTTATCATCACTTACACAAGGGACTTTTGGACAATACCCCGATTAAAGTTTCAGGCCATTCTCCTTATTGGGGAATTGGCGTCTTGTGGCGCTGCGGCGTCTGTGTCGTCTTGTGAGTCTCCACTTGGCGTATTGTGACTTTTAAATTTCCCAAAATTAAAATTAAATCCTAACTATAAGGGAAGCAGTTTGCGTCGCCGGAAGACACGCTGGCTATGCTCGAAGAAGATGTGAAAGATGTACCTGAGGAAGAGTGCAAAAAATGTTTTCGAAATTTATTCAGACGCATCACACTTTGTATAAACTTTGTAGTAAAGTGTCTAACTTGGGTTCTTAGTTAGTAAAACTCCACACTTTATATGACATACTTTATTCTCGTAGGTATGTCATGATTTACATTAGCGATTTATATTGTTGAAGAAAGAGCATGAATTTAACACATAGGATGTCACAGATATGATAACAAATTATTAGAGATTGACTAGCACAAGATACAAATAGAAATTTATAATTAACAGAAACTAAAAAATGCGCATGCATTCGCCGTCGGATATCGGTAGTGACTGTGCGGCGCCCGCTCGCTCCGCTCTGCGCAAGCGCCTTCTACAAACGGCCGCGCGTAACGGTCTAAAGTAAATTTAGCATCGGCCGGCGGGTTTGCTTGCCTAATTAAATTAATTGCAGTGTAGGCAAGGTTCCTACAGATGCAGATCGGAAAGTACTTTTGAAATTTGTAGCTAATAAAAATTGAAACCTTTTGAAAAACATTTTTTTTTTCCGCAAAACTTCTGAGTGCCCTACGTATATATATTTTTGTTGTGATATGTTTTGCATTTATGTACATGGCTTAAAAAGGGTATCGTCATAAAAAGTACGAAGTAATTACACGTTTTAAAGGGTGAAACAAACGCTCGCATGACAACGTGCTGCGGGGGGTTGTTCAAACAAAAGGTTTTGTTTTACTTTAATATTTCACTGCTGTCGCGGAAAAGATTTCTGTATGATTAAAAACGTTTTGTGTATTTATGTATTACAAGTGGGATTGCACTTTGTAATTTTTTGCTTATTTGCAGTGTGTCTTTTTATTTTATATGGCTATTTCTAAAGAAGATTATATTTGCGTATGTCAAGAATATTTCGATAGAGTCAAATCAATTGATTTTCAAGGACACAGTTTAAATTGGTTCCTGTATGTTCATCACATTAATTATAAATTTGCCCCAGAAAAAACATTCATGAGGGGCGGTCCAAAATTTTCCGGCCTGACAAAGAAAAAGGACACACAAGTTCATGAAACTATTTGTATTCTTCAACATAGTCTCCGTCTATTTAAACACACTTTTCGGATCGTTTAATTATCATTTCTATCCCGGTATAAAAATAGTGAGAAGTTTTATATTCAAAATGTGCGAAAATCCCAGCGGTCATTTCATCATCAGTAGGAAATCTTCTACGCTTTAATTAAGTCCGTCTTGAGTTTTGGGAACAAATAGTAATCACTGGGAGCTAAGTCCACGCCACACTTTGAAACAGCAGCTTTCACAACTGCGGCTGCGTGGACGGGTACATTGTCATGAAGAAGCCGCACACCTTTGCTTAGTTTTCCACGACGTTTCTGCTTGATTGCTGCTCGTAATTGATCTATAAGGTTAGCAAAATAGCTTCCAGTCACCGTAGTATTGTGTTTTTTTATGTCTACAAGTAATATTCCTTAACGTTACCCTTCTCTCACAGAAGACTACCTTGAAATGTACTGCATTTCCTACTTTATCGTATTTGTTTGACCATCGGTCGTAAGTTTTAATCCCTATATCTAGTAGTGGATAGACATAGGCTGATGGTATGGTATGGTAAAGGATTATATAGATTTGTAGACCGAAAAACTTACAAAACTATTTACGATCCCAATTCTTTTCCAAACCATTTAATCAATTGAGGGATATTAATTACCAAACCCTGTTTTTGTCGCTTCAAGTGGGGTAAAAAGGTTAGTTACCCGAGTGTTTTGCTGACCGGAGAGATTAGACCGTTTTTGCCAACTTGTCACAAAGGTAATGATGTGTGAAGTGAAATTTCGTTTAGGTATGCCTATACGTATAAAGAGTAAAGATAAAAACACAGAGTAACCATAAACCGTAATCAGCCCTTCTTTTGTCTTCCACTGTTCGACGCACGCCTTTTCATGCACATTGTCTTGTGCATGAGGGATGTGTGTCTTTCAAACGCAACGCTGGCAAGTGCTGACGAGTGCACTCTATACCCATGACGGAACGGAGCTGGTATTCGCATTTGGAGTAAGAAAATATATGTATGTCTATTTGTGCATTACATTGCAAAATGCCTACTATCGCACTTAGTCGAATTTTCAATGTTTACAAACATTGAATAGAACAATTACAACATTTTTAATTCTTCATACATGAGATCTAATGAGATAAGATTTAACCCGGTTAACAGTTAAGATCATCGAATGTTAAAAACTTGAACTATAACGCTCACGAGCATCTAATGCTCGAGTCTTAAGGTGGGTACTCACGCTCACGCCATCTGGCGTAACTCAGAACAACCGCAGTCGAATCGATGTCACACGGTCGCTCTGATTGACTTTCATTTCATTTTTGACGGGGGCGTTTACGGACGTTGCCATGGATTCCGATTCTGAAGAAGAACTTTTACTTTGTGCGGCTGCTGTTTGTTATCATATAACCAGAAAACCAAAAACGAATTGGTCCAGCGAGTGGTTCAAAAAGAGGACATTCATACACATTTGCGTGTGTGGATGTACTCCTCTTTCATTGTGGCGCGCTTTGTTCGTACTCAAGGACCAACGGCGCGATGCTGTGGTGTCACGACACGGCGCATGGATTATGTAGCGCTTGGAAATAGAGTATATTTGCAACGAGTCAAAGATTTGACACTCACGACCGAATTTTGGCTGTGTGGCGCCACTTGATGCGACAGCGTGACCGTGAGTGCCCAGCTTTAGAGGTTCATTAGCTCTCGCTCACTAGCGCTGGAATGTCGAGCGCTCTGGGTTCATGTTTACAACACTATTATTTCTCTCAATTTTTATATTTCACATTTTGATAGTACTGACTATCAAACAAGATTTAAAAAAATAAGTTTCTTAAATTGCAGCCTACGCTGATCGCTCACTGGGGTTTACACAGCTGATTTCCCCAAGTGGGCTGATTTCCCCAACCATGAGTGCGGTGTGAAGATCCCTGATCCTTGGCCGCAAGTAGAGTCCTAGTAGGGCTAGAGCGAGATGTTCAACAAAGACCGTTTACTGGTCTGTCAACTCATCCGCTATCTTCCTTCAATAAAAATGTTAACTGGTGTCATAATACAGTTGATAAGTAGTAGGAGACCCCATATGATTTGTGAATAAGAAACCTATAAATGTAATTTCCTCGTTCATTCATTGAACATAGGTACCCGTATAAATCACAGAGCAATAAAGCTCCTCACGAACGGCAACATTTCTCGGATCAATAGCTGCAAGAAGTCAAGCTAATAATCTGTGTAGGTAACGACCAATGGAATGGAATGGAAGCCAGCTTTGCGGGTTAATTTGCCGGCAGTCTGAGCGTGGCATTGGAAACTCTGAAATAAAAACGGACGAAAGTATGTAAGGTATATGTATTATATGTAATTATGCATACTGTACACCATCTACCTGCCATTAAAATATTTATTTTCTCACTTCCCAAAGGTTGTCTGGCAGAGATCATTATTAGCGATAATTTAGTTATATTTTGAAAAACTTTTAATATATTTGTAAGCTTGATTTCCGTAGTAATAAAGTCTCTCAGGTAATTTTTAACTAATGTTACTTGAAGATCATAATTACAGAGTTGCTGATAAATATTCACATAATGGAAACGATTATATCACTATGCAGGGATCGTCTATATAACAGGGTATGCTCTGAAGAACTGATCCATTTGACGCCGACTTTTATGGTTCATTCGTATTTCTTTGAAAAGTAGCTACTGCGAACAATGCGGTGAGATTCTTCAAGAGAGCTGAATAAGATTGGGCAAGGTCGGCGCCATACTCCGCACCCCACAGGTGTTCCAGATGTCCACGGGCAGAGGTGATCACGTACCATCATGTGGGTCACCAGCACATCTTCCATCTCTACTTTAAAAATGAATGTATTGTTAGTTTTTAGTGTATTTATATAGACATACACATCAATTAATTGAATTTCAATAATTGTAGAATTGAAATACTGTTTTGTGTGAAGGGTTATAATAAGAGTTGAATATATTATGCGCAGACAAATTGCAAATAACTTCATTTGTATGATTGTTGATTGCAGATTGCTATTTCAGAGTAAAATATGACAGTAGCCCATGTACAGCCGCAAGAAATCACTATTGAGCTATACTATACATTGTACTTAATTTTGCGATGTTATAATACTCTCAGGTTTGATGCCTGCGTACGTAATATCATTGAATTTCATTATTATTTTGTCGATGTTTGTTTAATACTGCCAAATTAAAAATAAAGGACAGTGACTCATCAGTTAAATATTGTGGCTGTATGTACGAACAAACGTATTTCTTGTGTGTGCGCTGAGCCGTATCCCTACGCACCATGAATTAGCCAATCGAGCATTGGTACGATTACAAACGTTGCTTGCATTCATAAACGTGTTATTACGGTGACTTTTACATTCATAGTATATGTTTTTTCAACTGAATTGGTTGAAACTAATTAACTCATTAATCGTTTTGTTTAACAAAACGATTAATAAACGATTAATTGGCGATTAACGATTAACGTCACCTAATAAATAAGCTTGTAAAACAGTTTTCGTTCGGTTTCATAATTATTTGACTCTTTTTAATTATATTATGATATGATTAAATAAGTGGAGAAACTGGAAATAGATTCACGAAATCAAAATAAAAAAGTCTTAAAAAATGGCGTAGAAGTCAATGTTGGAGTACGACTGTGTTACTATTTTAATGACATCATTAACATAGTAAATCCATTACATTCACCAGTGCATGACAAAGATAACGATAGCTCCTCACCTAAAATATTCTCAAGCTCATATCTACGTAATTTTATTGTTAAAGGTGTACGCCGATTTGGCGATCGGGTGTTGGCTCAGCAATCTGGCTCTGAGAACCAGATGTTAATGTTACACGCCGATGGCTATCGAAGGCCAATGTTGCAGGCCACACGCCTTAGCTTTAACGGGGGGTGTAGGGATTTAGGCTTTGTCGGTCTTGATGCAGGGATCTCGGCAGATCAGGTGTTGGGGTGAATACGGAAATAAAACGCCGCTCTGATTTACATTAAAACACAGGGGTGCGGAGGGAGCGGCAACGGGCAGCAAGCTCACTTTTCTTCTTAGGTTTTTCACTGTACAAGTGCTGAGGACGAACTGGCTAGCTGGCTGTTAGGCCTTTGCCTTTTTATAGGGGTTTGCTGCCCCAGCGATCCCCCCGTTCCCTGAGGAAGATTTAATGCTATTAGCTCTCCACTTTTGTACATAATATCTAGGTTACAAGTCTTATTTATCTGGGTCGGTCCTCTTATTGCACGGAGGATAAAGACTATTTTCGGTGGCGAAGTTTAGGTATTTTTCTTTTAATTTCCTTTTTTCCTTATTGTCCCTCCCCCCCCTCTGTGAGTAGCAAGAGGTGTGGGAGGACCGGGGGTGCACGGCTTCTCAGTGGCGCCGATACCGGAACTACGCCACCTAGCCCGCAACTTTTGTTCTAGAACTTATCCTAAATGAAACACACTGCGGGCGGTAGTCTTTATTTTAAACCTTATTCTAATTCCCTGACTTATAACCTAGGTATCCTAGTACTTTGGAGAGCGAGAATAAGACATACAAAACATAAGACAACACAATAAACATAAGTAAATGAGATGTTGTAAATACGTAAAAACAATAGTATATCATAATCCTTAACATTTTACATTATATCAATACCTTATCTAATCATTTTATATAATATCGACATCTTATTATAACGTGTTATGTATGTGTTAACATTTTATTATTCCGGAGGAAGGGCACGTGAATTTCCTTCTTGACCAAAATTGCGCCGCTTAAATTTTACTACTTGCGGAACTCTGTTTAGACGGCCCTCCTTTCCTCCGAAATGTGTGATGTTAGCACGTACATATTTCGCGCACTGATTTTATATTGTACATAGGTATATAGGCACCGCACTTTCACTATTCACTTATTCTGTCGTGCACATTTATAATGAAATTGAAAAAAAAAATGCCTTAGAATATGTATATTTTCTTCTCTAGTTGTTGAATAAGCCAAGAAACATTGATTTCAAATACAATCTATCGTATTGGTCAATGCAATACATAGAATTTCAGTTAGAATTGACGACGATCGCAATGTACCACAGTCGCAAATCGCAATTACCCCGAATCGAGAATAGGTAATTATGTGAAAAACTGAAGCGGAGTTATACTACCTACTGCCGTGGTTTTACTATGACGATCCGTCATGTTTGTAAGGCCATATTGCTAATTACTGATTCGATTAACAGGTATTGAATGGTACGATATTGACTCTAAATTAATAGCAGTTTTAATTAATTAAAAACGGCACGAGAATGCTGGGATTTGCATTTGTCGAATTAAACAAAATAGAAAAAGGTGGAGGTACTGAAATTTGAAATGAAAAAGGGTGTGCATGCAGAAGATCCTTGCGCCAAGGTGTACCTATGGTCTACTTACGTTTGTGAGGTTATGACTCTTATGAGTTTGAATTCCGGTCCGTAATACCATTTCTACTTAAGTACGAATTTGTAAATTATCATAACTCCGCGATGAGTAAATCGTGCAGATAACCCGCGTCTCTATTTAAATAAAATGTGGGTCATGCATGTGTGACATTTATTAGTCCGTCATAAATCCGTGTATAATGACTCGACGACAATTCGTGATTACAAGAAAAATAGTCTGTTCTACAGTGGCACGTTAAGTGGCCCGTGGGTTAACTGACCTTTTTTTTTGTTCACAGTGGGGAAATCTTCTGTAAGATGTAACAAGCCCCCTAAAACTAAAACCCCCTCGGTGGTCCTTCTCACACACACATTGAGGGGCTCCGGGATCTCCAGCTGAACGCACCGGAGCCCCTCCAGTGCTACGACTTTGCCTCTGTCCTCTGAGGAGACTAGACGTGTCTCCTCCAACCGCCTCGCAGTGTTCACGGCAGCGCTGGTCCACAAAGCGCTGTCGTCCTTGTCTCTGGGGCAGCATCAATGGACGCACGGAGCCCCCACTCCGAGGCCGCGGCCCCGTTGTCCTCTTCCAGTCGCCTCTTACGACAGGCAGGGGTATACCGTGCCTATATTCTAAGCCCTAGTTAACTGGCCTAGGTTAACTTAGAATAACGCCACCCCATATCTTCACGTGAATGTCGTAAAAATCGACTAGAGGATGAAAAAGCCACTACCACAAGCCCTGAGGAATTACACCACCTCTAAAAGAGTGGACTCACGAACCCACTTGACCAGCGCGCAGCGTGGCGTTTTAAGTCCATAAATCCCTCATGCACAAGATAATGTACATGAGGAAGTCCATGTCCAGCAGTGAACGATAAAAGGACTGGTTATGATACGTGGGTTGATATCAAGAGCCTTCGAATACCGTCAACTCGTGAAGATTATATATTTTTTTTTTAATAGACTAGTGGGCGGACGAGCTAGCGGTTCCACGTGATGGTAAGTGTTACCGCCGCCCATGGACACTTGTAACACCAGGGGGTATGCGGGCGCGCCGCCGACCTTGCTAAATCCCATTCACAGCTCTCTTGAAGAACCCCATATCGTAGCTTAATGGAAAGACCTCTTGAAGCAGTTCGTTCCACAGCCTACGGGTACCTATCGCGTAGTATTTTCGAGGTATAAACATGATATATATTATTAGTATATTTCGGTACCGTGCGACACATAACTGCGAAATTACACAATGAACTTTGGACGAAGTAATAAATGAAGTAATAAATAAAGCGGATCCGAAGAATCTATTGAGGAAAAATTGTTTACCGATTTTTCTTTAGTGGTGTAAGAAATGTTGTAAAAAATATTGTAATTTAGATAGCATACCGTAAAGAATACCAGCACATCTGTCTAGAAATGTATTATTATGTTATACGTAAATAAAATACACTTCAACAACATAAGGGGGGGGGGGGGGGGGGGGAGTGCACGCTGTAATCCAACAGCCGCTGGATGCTGTTGGATAGCAGGTTATTTTACTATTTAGCAGAATTTATTTTATTTATCCGTAATTTATTTACTATGGTACCAGTAGCTGGGTCCGTCGATGTGTGATAGGTACTCAACAATGAATTTGTATCCTGATGGCGGGAGGCATTGCTGTTCACCTGCCCAGCGGCCCGCCATGTTGGCACGTATCGCGCATGTCCATGGACGACAGCATTTACTCATCACCAGGTGAACTCTCTGCTTATCTGCCATCTTATACTTATAGCTCAGGATCGTTTTCATGGCTGATCATCGCCGTAATCAATTGTAATATTTACTTGAATAAACCTAAAATTTCGGTCATACACAAATGTACACTTAATAGGGCATAATAATGAATCCGAATGTGTAATTTTCGAGCTGAATATTCATGTTGAATGTCCAGTAATGGTAGCCACTAGCCCTTTCATCAGTAGGTACCAACTCCGGACCAACGATTTCACTTAGAGTTTAATGTAAATTTACATTTCAGAGGCATAGTTGAGTATTTTCGTAACTAATACTAGCATAATATTAAAAGGTTTCGAGACGAGAGTCTCATTCGAGATCATAATGTTTTTACAGATAGAGCCCTCCGTAGAATATACAGTTCGCAAGATTCTCAAACACGCGGGTTTCCTCACGATCTTATCGATTTATTCCTAACGTCCTCGTTAACCCATCCCCGGGGGTAATGCGAGAGAAAGGACCGGAAAAATAAGACACCAAACGATTTATTTAAACAAGTGCGTAATTAATATTCACGATACTGTAACTGAATCGATCAATGTATTGTAATTGTAAATTTGATAATTGAAAAAAATGTGATATAAATTTTGACTATATTTATTTATTTAAAAAAACTTGATTGCACGTTATGGTACAAAAGTTGAGCTTTACTGCCTTAAAGCATTCTCTACCAGCTAACCTTTGGGTTGATCAGAGAGATGCATCGGGAGGTGCGATGGGAGGTATAAATATATATCTTAAACGACATACGGATACATAATTTATCAATAAATAAATATACATGTTGAATACTAAAAATTTCCACTGACAGATCCCCACCTGGTGAGAATTTTTATTTTTACTTCCACATCTCCCCTCTTATCACGTTAAACACTAAGAGCGGGGATTTGTGGAAAATTCTCAAGAATCTTCACCAAGGTTTTATTATTACTTTCTGTTACATTGAACAGACATTCTCAGACTTCAACATTTGTCAACCTTGTCTCCATTTCCTCAACCTTTCCTCAGAGGATGAAAAGAATTTGTCTCCTCATCTCCGTATGTGAGTATTAGTGGTGCTGTAATTAAATTTTGTCTTTAACTGCTTTATCTCGAGGAAGATTCCTAACCCGTAGTGAGGTTATTTCCAATGCGGCATGGCCTACTTACTGAGACCGTTGGTAAGGAGACGCACGAACTGTTTTCTGGCTTTGTGCCCAAAAAGCAAGTTTTTCAACTCCTCCTGCCTCTACACCTGAGCGTAATAGGGATCCAGACATATTCTACCTTCATTCAATTGTATTACCGATATTGAATTAAAATTGCCGCCTTTTGAATTTCAAAATAATTTCACTACATCTCTACTAAAGAGTAACCCGCTGAATCCGAAAAACAATAATCAGATTACAGTTTTATACAGTAAGAAGTTTTATAAGTCCAATAATTACATAAATATAGTAGTAGTCAACAAAGCCGCTACCACAAGTCCAGAGCAACTACACCACCTGTAAAAGAGTGGATTCGTCAATCTGTTTGGCCAGCGTGCCGTTGAAAGACTTCGATCACCGATACGATCGAAGTCGAAAGGACATGTCCTGAAGTGGATGGTTACGTTTATAGAAAATGCAGAATAAGTGTAATTAGTCCATTTAATTATTATAGTCTGATTTGGATTCATTGCGAAAAATAACTATTGTGATTGAATACATGGTTGAAAGAAAAAGAGAAAACAGAGTGATAAATGAGGAAAATGGAAAAGTTGAATAAATAATGGTAAATCTCATTATTGCGATATCAAAAAGGGTGCTTAACACTCTGTCTGATACACACAACGTGCGTCCTCCACCTGAATACGTCAGGATCCACAATGAAAAAAATTGTATAGAAGAAAACCAGTGTGAGATCTCTTCTGCCCGAACATTGTTTGCCAAACGCATTAAGCGGTCGGCTAACTCAATTTTATGGGTGAAACGAGTTTTGTGGCAAGAAAAATAGGGGAGTCGTGCCTTGCGACAATTCAGTGAGATTGGCATTTTACTTTATGGGAAACGGAAATAAGTTAGAATGAAGGAAATTTTGAAGTCATTACTATAACTAGTAAAAGACGCCGATGGAAAGCTCCAACTATGAATGTAAATTTAGATATATTCGTACGTTTTAGAAAAAAAAAGTTTAAACAAAAGATTATGTCCATATTTTACTACAATATAATTAATTAATCTAGTCAATATTTAACCAACGGTCGACTGATAGAGAATGCCTTTAAGGAATAAGTCCGCCTCTGTGCAATACACTGCAAAAAGAGTAAATAAACAAATATTTTTAAAATAAACACTTTATAGATATTTATGGTGATGGAATTTTTAAAAAAAGAATTGTCACTATTTTTGTACGAATTTAACATACGAGTATGAACTTAACCAAGATTTCCGTAATAACTATTCTGTACTACTCAAACTACTTCTGTAGCCAATTTATTTCAACAGATCAATCAATTAAACAATTGATTTCAATCAATGCAATTGGTTGCATTTCAAGAAAATACCCCTAATTACAATGCAATGCCCTTGCAGTATCCATTGCTGGACATCGGCTTCCGAATGCACATTGACGCGTGCACGACGGATGAATTGTCTGTCCACACATTTGTATATCCCACATTACAGATGGTAAAACAAATGGTAGTTTAATATGATTTTTTTTCCAATTTTCGAAGCCTCGATTTTTACATTAAATATTTTTCCTCAAAATTTAATAACTTTTATTAACATCTTCATAACTTATTTCTTATAGCTAACTTTAAAATGCCCTTCTTTTTTCTTAAAGGCACAATGAACTGACGTTCTCCAAACGAATTTCGTTTAATCAAAAATGCTAAACAAACATCCGTTTCAAGGAAACCATGTGATGTTTCGTTCTACCAGCGCTTTCATCCTTTGTGTACAATTTCGCAGTTCATTACTGTCGCAAGCTACGCGTGGACCGTAAGACCATTCCGACCAATGGGCCGTGACGTAGTGACTTGTATATGGCGATATTTACTTAGTTGACTCATTTGACTATTCCTGGAAGATAGTGGAATGGGTTTTTGTATTATGGATATTATATGGTAGTGCGTATAGATTTTTAAGGGAGTTCAGAAAACTGTCTGACTTGATGTACAAAATAAAAATATACATACATATCTGATATTATTCCAATTAAAGTTATTATTACAATTACACAGACATTTATACAGTTATCAATTACACATACACAGTTTTACACTCGATAATAGTTGCTGCATCTCGTATACCAAAAATAGTTAGCTACATGTATCACGCGAAGCTTGTATAGCGAGACTTATTATAAAACGACTTGTTAAATTATTTGCAAATGTATACATTAAACAATCATTGGATGCAAGAACAATTGTCAAGATGTTTATGGTGCATTATAATTTTTTTTTGAGGAGGAGAGTGCACGCTGTAATTCAACACCCGCTAGGCGTGCTCGACTGGCCACGTTACCCCTCTCTCACAGAAGACTACCTTGAAATGTACTGTTTTCCCCACTTTATCTTATTTCCTTAATGTACGTACGCGTTTCGGTAGTGAGTGAGATGTGCCAGAGCCCATTCCCATCCAATCCCTCCCCGCTTTCCGAACCCTTTCTCCAAATCTATTCCTATATCTCCAAAGGTAGGCAGCGCATCCGGTGGCGTGCCTACGTTTGTCATTTTGGACTAATGTTGGCATGTATCGCGGATGTCTATGGACGACAGTACTCACTTACCATCAGGTGGACTGTATGCTCGTCCGCCGCCTTCGTACATACAAAAGAAATCTATGCAAAAGTGTTTCCATGTAAAGTTTTTCGATTCAACCGTTGCACTGCGTTTCGTTTGCCAAACTCTGTATTAGATTTTCACAGACCATTCATTAATAAAAATAATGGTAATACAAGCTGAAGAGAGGCATTAAATCAATATCTGTGTCGTATCCCCGGGCTGATTAATGGTTTACCAATATGATGACTTGCTAAAGTCTATCGTGCGGTAAGTGTCATTTTTCATAGCTTAATGCGAAACTTTTTGGAAGAAACGCTCTTATATTTACTATAATAAAAATGTAACTGATCGCTGTCTGTACATGGAAGATATATGAGAAAAACTATTATTGGGGGCCTTTATCAACGCAATAGAACGCAAAACAATGATTGTTAGAATTTTTGTCTGTTTGTCTGTTTATCTGTTTGTCTGTGCGTTTGTGCGCGCTAATCTTAGAAACGACTTAACCGATTTGGGTGCGGTTGTCACTAATGTATTGTGATAAGCTTCACTTAAAATTTGGTGTTTGCTTTATTTCAATCAGTTCATAAATAAAAAAGTTATATCAATTTAAAGAATCACGTCGAATAAAGACGCTGTTTATAAACTAAAGTCCACGCGGACGAAGTCGCGGGCAACAGCTAGTATTTATATTTAATATTAATTTAATATGTATATGATATATATTACGGAAGGTCTGTCACTTTCTTTAATTAAAAAAGGCCGATAACAGCGCGAGTCGGTAGGGAAATTTTCCGTAAGTTTTTGAAAAAAAATCTATAGACAAAAGTTGAAGATTTTGACTTTTTTAAAAGAAAAAAATATGACAGACGAGCAGATAATCCACCTGGTGGTAAGTAGATAGTGTTGCGATAACGTAGCTCATAAACCACCCCGTTACTTGTCAACATCAGTCCAGAATGATAGACGTTGACATGTCGCCGAATGGGCTGCCTTACTGTGGAGGTTTAGAAATGTATTTGGAAATAGGGTTGGGAAAACGGTCAGGGATAGGATAGGCTAAAATGGGAATGAGCTTTGGCTTATCTCACTCACTACCAAGACACACGTACAGTGGGGGAATAGAATGAAGTGGGAAATGCAATAATTTTAATAGTGTCCTGTGAGTGTGCCGAGTGTAATAGTATCGAGTGCGCCCAGCGTAGGTGGACCATATCCCATCTCCTCCTATCCCATTGAGTAGATTGTATGAATTTCCTTATCTTATACTTCCCACCCCACTCCATCCTCCCCAAAGAGCAATCGAAGGTATAATGGGATGAGGAAATCTCCTCGACCCGTTATACTTAGTAATCCTATTCTATTAAACTTCCTCCAACCTTTTTTAATAATCTTCTAAATAGTGTTAAAAAAGTAAGTACTGAGCGTTAAGATTGTCAAGCGCTGAGTGAGCGTTCGATACTGGAGCGCTGAGTGAGCGCTAATGAACATTTATAATTCGAGCGTTAAACATTTGTGAGCGTTATACTCGTAGTACAAGTTTTTAATATTGGATGGTCTTAAACCTTAAGGAGTCAACTCTATCGAGTGGAGGTATTTCTTTGTACAATACCTAGCATTTTAATAATTATTACAATATGATCAAACCATTCTATCAAAATGTTATTACTTTTACAACTAATCTGTAGTATGTACTACCAAACGCTTACTTGTCATTCTTATAGGATATTAATTCATCTACCAGATCCCATATTTCGGAAATCAAATGAACTTCATTTAACCAGTCGTTCAATTCTCAATCTTGCCACCGAGCGTTAGAGTTCAATGCGGATTTACCAAATCTCGGTTTGAAGGGCAATAAGTGGCGATCAAATTGAGATATGAGACGACACGTGCAAGTTATTGCTTCACAAGTGTTTGGACAAATTCGAATATTGCTTATTTGGGCAGAAAATCTTTCTTCACGGTTAGGGTGACATCGAACGATTTATGATTGGACCAGTGGGTCTAATCGATAGTCGAGATGACTTAGCAGAATCGGAAACGTAAGCATTTTATGCATATTCCTTTTAAAGATTTCCTGATAGAATCCTATAGGTAGAGTCCAATTAGATCAGAAATCAGAGTCATTCGATAAGGATCAGAAGTATCGCTGCGGATATAATTATATTTATTAAACGGACATTAAAAGGTGTTTATTTATTTATTTTTGAAAAGGATCTCCAACTAATTAAGAGATTTATAAAAACTAAACTGTCCTCTGAATTAAAGGAGATCACAACGATTAACAACTACAACCATAAGTGTATAAATTGAGTAATGAGACTATCATTATTACTAAAGATATTAAATTGATACTAATGTGTGAAAAACATTACATGTTACATGTAATCTTACATGTTTAACATTTTAAACGGTGATTTTGACTGGTATAATTTATTTCTGACATTTATTTCCCATAAATGATTTCCATTTTGAAGAGGTTTGATGAATTTTTTTGTTAAGTCACGTATATGCTAGAATAACTGTTAGTTTCCACGACATTGGAATTTTCATGACGTTTCCATCCATTTCCATTATCAAACTGTATCAAAATTTTGCTCAAATCGTTTGAGAACTAACTATCCACCTTTTGGTTTTGGCGGATAAAAATGATAAAGTATTTTTTTACTCCTCTTCATTCCGTTTTATGTAATAGTATATTATAATTTTATTGCGTAAAAGTACATACCTACACAGCATAATTTCCGTATAAATGGAAGCTGCACAAAAGTTATAGATGGTGACGTTTAAAAAACTTGAGTAACAGCTTAATTATCTTTATGTAGGGACGATACTCTCAATCAGTTTATCATACCTTATTTTCCTAGTTACATCTAAAAATAAATGTTTGTCCATTATTAGGATCAGTCAATAGGTTTAATAGGTTTTATCCTATTGGATAGCAAAGCAATCAGCTGCATGTACCATTCAATTTTATACGTTGTCAGAGATATAAAAGTCCACGGCCTAATGCAGAATAGATAATTTTTCTTTAATGTTTTTTTTTTTTACTTTTAAAACATAAAAAAACGTCACATATAAGTAAATGATATTAATAGTGAAGCTAAAAATAAAAAATTAAAATATTTCTTTATTATTTAATAAAAAAGCATTACAAATTGTTTAGCGAGTCCTTTAACAAAAGCCCTTCAACTTACTCTTTGATCGTTGGCAATTCTAGACTATGTCTTTATAAATACAACATTGTATTATTTGTTCGCTATATTTTTAGCTAAAAATATTATGCATACCTTCATTAAAAGAAAATATAATAGACTGAATTTCCTTTTCCATGCGGATTTTACTTTCAATATCAATATTCCCTCACATTAGCAGTTGGCATAAATAAAGTATTCCATTGTCATACTCCATCATAATGCATTCGTGCCGTTACCAAGGAGACAGCTACCCCAGACCTACCCTACCACGGAAAACCTAATAAAAACAAAGATCTCACCAAAGATTTGCTTTACCATTCATTCTTGTCCCCCTTGTTATAAGATACAGTTTTTTTTAAATATCGTATTGAATAACTTGGTTGGACTAAAATGCATTGATATAAACAGATTTTCTCCCTCGCATATTTTGTAACGTATACGTTTATTATTCAAACAGCAATGGAGAGACAGCAATTTTCTCTCAGTTGCAATTTCGTTGATAAAAGTCTCAAGTGATGAGAAGCGTACCGTGAGTATATTTTTGTAGTGATGTTTGCGATTTAAATATTCTGAAAGAAGGTGACAGACGAGTAGACAGTCTATCTGGTGGTAAGTAGATAATGTCGTCCGTGGACATCGGCGATACACAAATACAAAAGTCGATACGCCCCCGGATGCGGTTTCTAATTTGGGGATTTAGAAATGGATTTGGGGAAAAGATTCAGAAAAAGGGAAATGAGGAGACGGTACAAGGAGTTTTCTCATCTCACCTTTCTAATTACACCATCCAATCCCTCTTTGTGGGTTGGGGAGTCGAGAGTATAATGGAATATGAATTACTTTTATACTAATTATACTCTTCATTCGATAGGGCAGGCTGGGGGAAAACCTTTTAATGACTTGAGAGTTAAAAGCGCTTGTGAGCATTGTAGTTTAAATTTTTAATCTATCGAGTCTTTCTCGCCACCTCCCGACTAACTGCTAACAATCTGATAGATAAATTATTTGTCAGTTGTCTGCCAAACAAATATAACTGAAACTGAATTTCTGATAAAGTATCCGGGGGTGGTGAGAAAGGAGCGTAATCCCTTGGTGTTAAAACTGTCCATTACTGGATTTAGCTCTCACCCAAGGTTCGCCTCCATTTCTCATGCAACCACCACGGACGAACTAAGGTCCACACCTGGCCAGAATGCCTCCCATACTGAGCTTCCCGCTACGTGGTGCTCAAGTCTTTAAGGTGCTCCTAGGTGGTATAAATATAATTTTGTTCTTGTATTACTTTGTATTGAAATTTGACAACATTATGAATCCTTTCGTACACAAAGGCAGTGTAGTGCCCTTCAGAAGGTTTACGCGACTTCGCATTTGCATGATATTGCGTCGTCAGCGCGTAATATTATATTATACTTGCGAATTCAGAAGCTGCTGAAATCGTTATTGTGTTACAAAACTTGTACCGTGAACTTCGTATGAAATGATAAAAACGACCATTTTCACAAGATTTTGGCTAATACGCTATTCATAAATGCAGCATTGAGTCATATCTTAACTTTTGGGAATTCAATGACTTTACACGACCACAACTCTTCACACAATGATTGTCAAAGGAATACATACGTAAGTCTAAGAAAATCATTTGACTTTTTAAATCACGGGAATCGCACAGAGAAGTCGCTGGTATATGTGTTCGATGTTGATTCTATGAATATATGTATTTTTTATACTACTATCATGTCCAGGCTAAAGGTTTTGCACCGGTGGGATCCCATGTTTTTGGAGGGCTTTTTAAAACTTACAACAATGTCGTATATAGTATTATGGTGGAACTAGGATCGCTGTTTCGACTTTATTTGACCTTACTACCTTTCCCACCTCGGGTTTCTACAACCGCACCTCCCGCCACAGAAGTGTGGTCCTTCCGCATTTCCTAGATACGGAGGTGTCGCGCACTGTTCGGTCCGTAGGCTGTGGAACGAACTGCCTCAAGAGGTCTTCCCATTAAGCTACGACATGGGGTTCTTCAAGAAAGCTGTGAATAGGATTTTGCAAGGTCGGCGGCGCGCCCGCATACCCCCTGGTGTTGCAGGTGTCCATGGGCGGCGGTAACACTTACCATCACGTGGGACCGCTTGCTCGTCCACCCTCTTCTCTATAAAAAAAAAATCATATTTTTTTATTTTTCAAGAATATAATTCTCTTTTGAATGTCACGTGGGGCTGTTAAGACAAGCGAAAACATATAAGCGAAACATTATATATGCGAGCACATATAAATTAGTGACATCGTCACTAAATTTTCAATGAACTTTGCTTATTTGTGTCATACTATCAGCCTATGTTTCGCCACTACTCGATATAGGCCTGCCCCAAGGCTTGACACTACAAACCTTTTGGCTCTTCTCATCTGGTCACTACCGGTGTTTTAAAGTCGTTCCGTTCACTTGCCATTTCGGTTCGGTCCCACGTTACGCTTCCATCCACATCCACCCACCCCGTCTGTCATTTGTCCTGCGGCATACCAATGTGACCTGCTTATTGCCACTTCAACATGCTGATTCAACGAGCTATGTCGGTGAATCTCATTCTTTGCTAATTATATTCGGTTCGGATCTTATCTTCCACAGCAACTCCGAGCATTGCTCTCTCTATAGCTCGCTGAACGACATTGAACTTACGGTTCAGGTCTACCGCCAGAGGTCACCTTCCGACAACATACATCATAACCTTGTTTACGGCTGCATAGTAATTAATATGGGTAGTGTATATGACACGCGCAACAAACCGCCCCTCACTACCTACTGCGTAACAACTACACAATGCAATTGACGTGCGAACAGTTAATTACGGCCAACAATTGGCGCGGACACGTGTACCTCATTAATATCGCACCCTTCTCTTTGACCGTGCATAATTTAAGCTACTGTGAGGCTTGAGTTGTAGTAGAATGTTTGAAGAATATAAGATATTTCACTTGACTCCGTCTAACATCGACCATGCGCAATATGTGCCGAAGTTTGTGTAGGCCAGTGTGATCGCGTTTTGGTGGAGTAAAATTAGATATTCAAAATAAACCAGTGAAATTATGTTTACTTAGGGCGCGAACAGCCAATCAGCGCACGAGTTGTAATTTCAGGGGGCAGGATCGGTCATTGCGATTTGCGTGCACCACTTTCATTTGTTTCCCGTTAATATACGAGTAGGTGCGTTTTTTGATTTTTCTATTCACCTTTGGCATTACTATAGAGTCTAACTTTGTCTCAATGCTAGGTAGGAGCTAAAGTGAATGAATACTTTCATATTTTAATGCGACATAAATAAAAATAAAATGAATAAAGCATATAAAAGGGAGACATAACAAAGTTTCCAGACATTTTTCGGTTAAATATTTAATCATAAAAACACTGATCAATCGTTGTCTAACATATTTTTACTATTGTGTTTCATAATAATTATCTTTAAAGATGGTCAAAAAAGAAAAGTATTGTATAGTCCAAAGTACGAGTATATCAATTAAACGTTTTGTTAATCGTTTTATTTTAGGGCAATTAATTATAAAAATAAGAGCTGATCAATTAATAATTTTCGCTTATCGAAAATAAAATAAAATACTGATCAGTTAAATCATGCCCCCTTTAATTAATCGCTACTCGCTTATCGCTCACACTATCTTAGTGGCAAATCTTTTGAGTAACGTTTGTTTTAATTGGCCAAGACTTTTGGATAAGTATATGTTAGGGCGATACAAAATCGTTTATACTCATATCGTACCCATTAGGATGGTTAATATCGAATGTGTTCGACGTGTGACCGTGACACGTGTAATGGTTTACTTCTTATTAATACAAGAAACTTCAATATTTTATTGTTAAATATGAATATTAAATCTTATTAATCTCACTCTTGTATATTCGCCACTGTTATAAATTTGCCCTAGAAAAACATAATATAAATTCATCACAACTTACTATTCTGTATGCTAATTTGTCACAGGCTTGAAAAGTAAAGTAGAAAACTATTTTATTGCTTATACTTAATTTGATTGCTCCCTTTGCAATTTCGAGGCGGTTTCAAGTCATAATCCACCACTTGGACTCAGTGATATACCATTGGCGCTAGGTACGTCATGACTTAGACTACGTGATAAGGATTTGATCATAAAAAATATGACCATAAAAAGTTACAAACGAACCACATTTTTTTTTAATGCTGGACACGTGCGTTTCTATCACGGTGTCTTCCTTCACAGCTGAGCAAATGATAATTAAAAAATGAGTACTTAAATATAAACTTAGTGGCACGAGTTGGGTTCGAACTTAACACCTTATGATTACAATCACAGCAACCACCATATCACGTCCATATAGACTTGTTGATAGTGACGATTTGATTTCTGCAGTACCAATTTACTCCCAAAATTTACACGACGAAACCTAATGATGATCAGACCCAACCCTAAATCATGTCCTCTCATTACCATCCGACGAAACTGTCAAAGCCCGTCAAGCCGCCAATCGCTTCCCCAATCAAAATTATTATTCACACTCACACACGGGCACAAACCACCCCAGCATCTGTTTCTAATGATTGTGTCACGAGCCGGACGTACACGCACGTGTTACTAGTTAGTGATTGTTTTTTTTTTTGAAAAATTGCTGCCTGTCTTTAATTGTTTACATATTTAACCGAATTCGGTTGTATTTTCATTCGATAACGTTTGGAAACCTCACCTGAAAGAAATATTTATATATGATGATATTAGGCTGAGAATAAGACCGGTTAGGATACATTAGTATACTCTTAACGTATACGTATGCATCAGTATAATACTGGAATCTACTGATTTGAAATTTATTCAAAAACTTCATACTTTAACATTTCTAGAGCCATCGAATTTGTTCTAAAGTGAAAGCTCAGCTTAAAGAACACTAATTTGCTACAGTCATATCGGTCACTGAATTTATTTACAGCGTTCAGACATACGTAAATAAAGATGGTCTGGCTCGGCCTAAACACATAGTAATCGATTTTTATTTATTAGTAATCGTGAATTTTTTATAATCACGATTACTAATGAATAGTAATTTTGAATGCATTTGGTAAAAGATACCTCTTTGAACAATACCATAGCATCAACTGCATGCACTACACTATCTACCGTTCACCACCATACACGATCTGCCGCTTTTGTCATCCAGCCACTATCAACTAACTTCTTCAAGTCGTGTCGATCCAAACAATAGGAGAATACCAAACAATATTTATTGTTACTCAACAAACCCCTCGACCTGGATTTCGAACGACCGTTTGAAATTAAGATCATTGTTGAAAATTGAAAAAATAATAATCAACTTGTGGCTGCCTCTTGAAATTAATACATTTGGTTTTTACAACATCACAAATTATAGGTACGAGTGTTTACAAGTTAGGAACGGTCATAATGTAAACGACATTGTGAAAAAAGTACTGTCAACATCTATCTTTGGCCAATTTTAATGAAAATGCGTGGCCAATCATGTAGCCCGCTTACGGCGCTGTGTAGCGCTGTTGACATTCACAAGCGCTGACGGAGCGGTGCTGCGGTATGTGGTTCGTATTGTCGCGTAGTGTTAATTTTCTCGAGTGTATACTCGTATTATTTTCTCGAGTGTATACTCGTATTATTTTCTACAGTGTATACTCGTATTATTTTCTCGAGTGTATACTCGTATTATTTGTCAATGAGCCTGTCATTTACCATAAAAATGTGAAAGGACTATCTTCGTATACGGCTTTTACCCACAAGGGATTTTCTGAGATAAAGCATAACATATGTACTGCTTCAGATTATAGTATGCTGTATGATAAATTTCATTGAAATCGGTTCATTAATTTAGTAAGGAAGATGTAATAAACAAACAAACACACTTTCGGTTTTATATATAAGTGTAGATTAGGATGTACGAGTAGATTCCTGAAAAGCTGTTACACAATTACTACTTACTCTTTTGTGAATTTTTTGATAAAAAAATATTTGACGTTGTGATCAGCAAAAAATTCGAAATAAAAATTCTGTTCTATTGCTGAGATATTTATTTGTACATATTTGACTGAGCGGCGGTACAGCTGCAACTCTGAAACGTTAATCAAACACCTAATAAGTATACATATTTTGCTAAAATGATTACGAGTATGAACTAAGCAAGTCTGAGTATCACATCTTGATATTAATCCCATATTCAATCCCTGCAATTTAGGTGGTAAGCGTTGACAACTAATTTGCGGTTGTCTATTGGTGAGATTGCACCATAAATTAGTGGTGAGAAGAGACACAACACCCAAGGCGGAGTTGCTTTTCCTAATAAATTCCAGTATATTGCAGGGTTATTGAAAAAATCTCAATACTCTGGTTTTAAATATCTGATTTTTTTCTTTTGTAAAAACCTAATATTTTAGCGTATATAACAAAGTTACTTTTAACAATTGATCTCAATATGTTTATTTTATTTTATTTATTTATTTCATGTCGTACTTTTTTCAGAATTAATCAATATAATTCTGAAAGAATTCATTTTTAAATATAAAGTAACAGGCAATAAGAATTCATAATCAACTCCCTAGTAGTTCCCTGGATTCACTGCTGACAGCTCAAAGAATCAACAAGTTAAATTGGCAATGGGTAAGTTAGTTATTTATGTTTTCCTTACGGTAAAAAGCTGGTAGACGAACATAAAGTCCACGTGATTGTAAGTGGATAATGTTGTCCATGGACATCATCAGTCCAGAATGTCAAATGTTGGCATGTCCTCCGGTGCGCTGCCTACCCTTGGAGATGTAGGAATGGATTTGGAGAATGGGTTGGGAAGATGAGATGGGATAAGATAGAATGGCATGGGAATAGGCACTGACATATCTTATTCACCACCGAAACACGTACGAATATTGGGAAAAAAGGATAAAGTGGAAAATAGGACATTTCAAGGTAATCTTCTGTGGAGCGACGTGACGGGCGGGGTTAAAATGAACGCGCACTTGAGCTCTGACGTCACCGCGGCCGCTGCTCTGCGCCGGCGACGGGCGACACTACATACCGACGCGCCAGTGCGCCTCAAGCAGTCCGCGGCGAAGCCTGCGTCACACCTCTTGCTAACTTGCACCTAAACAAACTTCGTGGCATACCACTAAACCCTTTTATATTCCCAAAGATCTCAGCAACTACGCCTACGCCACCAAGCACCATACTACGCCCTCCTACCTACGCTTCCTACGCCAAGGTCCACATAGAGGATCACTGCAAGCACCATATTCTGGACCTCATATGATATTGTGTCGATCACTTAAAACATTCGACATTGAAGTCCAGGGCAGAAAGGTCACCGTATCTATTGATCGTCTTAAACCTGCTTATATTACCAGGGACGAGTCACCTACACCGATCCAGCAGCCACCCGCCGTTCCAGCAGCAGATCCTGCTGCTCCAAAGACCACCAGAAGCGGCCGGACAGTCAGGTTCCCTGACCACTATCGACCGTAGTCACGGTCTCGGCGGGGGAGTACTGTGGAGCGACGTGACGGGCGGGGCTAAAGTGAACGCGCACTTGAGCTCTGACGTCACCGCGGCCGCTGCTCTGCGCCGGCGACGGGCGACACTACATACCGACGCGCCAGTGCGCCTCAAGCAGTCCGCGGCGAAGCCTGCGTCACACCTCTTGCTAACTGTACCTTAACTATTGTAATAAAATATCATCTCCATAATCGATCTTTTCCTCATAACGACCCCCACACTTCTATGAGTGGCCAGTCGAGTGCGTCCAGTTGGTGTAGGAATCCAGCATGCACTCTCCCTCTCCAAATCTTTAATACCTGCTGTCGCGGCTCCACATCTTAAACTAACGAGCTTTCTCTTAAACTAAGCAAGTTCGAACCATTGGCTGGCAAGTTTGATACTCTTCAAACTGAGATTGAGGTCTTAAATTCTAAATGTTTGTACACTGAGATTGACGAGAGGGAAGGCATTGAAAGCGACATTATTTCTTGCATTGCTAAGGCTAAAGTTTTGATTGAGGATACAAATATTCACTCCATGACAGAATCTCCATGTCATCACTCTCGCGGTCATGATCAGAGTTCAATTTCCAACTTCACATTACTGAAAATCGAAATCTCAAAATTTAACGGCGATTATTTTCGTTGGATGCAATTTCGTGATGCGTTTTTGACGCTTGTGGACAGAAACGACCGTATATCTGACATACACAAATTCCACTATTTAGTCTCATATTTTGAAGGAGACGCAGCGCGAATCATATCCAATCTCGAAGTGTCATCATCGAACTATGCGAATGCATGCTCGCTGCTTTGTGAACGCTACGATAACATGCGAGTGCTTATAAATCAGCATCTTACTGCGCTGTTCAACATGCAACCAATCACACGTGAATCCGAACGCTCTTTACGATTCCTGGTCGACCATGTAACGATTGTCTAGTTTAGGACAACCAACAGACAAGTGGGACATTCTACTTATTTTTATGTTGTCATCGAAATTAGATATTCACACCTTAATGAAGTGGGAAGAACTTCTTAATACTCGTACATTCAAATATGTTCCAACCTTAAATCAGTTCAACAAGTTTTTGACTGATCGAGCTGATGTTCTAGAAGCCTTGACTCGTAGTAAGCATGACAATATATAGGCAAACCGAGTAGGTGAAATCGTAGAGATTACACATCCATGAAGGATTACACATCCTTGGGGGTACGTACCTACTGCAGGAAATCCAGCAGATTTAATTTCAAGAGGTGTAAATGCCAATCCGCTAATGAATTCGAATCTCTGGTGGCAAGGCCCAGCCTTTCTTCCTAAAAATGAAAGTGAATGGCCATCTCTTAAACTAAATAAAATTTAAAATGACTTATCTGAAATGAAGTCCGTCCAAGCAAATCCAGCCGTCGTCGCAGAACCTGTAATAAAATTCGAGAATTATTCAAATTTCACGAAACTACAAAGATCATTCGCATATGTGAAGCGATTCATTAACAATTTGAAAAATCCTTCAAACAAATGTTCCGGTAACTCAGCTATTGAATGAACTACAAGATTCATTCTATCATCTTTGTGCTATGACTCAATCACAATCATTTCCCATCGAATACAAAATGTTAAAACAAAACTTACCTTTGAATAGCAAATCCAAACTACTATCATTGTCACCATTCTTAGACCAGAACAATTTAATAAGAGTAGGTGGCAGGATAGACGCTTCCAACTTTCCGTACGAGAAAAAACACCCCATAGTTCTTGACTCTTCTCATTACTTAACCAAAATTTATTTCACACGCGAACACATTCGTCAGTTGCATGCTGGCCCACAGTTGTTGATGGTGTCAGTGTCAGGAACACCATCTGGCCAATAAACGGTCGACGACTCGCTCGCAACACAGTAGACAGCTGTGTAAAGTGCAGACGTTTTCAAGGCAAAACTCTTTGTCCAAAAATGGGGAATCTTCCAGTACAGCGCGTCACACCTGACTTTCCATTTCTATCAGTCGGTTTAGACTTTGCGGGTCCGTTCTTCATACTAAATCGTAAAGGGCGTGGCTCTAAGCTTGTAAAGTGTTATTTATGTTTATTTATTTGCATGCGTTACAAGTGTGTTCACTTAGAAGCAGTGAGCAGTCTATCCAAAGAAGAGTTTATAATGACACTTCGCAGATTCATTGTGCGTCGCGGCCAACCTGCAGAGATATTCTCGGATAACGGTCGTAATTTTGTCGCAGCGGCCAGGGAATTAGGTTCATTTTTAAAGGCACACACACAATCATTCCTTTTCTGACTTTGCTGCGCAAGAAGGGATAAAATTCTCATTCATCCCAGCTTACTCTCCTCATTTTGGGGGCATCTGGGAATCCGGGATCAAATGTGCCAAGCACCACATAACCAGAGTCATAGGCAACAGCCATTTAACCTTTGCGGAGATCCAAACTTTATTTACACAAGTGGAGGCAATACTTAACAGCCGTCCCTTGTGTCCCATGTCTTCCAACCCTGACGACCTACTCTCCCTCTCCCCAGCACATTTTCTTATCGGAAGACCATTGACGACCTTCCCATCTCCTGCACTGCAAGATATCGACCCAACCCAAGTTTTTTGTTCTAAACCGGAAATCATGCAATTCTAAAACACTCAAACTCAGAAAAAATTAATTATTAGGACCTGTCAACATTGACTCAATCGTCGCTCACTTTACATGCAACACTCGTGTTGGGGAACGATGTTGTTGAGCGGTTGGAACGTTACGTTTTTTAAATGTTAAATTCTTTTTGTTTATGCCCGATACAATAGGGTAACTAAATATAAAGGAGAATAATTGAAAATTAAAGGCAATATCGCTTGGTAGGCTAAATATCATAAGTTTTTTTTAAGGGTTTTTTTTTTAACGTTGTAATCTAACAGCTGCTGGGCGCGCTCGACTGGCCACGTTACCCCTCTCTCACAGAAGACTAACTTGAAATGTACTGCATTTCCCACTTTATCTTATTTCCCTAATGTATGTACGTGTTTCGGTAGTGAGTGAGATCTGCCAGAGCCCATTCCCATCCTATCTCTCCCCATTTTACCAACCCTTTCTCCAAATCCATTCCTATACGTCCAAAGGTAGGCAGCGCATCCGGGGACGCGCCAACGTTTGTCATTTTGGATTAATGTTGGCATGTATCGCGGATGTCTATGGGTATATATGTGTGTTTGTTTAGATTTATATATATATATATATATATATACATGTGTGCGTGTGTGTAATAGAAATACTCTTCCCGTGGATTCCCGTAAAGACGATTCGGACGTTACCACAATCTCCTATAAAGGAGTGGTCTCGCCAACTTGCAGCTTGGTCAGAGTGGCGTTTTAAGGCCATATATCCGTCATGCACAAGACAATGTCCACGAGGAAGCCCATATGTAGCAGTGGACGAAAAAGAGCTGGTTACGATACGGTAACTAAAATATTGTGAAAAATCGTTGCGTTTCAGCCGTCCGTTTGTTTAGATTTAAAAACTCTTTGACACTGTGCCACGCTTTATCTGATTTACACTATATCTGTGCATTCCAATTGTCTGGCGAATATCCTATCGGATGCATTCGCATGCATTGTCGCTCAGAATGGATGCATGAGCTATAAATAACGTGTTCGTCCGGTATGCTTCTGTATACTACTATCAGTCGCCCGCGACTTCGTCTGCGTAGAATTGAGATTGAAAACTGTACTGTGTGTCTGTACTGTGTGTCTGTACTGTGTGTCTGTACTGTGTTGAATCCTGAGAGATTACTCTCCCATAAATTCGCGTGTGTGTGTGTGTGTGTGTGTGTTATAAATTGAAATAAAAGAACAGAGAAAATAAAGAGGTGACACTAGAAAATCTTAAAAGGTAAATAAAAATAAACAAATATAAATACCTATATAATTAATTAACGCCACACTCAATGACCCATACTAGGATTCCCTGTGTAGTGGGTCCAGAGACACATACAAAGACAAACACAAACACACACCAAACACACAGATATTTTCTACATTAAAATAGTAAATATAATTATACAAGTAATAACTGATATAATAATAAAGCGGTTGTAGCCTAGGGGTTATCTATTCTCGACTTTCAATCGTAAGGTCACAAGTTCAAATCCTCGGGCCATAGTTTCCACTTGAGTGCACGATTTTTTTTAAATTATCAGTAATTCGATATGTCTTTTTCTTGAATGTTTTGAAGAACGTTCTTGAAAAAAAATCTTGGACGTTTGTAGCCACTAATCCGGACTGAGGCCGCGTGATCTACTAAGGGAGTGCTCGTGCCCTGCAGTGGGACATTAAAATGGCGGAATAAAGAACTTAATAGAGTCAAATTGTGTAGCCAATGTTCCTGCTAAATACAGCTCCCATTTACCATACTATACCATCAGCGTTGTGCTCTTTATTGGTGGCTGTAGGTCACTCCCAAGGACCTCCACCATACGTGGTCTTTAGCTCTTCACTTCCGCCCACTACCGGCTACTTTCTTCAAGTCGCCGGCAGTGGAACGTCCTCGGACCAGGTATCCACCTGGCCACCTGGGCACCAGGACGTCCACCTGGTCGGAAGACGTTCCACACTACATATCAAATTTCAACGTACCGACGTTGTTCCATTTTTTTTTCTTTTATGTACGAAGGCGGCAGACGATCATACAGTCCACACGATGGTAAGTGGATACTGTCGCCCATAGACATCCGCGATACATGTCAAAATGACAAACGTTGGCACGCCCCCGGATGAGCTGCCTACCTTTGGAGCTATAGGAATGGATTTGAATAAAGGGTTGGAAAATGGGGAGGGATAGGATGCGAATGGGCTCTGGCACATCTCACTCGCTACCGAAACACTTACGTACATTAGGGAAATAAGATAAAGTGGGAAATGCAGTACATTTCAAGGTAGTCTTCTATGAAAGAGGGGTAACGTGGTCAGTCGAGCGCGCCCAGCGGCTGTTGGATGCACTCTCCAGCGTCCATCCAACGTCCACGCCCAGCGTGCACTCTCCCCCTCAAAAATTTACGCCACTGTAAAATCTTCGTGCATATTTTCAAGCGTTCCCCTTTTTAAACATAATAAATCTTGTGCGAGCAATACTGCCGACGAAGTTTCCCGTGTAAATTATCTGCGATGATCCCAAAAACCTCGGCGTGTTGTTAAACGGCGACCGCACAGACCCGGCCAACTACAGGCCAATAGCGATCACCTCCCTCCTCTCCAAGGTGATGGAGCGTGTCATAAACACACAGCTCCTTGGGTACCTAGAGGATCACCAGCTGATTAGCGACCGTCAATATGGATTTCGCCATAATCGCTCCGCTGGTGATCTTTTAGCGTATTTAACACACCGCTGGGCTGACGCCATTGAGAGTAGAGGCGAGGCTCTGGCTGTAGGCCTAGACATTGCGAAAGCTTTTGACCGGGTATGGCACAAATCGCTGCTTTCCAAGTTACCATCTTTCGGAATACCCGAGGGATTATGCGAATGGGTTGACAGTTTCCTGACTGGACGGAGCATCAGAGTCGTTATCGATGGTAGCTGCTCCGACACCATGTCTATTAACGCTGGCGTCCCGCAAGGCTCCGTGCTGTCTCCAACTCTGTTCCTTCTGCATATCAACGACCTGTTGCAAATTGGTGACATACGTTGCTATGCAGATGATAGTACTGGAGACGCCTTGTACAGGGGCCGCGCCAACATCCCTCGGGTCGAAGTGGAAAAGAGTCGCGCCAGGCTTGTGTCTGAAATCGAAGACTCTTTAGATTTAGTCTCGATTTGGGGTTCTCTGAACTTAGTGGATTTCAACCCCAGTAAGACGCAAGTCTGTGCATTCACCGCTAAAAAAAACCCTTTTGTTGTAGCACCTCGCTTTCAGAGCATACCTCTTAAGATCTTGGAGAGTATCGGGATCCTTAGTATCGACATCTCCAGCAAAGTCGAATTTAGGGGTCATCTGGAAAATAAGGCCAAAATGGCCTCCAAAAAGCTCGGTGTGCTGAACAGAGCGAAGCGGTACTTCAAACCTGAGCAACTCTGTTAGGGGTGTACGCCGATTTGGCGATCGGGTGTTGGCTCAGCAATCTGACTCGGAGAACCAGATGTTAAAGTTGCACGCCGATGGCTATCGAAGGCCAATGTTGCAGGCCACACGTCTTAGCTCTAACAGGGGGGGTGTAGGATTCAGGCTTGCCGGTCTTGATGTTACAGGGATCTCGGCAGATCAGGTAATGGGGTGAATACGGAAATAAAACGCCGCTCTGGTTTACATTAACACAGGGGTGCGGAGGGAGCTGCAACGGGCAGCAAGCTCACTTTTCTTCTATATGTTAATTACTACTCAAGTGCTGAGGACGAACTGGCTTGCTTGCTGTTAGGCCTTTGCCTTTTTATAGGGGTTTGCTGCCCCAGCGATCCCCCCGTTCCCTGAGGAAGTTTTAATGCTATTAGCTCTCCACTTTTGTACATAATATCTAGGTTACAAGTCTTATTTATCTGGGCCGGTCCTCTTATTGCACGGAGGATAAAGACTATTTTCGGTGGCGAAGTTTAGGTATTTTCCTTTTAATTTCCCTTTTTCCTTATTGTCCCTCCCCCCCTCTGTGAGTAGCAAGAGGTGTGGGAGGACCGGGGGTGCACGGCTTCTCAGTGGCGCCGATACCGGAACTACGCCACCTAGCCCGCAACTTTTGTTCTAGAATTTATCCTAAATGAAACACACTGCGGGCGGTAGTCTTTATTTTAAACCTTATTCTAATTCCCTGACTTATAACCTAGGTATCCTAGTACTTTGGAGAGCGAGAATAAGACATACAAAAACATAAGACAACATAATAAACATAAGTAAATGAGATGTTGTAAATACGTAAAAACAATAGTATATCATAATCCTTAACATTTTACATTATATCAATACCTTATCTAATCATTTTATATAACATCGACATCTTATGATAACGTGTTATGTATGTGTTAACATTTTATTATTCCGGAGGAAGGGCACGTGAATTTCATTCTTGACCAAAATCGTGCCGCTTCAATTCTACTACTTGCGGAACTCTGTTTAGACGGCCCTCTTTTCCTCCGAAATGTGTGATGTTAGCACGTACATATTTCGCGCACTGATTCTACTTATGTACACATAGGTATATAGGCACCGCACTTTCACTATTCACTATTCTGTCGTGCACAAACTCCTTATGCTTTACAAAGCTCAGGTGAGGCCCCATATGGAGTACTGCTCTCATCTCTGGGCCGGCGCACCGAAATACCAATTGGACCCATTTGACTCCATCCAACGACCTGCTGTTCGTATTGTCGACGATCCCACTCTCACGGGCGGTTTAGAATCCCTCAGCATTCGGAGAGACGTTGCGTTTCTCTGTGTGTTCTACCGCCTGTACAATGGGGAATGCTCTGAAGAATTGTTTAATATAATTCCCACCTCGGGTTTCTACAACCGCACCTCCCGTCACAGAAGTGCGGTCCATCCGCATTTCCTCGATACGGAGGTGTCGCGCACTGTTCGGTCCAAAAATTATTTTATACCGCGAACCCGTAGGCTGTGGAACGAACTGCCTCAAGAGGTCTTTCCATTGAGCTATGATATGGGGTTCTTACCCCCTGCGCATACCCTTGCGCATACCCCCTGGTATTGCAGGTGCCCATGGGCGGCGGTAACACTTACCATCACGTGGGACCGCTTGCTCGTCCGCCCACTAATCTATAAAAAAAAAAAACTTTTCAATTACCGCCTCGGATATGTCTTTTATGGTTTATTCCCATTTCGCCACTTTTTTCTGTTTAAAAAAAAGGTATTACTGTACTAAATAAATAAATATTAATAGCCGATACCCGGTCAGTACCCTACCCAGAGTAACGAGCGCTATGAACGTTTTAAACAGAACAACGAAACTTTACATGTTTGTAACTTGATGTATTGCCTAAAATAAATGTATTTTTCGCTAAAATGGTTTCGTATTTAAAAGGAGTTGGCGTGTTTCAGGTATTGCGTTATTTCAGAGACTCATTGTACATATGACTAGCCGTGCCCGCGAATTCGATCGCGTCGACTTTTGGACTTTAACATATCGTTGGTTTAGCAGTTTGCATTGGCAGTATCCTTTCCTCCGTCACCCCTCCGTATCAGTGGTTAGTTAATTCGCGATGCGAAAATAAAAGTAATGACTACTAAATGGAAATAAATCATTGGGAGAGAAATATGAAAGTGATTAATTATTAAAAAAAAATGTCAACTTATCCGGGAGATTCCACGTGCAGCTCATCCAAAAGCCGACGACGACGTGGTCACTCACTTCTGTAACCACTTCACTGGGGTCGCAACCCTATTAATTGTCTTCAATAATGATATGCACTGGAGTTTGGCGTGGTGCCGAGGATAGCAACCACAACGAACGCGCGTGAGCGACGAAGAGAGGTTATAATGGTATGTGCATTTTCTGCCGGTGACAGCGTAGCGAAAACAATAAAGCTGCGTAAACAATATTATTTATTTATACTTTATTGCACACATTCACTGTACAAAAGGGTCCGCCTTTTGATCTTATGACATTCTCTAACAGTCAACCTTTGGGTAAACAGAGAATCATACATAGGGTGTATTAAACGATGACAAAATACATACTTACGTACTTGTATTATAAAGGAAAATTAATTATATATAAAAAATATATACCTACATATAAAATTAATTAAAATACCTACCGCCTACTGTGGTTACCCACGAAAACGCCATCAGGGTGGAGTGGTTAATAAAGAAACATCGGAACATTTCACGTCGAGAGATTCAGGCTAAACTGAAGATTGGATCACGAGCGGTTTCCACTATCCTGAATGAAAACCTGGACGGTTGCGTCGCTATGGATACCCCATTCTCCCGCAGAAGAGCAAAAATCCCGACGTGTAGATTGGTGCAAGTTTATACTGGAAAAGTTCGATGGAGGGAGTTTGCAACATGTATCCTACATCTTAACTACTGATGAATCTTGCATCTACAGCTACGACCCGTTTACAAAGCAACAATTCACACAATGGCTGTTCGAAAAGGACGATTTACCCACCAAAGTTGTTCGCGGTCGAAGTGTAAATAAAGAAATGATTGCTGTTTTTTTCCGAAGTAGTATTTCAGTAGCTATAATTCCACTAGGAGATTGTAAAACGGTTACTAATGAATGGTATTACGAAGTTTGCCTGCCGCAAGCCTTAAAGGAGTTGAATGACGACCACCCAAGGAGAGGCGCTCGTGGCATTCTTTTTCACTAAGATAATGCTCCTGCTCACTTGGCCGCTAGAACCATCGACTTTTTAGCCACTACGGGAGTTCAATTGTCACCCCATCAACCCTATAGCCCCGTATGACTTTTTTTATTTCCCACTATAAAAGAAATGCTACGTGGACGAAAATTTAAGACTTCGGCTGAGGCTGTCGATGAATTTAGGCGACTCTTTTACGGAAGGTCGAATCTTGGTCGAAAAACAAGAATCCTTTTCAAAACGTTTCGAAAGCCAGTTCAGTCGAATGAACAAGTGCATAGAGACTGGAGTATTTTAAAAAATAAATATTTTTTTTATACGCAATGTTTTTGGTTTCACTAATATTTTACGGAACAGCCTAGATATATATGAATTTAACTACATATTAATAATAAATATATTAAATAACAAATAAAAGCTAGTAATTAGAAAACCCTTAGTCGCCTTTGACAAAAAACGGAAATATTTGCAGAGAGTTGTAAAGAGATGTGAAATAGAAAATACAGCAGAGAAGAAAAGTATTACCTATGCTATCTATAGCATAGGTAATATCGCATAGCAATGTAGAAGATAAAAACAAACGTAAAATTTTAATTTTGGTAAACACGGTTTGTTATTCATGCCAGAAGTTATAGTAAGATATATTTCTTTATTTTAGTACAACTTCTTACTTTTCTTGTGGTAACATTTTTATCTTTTATCGTCTGCTAACATCAATAAACGTCAGAATTATATGGAGTTAGATACTTGAGTATTTATAATTTTCTGTTATGTACCCCTACTTTTTTCAAATTTATGTTCAATATTTGCGAGACAGTGTAATTTATATTAGAGCCTTACCTGTGAAATTGCCGTTTGTTCATGCTGGCCACTTCGAACTTAGTTATCTTGCGTTTGGCTTGGATTTCCAAATTCAAATTAAATTCAAATTAAAGCTATGAAATTCTTTTTCAAAATTAGTTATTTATTTGTATTTCCATTTTTGTTTAGATATTGTAAAAGTTAAAAGATTCGTGCTATTTTGGAATGCAGGTTCCGTGGTGGCAGCGACGCAGCACAGACGGCAAACAATGTCAACGATGATTATGGACCAAACACCACAAATGAACGTACGGCTCGGTTTGCTCTGATCGTTTCCGTTCTCAAAATTTCGACCTTAAGATCTACAATGACCTCTACAAATACCTAATGTCATGCTCTCGCGCAAACAACTGTTTAAACAAAAGTTTCATGAAATGGTTATTTAATTGTCTGCTACATATTTTACACACAGGCGGTATACAATTATAAAAATGTTGTCTTCTGAAGATATTGCTGGAAAATTATTTTTGGAAAATGGAAATTATTAATTATTACTATTGCGATTCATTTTGAAAAAAATATATACATACTTTTTATATTAATTGCATGTACTCTTTGCGCCGAGCTTATCGACGCTATATGGTATTTCATTTATAATCATTGGCATAGAGCAGGGTTTCTCAACGAGTCCCACCGAGCACACATGCGCCGCGGGAACTGACAACGCCGGCAGGTTTGCAAATGCGCCGACCGCCGAATTTGTCGACGCCGTATTATATTCATAATTATTGGTATAGAGCAGTCTTTACCAACGTATGTATTTGTAAAACACATTTGTTTGTACGCACAATCATTATGTGTACACATATGTGTCTCAAGAGTTCCTCAGGGGTGACGGTAAAATTTCAAAAATTATTATATACAAACTATAAGGTCGGGGAAAACGTTTCTTCGTATTTTATATACAAATAGGAGACATTTTTTTTAAAAGTTTAATTACATTTAATTATTGTATAATATATATGTGCCGTTTTGTTGTATAACCTGTTGCTATCTTGTAGGTAGTGAAATGATCCCGTTGCTGTAGAAATTATGGAATTTTTGGTCCAAAAATTGCGACTAGTAGTTTTGACAGTCCTCTCTTGATGTTAACCTTACACTACCTGAAGAATTCTGAAGAGACCGAAATAAGTGGCAATCTGATCCACCCACCATTGACATTGCAGGGCTATATGGTGGGTGCATCAACACTTCCTAACCAAGGTCTCTGAGTTGCTGATGGCTGAATTTTTGCTGAGTGGCCAAGGATGTGTGTGGTCTGGCGTTATCATGATGAAAGACTACACCCTTTCTGTTGATCAATTCCGGGCGTTTTTTCTCAATTTCATACTTTAGTCTCATCAGCTGTTGGCAGTAGAGATCCGATGGCTTTGCCCGGCGGTAAAAGCTCATAATGAACGATCCTCTTCCAATCCCACCACACACACAATATCCCCTTATTGCGCGTTAATCCAGGTTTCGCCACAGTCTGTGAAGCTTGGTCGCACTTAGACCATGATCTTTTCCGCACGTTCTTGTCGTAGTGATCCACTTCTCATCACCAGTGATCAATCTTTTCAAAAATGCTTCGGTTTCATTGCGTTTTAATAGAGAATCGCAAACGAGTACACGGTTCATTAGGTTTCTTTCAGTGAGCTCGTGTGGTACCCAAATATCGAGCTTTTTTGTGAATCCAGACTTTTTCAAATTAGTCAAAACTGTTTTATGGTCAATGCACAGTTCATCAGCAATGTCGTAACTACTTATATGCCGATCTTGCTGCACTTTTTCACAAATGGCATCAACTTTATCGGTAACAGGGCGACCGGAGCGAACTGCATCTTTAACATTAAAATTTCCTGACTGAAATCGCTTAAACCAACTTTGTGCTACTCTTACTGACACTGCATTAGGTCCATAAACGGCACAAATTTTTTTCGCGGCTTGTGTCGCATTTTGCCCTTTTTTGTAATAAAACTTTAAAATGTATCGAATTTCTTCGTTAGATTCACTCATTTTCTTGGACAGAAAAACAATTTAAAAATGGCGGGAAACAGTTTTTTATTTTTTTATTTCTTTTTTATAAATGTTACCTGTTTAATGGTATCATAACCCGCCAGGTACAAACAGTTCAATCAAAGATATTGGATCACAACTTCATATATTATTATACAACATACGAAAAGACTTTCTCCCCGACCTATTATATAATGCAATATATAAAAATATATTCAGTACATATATAAAAATTAGTACAAACTTAATAAAAATTAAAAATACAAAAAATACATATTACTGGCAATACCCGTAATTTCGAAAAATGCGTATCTACTCAATTACCTCGCCGCGGGGCCGAGCCGGCTCGGTGCATGTTTAGCGCGTACTTCTTAATAACTCGTAGGTTGGATTGGCGTCTCTTATTCATTACCTAAGTTGATTTCGCGCTCGATTCATAGCACAAGTCTTAAAAGTATTATATTGTATAAAATATGTGTTAATATCTTTTGTTCTGAAATTTCTGATCTGTCGCTGATCTTTGATTAGAACTGGCAGGACGTACTCATTGGAGACAGTTGACGCATTTTTTCAAATTTTAATGTAGTCCAGTCTAACTAAATGCATCTATCTAATAACATCTCCCTAGTAACAGAAGTATATGTGAATATATATTCCATTTAAATTGGAGAAAGATGTTTGTTTGGAATTGGCGCGAGCATCTTTGCATACCCGCATACATTGATTATTTGAAGCAACATTTTGTTGTCCCCGCCATATTGAAGGCGGTTTGAGAATTTGATATTTTTGAGTAGTAACACGCGCTCGGCGACGAGCAGGAGTTAAATTGAGATAAATTCACACCGTGGACTCGGGCAGTTGATTTTGTGATTCGCGCCTATTAATTGGACTTGTACGCGGATCTCCTGGAGCCACGCGAGTGTTTTGGTTGGATTTGCTGTGATTGTGCTTGTGGTTTGGAAGTGATTCTCGAGGTGATTTGCTGCCGGGTGTGAGTTGCCGAACGATAGCGGCCACCGGCTCACCACAGGACGAGACTTGGATTACTACACAAGTATTTATTGGGAATTTATGTATTTATTCAATCACACTAAGATAGGTCACGTCTAGTAGGGACTAGCGTAGGTACACTTTCCAGATTTGTGCGTGGGTAAAACCACCTGGGGTAAGTGAGGCCTTTTGTTGTTCATTGTGCTTACCCACCATTTTGGTGGATATATTGAGTAAGTTTACTACATTTGGGCCCGAGTGCACATTCCTCGGGCTGCTTTCGCGTAACGCGAGGCAGGTGCGCGCCTAGTGTGCGCATCGTAAACATCTGGTAGCAGAGCGTGGTTGATAAAGTTATCCTTGAGGGCCTTGCGTTTATATTGGGTCCACGCTCCTGCTACATCGTAAACATCTGGTAGCAGAGCGTGGTTGATACCGTTATCAACCATTCTTTTTTTGTTTTATTTTATTTTGTCATTATTCATCAACTTGAGAATTGTAACTTCCCGTGTTAAGGGCCTTGCGTATATTGGGTCCACGCTCCTGCTACATCGTAAACATCTTGGTAGCAGAGCGTGGTTTGATACCGTTACGTGATATTGATGATACTGATAATACCGTTAGGTAGGTAGTTAATATTGATGACATTTTCTTTTGTCTTGTTTGTATATTGGTAATTTGGTTTAAATATTTGCTTTTGATTTTTTATTTTACGTTCACGGCTTGAAGGCTAGGCCCTACGTATAATTTGTATTCTGAAGATATTTTGAATCCACGCGTGCGACGTTTAGTAGCTGGCTAGTTACCCACACGCGTTAATATTTTTTTGGATATAACGCTTCACGTTTTTTTGATAGCTGGACATTGTGGTTTTATTGAGTCCACGCTCGTGTACATTTTTGGTTGCGTTTATTTTAATTTGATAATTTAATTTCTTTTTTTTGTTGTTGTTTTGTCAGGTAGTCTTAATTAATATTTTGGACGGTTATACCTTCTTGAAGACACATACGCACCCCTTTTGTTTTTTATTGTGCCTCCACTGCATTTTTTGTTTTTTTTATTTTGTTATTTTTTTTGTTATTGTTGTTTTTTTTTTTTACTTTTATTTTTGTTTTTTATTTTTGGTTTTTGTTTTGTATTGCGTGCGTCCTGAAGTGTAGACATGTCTGTCAAGGTGACCTTCTCCACACATCAGTCCGCAATGACTGCGCAGCTGAGATGGTTTTCTTCTGCGGTGGCAATGGTCGACCGCAAGGACCGGAAGCAAGCCTTACTCGCCCGGGCGAGTGAAATGCCGGCCCGTTTGGTGGCGTTAGATAGGAGTTATGCTGAGGGCTTGACATTTATGGCGAATTTGGAAACGCCTGTACCGGACGAGCAGAAGCAGCGTTATGAAGCGGACTTTGGCCAAATATACGAGTTTGTGGACACCATTAACGAGGCGGTCTCTCACATCTCAGCTCCCTCTGGTGGGGATTCACTTGTTGCACCCCACGCCTTGTTGGGTCGTCTCCCCACGCTCAACCTTCCCACCTTTGACGGTGATTTGGACCAGTGGTTGAGCTACTATGGGATGTTCAACAGTTTGGTGGACTCCCATTCCGACCTGTCAGCTGCACAAAAAATGGCGTACCTGTTGGCCTCCTTACAGGGAGAGGCTCTAGGCCTGGTACAGCACCTGAAGGTCGATGACAGCACCTACTCGACAGCCATGGATTTGTTGAAGCGCCGTTACCACAACGTGCGACTTTTGGCTGACACCCATGTGGGGCAAATTTTGAACCTGCCTAAGGTTGCCTGTGCGTCAGCCTTACGGACAGATATTGTTAACCCGGTTTTGGTGGCTGTTAACGCCTTAAGGCGATTGGATTTACCTGTGGACCAGTGGTCCTTTTTGCTGCTCCATATTGTGTTGGCGAAACTGCCTTTGGAGATGCGGCTGCGCTTTGAGCGACAATATGGTGGGGACAGCTCCACTCACTTGCCTTCCTATGAGGAACTCGAAAGGTTCCTCGAAGACGAGTGTCGCAGGGTGGATACCGTGGAGGGTTCCACTCTCTTGATGCCGCAGACTAGCGTTCGCCGAGAGCGACCACTGGCCCGACCGCAGGGTCCGCCGGTGAATAAGCAGTCACGGCCGAGATATGGGGTCTCCCAAGAGGAGTCCGTGGCTTGCAGATTCTGCAAGCGCTCCGGCCACCGGATGACTGCTTGTCACAAATTTGTGGCTTTGCGCGTAGCAGCGCGTCGACACATCGCCAAGGAGAGGCGATTGTGTTATCATTGTCTGGAGGGTCACTTCCAGCGAGAGTGTCCTCAGCCTCGTCCATGTGGACAATGTGGTGGTGCTCACCACGTCATTTTGTGTGCGAACCGCAACCAGGAGGGTGCTGGTGTTCGCGATGCTGAGCGACATTCGGGTGCTCACGCTGGTGGTGACAGTCCTGCCAGGTCCAGCGCCCAGGATCGAGCCCTTACGGGCGGGGGTAGGCGTTCGCCACCCCCTAGAGGCGCTGTTGGGTTTGCGGAGTACTCACCAGTCTACCGCAACCGGAGATTCTCCCCCCCGCTGTTGGAGCGACCGAGGTTGGAACGGCGTCCACCCCGCCTAGGAAAGCAGGCTGTAGCCCCCCTCTCATCCGCACACGTTGTGCAGGGTCGCCGCGGTGAGGGCAGGGTAGACAGTTATCGTCCCCTGCCGCACTCGGGGAGGGAGCCCTCACTCCGTAACTTCTCCCGCTAGGGACTCGCAGCTCACCACGCTGAGAACCCAGAGACCATCCTTTTGCCTACGGTCTCTGTGCGGGTATGGGACCCGAAGGGCAACTCGATTGTTGTTCGTGCCCTTTTGGACTCGGGTGCCCAGGGTTGTATAGTCTCAGCTTGGTTGGTGAGCCAATTGGATCTCTGTATCGGTCCTTCTCCCTTTCCAGTCTACGGAGTGGGAAACGTTAAGGTGACCAATAGAGTTGGTCACACCTTTGTGGAATTTTCTCCAGTACCACTTGGAACAAGGAAAACCAAGATTCCGGTTATTGTGCTGGAGAATATATTGAGTAACCACCCGCGTATAAAGCTTCCTCCACCTGTCATAGCTTTGACAAAGGGTTTGGTTTTGGCTGACCCCATGTTTCATACTCCAGGTCCTGTTGACCTATTGTTGGGGAGTAATATTTTGGGACAGGTTTGTTCGGGGAATTGGAGAGCTTTGCAGCCTGGTGGTTTGGTAGTGGTCCCCACGATTTTTGGTTCGGCATTGTTGGGCCCTATCCTTCCGGTTTCGACCGTGTTTCTTGCTGAGGATGGGCTACGTGTGGGATCCACGCTTTCTGACGCCGTTCAGAAGTTTTGGGAAGTGGAGGAACCTCCCTCTATGCCTAGATTGTGTCCAGAGGACGAAGAGTGTGAAAGCTTCTACCAGAGCAACACAGGTCGTCTCGTCTCTGGTCAGCTTGTCACCCGTCTTCCCTTTTTAGCGAATAGGCCTCCGCTTGGCGAGTCTCGGCAGTTGGCTGAACGAAGATTGGTCTCCATGGAACGTCGCATGAAGCGGGATCCGGAGCTTCGCCGGAAATATATTGAGTTCATGCGAGAATATGAGGATTTGGGACACATGTCTGTGTCGAATATTGATTGGCGCTCAGTGGAGCATTACTTCCTTCCTCATCATGCCGTTTTGAAGACGCCAGGTGGCAAGATACGTGTAGTTTTTGATGGGTCAGCGCCTACTACTTCTGGTGTATCTTTGAATCAGTGTCTCCATGCCGGACCTAAGCTACATCGAGACATTGGAGATATCCTCACTGGGTTTCGTCGTCATGCAATTGTGTTCGTCGCTGACATACGTCAGATGTTTAGACAGACGGTAATTCATCGCGATGACCGGCGATTCCAGCTGATTTTGTGGCGAGAGCATCCTGACGATCCCATGGTTGTCTATGAACTTCGTGTCAACACCTATGGTTTGCGTTCTAGTCCCTTCATTGCGATCCGCTCGCTCTTGGAGCTAGCTGAAAGAGAGCGGATAAGGTTTCCTCGCGCGGCTGCCATTTTGAAGGAGGATATTTATGTTGACGACTGCTGTAGTGGGGCAGCAACTGTAGAAGAGGCTCTCGTCTTGCGGGACGAATTGATTGACCTCATGAAAGCTGGTGGCTATGAATTGCGAAAGTGGCTGTCGAATTCACCTCGGCTCCTTGCCGATTTGCCGGAGGAGCACCAGCAGAATCCCCACATCTTCCACAATGTAGACAATCCTGATATGTTGGCTGTCCTTGGTGTCCAGTATAGACCAGTCCAGGATGTCTTCACTTATCATGTGGACCTACAGTCCCCGAAGTCTTGGTCGAAGCGATCAGTGTTGTCCACTGTCGCTCGGACTTATGATCCGAATGGTTGGATCAGTCCAGTCATTTTTTGGGCGAAATGTTTCTTGCAGAAATTATGGGCTGCTGAATTGTCGTGGGATGAGCCTCTCCATGGAGAGTTATTGTTGGAATGGCTAGAGTTTGTGTCATCCCTCCCAGCTCTTAATCGGGTTTCCTTGCCCAGACGTTTCCTTCCGTCTGGAAAATATAAAGCTAACCTTCATGGCTTTTGTGATGCTTCCGAGCAAGGGTATGCAGCGGTTGTTTATCTACGCACAGTGGATGCTGCTGGACATGTTTTGGTCTCGCCGGTTCTAGCAAAGAGCAAGGTTGCGCCTATTCGCTCGCGTATGACAATACCGAAGCTAGAATTGTCAGGCGCCACTCTCTTGACTCGTCTCTTGAATCATGTCGTCGCTACTCTAGGGCGTTCCGTAGAGTTAGCAGACGTATTTGCATGGACAGACAGTCAAATTGTGCTTTGTTGGTTGCGAGCTTCTGTTCACACCTTGGAGGTGTTTGTGGCGAACCGTGTTTCCCAGATCCAGGCGTCGCAAGCTAGATTGATTTGGCGACATGTCCCTGGCGATATAAACCCAGCTGATTGTGCATCACGTGGATGCTCAGCGCTAGAGATTATTGGACATCCGTTGTGGTGGGATCCGGACTGGCTGAAGGGACCAGTGTCAATTTGGCCGGCCTCACGGATCACTCTAGTTCAGCCTGCGATAGGCTTTGTAAGTTTACCAGTGGCCGATGGTGCCGGGAGCGGCCAAGCAGCGGAATCATCATGTGATCCCGATGTTTTGCTGGCCAGGTACAGCTCACTGGATAAACTTTTGAATGTGACAGCTTGGGTTAGACGTTGGCGTCACAATGTTAAAAACCCACAAAATAAATTGTTGTCAGCCTTCATCTCGTCTGAGGAACGACATGAAGCGCTATTGAGTTGGATTCGCGTAGTACAGTCTGTTAGCTTCGCTTCAGAGTTAAAATCTATGAAGGAAGGTCCCGCTAAATTGAAAGGCGCTATTGTGCGATTGAATCCCTTTGTGGATCCTTCGGGTCTACTGCGCGTGGGAGGTCGGCTTAGACATGCCAATTTGCCTCATGGTGTCCGCCATCCTCTTCTCTTGCCGTAAGATGGACATTTGGTGCGGTTGCTGGCGATTGATCGACACATCAAGAACTCCCATGCAGGCTGTAACGCACTGTTGGCGATTTTGCAACGCGAATTTTGGATTTTGTCGGCTAGACGACTCGTCCGGGGAGTCATTTTTCGTTGCATGTCTTGTTATAGAACTAAAGCTTCTACCATGCAACCCCAGATGGGCGATTTGCCCGCGGACCGAGTCTCTGAGTCTAGACCCTTTGCCACAGTTGGTACGGATTTTGCTGGTCCTTTTTTGGTGAAGTCATCTCAGCTTCGTAATGCCAAAATCCGTAAAGGCATATTTGTGTGTTTTTGTGTGCCTGTCTACTAAGGCCACACACTTGGAAGTTGTGTCTGCTCTCTCCACAGAAGCCTTCGTAGCGGCCCTCAGCCGATTTGTATCTCGTAGGGGACTCCCTACCTTGATTAGGTCCGACAACGGAACTAATTTTCAGGGGGCCAATAACTACTTAAGGGATGTGTATGAGTTTCTTGAAGAGCAGAAAATGAATTTGGGTCGTGAGATGGCCCTCCGTGGGATAACCTGGCGCTTCGATCCGCCAGTTTGTCCGCACTGGGGTGGAATTTTTGAGGCCGTAGTTAAATCGGCAAAGACCCATTTGAGGCGCGTTATTGGTGAGACGATTCTCACATTTGAGGAACTCGCGACCGTGTTTGCGAAAGTTGAGGCCGTCCTCAACTCTCGACCGCTATGCCCACTTTCGTCGGATCCGAATGATTTGGAAGCCCTAACGCCGGGCCATTTTTTGATTGGTCAGCCACTCGTCGCTCTGCCAGAGTACCCTTGGACTGATGTGCCCAGTTCTCGTTTGTCGCGTTTTCAATTGCTCCAGCAGCTCACTCAGAGTTTCTGGAAACGCTGGCACCTTGAATATTTGCACACTCTGCAGCAGCGCGTCAAGTGGACGGACAAAACGAATCCGCCGAAGGTTGGGGACCTCGTGTTGGTTAAAGATGCTAACCTACCGCCCTTGTGTTGGCGCCGGGGGCGCATTGTTAACCTTTTTCCGGGCTCTGATGGTGTTCCCAGGTTAGCCGAGGTCTTGGTGGGCGATTCTATTTTGAAGCGGGCCGTCGCGACATTATCCCGCTTACCCATTAATTAGCGACCCGAATACTTCGGCTCGGGACGGGGGATTGTTTGGAATTGGCGCGAGCATCTTTGCATACCCGCATACATTGATTATTTGAAGCAACATTTTGTTGTCCCCGCCATATTGAAGGCGGTTTGAGAATTTGATATTTTTGAGTAGTAACACGCGCTCGGCGGCGAGCAGGAGTTAAATTGAGATAAATTCACACCGTGGACTCGGGCAGTTGATTTTGTGATTCGCGCCTATTAATTGGACTTGTACGCGGATCTCCTGGAGCCACGCGAGTGTTTTGGTTGGATTTGCTGTGATTGTGCTTGTGGTTTGGAAGTGATTCTCGAGGTGATTTGCTGCCGGGTGTGAGTTGCCGAACGATAGCGGCCACCGGCTCACCACAGGACGAGACTTGGATTACTACACAAGTATTTATTGGGAATTTATGTATTTATTCAATCACACTAAGATAGGTCACGTCTAGTAGGGACTAGCGTAGGTACACTTTCCAGATTTGTGCGTGGGTAAAACCACCTGAGGTAAGTGAGGCCTTTTGTTGTTCATTGTGCTTACCCACCATTTTGGTGGATATATTGAGTAAGTTTACTACATTTGGGCCCGAGTGCACATTCCTCGGGCTGCTTTCGCGTAACGCGAGGCAGGTGCGCGCCTAGTGTGCGCATCGTAAACAATGTTCTTATGAGTTAATGACATCAAATTTATTTTAAATTTTAATTTTATCAACCTCTATAATTCTATAAATGACTCATAAGGTGTAAAAACAAAGGTTGTCATTAAATGAAACATTGTGCATAAAGAAGTTGACATATAAATGCAACGTGAACAAATAATATGTATGACAAATAATACAATAATAAGGTATAAATATTCGGCAATTCAAATAAAAAAAAACAATTGATTGCCATGTTGCCTCTGTTATTACTAGTCAACTGTGTTTTTTCTTTGGTTGTGTCGGATAAAATATACTATGATTCCTTTCATGGAAATGTTTTGACGGACGCAGAATTACAACAGCATATCAAAGACAATACTATCTCGTAAGTATGATAATATGAAATAACTAAATTTTATATTTTAGTAATATTTTCACAGTCATCCACTGTGATAGTTATAATACTATATTATCTATATACATATATACAAATGGATGTTGGTATATCTGATGTTAATAGACTTCGACACCGTTTGACCGATCACCATGAAAGTTGGCACATCTAAGTATTTTTTCATGGAGAAGGTTTTTATGTTATCGACTTTGTTGTAACTCGCCAGCAAATGCTGCAGTACATCAACTTTTATGGCAGGACAACGTCTGTCGGGTTTTGCTAGTACTATATAAAAATGAAAGTGGGCAGGTTACAGATGCGTCGTGAGTCCCGAAATGGAGACCGTGTATCTACTAGGAAATGTAACGTAGTTCCTACTAGTTGGAGTAACGACTAGAGAGGGGTTGCTAGTGGTTGAATGAGAAGAGCGTGGTCTTGGACTTTGAGAGAGGCATATATCCATCAATGGGGAGAGACTGGTAGTAGGTATAGTATTATAGTGTCAAATAGTCAGGGGGAGAGTCCACGCTGCACTCCAACAGCCGCTGGGCGTGCTCGACTCGCCACGTTACCCCTCTCTCACAGAAGACAGATCTTTTAATGTACTGCATTTCCGACTTTTTCTTATTTCCCTAATGTACATACGTGTTTCGGTAATGAGTTAGATGTGCCAGAGCCTATTCCCATCGTATCCCTCCCCATTTTCCCAAGACTTTCTCCAAATCCACTTCTTAATCTGCAAAGGTAGGCAGCGCATCTGGGGGCGTGTCAACGATTGTCATTCTGGACTGTTCCACAACTGGACTGGACTGGCGATAGTATCCACATACCAGCAGGCGCACTGTAGGTATGCTCGTCTGCCGCCCTTTTTAATAAAAAAAAAATATTACAGTTCATGTGTCGTCGGTATTGAACCATGTGATCCAAATGAGGGTAGACGCATCGATGGTTCTTGCAATAATCTTCAGCACCCAACTAAAGGAGCTGCAAATACACCTTTCGCGAGGCTGTTACCGGCTATTTATGGGAAAGGTAAAAATAATTAAATTAAAATAAAAAATTGAATTATAATTTAAACTGTGATTATTACAGACACTTAATAATCGTTGCACGGGCGATGATAAATACACGGGCAATCTACTAAAACATACTAACCATATACTCAACAAATATTGCTTTTAAAATATATAGGGTAGCACCAATCGGGCTGAGAAATATTGTTCATTATTATCAATGCACTTTTGTCATTTTAATGGAAGTGGATTGATGCCCCTCAGCTATAGAACTCCTGAGAACGGGAATTGATGAATTCTATGAAGGCGTTTTTCAATGCCTTATCGGAGTTGACTTTTTTCCCTTGTAAAAAGTTATCCAAATTCCGACAAAAATGGAATTCAGTGACCAGTTTCTAGTAGACGCTTCTGTAACTTTGAGACTGTCTGTCGTGCAGTGTGTGAGCGAGCGTTATCATGGAGACGTTTGAGACATTGTTTGGCTGTGTCAACGGAGTTCAACTTAACTTTAACATTAAAAATCCTAACCTTAAACTCTAGATTTTAACCCCAAGGGTTTAAGATTATTAAACGTTAAAAACTTGAACTATAACGCTCACGAACGTTTAACGCTGGACTCTTAAAGATTAATTGGAGCTCACAAAGAGCTCGAGCGTATACATATCACTATTTCAATAATTGGTACTTGATTTATTTGTTCATCCACTCCACTCATTTCCTCAACTTTTGAAATTACTTGTGTTTTTAATAAATATACGAGGAGTGTTCAATTATATATTAGGTGCTTGGTGCTTACCTATGAAATGGCCGATTTTATTTCTGGCCATTTTGAGTTTCGATATCTATTGTTCTAATTCGAATTTCAATATAAAACAAAATGTATCTATATAGCTACGTCTATATCGGAGTTGGGCTTCACACCGAAGTAGATATATTATTGACCACCCCTGGTACTTACTACTAAATATAAGCAAATATATTAAGTAAATATACGCTTTATTGTATATCAACACATGAAGCAAAATGACACAATAAGTAACTAAAGTAAGTAATTACCAAATCAGATAATGTTCCTTGACGATTATTGACTATTTATTGCTCAACGAAAGTTATTCTTTTTTTGGCATAATACACTTTTTAAAATAATCAATTATCTCACTTGATGATTTATACATTTCTATTCGTGTACTTTTACGGCAATGTTCATTGATTTTTAATGATGAAAAGCAATAAACATTGTCGAAAAAGAATTGAATATTAAAATATGTTCACATTTTTTTATAGATTTTACACCCAGAAAGGCTAAATCTGGTAAAGAGATGCCATTGGCCCGTCGCATTCGAACTACACTTCTGGCCGAAGGCCGAGTACCAGATCAGAAGTTCACAAGTCTTATGACAGATTTCTTCTTGTTTATAATTACAGATATTTTGAGCATTCGAGACACACGTACGTAACTTTTATTTACATTCTTTTAATTCAATTTACGTTCTGCTAAACGGACATTCATTTGTAACAGTTCAGTTACAATTTCATTCACATAGTACCTAAATATGTGTGAAAAATGCGAAAGCCTCAAATGTTAAATTTCATTCAAATTTAAATTGGCGAATATTTTTTTAGTTAATTACATATTAACGATCCCTTACTGCTGTCAACCAAAGGGCAAGACGAACTACATGTGCCAACCGATCAAGATACCTGACGATGATCCTGTTCATCGGTTCTCTAATGTACGGTGTTTGAATTTGACTAGACCAATTACGTATCAAATTTCTGGATGTCTCAGTAACGACACTAGTCCTGAAGGGGTGAGTATTTGTCTGATTTTGTAATTTTAATATTATTGTATTTATTGCATTTTATAATATTATAGTTTATATTTATCGTATTTGTTTATTTATATTAAAAAATGTTTTAGAACCTGTTCGACGATTTCACTTTCACAAGCGATTTAGAATTGCTTACATAGCGTACATAGCGTACATAGCTTACGTACATAGCGTTTTCTATCGCCTGTATAATATGGAATGTTCCTATAATATGGAAGCTCCATTCTATAAAATTTGACTTGACCAGGATATTTTTTATTTATTTGACTCAGGCAGCCAAGGCCCATCTCTTCTCTATTTTTACAAGGACAATGTCCATCTGTTTGTATGAGGTATCCACGCTGTCCATCTTGGTGTCCATTGTTACAATTTTGTTGAGATCTCTTTGTCATGTTATAGCGTAGCGCTATGGACGTATTGGAAGGCTATACTTATATGTTTCCATCTACATCCTTTGTCCCCAGACCCCAAATAAGAATGGGAAGGAAAAAAAACTCGTCATTACATTTAATTCCTCATCCTTGCAAATACTTTTCTTAGTCCACACCTAAATCAGTTACCACGCCTAACCTAGGCGCATCGGGCGACGTGTCAACGTTCGTCATCATGTGACTGATATTGACACGAATCGCGGATATCTTTAGGAGCAAGTATCCTTTTAGTACCAGGTAGTCTGTCTGTTCGTCTGGAAGCTCTATGTAAAAAAAATATATGAGTTATTTTATGACACGAAGGTGGCAGACAAGTACTCAGTGCACCTGGTAGTAATTGGATACTGAAAAACATTACTAAATAAAAACTTATTAATAAAATTAATAATAAATGCAGATTACTCCCATAACACCACTCGTTGACTTATCACCTATTTATGTAAATAATGAAGAAATATTACTACAAAAAACAAGAAAAAACCACAAGGGATTGCTGAAATATGATGTATTAAATGGTAGAATTTGGCCTCCCAGTTTAAAATCGGCAAGCGAAGTGTGCCTGTTGAATGAATTACCTCATGAAACTCGATGCCACGACATTGGTAAGCGATTTAAATGTCAATTATAAAGTGTAATTTGTGCCCTTTACTTATAGTCACTTGTCTCCATGTATGAAAATTGCGATTAAACAGGGCTAAGCTCAATTTTTCCTGTATAGCCTAACCAAGAAAATGAAAAATCTCGCCATGATGGATAAAACTAATAGAAGTAATACCTTCTACTGACAACACTAACTTTAAAACGCCATAAAATATCATCTGTTGATTGCTGTCAAAGTGTGGTGTTGTTTATGCGTGGTCTATTTCATTGTTATTGTGAGTTTTTTGTACGTTATAATGCCGAAAATAAAAATGGTTAACAATATATTAAAGTATTTGTCGCAGAAAAAGTCCGAGCTATTAGACTCTATTCCTCTAAAAAACATCGCCGACTTAGTGGTCAACATGACTGGTAGGTAGTTCGTATAGTATGGCCATTGGAAATTGGTTAATTTGTGGTTGATTATAGTTTTTAGTACCTATTTCATGCTTTCTTTTAGGTATATCTCGCTCTTCCGTAATGAAAATATACAGAGAAGGATAGACGTCGGCTGTATTGTCTTCGCCTAAGAAAAACGAACCAAAGTTAAAAAAGAAAATTACTAATCTAGATGATTTTGATCTTTGCGCAATTCGGTATAAAATACAAGAATTTTGTGCTGTTCGTAAAGAAGTACCGAGTTTGGGGCAGTTACTTGCAGCTCTCAAAGAAGATATAAATTTTGTTGGAGGCAGAGAGTCTCTTCGATTACTTTTTTTTACATAAATTAGGTTATAAATATCAAAAATGCAGGAATCAAAGAACAATTCTTATGGAGCGAAACGACATAGTGGCATGGAGGGACAGGTTTCTACGTGAAATCAAAGCTGTAAAGGAGAGTGGTGTGCCTCTTGTATATCTTGACGAAAGTTATATCCATAGTTCGTTCAACGTTCGTTCGTTCATTTGTTCGAGATGTTGACAAAGTGATAATGAGCCAGGCGTATATACATTGTGGTGGCAAGACTGGGTTCGTCCCAAACGCATTATTAATTTATAACGATAAAGAAAAGAAAGCAGATTTCCATGACGCAATGAACAAAGCGACTCAAGAAATGGGTATTGGAAAAATTAATACCAAACTTAAATGAACCCACCTTAAATGATTAATATCTAGCGTTGTCATGGACAACGCTAGATATTAATCATGGACAATATATTAGTCCATAATGACAAACGTTGGCACGAGCCCGGATGCGTTGCCTACCTTTGGAGATATAGGAATGGATTTGGAGAAAGGGTTAGGAAAATAGGAAGGGATAGGATAGGAATGGGCTCCGGCATATCTCACTCACTACCGAAACACGTACGTACATTAGGGAAATAAGATAAAGTGGGAAATGCAGTACATTTCAAGGTAGTCTTCTGTGAGAGAGGGGTAACGTGGCCAGTCGAGTGCACCCAGCGGCTGTTGGATTGCAGCGTGCACGGGGAGTGCGTTCCCAATCGTAATGTGTAGAACAAAAAAATCCTTATTTTCATTTTTTTTTTCAGGAATTGATACTTCGAATTCAATATTTGGAGTAAACATACACACCATTTGGTTTTGGAGGCTACATAATCATATTGCCGAGCGCTTAGCGGCGATCAATCCCTGTTGGGATGACGACAAAATTTTCAATACCGTTAGAGACATTAACATTGCTATTCTCAACCAGATCCTTTATTATGAATTGCTGGCCGAATTAATGGGTAAGAAAATAGAATAATTATTTTGACACATAATTAGGCATAATTATGTCGAAAGCTGCTGTTTCAAAGTATGACTTCACGGAAATTCATCTACCTTATATTCCTGACTTGGCTCCGAGTGATTACTATTTGTTCTCAAAACTCGAGGCGGATTTAAGTGGTAGAAGATTTTTTATACTTGGATAGAAATGCTAATTAAACGATCCGAAAAGTGTGTTCAAATAAACGGACACTATATTGAATAACAAAAATAGTTTCATGAACTCGAGTGACCTTTTTCTTTGTCAGGCCGGAAACTTTCGGACCTCTACTTAGGGATTTCGTAAAATCCCCGATTTAATCATTTCCCTTCGATACAAACACTAATCAATCAATATCCCACTATGGGCAAAATTGACGTGGACCACTCCTGGCCCTTACGTGAGCCAGGAGCCTTAACCTGTAAGATTTATACGATAATTGGAACTAATTGTTACGTATAACTAATTGTTTTAAAAAGCAATATTGAACTTTATTAATATTTGCCGTTGACAATATGTAATTTTAATCATGTTTATTTTTCAATTAACTAAAAAGCGTAGAAGAATGTTAGATTTTATTTAATAGCGTTACGATTAGTCTAAATTTAATTGTATTTTTTAATCTGGCCTTACTTAGGGTATTTTGAAACAACTACAGGGGAGCAATAGGAATTTGAACACAAAACTAAAGTTGTCTGCACTGATGTCAATGGGGACAGCGATTATGATTTTGTACTAATATCACGGTTAACAGTACTGATGTCAGTGATGACAACCTTAATAATTTTGTCTACAATTTCGGTTGTCCGAAATTGGATTATTGTCCCAATTATCCGGTACCAGAGGGAACAACGGTACCAAACCTGATTTTTGTAATTGAACATGATTTCTATATATAAGAAATAAATATAAACTGTCATTAATTTAAGGTCGTGACAACCTGATAAGGGATGGAGTTCTATCCGCCTCTACCGGATTCAGAGATGTTTACAATGCGAATACAACACCACAGCTTTTTTTGGAATATACATTGGTATTACGATATATGCATTTATTGCAGGAAGGTACTATTAGGTCAGTTATTATAATAATTATTATATAGTAATCAATGATCGTCTTTGATAGAAATGCGCTGAAATTTTATTAAAGTACTAAAGATGAAATTAGAAAACAGAGCATTATAAATATACCAAAATTAAAAACTTAATACGAGACAAGTAGTGATAACTGCTGGTAATGCAAGTAGTGATAACTGCTGGTAATGCAAGTAGTGATAACTGCTGGTAATGCAAGTAGTGACAACTGCTGGTAATGCAAGTAGTGATAACTGCTGGTAATGCAAGTAGTGATAACTGCTGGTAATGCAAGTCTCCGGCGCAAGCGCTCACATTTATTTATTTATTTAAACATAAGAGAATGCACGAGTACATTATGATATAATATATTATGAGTCAACTCGCTATACTCACTCATGTAACTCGTGTCGAGTAACTTCCAGTGCAAGTGAAAGGTAAACAAAAACTTTTAATTTTACTCGTTCAGACCTGACATATAATATAAAATGTACATTACAGTTATAAAAATCATTTTTTACAACGATTCATCTAAGAATTCCACAGCATACTTGCTCAGAACCCACTCATTTGAGATGCGGCGGGGGTGTAACTTCCCCCACAAACCCCGCGGTACCGATCGGGCGCTCGGTACCGCGCGCACTCAATAATTAGTCCTAAATCGCTCTTGACCTTAGGTATTGATAGTACTTCCTTAAAATTTCTAGATTATGCGACATGATACCCTATAAGGGTACAACAACCTAATAGAATTCAAATATGTACTTATATATACTATGTTGTCACAAAGTAATACAAATAAATTAGATTAATCTAATATTTGTCTCAAAGGTTTATTAAATTAGCATTGACTCAGAGCTCGAGCGTTTAATTCATCTTTACAATACTACGTGCGATCCAAGAACTATACTATTAGTATAGTATCTAGCATCTAAGTATCTAGCATATCTAAGTATATATCATTTTAATTTTCTAATGTTCGAGCGGACGAAGCCGAGGACGTCCATCTGCTAGATGGACAGACGACCTCATAAAGGCTGCGGGCACCCGCTGGATGCAGGTCGCTGCCGATAGGTCTAAATGGCGGACAATGGGGAAGGCCTATGTCCAGCAGTGGACGTCCAAGGGCTGAAAAGAAGAAGAAGAATGCGAGGTGTTTAGATACCTACTACATGTTCTTGTATTGTAAAGGACATGATAATATCATTATATTATATCATAATAGAGGTGGGGGTGGGTAGTCCACGTCGAGAATTGCGAGCAGTTTCATCAACTACCCGCATTTGGTCTTCACAATCCGGAAAGTTGCGGCACACGACACTCACAATATCTGGCGTAGCGTCAGATAAAAAATCGCGAAATTTAATTTTATTAATATTTTCTTAGGTTTTCGCGATTACTATACATAGCAATTAAACAACTGCTGACCGAATACCGATGCTCCTCGGTATCCGGATCGGTATCCGGTAGAGGAGCATCGGTATCCGGATAAAAGAACACATAGCTGACATGAAGAACAGACGCTCGACCAAGTCTGCAGTTTGTGAACATGCTCTGGACAAACCCAACCATTACATTCGATTTGATAATCCACAAATCCTCGCTAGAGAGACCCGGTTCATGCCAAGAATGTTACGCGAGGCTATTGAAATCAAGAAACACCCAAATATCAATAGAGAAGATGGTTGGCAAGTATCACCGGCTTGGGATCCAGTCATTAAATTAATTAAATCCCAAGGCCAACGCAATACTGCAAGACCTCTGGACACCGTGAGCGAATACTGCGTGCATAGGGAATGTTATGATTAAAAAAAAATTCAGACGGTAGTTCAAATAAGGTAGTTCAAATAATTTCTTAATAACTCAAGTGACAAATAAAATTAATTAGTCACCCCGTGACCACGTCCACTGCAAAGTGTTCGAAACGTCAGGATAAAAATAATGTTAAATATTTTTATCCCGTTAAAATTTATTAATCACTTTAATTAAATAGGTAAACCCGTTTGAATAGATAAATAAGTGTGAAAAAAGCGAAGATCTCAAATGTAATATGTATATGTGTGTACAATTAATGTAATAAATAAATATCAAATATTAATAGTCTTAGAAAGTACAAAATATGAAATCCACTTTATCCAAAATGGCGACGGTTTAAATGTTTTAAAGATTTTTAAAACTGATGCTCCATTCTTTTGGGGCGTCTTTTTCTGCCTGTGCCATCCATCCCTACCGGCTAATCCCAACAGGTAGGAAAGAATGGAATTTTTTTCCACTCTTCGAAACCAGTAGGGATGGATACTTTTCCACCTGTATTGTCAATTATAAAAATACGTATGATCACGTTGAAAATGTTTAGTGCTCCCTTGAGTGTCCTGATTATTATGATAATAAAACTATAAAGGCGAAATGATAAGGCAATTTATTAACATGTCTAAAATTTCAACTGAGATTACTATTGTAACTAATAGACAAAAAGTAAAAATAAACAGTATTTTAAAAGTCCTGAAACAACAGTAAACCTATATTTTTAAAATCGGTTACAAAGGTATGTTTTATTTTTTTCATAATTAGCAAATCATCGGTGTCATACTGTGCCCAACATCAAGTAATAAATAACTTGCGGAACTGAATTTTGTTTCTTCGTTTTTTTTTATTTTTTGCCATAAAACATTTTTAAACAACTCTTTCCTTCTCACTATACTCTGTTCGCGTTAAGAATGCAGTGAATCTGATTATTTTACCTCAACTACTATCTGTTCGCGTTAAGACAGATAGTTTAATTATTTATCGTTTAATAAAACATATAAAAGGGAACCAAATGAACGGTAAATGAACATGCGTTCTTAACGCGAACAGATAGTAGTCGAGGTAAAATAATCAGAGTCACTGCATTCTTAACGCGAACAGAGTATAGTACATTTACATAGTAGGGATAAGTGGAAATAGAGTATCCATATACCCCTACTGGTGTGGAAGCGTGGAAAAAAGTTCCATTCTTCCCTACCAGTGGGGATTGCCAGTGGGGGTAGGAATAATGGAACGGGCGGTTTTTTTGGACAGATTCTCTATAAGACTAACTCAAAAAATTCAATAAGGTTGTTATTTTTCAGATTCTACGATCAACAAGGCTATTATCTTAAGAAAATGCCGTTGCTCAACGTTACTCTGCGGACCGGTTTTTTAGCTCTAGACGACAACTTAGAACAGTTGACTCAAGGCACCTTTAGGCAAGCGGGCGCTAAAGCAGACTATATTGTTGATCCGTTTGTGAGTATCAAGAATTAGACAGAAGGTTGCAGGACTCATTAGATGATATGAATACATCCGTAACTGGACCTTTTTTCGTCCACTGGTGTAAGTGAACTTCATCATGTACATTGTCCTGTGCATGAGGGACGTATAGCCTTACACTGACACTGACCAAGCGGTATGGTAGGTACCTACACTCTTTTAGAAGAGGTGTAGTTACTCAGGGCTTGTGTTGTCTGCTGTTATCCCTTAGGTCGCCTTTTACAAAACCAACGCGAAGAGATGGAGTGGTATTAATCTAAAATCGGCGCACACCACACAGCCATATTTATCTATGAAAATAAAACTTCTTCACGACTTCTTCAGCCTGTCCCACATTTAGATTAATATATTTTTCCTCGCAATCATTGTTAGGTATTAACATTTATATTTATTTCCCGCAAATCAATGTTTTAAAGTGATCAAACTATATCTATGGTATACGCTATATCTATGAAAATAAGAAGCTAACACGAGCGCATAAAATGACGGCTAATCGGAATATTAAAATGAATTTGGTACATTTGAAAAGCAAACATTTGTTTTAGCCGACTGTGAAACACGTTCTGTTAGGCATTGAGGAAACGTCATACATGTGTTTCTTTACTCAAAGAACATGCTGCATATGGTCTCCGAATTTGGTACCGATGAAATCGCAGGCGATTACAAGACAACTGGCTGTGCATTGCAATTGGTCCGTGGGTACGGCGGGAAGAAAACAGCCCTTTCGTCCATTGTTGGACAGTAACTGTATCGAGCCTTCTTTTCGTCTATTCGTTGACAGATTACTAGTAAATTGTATGGTAGTAATAAAATTGTTTGCTTCCTCGGTAAATACCTATTGCGGAGGTCACAACTGTCAAATTTCGAATAAAATGACACTACATCTCGACAAAGGTCGATATGTAACGACTGGTTGAATGCAGAATTCCAATCCGTTTCGAGAGAATATAATAAAATTTGTGGATCAACTGCTGGGAGTATTTCAACAAAATTTGGTAGACAAATAGCATATAATATTTCAGTACAGTAAAGTTCAATGATGAACTAAATCCGTTTATTAGTTCCAACATTATAATGGTGTGAACTTTTCAATAAATTACAATTTTAGTATACGACGTTTTTTTCTAAAACGTACGGCAAATAGAGAAATTTGTCTTCGACCGGTGCTCCCAATTGCCATAGGTCTTTTTACTTAAAATTCATTTACATATATTGTTAACAGATGGCTGAAATGGGAATGGGACCTCTTCAACATGTGTTAGATGTACCAACCAACGACCTGACTAAAGTAGGATGGTTCGGATTACAGCCATACACGAAGCATCTTGAGTATTGTAATGGAAGATCGTTTAAAAAGTATGAAGATTTAGCTCAGCTCATAGACCCTGAGGTAGGTATTGATTGTTTAAATGTACTGGTAACTCGATAACAACTCCCTGCCATCCCGCTCCTCTCTCTCCCACACACACGCACACACATACACGCACATAGAGGTGTATACATATTTAATTTAATTAAGTTGATATATACCTTCTAATTTTTTAGATTTTTATTATTGTAATATATTAATATGGTAGTTGTATTTAATAATTATCAGTATAATCCACATGGGTGTATAGTTTGTAAATGGAACTTAAATCTTATGTTCCTTTTGTCATATTTTAATACTGAATTTGTTTGTTCAAGTTTAACGATTTGAATGAATCACAACTTCATATCTGAAGATTTCTGAAAACATAAATTATATACGTGAAATGATAAATTATATAAGCTACGCGCTGGTAAATAGATACTGTTGCAAAATACTGTTGGTAAAGAGATCCGTGATAGATATCAACATTAATCCAGAATGACAAACGTTAACACGTCTGCAGATTCGCCGCATACTTTGGAGAGTTAGGAATGGATTTGGAAAAGGATCGGGAAGGATAAATTTTATTAATTTATTAAAGGTTAAATAAAATATGGTTAGTTTTGTTTGTTGTTTATATAAATAAGTTTATATAATACTCTAATAAGAGTAATGTTTTTTGGTGGGTCCACTTAAATACTTGCCAACTTAGGGGTTTTCCCCCCAAATTTAGGGGGTAAATAAGTGGGATGGATTTTTTTTAGGGGTTTTATATTTTTAGGGGTATTTGCAGGGATTTTTTGACTCTTTATATATTTTTTTGAATATATATTTTTCATATATTATGTGAAAGTATAGTATAATAGCTAATCATATTTATTTGTTGACCTAGCGACTTAACGACATCTAGTACAAATATATTACAACTACTCTGTGGTGACTGGTGGTTATTGTGCCTATGCTTACTGGAAATACATATGTACGTTGATTATTGTTTACTTGTTTAATTCGATTTTGTTGTTGTACTGCTGTGCCGACAAGCAATTTGTTAATGATGCCTAAAGAAACTAAAAATAAAAAAATGTACAGTCAGAAGTACACGTAGATTTGGGAAACAGATCCAGATTTAAAAGTTAAAGAAATTTCATTGCATTTTTGTAATTTATATTTTTTCTTTTATTATATATTTTTTTAGGGGGATTTCTAAGTAATTGGGGCGATTTTGGGGGTTTTTGACTTAAGCTTTAGGGATAAATATTTTTGAGAGTTGGTAACACTGCCGATGACAGTAGTTTGTACGTAGTTTGGTTCCGAAATCGTTCGCGGAAATAAAAATCACGAATCGGTTTATAACCGAGCATGCGCTCTACTACGATTCCAAATTAGTTCAGTACTAGTTCCGAATTAGTTCTGAATCCTTACCGCGAACAAAGCTATTATGTTAGTAATTTTACGGTAGACTTCTGTGAGAGAGAGGCCCTCTAGGCTTATCTAACTAGCCAAGACAGATTACTGTGTGTACCTTGCGTCTCCACTGAATATAAAAAATAAAAATACTCAATACTCCATAATAATACTAATACTCAATAATAATAATAATAGTATTAGAAACAGACATAGCGAGTGTTGAGCTAACAGTAATTTAATATTTTATTAATTTCTTACTTTTTTGCTTTTTGTACTTATTTACACGAGAACAAGGTCAATGCAACATTGCATCGCCGTTGAGGCATCGAATCATTCCAAATGGGTAAACAAACGAAATGGCATGATTTCATTTTTAGACAGAGTTATATAGAAAATACCTGCACCTTCTCAACTCGTAATTGTTCTGTGACTTTTTAAAATTCAACACTTTCAATACTCCATAATAACACTAATACTCAATAATAATAATAGTATTAGAAACAGACATAGCGAGTGTTGAGCTAACAGTAATTTAATATTTTATTAATTTCTCGCTCTGGCTTCACTCAGATAGCATAACGGATCCAAATCTTGAGAGAAAGGAGAAGGAAAGGAAGAAAAAATAATTGGGATAATTGACATTCTGACGATTTTACACCATCGTAATTTATGGATTGATTTTTTAGAAAGAAAATCATATAAATTCGCCTAATTATCGTGTTTACGCGATTCTTATAGTTTTGGTAAGCTCGTTCTGCCCTCTAAGTGATGACAAAGACCGTTGTTCTAAATTTGTTATTTTCGGAGTTAGTGTCGCTTAGTATTTTCTTTAAATCTAAAACCGAATCAGGAAAAACTAATTAACCTAGGTACATCTTTGACCTATGAATATATAGGCAAAATGCCTTCATAGTAAATTATAACAAATACTAATTAAGGTAAAAAAAATCTAAGTTTAATTTCTTGCGTTTCAGAGAATTGAACTGCTCAAAGAAATGTACGAAGATATAGAAGACATTCAGTTACTGGCTGGTGTATGGGTTGAGAAACTAATGAATAATACCTCAGTTCCACCAACTTTCTACTGCATTGTGACCAAGCAACTTATTCGCAACGTGGTCTCTGACAGACACTGGTTCGAGAGACCTAACAGACCAAACGCATTCACTGCTGGTGAGTATTCTTTATAATTACTCGGTAACTGAATTTAGATTAGGCTCGGTGCAGTTTTGTGAAAAGTTCATTAAACAAATGACGGTGTCTCAAAAACAAAATAGTTTACTTTCCTACCAATATTTTAAGTAATTTACAAAAGTAATACATACAATAATAATTTATACTAAAAAATCCGCCGACTTTACGCCCTATGATTTTTATTTATTCGATAAAATGAAGGATAAACTCGGAGGGATACGTTTCATGAATGCAGAAGAAGCAGTAACAGCCTTCCAAATAGCTGTTAAAGAGGTTAAAGGGTGGACTGAATGTGAAGCATTCAGTCCACCCTTCTTTCATTGCATGGTTTCCTCGCATGAGACAATGGTTTCATCGCATGAAAAAGTGTATCGATTGTCGCAGAGAATACTTCGAAAAATAATAAAACAGCTTCCATCCTTAATATCTGTTTTTAAAATTAAAAAATCTTTCAGTACGTATAACGGATTGGGACAAAAGACGTTCTGTAAGTGTAAGGAATAAAAGACGGTATAAAGTCCATGAAATAAACTATCCATTTACTAAATTTCATTACAATCCATGTAGTGGTTTTATGTAAAGTCTAACATTGTATAAGCTACCTTGATGATGATTCCCGTGGGAAATTTATAATGGCTCTGTATAAAAAGTATACTAAATGTTAACTCGTTACATGTTGACATGTTATCTATAAGTTTGCCAAGTTTTAAACAAACCCGTGATACGCGTTCAGAGAAACGGACAAATATTTTATTATTTCTATATCATTATTATTTTATATCATTAGTATTTTATAACGCAATGACTTTTTCAAGAAACATTTCGTAATATAGACACGGTTTTCATAGAATATTATTACATGTAGATATACGAGTAGAGCATAAACACACAAAACCCGGTAAATAGGTTTCTCGATATCGACATTAGAATAGATTCTACCAGTTTTTATAATACACAATTTTTACAATTTTTCATAAAACCTTTTCAGTAGATATATCTTTCACACGTAGTTGGATTCCTCGCGCGTCACCCGCGCTGCGCTACACCGTACAGTGTTTCAAAACAGACTAATTACTTTACAATGTTTTTAGTGAACGAATTGAAAAAAAATATGGAGTGTATTAATAAGTAAATCTAGTAACTTAAAGAACTTTTTCAAAATCGGTCACAAAGTACCTATGAAGAACTTATTCTATACTAGCGACCCTCGCTCGCTTCGCTTCGGGTTATAAGTTTTTTTTTCAAACTTTCAAAATAAAATATAGCCTATGTGTTATTCTGATGAATGAGCTATATTATTGTAAAGTTTCATTAAAATCCATTGAGTAGTCTTTGTGTGAAAGAGTAACAAACGTCCATACATCCATCCTCACAAACTTTCGCATTTATAATATTAATAGGATTGGCCTACTGCTCATGGCTTCGATTTTAAAAGTAATGGAGTCCCCGTGGAAAAAAATATGAGATAAAAAGTGTGATTTAACGCTGTCAAATATCAGAAAACGCCGATACATGTGTTTAATTATTTTAAATACGAAGTATATTTACTACATTGCACATGCAATTGCAAGTTCAATACAGACATCTCTAACTTAAATAGCTCTTGATATACAAGCATTGCATAAAAAAAAATCTCCCTCTTTTTTCCTTTCGTCCCAGTAAGATTTCTAACAGTCCTTCCTTAGTGGATACGAATGTCATAAAACTTATCCACTGTGCAAATTTCGTGTTTCTAGCTACAGCGGTTTAGGCTCGGCGATGATGAATCAGTCAGTCAGTCAGTCAGGACATTGTATAGGTTATAATAATAAAAAATAAATCTAAAAAAGAACCAGTTTCATTAATATCCCTTTTTTAAAAGAATCAACGAAGATGAATGTGAAGGGATGTGATAGGTAGTTATGCTTATCTCTGTCACTCACACCATACACTCTGTCATACAACCATTAGGCTGTGACTCTATACTGCTGTAAAACTACTTCATATTTACAGGACAACTGAAGGAGATTAGAAAAATGTCCATAGCGAGATTGTTGTGCGATGTTGGCAATATTACACACATTCAACCGCGGGCTTTCCTAAGAATTGGACCCAAGTAAGACGCAAATACCTAATCAATCAATCATGAAAGCTTTACCATATCAATCCGTCAGCCTAAGTCTCTCCATTGCTATATTTAAAGCTCTGCCAAGGCACGCTACCACACGTGGTCTTCCCGCTATTCTCATCTAGCCAATACGGGAAAACTTCAGTTTGCCCGTATTGGCTAGATTTATTTAGTGGCTAGATTTATTTTAGATTTATTTAGTGGCTAGATTTATGTTGTCGGTCCATCTAGCCGAAGGCCGTCCCACGCTGCGCTTACCAGTACGTGGTCTCCATTCAAGGACTCATCTACCCCATCGCTTCTCGATCCTACAGCAAATATGACCTGCCCATTGCAGCTTCAATATGCTGAGATGAAATATCTTCGTATCAGATCATATCCCCTAAATAAAGCATAGCTCTCTCCATAGCTCAGCGACTTCAAAAGAAACAACCAACGTACCGCGGCTTCGTACTCCGTAGCTGTTTACAGATTCTTAAATTACAAGCTCTGCTGAAAAAACATAATCATAATCTGTTTCACATTTAAAATATATCAACGTGTACCTGCGGTGTGTGAATGCTTTAAAAAAAATACCTCTGAAAAATTAAAATATGCAGTGTTATTTTCCAATATAATAATATTTATTTATTATTTTCAGGAACAAAATTCGCAGTTGCAATCAAATAGACCGAATTGATTTCGAGGCGTGGAGGGATGACAAATGTCGAAAGAGATTGAAAAAGAAATGCATCAATTGAAGGCATGTGTCCGATTGCCGGCACTAAAATGACAGGAGATCACCTATTTTCTACATCAAGAAGCATACAAATTATTTATGTTGCCATGTAATTGTTTTTAAATCCGTCACTTTCTTCGTTCAGCAATAGAACTGTCGATTAATCGCAAACACCCACTCTTTTCTAACTCTTCACTTCCCTGAATGACAGAAAAATCCTCGTCCTAGTTGATGGCCCAAGGGTTTTAATCCTCGATCCTCGAGTAATCCTTAAGAATTTCAAACTAGATTATAACATATTCAATTTTATATATATCTATCTATATATATAAAAGAGGATGTTGGTATATCTGATGTTAATAAACTTCGACATCATTTGACCGATCACCATGAAAGTTGACACATACGAGAATATGTATTATTTCATGGGGAAGGTTTTTATGCTATCGACTTTGTCGTAACTCGCCACTAGATAGCGCTGCAGCACATCAACTTCTATAGCGTTCAACGGTTCGCCATGAAAATTGGTATAAATAGGTATTTGAGCACGGAGAATATTTTTGAGTTATCGACTTTGTTGCAACTCGCCACCAGATGGCGCTGCAGCACATCAACTTCTATGGCACAACAACGTCTGCGGGGTTTTGCTAGTATTATATAAAATCGAATAAATTTATTTTTGTGACATTACTGAAGAGTTATATATTTTTGTTACATCAAAGTTAATAAAGTTTTGTCAAAACTTAATTTTTACTTATTTCTCTACCCGTTTGTATTTAAACGTTCAATTTTTTTTTCGTTTTGCTTTTTCCATATAAAACTCCAATTTCATATGTAAGGACCTAATATGTAATAGAAACTCTGTTCCCGTGGGTGTAGCATAGAAGACGACTCAGCCACTACCACAACCTCTAAGAAACTACAGCTATATAGTAAAGGAGTGGACTCGCTCGCCAACTCGACGCTTGGTCAGAGTGGCGTTTTAAGGCCATATATCCCTCATTCACAAGACAACGTCCACGAGGAAGCCCATATCCAGCAGTAGATGAAAAAGAGCCCGTTACGATACGGCAACTAAAATATTGTGAAAAATCGTTGCGTTTAGCTGTCCGTTTGTTCAGATTTAAAAACTCTTTGACACTGTGCCACGCTTTATCTGATTCACACTATATCTGTGCATTCCAATTGTCTGGCGAATATCCTATCGGATGCATTCGCATGCATTGTCGCTCAAAATGGATGCATGAGCTATAGATAACGTGTTCGTCCGGTATGCTCTTGTATACTACTATCAGTCGCCCGCGACTTCGTCTGCGTAAAATTGAGATTGAAAACTGTACTGTCTGTCTGTACTGTGTTGACTCCTCAGCGATTACTCTCCCATAAATTCGTGTGTGTGTGTGTGTTATAAATTGAAATAAAAGAACAGAGAAAATAAAGAGATTTCATACTAGACAATCTTAAAAGATAAATAAATATAAAGAAATACAAATACATATATATTTATATAATTAATTAACGCCACACCCAGTGGCCCACACTAGGATTCCCTGTGTCGTGGGTCCAGAGACACATACAAAGACAAACACAAGCACACAAACAAACACACAGATATTTTCCACATTCAAATAGTAACAATAAATATACAAGTAATAACTGATATAATAATAAAGCGGTTGTAGCCTAGGGGTACCTATTCTCAACTTTCAATCGTAAGGTCACAAGTTCAAATGTTCGGGCCATAGTTTCTACTTAAGTGCACGATTTTTTTTAAATTATCACTAACTCGACATGTTCCATAATTTAGAAAAATCTTGAACGTTTGTAGCCACTAATCCGGACTGAGGCCGCGTGATCACGCGATAGTACTTGTGCCATCAAGTACTCCCTTAGTAGATCTACTAAGGGAGTACTTGTGCCCTGCAGTGGGTCATTAAAATGGCGGAATAAAGAACTTAATAGAGTCAAATTGTGTAGCCAATCCTCCTGCTAAATACAGCTTCCATTTACCATACCATCAGCGTTGTGCTCTTCATTGGTGGCTGTAGGTCACTCCCAAGGACCTCCACCATACATGGTCTTTAGCTCTTCACTTCCGCCCCCTACCGGCGACTTTCTTCAAGTCGCCGGTAGTGGAACGTCCAAATTTCAAATTTCAACGTACCGACGTTGCTGCATTTTGTTTTTATGTAAGAAGGCGGCGGACGAGCATACAGTCCACCTGATGGTAAGTGGATACCGTGGCCCACAGACATCCGCAATACATGCCATCATTAGTCCAAAATGACAAACGTTGGCACGGATGCGCTGCCTACCTTTGGAGATATAGGAATGGATTTGAAGAAAGGGTTGGGAAAATGGGGAGGGATAGGATGCGAATGCGCTCTGGCACATCTCACTCACTACCGAAACACTTACGTACATTAGGGAAATAAGATAAAGTGGGAAATGAAGTACATTTCAACGTAGTCTTCTATGAAAGAGGGGTAACGTGGCTAGTCGAGCGCGCCCAGCGGCTCTTGGATTTCAGCGTGCACTCTCCCCCTCAAAAATTTACACCACTGTAAAATCTTCATGCATATTTTCAAGCGCTCCCTTTTTAAACATAATAAATCTTGTGCGAGCGATACTGCCGACGAAGTTTCCCGCGTAAATTATCCGCGATGATCCCAAAAACCTCGGCGTGTCGTTAAACGGCGAAACTTTTCAATTACCGCCTCGGATATGTCTTTTATGGTTCGTTCCCATTTCGCCACTTTATTTCTGTTTAAAAAAATTGTATTACTGTACTAAATAAATTAATATTAATAGCCGATACCCGGTCAGTACCCCACCCAGAGTAACGAGCGCTACGAACGTTTTGGACAGAACAACGAAACTTTACATGTTTGTAACTTGATGTATTCCCTAAAATAATAGTATTTTTCGTTAAAATGGTTTCGTATTTAAAAGGAGTTAAAAGGTGTTTTAGGTATTGCGTTATTTTAGAGACTCATTGTATATATGACTAGCCGTGCCCGCGAATTCGATCGCGTCGACTTTTGGACTTTAACATATCGTTGGTTTAGCCGTTTGCATTGGCAGTATCCTTTCCTCCGTCACCCCTCCGTATCAGTGGTTAGTTAATTCGCGATGCGAAAATAAAAGTAATGACTACTAAATGGAAAAAATCATTGGGAGGGAAATATGAAAGTGATTAATTATTAAAAAAGAAATGTCAATTTATCCGGGAGATTCCATGCGCAGCTCACCCAGCAGCCGGCTACGACGTGGTCACTCACTTCTGTAACCACTTCACTGGGGTCGCAACCCTATTAATTGTCTTTAATAAAGATATACATTGGAGTTTGGCGTGATGCCGAGGATAGCAACCACAAGGAACGCGCGTGAGCGACGAAGAGAGGCTATAATGATATGTGTATTTTCTGCTGGTGACAGCGTAGCGAAAATAATAAAGCTGCGCAAACAACATTATTTATTTATACTTTATTGCACACATTCACTGTACAAAAGGGGGACTTAATACCTCATGACATTCTCTAACCTTTAATTAACCTTTGGGTAGACAGAGAATCACTATACATGGAGTGCATTAAACGATAACGAAATACATACATACGTACCTGTATTATAAAGGAAAATTAATTATGTATAATAAATATATACCTACATATAAAACTAAATAAAATAACAAGTTAATAAATATCTATATTTACTTAAATATGTGGGCTGTTCCGAAAGTTTTTAGCTAATTTGTTACTATCAATCAATTTGTCCTATATTTATAACAGATTGGAGGGCAATTTCAATGTAAATCTCTTGAAAATCACTGGCCACCTTCATTTAGTTTCTTTTTTAATTTTTTTACGACAAGACGTCAGTCAATGATTGATTGCAACAATGAACGTGCCGCGTGAAGCATTTCGTGCAATGATTTTCTATGACTACAAACGTGGTTTAACGTTTAAGGAATCTCACGAAAATTTACAAACTGCTTTTGGTGAATATTCTCCTTCGGTTTCAACCGTGACCGGTTGAACGTATGATAGTGCCGTGCCGTAAATTTAAACGTGGCCGGGAAAGCCTCGAAGATGATAGGCCTGGACGACCGCCTACTGCGGTTATCCACGAAAACGCCATCAGGGTGGAGTGGTTAATAAAGAATCATCGGAACATTACACGTCGAGAGATTCAGGCTAAACTGAAGATTGGATCACGGGCGGTTTCCACTATCCTGCATGAACATCTTAAAGCCAGGACGGTTACGTCGCGATGGATACCTCATTCTCTCGCAGAAGAGCAAAAATCCCGACGTGTAGATTGGTGCAAGTTTATGCTGGAAAAGTTCAATAGTGGGAGTTTGCAACATGTATCTTACATCTTAACTATCTACTGATGAAACTTGCATCTACAGCTACGACCCGTTTACAAAGCAACAATTCACACGATGGATGTTCGAAAAGGACGATTTACCCGCCAAAGATGGTCGCGGCCGAAGTGTAAATAAAAAAATGATTGCTGTTTTTTTCCGAATTAGTGGTTCTGTAGCGATAATTCCACTAGGAGATTGTAAAACGGTTACTAGTGAGTGGTATTACAAAGTTTGCCTGCCGCAAGCCTTAAAGGAGTTGAATGACGACCACCCAAAGAGCGCCGCCAGACTTTTTCAAATGAGTCAAAACTGTTTTGTGGTCAATGCCCAGTTCATCAGCAATGTCGTAACTACTTATATGCCGATCTTGCTGCACTTTTTCACAAATGGCATCAAATGTATCGGTAACAGGGCGACCGGAGCGAACTGCATCTTTAACATTAAAATTTCCTGACTGAAAACGCTTCAACCAACTTTGTGCTACTCTTACTGACACTGCATTAGGTCCATAAACGGCACACATTTTTTTCGCGGCTTGTGTCGCATTTTTCCTTTTTTTGTAATAAAACTTTAAAATGTATCGAATTTCTTCGTTAGATTCACTCATTTTCTTGGACAGAAAAACAATTGAAAAATGGCGGGAAACAGTTTATTATTTTTTTAATTATTTTTTATAAATGTTACATTTTTAATGGTATCATAACCAGCCAGGTACAAACAGTTTAATCAAAGATATTGGATCACAACTTCATACATACAAAATACGAAAAGACTTTCTCCCCGACCTATTATACAATGCAATATATAAAAATATATTCAATACATATATAAAAATTAGTACAAACTTAATAAAAAATAAAAATACGAGTACAAAAAAATACAAAAAATACTGGTAATACTCGTAATTTCGAAAAATGCGTAGTCAATTACCTCGCCGCGGGGCCGAGCCGGCTCGGTGCATGTTTAGCGCGTACTCCTTAATAACTCGTAGGTTGGGTTGGCGTCTCTTGTTCATTACCTAAGTTGATTTCGCGCTCGATTCATAGCACAAGTCTTAAAAGTATTATATTGTAAAAATATGTGTTAATATCTTTTGTTCTGAAATTTCTGATGTGTCGCAAAAATCTAATTGGCTTTAAAAGCCAATTAGAATTTATATTTTTATGTGCCGCAAGTAATGAAAGGTTGGAAAACTGATTAGAACTGGCAGGACGTACTCATTGGAGACAGTTCACGCATTTTTCAAAATTTTAATGCAGTTCAATCTAACTAAATGCATCTATCTAGTAACATCTTCCTAGTAACAGAAGTATATGTGAATATATATTCCATTTAAATTGGAGAAAGATGTTCTTATGAGTTAATGACATCAATTTTATTTTAAATTTTAATTTTATCAACCTCTATAATTCTAATATAAATCACTCATAAGGTGTAAAAACAAAGGTTGTCATTAAATGAAACATTGTGCATAAAGAAGTTGACATATAAATGCAACGTGAACAAATAATATGTATGACAAATAATACAATAATAAGGTATAAATATTCAGTAAAATCAAATAAAAATAAACATTTGATTGCCATGTTGCCTCTATTATTACTAGTCAACTATGTTTTTTCTTTGGTTGTGTCGGATAAAATATACTATGATTCCTTTCATGGAAATGTTTTGACGGACGCAGAATTACAACAGCATATCAAAGACAATACTATCTCGTAAGTACGATAATATGAAATAACCAAATTTTATATTTTAGTAATATCTGCACAGTCATACACTGTGATAGTTATAACACTATATTATCTATATACATATATAAAAATGGATGTTGGTATATCTAAGATTAATAGACTTTGACACCGTTTGACCGATCACCATGAAAGTAGGCACGGCACATCTAAGTATTTTTTCATGAAGGTTTTTATGCTAACCACTTTGTTGTAACTCGCCAGCAAATGCTGCAGTACATCAACTTTTATGGCAGGACAACGTCTGTCGGGTTTTGCTAGTACTATATAAACATGAAAGTGGGCAGGTTACAGATGGGTCATGAGTCCTGAAATGGAGACCGTATATCTACTAGGAAATGTAACGTAGTTCCTGCTAGTTGGAGTAACGACTAGAGAGGGGTTGCTAGTGGTTGAATGAGAAGAGCGTGGTCTTGGACTTTGAGAGAGGCATATATCCATCAATGGGGAGAGACTGGTAGTAGGTATAGTATTATAGTATTAAATAGTCAGGGGGAGAGACCACGCTGCATTCCAACAGCTGCTGGGCGTGCTCGACTGGCCACGTTACCCCTCTCTCACAGAAGACAGATCTTTTAATGTACTGCATTTCCGACTTTTTCTTATTTCCCAAATGTACATACGTGTTTCGGTAATGAGTGAGATGTGCCAGAGCCTATTCCCATCGTATCCCTCCCCATTTTCCCAAGACTTTCTCCAAATCCACTCCTTAATCTGCAAAGGTAGGCAGCGCATTTGGGGGCGTGCCAACGTTTGTCATTTTGGACTAATGTTGGCATGTATCGCGGATGTCTATGGGCGACAGTATCCACTTACCATCAGGTGGACAGTATCCACTTACCATCAGGTGGACTGTATACTCGTCCACCGCTTTCGTATATAAAAAAATCTACGACAGCGCTGGTCTGAAAGGATATTTTCGTTATTTTCCGTACGTTTTAGTAAAAAAGTGTTTAGATAACAGTTGTAGAGGTTTACCAGTCCCATCCGAGGGCATCCCAGTTTGTCTGTATAGACGTGAATTTCTTTTTGGGTTTTTGATAAGTTTACCGTCATAATTTTGGAAAAAAAATCATTATATCTCGTACTATTTTCATTTTAGGGCTAAATACAATAATTACTTATTTGCATCGTGATTATTCCACTGATTTATGTAGAATGCTACGGTGAATTTTTACACGTTCTCTTTTATTAATTTTATTATTGAAGGGGACATATGAGCAGATAGTCCACCTGGTAGGTCCTCATTGAGACATGGTAAGTGTATACTGTCGCCCATAGACATTAGTAATCCATGCCAACATTAGTTTAGAATTACAAATGTTGGCATGTTAACGGATGCGTTGCTTACTTTTGGAGAGGAATGAACCCATAGGGTTGTCAGTTTATAATACCGTCGAATACGTCACTACGGGGCTTCGAAATGTGGGTTTAGTTAAAAACCATTTCCTATAGTTAAAACTAACTATTGTTTCTAATATTCATTCTACCACACCTTGCAAAATATATATAAAAGTCCATTTAGCGTACTATACATATACTATTATTCAATTTAAAATAGGATTCTATTTCAAGTTATAGAGGTAATTTTTCATTTGTAAAACTGTTGTACCCGTTTGTTGTAGGAGGAGATACTCATAAAAATTTAGTGTTCAATGAATATATAATCGTTTTTACACAAAAAGTAGTGTAAATTAATCTCGACTACAAAAAGTATGAGGTTGTATTGTTGCTGTTTATCATAAATAACATATTACTTTTGTTGTTACCTATGTATGTTTATATACCAATTACTCCAGAACGAGAGCCCTGATTTGAATGATTCTTTCATCAATCTACTCGTATTGATAAGGATGTCGCAGTAGTTTCGTGTAAATATAATATAATCAAAGTCTGTCGATGTTGTAAGATACTTTAACACATCACTCTGGAATGGTAGTTTTAATTCGAATTATTGTGATGATAAATTTGTTGTCGGGTTATATATTTTTAAAATAGTTAAATCTCGATTGTAAATGATGCTGTCTGAAAACCATGCTCCCTTAGTAAAAGTATAAACACATATTCTGTGTGCTTAATTGGTTGTTTTTGTCAACCCTAGAAAAAATCTAATGAATGTATGAAAACAACATCGGATCAGTACCTAACTTGTTCTACAACAAGATTATTTAAAAAAAATGATCTTTATGGGCTTCGCTATTTTGTTAAATATAGATTAATTGATCACATTTATTGATTTACTCTTGTAATACTAAAAAGCATACATTTTTTTACGTTGAATATACAGGTAGGCGAAGTTCGTAAACTTTCCCTAAACTCGCCTTTTTCAGTTATTTAAAACAACAAAATTAGTATGGCTCTTGCCTCGATAGATAGTCATAGTTAATAAACTGAACAGTTTAATAACAAGGGAGACCAAAAATTGCCCTTTATCTGAATGTGAAGTTGGTCATTTGATCATAATCCAGGCGAAGATAAGGGACTCGATGGTACATTGGGAGAATAGGATAAAGTTGGAAATGCAGTACATTTCACTAAAACCACAAACATGGCCGCACAACTGATAGCTTATTATGGTTACGCTATGGTACAGTGAGGTATGGAATCATGTTCTGGGGCAACACTGTTGATAATGAAAATGTCTTTAAACCCCAAAAGAGATGCATTGGGGCCATATGCAATTTACGGCGAACTGATATGTGAAAATGCAATTTAAAAACTTAATAATATTAACATTCACGATTAACAGTTTTTTTTTAAAAAACAAATATTCACTTTTACAAGCGTCATGTGAGTGACCATCATATTATTAAACTATGTACTCTTCCATCATCCATGTAAAAGTAAGGTCCTAACTGCAAAGGGTATTTTGTATAGCTCCTAAAATTTATAATAGGATTAAAAAAATGAGGACGTGTTCAAGAGAGAAATAGTCAGTATGTTCAGACTTGGCAACACTGAGAGTCGTTAAGGATTCGACCAATCAGCGGTTTACGTGAAAAAAACTGTCATTGCCAAAAAAAGGTTTTTTCTTACTTAGAATCTGCTCCAACGATCGTTACATATACGCTAATGCAATTTAAATTGTTTAAAAGTTAATATAGTGTTTTAAGCGCAACGTATTTATTATTTAAAAACCCAGTATCTAACATAACTGGTCCTTCGAGCCGGATCAATTCGAAAACGAATAAACCAGCGGCAGCGATCGGAGAAACACGCAGTCTGGGAGCAGGCGTCCAAGTCCATAGCAGCTTATGCAGTAAGAGGAGAAGCCAAGGGGTAGTCGTTGGAATAATCAATCCTGGAGGAAGCTGGTTTGGTATCTGAAAACGCGCAAATAGGTACGGCCAGCCATCCCATCTATTCCCGCCCCACTTCCACTTCAACTGTTTAATGCTATTTAATTCTCTAAGTTTCAGTAATTACTAGTCAAATAATACCGGCCGTGCGTGTCCAAGTACTTCGCATCTCATTTGAAAACGTCAAAACTGTGAGTACCCTCTTTTGTCACTTTCCACTAAAATGATTGAGCCAAGTCATGATACTTTACCACCTAAATCTCGCGATAATTCTCCGTATAAACATAGTGATGCCAGTCTAGTAAAAGAGCTAGTTAAAAAACGCGGTATACTCAAAGGCAGGTTAACTAGATTTGCAAATTATGTGTGTACTTTAAAAAACGAAACGATCTGTAGTAAAAAACAAATAGATTTAAAGTTGCGTATTCAGGGAGCTTCTACTATGTTCAGCGAATTTAGTAATATACAAACCAAGCTAGAAGAATCTGTATCTGATATTGATGATCAATTAACACAGCGAGAGCTGTTTGAGAGCAGCTATTACGATGCAATCTCTGAAGCTGAATATTTGTTAAGTTTATGTAAGGTCACTGACACTTTAAATCCATCCGCACAAAGGCCAACTATTAAATTACCTGTCATATCCTTGCCTATATTTGATGGTTCAATTGGGAATTGGTTACAGTTTAGAGACAGTTTCATAAGTCTTGTACATAACTCCAGTGAAATAAGCGATATTGAAAAATTCCATTACTTAAAATCATCACTAAAGGGTAGTGCAGAATTAGTTATAAACTCAGTGGAATTTTCGGCAAGTAATTACCTAATCGCTTGGGAATTGCTTCAAAATCGTTTCAACAACCAAAGATTACTTGTTCAAAGTCATGTAAAAGCGTTATTTACTATGAACAGTGTTAACAAGGAGTCATATATTCAAATACGCAATTTAATAGACACAGTTTTAAAGAATATACGCGCTTTATCAAACCTTCATGAACCCGTAGAATATTGGGATACCTTACTCATATATTTAATTGTTTCTAAATTAGATCCCACCACAGAACGTCAATGGGAGCAACATAAAGGTACGCTATGCTCAAAAAATGATAACTCAACATCTTTAAAACTTGATAGCTTAATGAAGTTCCTTACTGACCGAGCTGATATGTTGGAAACATTGCAATTATCACACAGCAAACAAAATCATGATTTTAAAAACTCAACACTCAAAATTCAATTAAAGTTCACTGCAATGTTTCCACAAATAAGCCGAAGGAACGTCAATTATACAATAACACTAAAAGGCGCTGTTTGTTGTGTAATGCAACTCATCCACTATACGCTTGTCAAACGTTTCTCGATTATAACTTAGAAACAAAACTTAAATTCATTAATGAGAAAAAGCTATGCATAAATTGTTTACGTTTGGGTCACACAGTAAGCGATTGTCAGTTTGGACCGTGTCGGAGATGTAATCAGAAACACAATTCGTTAGTACATCCCGATAATATTACAATATTAATACGACATTCACAAGTCATGCGGGTAACGCCACTGAGGTGAGTGATGGTCGCGTACTCTCAGTGACGCCTCCTGCGCCCGCGATAGTCAGAGCGACCGCACCCGCGCCCTCGGCCGCCTCCCCGCTCACACCTTCCTTGTCAACACACGCATCTTATATTAATGCAAATAATGCACACCTCGATACTAACTGTATTCATTCTGCCAATTTAAAACCGGTATTATTGTCAACCGCTCTAATACAAATAACGGACAACTTAAATAAGTTACATGTAGTTCGCGCCCTTTTGGACAATGGATCAGAAAGATGTTTTATCACAAAATCATTATGCGATTTATTACACATAAATGTTATACAGTCCACGTTCGAAATACGAGGTGTTGGTAACTCTGTCACAAAATCAACGCAAATATGTGACATTGAAATTGTATCGACGTCCAACACTTATAAAACACATTTACAATGTTTTGTTTTGCCTAACATTACTTCGGCCATACCTGCGATGCCATTACAATACGCGCAATTTAATATACCCGATTACATTCAATTAGCGGATCCGCAATTTTATGAAACAAGTAATATTGATATTTTAATAGGTGCTGATAAGTTTTGGGATTTAATAAAAACAGATAAAATTAAATTACCGAATGGGCCTTTCTTATTAGACACAGAACTAGGTTGGATTATTTCTGGGCCTATTTCTACTATTTCACGCGATAAAGGGTACGGAATTCAATGTAATTTTTCAGATGCGATTGATACCCAGCTACGACAGTTCTGGGAACTCGAAGAAACGTTTGCGCCTCGGGATACGCACAGTGAGGATGAACGTGCTTGCGAACAACATTTCGTTAACAATACTACGCGCACGATTGACGGAAGGTTCGTTGTACGTATTCCTTTCAAAATTTCACCCGATAAATTAGGCGAGACGTATTCGCAAGCGGAAAGAAGGTTCTTAGCTCTCGAAAAACGCTTAGTACGTAATCCGGAGTATAAAAAACTTTACTCCGATTTTATTCACGAGTACATACGCTTGGGTCATATGAAACTAGCTGATAACTATGGAAAGCCTCATTATATAATGCCGCATCACGGTGTACTCCGCGAGCATAGCACGACTACAAAGCTGCGAGTGGTGTTCGACGGCAGTGCAAAGTCCAGCACAGATATTTCATTGAATGACCTCCAAATGGTCGGTCCACCGATACAGGGTGATCTCATTGCTATATTGTTACGATTTAGGCAGCACAAGTATACGGCTTGTGCTGATGTTGAGAAAATGTTTCGCCAGTGCTTAATTCATGAGGATCAACGTGATCTTCAATTGATCTTGTGGCGGGACGACCCGTCGGAACCTATTCGCGTTTATAAACTTTGTACTGTTACGTACGGAACCGCGTCCGCTCCGTTTTTGAGTTGTCGATGTCTCAAGCAATTGGCAGCTGAGAGTACTGATCCTGATGTCACTAGAATTATCAGCAACGACTTTTACGTCGACGACTTATTAACGACGCATGATAACAAAAATCAATTATTAAAGATTTGTCAAAATGTATCTAGTCACTATCACAGTCAGGTGGTTTTCCTCTACGCAAGTGGATGTTTAATTTTAATTTAGATGAAGTCGAAAACGGAGTATCCGAATTATCTAAGGAATTGTCATTAGGTAATAATGTCCACGCTAAAACATTAGGATTAGGTTGGTTTCACATTAGTGACGAATTTCATTTTAACACAAATTATGAGATTGACAATAAAATTATTACAAAACGATACATTTTATCAAAGATTAGTCAGATTTATGACCCTTTAGGATTGTTGAGTTGTACGGTGATTATAATTAAAATTTTATTACAAAAATTACGGCTATTGAAAATAGATTTTGATGATGAGGTTCCCGCTGACGTCTCACAAATTTGGAACCGTTTCGCGACTTCTCTGCTTATGCTTAAATATATTCGCGTGCCGCGTCACGTTGTAGCTACCAACCCCGCGCGCATCCAACTGCACATATTCTGTGAAGCTTCGTCTGTCGCGTACGGGGCTTGTGTATTTGTGCGCACCATAAATCGTGACTCATCGGTAATCGTACGATTGTATTGTTCTAAAGGAAAGGTTGCGCCTCTAAAACCGGTTAGCATCCCGAGATTAGAACTTTGTGGCGCTTTACTGGGTGCTAGGCTTTATAATAAAATCCGCGAATCAATAAACTGTCAGTTCGATAACGTTACTTTCTGGAGTGACTCCACCATAGTATTAGGATGGCTGCGCATGTCTCCTAATCTATTAAAAACCTTTGTTCAAAACCGAGTATCTGAGATTCACGAGCTCACTGATACATTGAGGTGGCGTCATGTTAGCGGCAAGGAAAATCCAGCAGATTTAGTATCCCGCGGTGTCGGACTGGAAGACCTCAAAAATTGTGTTATGTGGTGGGAGGGGCCAACGTTTCTTCATGACCCAGCATTTGATTGCAATCAGTCATATGACGAACAAGTAGATATTTCTTGTTTACCTGAAATCAAATCTAAACCTATTAATTCATTAGTCAGCTCGTCAGAAATTTCATTATTCCCATTTAAAAGATTTTCGCAATTTAATCGTATGAAGCGGACTTGTGCATACGTATTGCGTTTTATACACAATACACGCTATAAAAATAATATTCGTCAGGGCTCTCTTACTGTTGATGAGTTACAAAATGCCAGTGAGACTTTGGTAAAACTGTCACAATTAGAAACATTTGCAGATGAATATAGATTACTTTCTTGTAATAAAAAACTAAAATTTAAACACAAGTTTAACAATTTAAATATATTTATGGGAGATGATAAAGTATTACGAGTAGGGGGGAGAATTAAACAATCTTTATTATTTAACTTTGACAAAAAACATCCGATGTTAATATCTTCTAAGCATTGGTTTGCAGTGTTGTTATTTCGTTACGAGCATAAAAATCTACATCACACCGGACCACAAGCCCTATTTATTATACAATATACGCGAATTTTATTGGCCTATTGGAGGTAGGAATCTTGCAAGGCGCACGGTCCACGACTGCGTCATCTGTACCAGACTGTCAGGTAAATCGTTATCCCCTATAATGGGCAATTTACCACCTGAACGAATTACACCCACCTTTCCGTTTCATCAGTGTGGTGTTGACTACGCTGGACCAATGCTCATATTGAACCGTAAGGGTAGGGGCTCTAAGATAACAAAGAGTTACGTTTGTTTATTCGTTTGTTTCGTAACTCGTGCGGTGCATTTAGAACTAGTCAGTGACCTGTCTTCGGAATCTTATTTGCTTGCTTTGAAGCGTTTTATAGCTAGGCGAGGTAAACCTTATCAGATACTATCCGATAATGGTCGAAACTTTGTCGGAGCTGCTAATGAGTTCAAAAACGTTTTAAAAAATATTTCAAATGATATAATTGAATACGCAACTAGTCAAAATATTAAATTCTCTTTTATCCCAGCTTATGCGGCTCATTTTGGTGGATTGTGGGAAAGTGGCGTAAAATCTTGTAAGCATCATTTGTTGAGAGTGGTTGGGAACGCACGCCTAACTTTTGAAGAGTATACTACGGTACTTTCACAGGTTGAAGCTATACTTAATTCCCGACCTATTAGTCCTTTATCTACTAATCCCACTGACTTTCTACCACTAACTCCTGCTCATTTCCTGGTTGGACGTGCCTTGACAGCACCTGCAGCAGAACCACTGGCTGAAATTCCGGTCCACCAGCTGACACGCTATCAGCACCTGGAGCAAATCAGGCAACATTTCTGGAACCGATGGAGCAAAGAATATATCTCCGAATTGCAAATTAGGACCAAATGGAAGCATCATAAGCCTGATCTTCAACCTAACACTATGGTCGTCATCAAAGACGATAATACTCATCCATTGAAATGGAGCTTAGGACGAATCATATCTACCAAACCAGGAAAGGATGGAATATCCAGAGTCGCAGATATCCAAACCTGTGCAGGAATAATCAGACGCGCATTTCCTCGAATATGTCCTCTGTTCTATGAAGACTCAGAAGAGGGGATGTTGGATGCCAGTGCTTCCAAGGCCGGGGGCATGTTCAGACTTGGCAACACTGAGAGTCGTTAAGGATTCGACCAATCAGCGGTTTACGTGAAAAAAACTGTCATTGCCAAAAAAAGGTTTTTTCTTACTTAGAATCTGCTCCAACGATCGTTACATATACGCTAATGCAATTTAAATTGTTTAAAAGTTAATATAGTGTTTTAAGCGCAACGTATTTATTATTTAAAAACCCAGTATCTAACACAGTATTAAAGCCTATTGCTACTTCAATGAGTTCATGTTTCAATGTATGTATTATAATAATACAGTACATTTATGTGTTTATATCAAACATTTTACCGTACTGTCTCCTTTGAGTCTCTCTCGCACATCCCAAATGAATCTCTCTGATCAGCTCAACGGTTGGCTGGTAGAGGAATGCTTTAAGGTAGGGTTTCTTAACCCGAGGTCCATGGTCCCCAGAGGGGTCCGTGGCAGAAGTGCTGGGGGTCCATGTCAGATATGAAGACAATAAATACTGCGCGTGATCCACCCATCTAAAAATGTAGGTAGGTACCTATCACTCGCTCGCTCGAGCATTAAGCTTTAAGGCATTGGGTTTGTAGGTACGATGATGTGCAATAACGTGTAAAATAAATAGATATAATGATAATAATTTATCGATAAATACAAAGATGGTCGTATAACAATTTTTATTCATTGTTTAATGATTATGCAATACATAGGCAAGGTCAAGGCAAGATCAGCGGCGTACCTCTACCGCATACGCTCTACGCTCTAGCGTACCGCATACCTCTTGCTATTGCAGGTGTCCATGGGCGGCGGTTGCCACTTACCATCACGTGGGCCCGAAGTGTAAAGCCGAAGCCGAATGAAAGAAGTGAGATATGTCGGAGCCCATACCCATCCCTCCCTATTTTCCCAATCCTTTCTCCCAATCTGTTTGTTAATCTGCAAAGGTAGGCAGCGCATCTGGGGGCGTGTCAACGATTGTCATTCTGGACTGTTCCACAACTGGACTGGACTGGCGATAGTATCCACATACCAGCAGGCGGACTGTAGGTATGCCCGTCTGCCGCCTTTTTCAATAAAAAAAATTATTACAGTGCATGTGTCGTCGGTATTGAACCATGTGATCCAAATGAGGGTAGACGAATCGATGGTTCCTGCAATAATATTCAGCACCCAACTAAAGGAGCTGCAAATACACCTTTCGCGAGGCTGTTACCGGCTATTTACGGGAAAGGTAAAAATAATTTAATTAAATTATGATTTAAACTGTGATTTTTTTTATAGACTTATGGGCGCACGAGCAAGCGGTCCCACGTGATGGTAAGTGTTACCGCCGCCCATGGACACCTGCAACACCAGGGGGTATGCGGGCGCGCCGCCGACCTTGCAAAATCCTATTCACAGCTCTCTCGAAGAACCCCATGTCGTAGCTTAATGGAAAGACCTCTTGAAGCAGTTCGTTCCACAGCCTACGGGTTGGCGGTATAAAATAATTTTTGGACCGAACAGTGCGCGACACCTTCGTATCGAGGAAATGCGGATGGACCGCACTATACAGACACTTAATAATTGTTGCACTAACTATGATAAGTATACGGGCAATCTACTAAAACATACTAACCATATAGTGAACAAATATTGCTTTTAAAATATATAGGGTGGCTACCAACCAGGCTGAGAAATATTGTTCATTATTATCAATGCACTTTTGCCATTTTAATGGAAGTGGATTGATGCCTCAGCTATAGTACTCCTGAGAACGGGAATCGATGAATTCTATGAAGGCTGTTGAGGACACTTTTGTCAACTACAATCTCTTAATAGATAGAGGACAGTATTGTCGCTACAACCTTATAGATCGCCGGGGGATGTGGACTGTATGTATAGGATGTTAAACAATAATAACGCCTTATTTTCTTCTCTTCGATAATATCAGCAGAGCCGGGGCAGGGGGCAGAGGTACTTGTTGTTCTACTACTTGTCCTAGTCACTTGGTTGACCGTTTGTAGTGTTCGGAGTGGTGCCGCTGATCGGAATGCCGGGAAGCCCAAAATGGTCCGTCTTTTATTCTATTTTGGCTTCCCCCACTATTTTTCTACACGTGTACCCCTCCCGCTACCCGCGGGGGATCATTTATTCATACAATACACAGTTTATACATTTTACATATTCTTATTGGATTCTTATAAGATACTTATTAGATGTAAACTAGCCTAAGAGGGATCTAATAAGATCATGACGCTATAACGTTCGGTTTCGAGTGGACGGGGTGTGCGGTTTGCGCGACATATTTACGTAACCCCGTCCCCCGCTTCAGGACTATAAATATTATATTCGTCCGCCAGGTGGCGGAGTGCTCAGTTGTTCCCCGAACGCCATAGCGCCCACAACTTATCCCTAGCATGCCCTACTTACCCTATTCACCAACAATTATCCTAATAGGGTAATAAAAGACACACTAGGGATCATTTTAATATCAATTACACAGCAAATAATCACAAAATGGACATATAGGTCATTAAACAGACAGTGTAAACATAACGATATTAAGAGATATTCATACATTCATAAGACACTAAAGAGAAAACAACTATATAAGCGAAACTATTATCTATACATATACGAGTACCCTAGCCTTTTACATTGTCATTTATTTCGTCGTTAACATACTCTAGCTTTTTACATCGTTTATTCATTCCGTCGTTAACAAAGGCGTTATTCACTGCCTCATCGGAGTTGAATTTTTTCCCTGTAAAAAGTTATCCAAATTCCGAAAAAAATGGATTCCGTGACGCAAGATCTGGCGAGTAAGGTGGGCGATGAAGAGTTTCCAGTAGACGCTTCTGTAACGTTGAGACTGTCTGTCGTGCAGTGTGTGAGCGAGCGTTATCATGGAGACGTTTCAGACATTGTTTGGCTGTGTCAACGGCGTTCAACTTAACTTTAACATTAAAAATCCTAACCTTAAACTCTAGATTTTAACCTCAAGGGTTTAAGATTATTAAACGTTAAAAACTTGAACTATAACGCTCACGAACGTTTAACGCTGGACTCTTAAAGATTAATTAGAGCTCACAAAGAGCTCGAGCGTATATATATCACTATTTCAATAATACGAGTAGTTACCTACTTGATTTATTTGCTCATCAAAGATTTCCTCAGCTTTCGAAATTACTTGTGTTTTTAATAAATATACGAGGAGTGTTAAATTATATATTAGGTGCTTGATGCTTACCTATGAAATGACCGATTTTATTTCTGGCCATTTTGAGTTTCTATATCTACTGTTCTAATACGAATTTCAAAATTAAACAAAATGCGTCTATATAGCTACGATGCTTTTTTTCAAAATCAGTATTTCATTTGTTTTCTGTACCTAAATTTTATTCATGTGCTGTTATCACTGCCTTGACTTCATCACTCGCAAAACGCTGCCCTCGGGTAATTTTTTTCAAGCTTCGGATCAGAAAGTAATCAAAGAGAGTCAGGTCAGGGTTGTAGGGTAGATGATTCAGCTGATGAAACCCGAAGACTCCGGTGGCGGTCTGCGCTTCTGCTGACATGTGCGCCGGTGCATTGTCCTGTAGGAGCAGCACGTTTGATTTAAACTTTCCACGTCTTTTCTCCTTGATGGACTGGCGCAAAGCAGTCATGGTGTTAACGTAATTCTCTCCTATTATGGTCGTTTTGACTGGCATGAACTTCAGCGGCAAAAGTCCCTCGTCACCCCAGAAAACTGTAGCCGTCACCTTCTGACTCGGTTTTTCGACTTTGAACTTCTTAGGCTTAGGGGAACTTTTGTGCTTCCACTGCATATACCTACTCCTATTTTAGACTCAGGATCTCTATGAAATACTCACGTCTGATCAACGCTGAAAAAAAGTTACTGTGTCCCCAAAAAACAGCTCGAAGTTCTCTCTCTTGACAACATTGACGCCGAGCGTCTTTTTAAAATGGTGTCAACAAGCGCGGAACGCACCTTGCACTGACTATGGATAGCTCCAAATGGTTATGAATGATAGTGGAGTGTGTAGGCTTTCTCGGCCGGTATCCATATTAATTGAATCTTCCGGGCTACTTGGCCGAGGTCTTCTGGAATCTCTTCTCTTTCTTCCAAACGTTTCGTCAACAACTGCGGTTGACTGGAAGAAAGAGAAGAGATTCCAGAAGACCTCGGCCAAGTAGCCCAGAAGATTCAATTAATAAGTTATGAATGATGTTCCAAACTGTGCCTGCCGAGATGCCCATTTCTTCAGCTATACGTGAGCTCTTCACCCACCTGTCTACCAAAATAAAATCTTCGTCATCCTTGCACATTTGCGGAGGCGTTGTCGTTACGGGTGTAGATAAGTGTGTGAGGGTCATTTTCTATGGCCTTTCTGCCCCACATGAATTGCTTACTCCAAAATTTGACTTTGTATTCTGAAGGCTCAAATTTCCCACCATGGGCTCAAAGATTTCTTTCTGCTTCTTTCCTTCTTTTGTGAGGAATTTTATCACCTTACTTTATATTTTATTAATTTTATTAAAGGTAACTCCGAGTCAAATAATTTCTTGGTAGGTTCAGATACCGACGGACTCATAATGCTTTCACTATCAATGTTATAATCGCACTGAGTTGAAACTGCACACGAGTCACACCAAAACATTGGTATAGCAACATGTATGAATTTATTTTGAATCACTCAGAGTTGAGCTTCACACCGAAGTATATATTATTGACACACCTCTGGTACTAACTACAATAATTAATATATAAGTAAATATACGCTTTATTGGATACACATGAAGCAAAATGACACAATAAGTAACTAAAGTAAGTAATTACCAAGTCAGATAATGTTCCTTGACGATTATTGACTTTTGATTGCTCAACGAAAGTTATTTTTTTTTTAATAATACACTTTTTAAAATAATCAATTATCTCACTTGATGATTTATAGGTACACTTCTTTTTATGTACTTTTAGCGCAATGTTTATTGATTTTTAATGATGAAAAGCAATAAACATCGTCGAAAAAGAATTGAATATTAAAATATGTTGGCATGTTTTTATAGATTTTACACCCAGAAAGGCTAAATCTGGTAACGAGATGCCATTGCCCCGTCGCCTTCGAACTACACTTCTCGCCGAAGGCCGAGTACCAGATCAGAAGTTCACAAGTCTTCTGACAGATTTCTTCTTGTTTACAGTTACAGATATTTTGAGCATTGATGACACACGTACGTTACTTTTATTTACATTCTTTTAATTCAATTTACGTTCTGCTAAACGGACATTCATTTGTAACAGTTCAGTTACAATTTCATTCACATAGTACCTAAATATGTGTGAAAAATGCGAAAGCCTCAAATGTTAAATTTCATTCAAATTTAAATTGGCGAATATTTTTTTAGTTAATTACATATTGACAATCCCTTACTGCTGTGAACCAAAGGGCAAGACGAACTACATGTGCCAACCGAACAAGATACCTGACGATGATCCTGTTCATCGGTTCTCTAATGTACGGTGTTTGAATTTGACTAGACCAATTACGTATCAAAGTTCTCGATGTCTCCGTAACGATACTAGTCCTGAAGGGGTGAGTATTTGTTTCATTTTGTAATTTTAATATTATTGTATTTATTGCATGTTATAATATTATTGTTTATATTTATTGTATTTGTTTATTTATAGTAAAAAAATATTTTAGAACCTGTTCGACGATTTCACTTTCACAAGCGATTTAGAATTGCTCAGTGTCCTTTTTTTATTGGGAATGGCTAAATTCTTGTCACTTCACCTTCACATTTAATTTCTCATGCTTGACAATACTTTTCTTAGTCCATACCTAAATCATTTACCACGCCTAACCTAGGCGCAACGGGCGACTTGTCAACGTACGTCATCATGTGACCGATATTGGCACGAATCGTAGATATCTTTAGCAGCAAGTATCCTTTTAGTACCAGGTGGTCTGTCTGTTCGTCTGGAAGCTCTATGTAAAAAAAAAAGAGTTTTTTTTTATGACACAAAGGTGGCAGACAAGTAATCAGTGCACCTGCTAGTAAATGGATACTGAAAAACATCACTAAATAAAAACTTATTAATAAAATTAATAATGCAGATTACTCCCGTAACACCAATCCTTGACTTATCAACTATTTACGTAAGTAATGAAGAAATATTACTACAAAAAACAAGAAAAAACCACAAGGGATTGCTGAAATATGATGTATTAAATGGTAGAATTTGGCCTCCCAGTTTAAAATCGCCAAACGAAGTGTGCCTGTTCAATGAATTACCTCATGAAACTCGATGCCACGACATTGGTAAGTGATTTAAATGTCAATTATAAAGTGTAATTTGTGCCTTTTACTTATAGTCACTTGTCGCAATGTATGAAAATTGCGATTAAACAGGGCTAAGCTCAATTTTTCCTGTGTAGCCTGACCAAGAAAATAAAAAACCTCGCCATGATGGATAAAACTAATAGAACCAATATCTTCTACTGACAACTCTAACTTTAAAACGGTATAAAATGTCATCTGTTGCTTGCTGTCAGTGTGGTGTTGTTTATGCGTGATCTATTTCATTGTTTTTGTGAGTTTTTTGTACGTTAAAATGCCGAAAACTATTCATAGTCGCGAAATAAAAATGGTTGACAATATATTAAAGTATTTGTCGCCGCAAAAGTCCGAGGGATTAGACTCAACCTCTAAATAACAGCGCCTACTTAGTGGTCAACATGACTGGTAGGTAGTTCGTATACTATAGTATGGCCATTGGAAATTGGTTAATTTGTGGTTGATTATAGTTTTTTAGTGCCTATTTCATGCTTTCTTTTAGGTATATCTCGCTCTTCCGTAATGAAAATATACAGAGAAGGATAGACGTCGACTGTATTTTCATCGCTTAAGAAAAACGAACTAAAGTTAAAAAAGAAAATTAATCTAGATGATTTTGATCTTTGCGCAATTCGATATAAAATACAAGAATTTTGTGCTGTTCGTAAAGAAGTACCGAGTTTGGGGCAGTTACTTGCAGCTCTCAAAGAAGATATAAATTTTATTGGAGGCAGAGAGTCTCTTCGTTTAATTTTACATAAATTAGGTTATAAATATCAAAAATGCTGGAATCAAAGAACAATTCTTATGGAGCGAAACGACATAGTGACATGTAGGGACAGGTTTCTACGTGAAATCAAATCTGTAAAGGAGAATGGTGTGCCTGTTGTATATTATGACGAAAGTTATATTCATACTTCGTTCAACGTTCGTTCGTTCGTTCGAAATGTTGACAAAGTGATAATGAGCCAGGCGTATATAAAGCTGTGCTACAGGCAAGAAATATATAATTGTTCATTGTGGTGGCAAGACTGGGTTCGTCCCAAATGCATTATTAATTTATAACGATAAAGAAAAGAAAGCAGATTTCCATGACGTTATGAACAATGTGATTCAAGAAATGGGTATTGGAAAAATTTTTTTTTTTTTTTATAGAGAAGAGGGCGGACGAGCAAGCGGTCTCACGTGATGGTAAGTGTTACCGTCGCCCATGGACACCTGCAACACCAGGGGGTATGCGGGCGTGCCGCCGACCTTGCAAAATCCTATTCACAGCTTTCTTGAAGAACCCCATGTCGTAGTTTAATGGGAAGACCCCTTGAGGCAGTACGTTCCACAGCCTACGGGTTCGCGATATAAAATAATTTTTGGACCGAACAGTACGCGACACCTCCGTATCTAGGAAATGCGGATGGATCGCACTTCTGTGACGGGAGGTGCGGTTGTAGAAACCCGAGGTGGGAATTATATTGAACAATTCTTCAGAGCATCCCCCATTGTACAGGCGGTAGAACACACAGAGAGATGCAACGTCTCTTCGAACGCTGAGGGGTTCTAAACTGCCCGTGAGAGTGGGATCGTTGACAATACGAACAGCACGTCGTTGGATGGAGTCAAATGGGTCCAATTGGTATTTCGGTGCGCCGGCCCAGAGATGTGAGCAATACTTCATATGGGGCCTCACCTGAGCTTTGTAAAGCATTAGGAGTTGCCCAGGGGTGAAGTACCGCTTCGCTCTGTTCAGCACACCGAGCTTTTTGGAGGCCATTTTGGCCTTACTTTCCAGATGACCCCTAAATTCGACTTTGCTGGAAATGTCGACACCAAGGATCCCAATACTCTCCGAGATCTTAAGAGGTATGCTCTGCAAGCGAGGTGCTACGACAAAAGGGTTTTTTTAGCGGTAAATGCACAGACTTGCGTCTTACTAGGGTTGAAATCCACTAGGTTCAGGGAACCCCAAATCGAGACTAGATTTAGAGAGTCTTCGATTTCAGACACAAGCCTGGCGCGACTCTCTTCAACTCCGACTCGAGGGATGTTGGCGCGGCACCTGTACAAGGCGTCTCCAGTGCTGTCATCCGCATAGTAACGTATGTCACCAATTTGTAACAGGTCGTTGATATGTGGAAGGAACAGAGTTGGAGACAGCACGGAGCCTTGCGGGACGCCAGCGTTAATAGACATGGTGTCGGAGCAGCTACCATCGATAACGACTCTGATGCTCCGTCCAGTCAAGAAACTGGCAACCCATTCGCATAGTCCCTCGGGTATCCCGAAAGATGGTAACTTGGAAAGCAGCGATTTGTGCCATACTCGGTCAAAAGCTTTCGCAATGTCTAGGCTTACAGCCAGAGCCTCGCCTCTACTCTCAATGGCGTCAGCCCAGCGATGTGTCAAATACGCTAAAAGATCACCAGCCGAGCGATTATGGCGAAATCCATATTGACGGTCGCTAATCAGCTGGTGATCCTCTAGGTACCCAAGGAGCTGTGTGTTTATAACACGCTCCATCACTTTGGAGAGGAGGGAGGTGATCGCTATTGGCCTGTAGTTGGCCGGGTCGGTGCAGTCACCCTTTTTAGGCAAAGGGTGAACATGAGCTACCTTCTATGCTGACGGGAAGCTTTTTGTGGAATATGAGACCCTAAAGAGTCGCGTAAGCACCGGAGACAACTCGGGAGCGCAAAATTTGAGCACCACCGCAGGAATACCATCTGGCCCACTCGACTTTTGGATATCAAGAGATGCTAGAGCTGGCCGGACTTCACGCTGGGTGAAGCAGATTTCTGGCATGGAGCTTGTGCACCTCGAGGTGGACGGTGGTGAGGCACCTCTATCGTCCAGCGTCGAGTTTGAGGCGAAGAGACTGCCCAGGAGATCGGCTTTCTCCTTCGCCTCATGGGCCAGTGAGCCATCGAGTTTCCGCAGTGGTGGGAGTGACGACTGACAGAAGTTACCCTGGGCAGCCTTAGCGAGCGACCAGAAAGCCCGACTTCCAGAAAGATAGCTTGCTAGTCGATTGCCAATTCTGCGGATGTGCTCATTCCTTGCTCTGACAGTGATCCTCTTACTGCACCTCGAGGCAGCGTTAAACTTCTTCCTCAAGTCGGTGGTATTCGGATCTTCAGACACCTGCGCTTTGGCCCAGCCCCTGTATGCAGCCCGTTTATTACGGCGGGCCTTTCTACAGGACTGATTAAACCAAGGTTGGCTCCGTTCGCCTACGGGTATCACGGCACAAGGAATATAACATTCCATGCCCTGCAACACAACGTCGGCAACGGAGTCAGCACAGGTATTCGGATCTCCCGACGAGAAACAGAGCTGCCCCCAGGGATAAGAAGCGTAAAATTCGCACAACCCATCCCAATCTGCAGACTTGTAGTGCCAGACGTTGCGCGTTCCCTGAGAATAGGTCGGCACGGATTGTTTAGCTGGCACGGCAGTTCGAACGATACAATGGTCTGATGATCCTAACGGAGCATCAACAACAACATTGTAGTCATTCGGCCGCGTAGTCAGCAGGAGGTCCAATAAGGAGGGAGTATGGCTCTCGATATCAGGTATCCTCGTGGGTGAGGACACCAACTGCGAGAAACCATAGGCCAGGGCAAAGTTGTAGGCTGCTCTCCCTGCGCGGTCGGTAGTTCGGGATCCCAACCACTCTTCGTGGTGAGCGTTGAAATCACCGAGGACCACCACTTCCGCGCAAGGGAACTGCTCGAGCACGCTGTCAGTCGTCTCTTGTAGACGCTCAAAAAACCGAGTCGTCTCCGTATCACCGCTGTGGGACCTGTAAAGGCAAGCGTAGACTTTAGTGGAACATCCGTAGTCAATCAAAATCTTCAAAATGGCTGAGGCGGCGGCAACAAATATCCTCCCGGACTTACATGCATACCCCAGCACGTCGCACAAAACAGTGCTCCAGTTTGTAACCGGGGTAATGAAGATATGATGTATCGGCCGGGCAGGATATCTGTGTCTCCGTCAAGAAAAGCAAGGCCGGCTTTGCCGTCTCAAGGTGGTAGTGGACGGCGTCGATGTTACTATGTATCCCTCTGATGTTGCAAAAGTCCACTTGTAGTGTGGAACTTATGGGATGGAACTGAGTGAACCTTGTACATTTTCTTTTTCTTGGCCATTGTAAAGTGTGAATAGGGAAAATAAGAAAAGGGGGGACGGAGAGAGAGATGGTTGCATGTGGATCAAAGGACAAAGCGAGGAGCAGAGAAAAAACCAGGTCACAAAGGTTGTGTGACTTGCTGGCACGGGATACGGAAGGGCCCCCGGTTCCCCCCCGGGGGCAGCAGTCGGGTTCCACTCTGGTCTCCTCCGGCACAACTGCTACCCCAAGGGATTTTTCGTGTGCGGCGGGGCAGCCTCCTGGGGTGGAGATTAAAGTAAGATCCCCGGGCTCAGGCCCCCAACAACCCGCGGGCGGTCAGCGGACAACCGTTTCACCGGGTCTCCCTGATCCCCGCGCCACCATGCCACACCCATGCGCGTCTGTAATTCCCCGCAACCGCTGGTCCTCCTTTTCACACGCAACAATCACTCTCTCGGGACGGCTTCTACCGCTCACCGCCGGAACACGATGCGGGCCTCGCGGCTAATAGGGCACCATTATGGCGGCGGACTCAGACGGAAGGGTGGTAGCTATGCCGACGGAGTAACCCTCCCACCGCAAAAGGGAACGTCATTGCCTCGTTAGTTAACAGCAGGGTGCACCACTAGCAGGTGAGGTTGGCTTAGGCTGCAAAGATGGTAGGTGAGCCTCTTACACCCCTAATACCAATGAACCCTAATACCAATTAATACCAAACTTAAATGAACCCACCTGTATTGTCATGGATAACGCTAGATAATAATTATCAAACGTGATGCGCTGCCTACCTTTGGAGATATAGGAATGGATTTGGAGAAAGGGTTAGGACAATGGGTAAGTATAGGATAGGAATGGGCTTCCACACATCTCACTCACTACCGCAACACGTACGTACATTAGGGAATTAATATAAATTGGGAAATGCAGGGAAATGCAAGGTAGTCTTCTGTGAGAGAGTTGTAACGTGGCCAGTCTAGCTCATCCAGCGGCTGTTGGATTGCAGCGTGAACCCCCCCCCCCCCCACCCCTCCCAATCGTAATGTGTAGAACAAATAAATCCTTATTTTAATTTTTGTTTTTTCAGGAATTGATACTTCGAATTCATTATTTGGAATAAACATACACACCATTTGGTTTTGGAGGCTACATAATAAAATTGCCGAACGCTTAGCGGAGATCAATCCCTGTTGGGATGACGACAAAATTTTCAATACCGTTAGAGATATTAACATTGCTATTTTCACCCAGATCCTTTATTATGAATTGCTGGCCGAATTAATGGGTAAGAAAACAAAATAATTCTTTTGACACATAATTAGGCATAATTATGTCTAAAGCTGCTGTTTCAAAGTATGACTTCACGGAAATTCATCCACCTTATAGTCCTGACTTGGCTCGGAGTGATTACTATTTGTTCTCAAAACTCGAGGCGGATTTAAGTGGTAGAAAATTTTCCACTGAAAACTCACCCATTTTGAAGACAAAACTTCTGATTATTTTTATACTTGGATAGAAATGCTAATTAAACGATCCGAAAAGTGTGTTCAAATAAACGGACACTATATTGAATAACAAAAATAGTTTCATGAACTCGAGTGACCTTTTTCTTTGTCAGGCCGGAAACTTTTGGACCTCTACTTAGGGATTTCGTAAAATCCCTGATTTAATCATTTCCCTTCGATACAAACACTAATCAATCAATATCCCACTATGGGCAAAATTGACGTGGACCACTGTTTACTTGAGCCAGGAGCCTTAACCTGTAAGATTTATACGATAATTGGACGTATAACTAATTGTTTTAAAAAGCAATATTGAACTTTATTAATATTTGCCGTTGACAATATTAATGAGTGTAATTTTAATCAAGTTTATTTTTCAATTAACTAAAAAGCGTAGAAGAATGTTAGATTTTATTTAATAGCGTTACGATTAGTCTAAATTTAATTGTATTTTTTAAATCCGACCTTACTTAGGGTAGTTTGAAACAACTACAGGGGAGCAATGGAATTTTGAACACTAAACTAAAGTTGTCTGCACTGATGTCAATGGGGACAGCGATTATGATTTTGTACTAATATCACGGTTAACAGTACTGATGTCAGTGATGACAACCTTAATAATTTTGTCTACAATTTCGGTTGTGGGAACAACGGTTGTTACCAGAGGGAACAACGGTACCAAACCTGATTTTTGTAATTAAACATGATTTCTATATATAAGAAATAAATATAAACTGTCATTAATTTAAGGTCGTGACAACCTGATAAGGGATGGAGTTCTATCCGCCTCTACCGGATTCAGAGATGTTTACAATGCGAATACAACACCACAGCTTTTTTTGGAATATGGATTGGTATTACGATATATGCATTTATTGCAGGAAGGTACTATTAGGTCAGTTATTATAATAATTATTATACACTAATCGTCTTTGATAGAAATGCGCTGAAATTTTATTAAAGTACTAAAGATGAAATTAGAAAACAGAGCATTATAAATATACCAAAATTAAAACCTTAATACGAGACAAGTAGTGATAACTGCTGGTAATGCAAGTAGTGATAACTGCTGGTAATGCAAGTAGTGATAACTGCTGGTAATGCGTAAGTAGCACGAGTTGGCAAGTCTCCGGCGCAAGCGCTCATATTTATTTATTTATTTAAACATAAGAGAATGCACGAGTACATTATGATATAATATATTATGAGTCAACTCGCTATACTCACTCGTATAACTCGTGTCGAGTAACTTCCAGTACAAGTGAAAGGTAAACAAAAACTTTTAATTTTACTCGTTCAGACCTCATATATAATATAAAATGTACATTACAGTTATAAAAATCATTTTTTATAACGACTCCTCTGAGAATTCCACAGCATACTTGCTCAGAACCGACTCATTTGAGATGCGGCGGGGGTGTAACTTCCCCCACAACCCGCGCGGTACCGATCGGGCGCTCGGTACCGCGCGCACTCAATGATTATTCCTAAATCGCTCTTGACCTTAGGTATTGATAGTACTTCCTTAAAATTGCGTCCTTACTTCCTTAAGCTTCCTTTACTTCCTTCCTTAAAATTACTTCCTTAAGCGTGTATATTACCTTAATAGATTTATGCGACATGATACCCTATAAGGATACAACAACCTAATAGAATTCAAATATGTACTTATATATACTATGTTGTCACAAAGTAATACAAATAAATTAGATTTATCTAATATTTGTATGCATATCCTCAAAAAAAAAACGCGCCTCTGAGCGTTTAACGCTGGTGTCTCAAAGGTTTATTAAATTAGCATTGACTCAGAGCTCGAGCGTTTAATTCATCTTTACAATACTACGTGCGATCCAAGAACTATACTTTTAGTATAGTATCTAGCATCTAAGTATCTAGCATATCTAAGTATATATCATTTTAATTTTCTAATGCGAGGTGTTTAGATACCTACTACATGTTCTTGTAAAGGACATGATAATATCATTATATTATATGATATTATATCATAATAGAGGTGGGGGTGGGTAGTCCACGTCGAGAATTGCGAGCAGTTTCATCAACTACCCGCATTTGGTCTTCACAATCCGGAAAGTTGCGGCACACAACACTCACAATATCTGGAGTAGCGTCAGATGAAAAATCGCAAAATTTAATTTTATTAATATTTTCTTAGGTTATCGCGATTACTATACATAGCAATTAAACAACTGCAGACCGAATACCGATGCTCCTCGGTATCCGAATCGGTATCCGGTAGAGGAGCATCGGTATCCGGATAAAAGAACACATAGCTGACATGAAGAACAGACGCTCTACCAAGTCTGCAGTTTGTGAACATGCTCTGGACAAACCCAACCATTACATTCGATTTGATAATCCACAAATCCTCGCTAGAAAGACCCAGTTCATGCCAAGAATGTTACGCGAGGCTATTGAAATCAAGAAACACCCAAATTTCAATAGAGAAGATGGTTGGCAAGTACCACCGGCTTGGGATCCAGTCATTAACTTAATTAAATCCCAAGGCCAACGCAATACTGCAAGACCTCTGGACACCGTGAGCGAATACTGCGTGCATAGGGAATGTTATGATTAAAAAAAAAAATTCAGACGGTAGTTCAAATAAGGTAGTTCAAATAATTTCTTAATAACTCAAGTGACAAATAAAATCAATTAGTCACCCCGTGACCACGTCCACTGCAAAGTGTTCGAAACGTCGGGATAAAAATAATCTTAAATATACGCGATTTAAACCGTTTAAAGTTGTTTAATTTTTTTAAATTTATGAATCACTTTAATTAAATAGGTAAATCCGTTTGAATAGATAAATAAGTGTGAAAAAGGCGAAGATCTCAAATGTAATATGTATATGTGTGTACAATTAATGTAATAAATAAATATGAAATATTAATAGTCTTAGAAAGTACAAAATATGAAATCCACTTTATCCACAATAGCGACGGTTTAAATTTTTTAAAGATTTTTAAAACTGATGCTCCATTCTTTGGGGCGTTTTTTTCTGCCTGTGCCATCTATCCCTACCGGCCAATCCCAACAGGTAGGAAAGAATGGAATTTTTTTCCACTCTTCGAAATCAGTAGGGATGGATACTTTTCCACCTGTGTTGTCAAATATAAAAATACGTATGATCACGTTGAAAATGTTTAGTGCTTCCTTGAGTGTCCTGATTATTATGATAAGAAAACTATAAAGGGGAAATGATAAGGCAATTTATTAACATGTCTAAAATTTCAACTGAGATTACTATTGTAACTAATAGATAAAAAGTGAAAAATAAACCGTATTTTAAAAGTCCCGAAACAACAGTAAACCTATATTTTTAAAATCGGTTATAAAGGTATGTTTTTTTTTTTCATAATTAGCAAATCATTGGTGTCATACTGTGCCCAACATCAAGTAATAAATAACTTGCGGAACTGAATTTTGTTTCTTCGTTTTTTTTTATTTTTTGCCATAAAACATTTTTAAACAACTCTTTCCTTCTCACTAGTACATTTACATAGTAGGGATAAGTGGAAATAGAGTTTCCATATACCCCTACTGGTATGGAAGCGTGGAAAAAAGTTCCATTCTGCCCTACCAGTGGGGATTACCCGGTAGGAATAAATGGAACGGGCGGTTTTTCTGGACAGATTCTCTATAAGACTAACTCAAAAAATTCAATAAGATTGTTATTTTACAGATTCTACGATCAACAGGGATATTATCTTAAGAAAATGCCAATAAACAACCTTACTATGCGGACCGGCTTTTTAGCTCTAGACGACAACTTAGACCAGTTGACTCAAGGCACCTTTAGGCAACCGGGCGCTAAAGCAGACTATATTGTTGATCCATTTGTGAGTATCAAGAATTAGACAGAAGGTTGCAGGACTCATTAGATGATATGAATACATCTGTAACTGGACCTTTTTTCGTCCACTGGTGTAAGTGAACTTCATCATGTACATTGTCCTGTGCATGAGGGACGTATAGCCTTACACTGACGCTGACCAAGCGGTATGGTAGGTACCTACACTCTTTTAGAAGAGGTGTAGTTTCTCAGGGCTTGTGTTGTCTGCTGTTATCCCTTAGGTCGCCTTTTACAAAACCAACGCGAAGAGATGGAGTGGTGTGAATCTAACATCGGCGCACACCACACAGCCATATTTATCTATGAAAATAAAACTTCTTCACGACTTCTTCAGCCTGTCCCACATTTATATTAATATATTTTTCCTCGCAATCATTGTTAGGTATTAACATTTATATTTATTTCCCGCAAATCAATGTTTTAAAGTAATCAAACTATATCTATGGTATACGCTATGTCTATGAAAATAAGAAGCTAACATGAGCGCATAAAGTGACGGCTAATCGGAATATTAAAATGAATTTGGTACATTTGAAAAGCAAACATTTGTTTTAGCCGACTGTGAAACACGTTCTGTTAGGCATTGAGGAAACGTCATACATGTGTTTCTTTACTCAAAGAACATGCTGCATATGGTCTCCGAATTTGGTACCGATGAAATCGCAGGCGATTACAAGACAACTGGTTGTGCATTGCAATTGGTCCATGGGTGCGGCGGGAAGAAAACAGCCCTTTCATCCACTGTTGGACAGTAACTGTATCGAGCCCTCTTTTCGTCTATTCGTTGACAGATTACTAGTAGTAATAAAATTGTTTGCTTCCTCGGTAAATACCTATTGCGGAGGTCACAACTGTCAAATTTCGAATAAAATGACACTACATCTCGACAAAGGTCGATATGTAACGACTGGTTGAATGCAGAATTCCAATCCGTTTCGAGAGAATATAATAAAATTTGTGGATAAACTGCTGGGAGTATTTCAACAAAATTTGGTAGACAAATAGCATATAATATTTCAGTACAGTAAAGTTCAATGATGAACTAAATCCGTTTATTAGTTCCAACATTATAATGGTGTGAACTTTTCAATAAATTACAATTTTAGTATACGACGTTTTTTTCTAAAACGTACGGGAAATAGAGAAATTTGTCTTCGACCGGTGCTCCCAATGGCCATAGGTCTTTTTACTTAACATTCATTTACATATATTGTTAACAGATGGCTGAAATGGGAATGGGACCTCTTCAACATGTGTTAGATGTACCAACCAACGACCTGACTAAAAACGGATGGTTCGGATTACAGCCATACACAAAGTTTCTTGAGTATTGTAATGGAAGATCGTTTAAAAAGTATGAAGATTTAGCTCAGCTCATAGACCCTGAGGTAGGTATTGATTGTTTAAATGTACTGGTAACTCGATAACAACTCCCTGCCATCCCGCTCCTCTCTCTCCCACACACACACACACACCCACACATACCCGCACATAGAGGTGTACACATATTTAATTTAATTAAGTTGATATATACCTTCTAATTTTTTAGATTTTTATTATTGTAATATATTAATATGGTAGTTGTATTAAATAATTATCAGTATAATCCACATGGGTGTATAGTTTGTAAATGGAACTTAAATCTTATGTTCCTTTTGTCATATTTTAATAGTGAATTTGTTTGTTCAAGTTTAACGATTTGAATGAATCACAACTTCATATCTGAAGATTTCTGAAAACATAAATTATATATGTGAAATGATAAATTATATAAGCTACGGGCTGGTAAATAGATACTGTCGCAAAATACTGTTGGTAAAGAGATCCGTGATAGATATCAACATTAATCCAGAATGACAAAAGTTAACACGTCTGCAGATTCGCCGCATACTTTGGAGAGTTAGGAATGGATTTGGAAAAGGGTCGGGAAGGATGGGGAATAGAGTGTGTAACGGGACGAGGAGTTTTTCACATGGCGGTGGATTGGGAAAGGTATAGGAAATATAATAAGATGAGAGACTTGGCACATCCTGTTATACTCCCCATTTGGAGGAATGAGACGGAATGGGAAGCTCTGGCTTCATTCACTTGAACTTATTATGTTAGTAATTTTACGGTAGACTTCTGTGAGAGAGAGGCCCTCTAGGCTTATCTAACTAGCCAAGACAGATTACTGTGTGTACCTTGCGTCTCCACTGAATATAAAAAATAAAAATACTCAATACTCCATAATAATACTAATACTCAATAATAATAATAATAATAGTATTAGAAACAGACATAGCGAGTGTTGAGCTAACAGTAATTTAATATTTTATTAATTTCTTACTTTTTTGCGTTTTGTACTTATTTTACACTATAGCGTTTGTCCGCGTGCTTACTATCCCACGAGAACAAGGTCAATGCAAAATTGCATCGCCGTTGATGCATCGAAGCATTCCAAATGGGTAAACAAACGAAAAGGCACGATTTCATTTTTAGACAGAGTTATATAGAAAATACCTGCACCTTCTCAACTCGTAATTGTTCTGTGACTTTTTAAAATTCAACACTTTCAGTTCTGTGAGCTCATGTAATGTAACATGTCGGAATTCGATTTGGAGCATTGCATTACAATGGTGCTCTAGCTCAAGGTACCTACTAACCAGAGGAACATTAGCTTTTGTAACAGATCGACTTCGAGCATTACATGCGCTTTATTCATGCCGAAGTACATTCATGTGCGTACTCAATAATTGTCGTCACTGCGGTTTAGACGTCTGATGTTCGTTATCGAGCAAATGTGTTACAACTGTAATACTCGGCTTGATATAATCATTGATGTAATACTCGAATCTGAACTGTCACATTACATGCAAATGTTCCAGGTCAGTACCCACCTTTATAGTTCGATCGAAACCTGATGATGAATCTAGTGTGCGGCGATGCCGTTCGTTGCAGCGTACAGTGAGTTAGTACACAGTAACAAAGTCAAAGACCGCAAAAAGTAACTGTTTTTGGGGAAAATATCAAGTTTAGAAAAAGTCTGTACAACAAAAGTTGTTAATTTTAATGATAGAATGTCACTGTTAAGAGGAGGGTGAGGTTTTTTTATGTAATCTTGTATATTAGAATTCCAAACTCTCTAGTTGACAATTCTATTTCTCGCTCTGGCTTCACTCAGATAGCATAACGGATCCAAATCTTGGGAGAAAGGAGAAGGAAAGGGAGAAAAAATAATTTTGATAATTGACATTCTGACGATTTTACACTATCGTAATTTATGGGTTGATTTCTTAATCATATAAATTCGCCTAATTATCGTGTTTACGCGATTCTTATAGTTTTGGTAAGCTCGTTCTGCCCTCTAAGTGATGACAAAGACCGTTATTCTAAATTTGTTATTTTCGGAGTTAGTGTCGCTTAGTATTTTCTTTAAATCTAAAACTGAATCAGGAAAAACTAACTAACATAGGTACATCTTTGACCTATAAATGTATAGGCAAAATGCCTTCATAGTAAATTACAACAAATTCTAATTAAGGTAAAAAAAATCTAAGTTTAATTTTTTGCGTTTCAGAGAATTGAACTGCTCAAAGAAATGCACGAAGATATGGAAGACATTCAGTTACTGGCTGGTGTATGGGTTGAGAAACTAATGAATAATACCTCAGTTCCACCAACTTTCTACTGCATTGTGACCAAGCAACTTATTCGCAACGTGGTCTCTGACAGACACTGGTTCGAGAGACCTAACAGACCAAACGCATTCACTGCTGGTGAGTATTCTTTATAATTACTCGGTAACTGAATTTAGGTTAGGCTCGGTGCACTTTTGTGAAAAGTTCATTAAACAAATGATGGTGTCTCAAAAATAAAATAGTTTACTTTCCTACCAATATTTTAAGTAATTTACAAAAGAAATACATACAAAAATAATTTATACTAAAAAAATCCGCCGACTTTACGCCCTGTGATTTTTATTTATTCCCTAAAATGAAGGATAAACTCGGAGGGATACGTTTCATGAATGCAGAAGAAGCAGTAACAGCCTTCCAAATAGCTGTTAAAGAGGTGCCTAAGAAGGGTGGACTGAATGTGAAGCATTCAGCCCATCCTTCTTTCATTGCATGGTTTCCTCGCATGAGACAATGGTTTCATCGCATAAAAAAGTGTATCGATTGTCGCGGAGAATACTTCGAAAAATAATAAAACAGCTTCCATCTTTAATATCTGTTTTTGAGATTCCAAAATCTTTCAGTATGTATAACGGATCGGGATAAAAGACGTTCTCTAAGTGTAAGGAATAAAATCCCTGACATAAACTATCATCACCGGCTCATTACCCTGACCGAGTAATGAGCGCTACGAACGTTTTAGATAGAACGAAAAAACTCTGCTTGTTTGTAACTTTTGATTTATTACCAAAAATAAGTTTATTTTTCTCTACAACGGGTTTCCATTGCATTTCAAATTAATTGATGTGTTGCAGGTTTTGCGTATTTCAGTGACATATTGCATAGATAGAGAGAGGTCCCAAAGTATATACTCAATTAATTAACAGCTGTCAATGTTTGAGGTAGGGATGTGATAGGTAGTTATGCTTATCTCTGTCACTCACACCATACACTGTCATACAACCATTAGGCTGTGACTCTATACTGCTGTAAAACTACTTCATATTTACAGGACAACTGAAGGAGATTAGAAAAATGTCCATAGCGAGATTGTTGTGCGATGTTGGCAATATTACACACATTCAACCGCGGGCTTTCCTAAGAATTGGACCCAAGTAAGACGCAAATACCTAATCAATCAATCATGAAAGCTTTACCATATCAATCCGTCAGCCTAAGTCTCTCCATTGCTGTATATAAAGCTCTACCAAGGCACGCTACCACACGTGGTCTTCCCGCTATTCTCATCTAGCCACTACGGGCAAACTTCAGTTTGCCCGTATTGGCTAGATTTATTTAGTGGCTAGATTTATTTTAGATTTATTTAGTGGCTAGATTTATGTTGTCGGTCCATCTAGCCGAAGGCCGTCCCACGCTGCGCTCACCAGTACGTGGGCTCCATTCAAGGACTCATCTACCCCATCGCTTCTCGATCCTACAGCAAATATGACCTGCCCATTGCAGCTTCAATATGCTGAGATGAAATATCTTCGTCTCAGATCATATCCTCTAAATAAAGCATAGCTCTCTCCATAGCTCAGCGACTTCAAAAGAAACAACCAACGTACCGCGGCTTCGTCCTCCGTAGCTGTTTACAGATTCTTAAATTATAAGCTCTGCTGAAAAAACATAATCATAATCTGTTTCATATTTAAAATATATCAACGTGTACCTGCGGTGTGTGAATGCTTTAAAAAAAATACTTCTGAAAAATTAAAATATGCAGTGTTATTTTCCAATATAATAATATTTATTTATTATTTTCAGGAACAAAATTCGCAGTTGCAATCAAATAGACCGAATTGATTTCGAGGCGTGGAGGGATGACAAATGTCGAAAGAGATTGAAAAAGAAATGCATCCATTGAATGGATGTGTCCGATTGCCGGCGCTAAAATGACAGGAGATCACCTATTTTCTATATCAAGAAGCATACAAATTATTTATGTTGCCATGTAATTGTTTTTAAATCCGTCACTTTCTTCGTTCAGCAATAGAACTGCCGATTAATCGCAAACACCCACTCTTTTCTAACTCTTCACTTCACTGAATGACAGAAAAATCCTCGTACTAGTTGATGGCCCAATGGCTTTAATCCTCGATCCTCGATTAATCCTTAAGAATTTCAAACTAGATTATAACATATTCAATTTTATATATATCTATCTATATATATAAAAGAGGATGTTGGTATATCTGATGTTAATAAACTTCGACACCATTTGACCGATTACCATGAAAGTTGACACATATATGTATTTTTTCATGGGGAAGGTTTTTATGCTATCGACTTTGTCGTAACTCGCCACTAGATAGCGCTGCAGCACATCAACTTCTAAACCGTTCAACGGTTCGCCGTGTAAATTGGTATAAATAGGTATTTGAGCACGGAGAATATTTTTGAGCTATCGACTTTGTTGTAACTCGCCACTAGATGGCGCTGCAGCACATCAACTTCTATGGCACAACAACGTCTGCGGGGTTTTGCTAGTAGTAATTTATTTTTGTGACATTACTGAAGAGTTATTATATATTTTTGTTATATCAAAGTTAATAAAGTTTAGTCAAAACTTAGTTTTTACTTATTTCTCTACCCGTTTGTATTTAAACGTTCAATTTTTTTTTCGTTTTGCTTTTTCCATATAAAACGCCAATTTCATATGTGAGGACCTAATATGTAATAGAAACTCTCTTCCCGTGGGTGTAGCATAGAAGACGAGTCAGCCACTACCACAATCTATAAGAAACTACAGCTATATAGTAAAGGAGTGGACTCGCCAACTCGCAGCTTGGTCAGAGTGGCGTTTTGAGGCCATATATCCCTCATTCACAAGACAACGTCCACGAGGAAGCCCATATCCAGCAGTAGATGAAAAAGAGCCGGTTACGATACGGCAACTAAAATATTGTGAAAAATGGTTGCGTTTCAGCCGTCCGTTTGTTCAGATTTAAAAACTCTTTGACACTGTGCCGCGCTTTATCTGATTCACACTATATCTGTGCATTCCAATTGTCTGGCGTATATCCTATCGGATGCATTCGCATGCATTGTCGCTCAAAATGGATGCATGAGCTATAAATAACGTGTTCATCCGGTATGCTCTTGTATACTACTATCAGTCGCCCGCGGCTTCGTCTGCGTAGAATTGAGATTGAAAAGTGTACTGTGTGTCTGTACTGTGTTGACTCCTCAGAGATTACTCTCCCATAAATTCGCGTGTGTGTGTGTGTTATAAATTGAAATAAAAGAACAGAGAAAATAAAGAGATTTCATACTAGACAATCTTAAAAGATAAATAAATATAAAGAAATATAAATACCCATATAATTAATTAACTCCACACCCAGTGGCCCACACTAGGATTCCCTGTGTCGTGGGTCCAGAGACACATACAAAGACAAACACAAGCACACAAACAAACACACAGATATTTTCTACATTCAAATAGTAACAATAAATATACAAGTAATAACTGATATAATAATAAAGCGGTTGTAGCCTTTTTTTTTTTTTAACGTGGGGAAATCCATCATGAGATACGCCCCCGCCTACACCTTGGCGGGAAAGTATGCCGGACTCTTACCGACTAAAACCCCACGAGTACCATCTCTCCACCTAGTGCCGAGGTTACGGGAACGCTTCAGCACTCGTCCGCAACCTCGGCGGTGGCGGCCCGCCAGTGCAGGCGCCGGACTGATGTTCGCCGGCCCATGGGGAAAGAAACGCCGTCCACCCAGGCAGTGCCCTTGTACCTGGGTAACCCTATTTTCACTGGGATGTCTGTGACATCTCAGGACCATCCACCCACTTTTTCTCCACCGTGCCCTCTGCTCATACAGAGGGACACGCACAGACGATCCCTGATTCTCCGCAGTGCCCTCCGTCTCGATAGAGGGACACGCGGAGACCGTCCATGTTTCTCCGAATGTCCCCAGCTTCAAAGGGATACGCAGAGAAACCTAAGGGGTAACACCGTCCACCCAGGTAGAGCCCCTGTACCCGGGTAATATCATCTCCTTGTTCTCCGCTGTGCCCTCAGAACATGAGCCCGAGGAACACGCGGAGACCGTCCCTTTCTCTCCATGCGCCCCCCAAACAGGAGCACATAGAGAAAAGCTACTTTCCTGGAGGCGTGAGAACAAATGTATCATCAATTTGGTCTCCGCCTCCCCACCCTCCACCGCTGGAATGCCGAGAGGCATCCCAGGGTTCACCACACTGTCCTCCGCTGTGCCCTCCGTACAGAGGGACACGCGGAGAGCGTCACTGCCTCTCCATGCACCCTACAACACCCGGGGCACACAGAGAAACGCCACCTTCTTCTTGGAGGCGAGAGACCAATCAATTGGACTCCGCCTCCCCACCTCTCGCCAGGATATTAGCCAACAGCCACCAAGATCTCCGAAGCAAAGAAAAGTTGCTGACTGTTGCCCAGGGTGCACCGTCCCTGATCTGTCGTTGAGCCATCGTTCCCCACAGACGCATCCAGAGGGACAAATGGACCAGCGACAGACCGGGCACACGAGCAGGTTTCCCGGCCACGCCACCCCAAAGCGGTTGTAGCCTAGGGGTACCTATTCTCAACTTTCAATCGTAAGGTCACAAGTTCAAATCCTCGGGCCATAGTTTCTACTTAAGTGCACGATTTTTTTTAAATTATCACTAACTCGACATGTTCCATAATTTAGAAAAACCTTGAACGTTTGTAGCCACTAATCCGGACTGCGGCCGCGTGATCTACTAAGGGAGTGCTTGTTCCCTGCAGTGGGTCATTAAAATGGCGGAATAAAGAACTTAATAGAGTCAAATTGTGTAGCCAATCTTCCTGCTAAATACAGCTTCCATTTACCATACTATACCATCAGCGTTGTGCTCTTCATTGGTGGCTGTAGGTCACTCCCAAGGACCTCCACCATACATGGTCTTTAGCTCTTCACTGCCGCCCACTACCGGCGACTTTCTTCAAGTCGCCGGTAGTGGAACGTCCTCCGGAGGACGTTCCACGCTACGTTTCAAATTTCAACGTACCGATGTTGCTCCATTTTTTTTTTAAGTACGAAGGCGGCGGACAAGAATACAATCCATCTGATGGTAAGTGGATACCGTCGCCCACAGACATCCGCAATAGTCCAAAATGACAAACGTTGGCACGGATGCGCTGCCTACCTTTGGAGATATAGGAATGGATTTGAAGAAAGGGTTGGGAAAATAGGGAGGGATAGGATGCGAGTGCGCTCTGGCACATCTCACTCACTACCGAAACACTTACGTACATTAGGGAAATAAGATAAAGTGGGAAATGCAGTACATTTCAACGTAGTCTTCTATGAAAGAGGAGTAACGTGGCTAGTCGAGCGCGCCCAGCGGCTTTTGGATTTCAGCGTGCACTCTCCCCCTCAAAAATTTACACCACTGTAAAATCTTCGTGCATATTTTCAAGCGTTCCCCTTTTTAAACATAATAAATCTTGTGCGAGCGATACTGCCGACGAAATTTCCCGCGTAAATTATCCGCGATGATCCCAAAAACCTCGGCGTGTCGTTAAACGGCGAAACTTTTCAATTACCGCCTCGGATATGTCTTTTATGGTTCGTTCCCATTTCGCCACTTTATTTCTGTTTAAAAAAATTGTATTACTGTACTAAATAAATTAATATTAATAGCCGATACCCGGTCAGTACCCCACCCAGAGTAACGAGCGCTACGAACGTTTTGGACAGAACAACGAAACTTTACATGTTTGTAACTTGATGTATTCCCTAAAATAATAGTATTTTTCGTTAAAATGGTTTCGTATTTAAAAGGAGTTAAAAGGTGTTTTAGGTATTGCGTTATTTTAGAGACTCATTGTATATATGACTAGCCGTGCCCGCGAATTCGATCGCGTCGACTTTTGGACTTTAACATATCGTTGGTTTAGCCGTTTGCATTGGCAGTATCCTTTCCTCCGTCACCCCTCCGTATCAGTGGTTAGTTACTTCGCGATGCGAAAATAAAAGTAATGACTACTAAATGGAAAAAATCATTGGGAGGGAAATATGAAAGTGATTAATTATTAAAAAAGAAATGTCAATTTATCCGGGAGATTCCATGCGCAGCTCACCCAGCAGCCGGCTACGACGTGGTCACTCACTTCTGTAACCACTTCACTGGGGTCGCAACCCTATTAATTGTCTTTAATAAAGATATACATTGGAGTTTGGCGTGATGCCGAGGATAGCAACCACAAGGAACGCGCGTGAGCGACGAAGAGAGGCTATAATGATATGTGTATTTTCTGCTGGTGACAGCGTAGCGAAAATAATAAAGCTGCGCAAACAACATTATTTATTTATACTTTATTGCACACATTCACTGTACAAAAGGGGGACTTAATACCTCATGACATTCTCTAACCTTTAATTAACCTTTGGGTAGACAGAGAATCACTATACATGGAGTGCATTAAACGATAACGAAATACATACATACGTACCTGTATTATAAAGGAAAATTAATTATGTATAATAAATATATACCTACATATAAAACTAAATAAAATAACAAGTTAATAAATATCTATATTTACTTAAATATGTGGGCTGTTCCGAAAGTTTTTAGCTAATTTGTTACTATCAATCAATTTGTCCTATATTTATAACAGATTGGAAGGCAATTTCAATGTAAATCTCTTGAAAATCACTGGCCACCTTCATTTAGTTTCTTTTTTAATTTTTTTACGACAAGACGTCAGTCAATAATTGATTGCAACAATGAACGTGCCGCGTGAAGCATTTCGTGCAATGATTTTCTATGACTACAAACGTGGTTTAACGTTTAAGGAATCTCACGAAAATTTACAAACTGCTTTTGGTGAATATTCTCCTTCGGTTTCAACCGTGACCGGTTGAACGTATGATAGTGCCGTGCCGTAAATTTAAACGTGGCCGGGAAAACCTCGAAGATGATAGGCCTGGACGACCGCCTACTGCGGTTATCCACGAAAACGCCATCAGGGTGGAGTGGTTAATAAAGAATCATCGGAACATTGCACGTCGAGAGATTCAGGCTAAACTGAAGATTTTATCACGGGCGGTTTCCACTATCCTGCATGAACATCTTAAAACCAGGACGGTTACGTCGCGATGGATACCTCATTCTCCCGCAGAAGAGCAAAAATCCCGACGTGTAGATTGGTGCAAGTTTATGCTGGAAAAGTTCAATAGTGGGAGTTTGCAACATGTATCTTACATCTTAACTATCTACTGATGAAACTTGCATCTACAGCTACGACCCGTTTACAAAGCAACAATTCACACGATGGATGTTCGAAAAGGACGATTTACCCGCCAAAGATGGTCGCGGCCGAAGTGTAAATAAAAAAATGATTGCTGTTTTTTCCCGAATTAGTGGTTCTGTAGCGATAATTCCACTAGGAGATTGTAAAACGGTTACTAGTGAGTGGTATTACAAAGTCTGCCTGCCGCAAGCCTTAAAGGAGTTGAATGACGACCACCCAAAGAGCGCCGCCAGACTTTTTCAAATGAGTCAAAACTGTTTTGTGGTCAATGCCCAGTTCATCAGCAATGTCGTAACTACTTATATGCCGATCTTGCTGCACTTTTTCACAAATGGCATCAAATGTATCGGTAACAGGGCGACCGGAGCGAACTGCATCTTTAACATTAAAATTTCCTGACTGAAAACGCTTAAACCAACTTTGTGCTACTCTTACTGACACTGCATTAGGTCCATAAACGGCACACATTTTTTTCGCGGCTTGTGTCGCATTTTTCCCTTTTTTGTAATAAAACTTTAAAATGTATCGAATTTCTTCGTTAGATTCACTCATTTTCTTGGACAGAAAAACAATTGAAAAATGGCGGGAAACAGTTTATTATTTTTTTAATTATTTTTTATAAATGTTACATTTTTAATGGTATCATAACCAGCCAGGTACAAACAGTTTAATCAAAGATATTGGATCACAACTTCATACATACAAAATACGAAAAGACTTTCTCCCCGACCTATTATACAATGCAATATATAAAAATATATTCAATACATATATAAAAATTAGTACAAACTTAATAAAAAATAAAAATACGAGTACAAAAAAATACAAAAAATACTGGTAATACTCGTAATTTCGAAAAATGCGTAGTCAATTACCTCGCCCCGGGGCCGAGCCGGCTCGGTGCATGTTTAGCGCGTACTCCTTAATAACTCGTAGGTTGGGTTGGCGTCTCTTGTTCATTACCTAAGTTGATTTCGCGCTCGATTCATAGCACAAGTCTTAAAAGTATTATATTGTAAAAATATGTGTTAATATCTTTTGTTCTGAAATTTCTGATGTGTCGCAAAAATCTAATTGGCTTTAAAAGCCAATTAGAATTTATATTTTTATGTGCCGCAAGTAATGAAAAGTTGGAAAACTGATTAGAACTGGCAGGACGTACTCATTGGAGACAGTTCACGCATTTTTCAAAATTTTAATGCAGTTCAATCTAACTAAATGCATCTATCTAGTAACATCTTCCTAGTAACAGAAGTATATGTGAATATATATTCCATTTAAATTGGAGAAAGATGTTCTTATGAGTTAATGACATCAAATTTATTTTAAATTTTAATTTTATCAACCTCTATAATTCTATAAATCACTCATAAGGTGTAAAAACAAAGGTTGTCATTAAATGAAACATTGTGCATAAAGAAGTTGACATATAAATGCAACGTGAACAAATAATATGTATGACAAATAATACAATAATAAGGTATAAATATTCAGTAAAATCAAATAAAAATAAACATTTGATTGCCATGTTGCCTCTATTATTACTAGTCAACTATGTTTTTTCTTTGGTTGTGTCGGATAAAATATACTATGATTCCTTTCATGGAAATGTTTTGACGGACGCAGAATTACAACAGCATATCAAAGACAATACTATCTCGTAAGTACGATAATATGAAATAACCAAATTTTATATTTTAGTAATATCTGCACAGTCATACACTGTGATAGTTATAACACTATATTATCTATATACATATATAAAAATGGATGTTGGTATATCTAAGATTAATAGACTTTGACACCGTTTGACCGATCACCATGAAAGTAGGCACGGCACATCTAAGTATTTTTTCATGGAGGTTTTTATGCTATCCACTTTGTTGTAACTCGCCACCAAATGCTGCAGTACATCAACTGTTATGGCAGGACAACGTCTGTCGGGTTTTGCTAGTACTATATAAACATGAAAGTGGGCAGGTTACAGATGCGTCGTGAGTCCCGAAATGGAGACCGTGTATCTACTAGGAAATGTAACGTAGTTCCTGCTAGTTGGAGTAACGACTAGAGAGGGGTTGCTAGTGGTTGAATGAGAAGAGCGTGGTGTTGGACTTTGAGAGAGGCATATATCCATCAATGGGGAGAGACTGGTAGTAGGTATAGTATTATAGTATTAAATAGTCAGGGGGAGAGTCCACGCTGCATTCCAACAGCCGCTGGGCGCGCTCCACTGGCCACGTTACCCCTCTCTCACAGAAGACAGATCTTTTAATGTACTGCATTTCCGACTTTTTCTTATTTCCCAAATGTACATACGTGTTTCGGTAAAGAGTGAGATGTGCCAGAGCCTATTCCCATCGTATCCCTCCCCATTTTCCCAAGACTTTCTCCAAATCCACTCCTTAATCTGCAAAGGTAGGATGCGCATTTGGGGGCGTGCCAACGTTTGTCATTTTGGACTAATGTTGGCATGTATCGCGGATGTCTATGGGCGACAGTATCCACTTACCATCAGGTGGACAGTATCCACTTACCATCAGGTGGACTGTATACTCGTCCACCGCTTTCGTATATAAAAAAATCTACGACAGCGCTGGTCTGAAAGGATATTTTCGTTATTTTCCGTACGTTTTAGTAAAAAAGTGTTTAGATAACAGTTGTAGAGGTTTACCAGTCCCATCCGAGGGCATCCCAGTTTGTCTGTATAGACGTGAATTTCTTTTTGGGTTTTTGATAAGTTTACCGTCATAATTTTGGAAAAAAAATCATTATATCTCGTACTATTTTCATTTTAGGGCTAAATACAATAATTACTTATTTGCATCGTGATTATTCCACTGATTTATGTAGAATGCTACGGTGAATTTTTACACGTTCTCTTTTATTAATTTTATTATTGAAGGGGACATATGAGCAGATAGTCCACCTGGTAGGTCCTCATTGAGACATGGTAAGTGTATACTGTCGCCCATAGACATTAGTAATCCATGCCAACATTAGTTTAGAATTACAAATGTTGGCATGTTAACGGATGCGTTGCTTACTTTTGGAGAGGAATGAATTTGAATGATTTGAATTTGAAGAAGAGAAAAGAGACTCTGGCATATCTCACTCATTAGCTAAACACGTACGTATGTTGGCGAGTAGGAGTAGGATACAGTCAGCAACACGTTAATGTACCCAAAACCATTAGATTCTAATCCTTATGAGCGTAGCATGGTACCTACGGGTATATATTGACCTGTTACTGGCTGTTCCGCCGAGATCCATAACTACACCTACGAAACCTAACTTCGCCTAATTTTAAAAAGTCCTTAAAGTTGACAAGTAATCCTAAAAATTACCACAAAAGACATCGTTCATCTATTTTGCGAACATTTTTACAAACTATTCGTGACTAACTTCACGTCGTTGAAGTTTATTGTCATTTTTTCGGCGGATAGTGACAGATTTCTTGCGAGTAGTTAAAAACTTTAACTCCCGACGAGAAATACCAACAGTTAAGCCGAATTTTTTTAGTAAAATATAATTTATAACTTTTCGCCTTTTCAGTAAAACATGCATTTTTATTTATATAACAGATAAAAGATTAGTGAAAGAATTTCTGTTGAGGTGCTGGTAGAGTTGTTATTCAACTTCGCCTACCCATAGGGTTGTCAGTTTATAATACCGTCGAATACGTCGTCACTACGGGGCTTCGAAATGTGGGTTTAGTTAAAAACCATTTCCTATAGTTAGAACTAACAATTGTTTCTAATATTCATTCTACCACACCTTGCAAAATATATATAAAAGTCCATTTATATAAAATATATAAAAGTCATTATATATATAATGTCCATATATATAAAAGTCCGTACATATACTATTATTCAATTTAAAATAGGATTCTATTTCAAGTTATAGAGGTCATTTTTCATTTGTAAAACTGTTGTACCCGTTTGTTGTAGGAGGAGATACTCATAAAAATTTAGTGTTCAATGAATATATAATCGTTTTTACACAAAAAGTAGTGTAAATTAATCTCGAATACAAAAAGTATGAGGTTGTATTGTTGCTGTTTATCATAAATAACATATTACTTTTGTTGTTACCTATGTATGTTTATATACCAATTACTCCAGAACGAGAGCCCCGATTTGAATGATTCTTTCACCAATGTACTCGTATTGATAAGGATGTCGCAGTACTTTCGTGTAAATATAATATAATCAAAGTCTGTCGATGTTGTAAGATACTTTAACACATCACTCTGGAATGGTAGTTTTAATTCGAATTATTGTGATGATAAATTTGTTGTCGGGTTATATATTTTTAAAATAGTTAAATCTCGATTGTAAATGATGCTGTCTGAAAACCATGCTCCCTTAGTAAAAGTATAAACACATATTCTGTGTGTTTAATTGGCTGTTTTTGTCAACCCTAGAAAAAATCTAATGAAAGTATGAAAACAACATCGGATCAGTACCTAACTTCGTCTACAACAAGATTATTTAAAAAAAATGATCTTCATGGGCTTCGCTATTTTGTTAAATATAGATTAATTGATCACAATTATTGATTTACTCTTGTAATACTAAAAATCATACATTTTTTTACGTTGAAAATACAGGTAGGCGAAGTTCGTAAACTTTCCCTAAACTCGCCTAGTGCATTTTTCAGTTATTTAAAACAACAAAATTAGTATGGCTCTTGCCTCGATAGATAGTCATAGTTAATAAACTGAACAGTTTAATAACAAGGGAGACCAAAAATTTCCCTTTATCTGGATGTGAAGTTGGTCATTTGATCATAATCCAGGCGAAGATAAGGGACTCGATGGTACATTGGGAGAATAGGATAAAGTTGGAAATGCAGTACATTTCACTAAAACCACAAACATGGCCGCACAACTGATAGCTTATTATGGTTACGCTATGGTACAGTGAGGTATGGAATCATGCTTAGAGAATGCTTTAAGGTAGGGTTTCTTAACCCGAGGTCCATGGACCCCAGAGGGGTCCGTGGCAGGAGTGCTGGGGGTCCATGTCAGATATGAAGACAATAAATACTGCGCGTGATCCACCCATCTAAAAATGTAGGTACCTATCACTCGCTCGCTCGAGCATTAAGCTTTAAGGCATTGAGTTTGTAGGTACGATGATGTGCAATAACGTGTATAATAAATAGATATAATGATAATAATTCATCGATAAATACAAAGATGATCGTATAACAATTTTTTTTTCATTGTTTAATGATTATGCAATACATAGGCAAGGTCAAGGCAAGATCAGCGGCGTACCTCTACCGCATACGCTCTATGCTCTAGCGTACCGCATACCTCTTGCTATTGCAGGTGTCCATGGGCGGCGGTTGCCACTTACCATCACGTGGGCCCGAAGTGTGAAGCCGAAGCCGAATGAAAGAAGTGAGATATGTCAGAGCCCATTCCCATCCCTCCCTATTTTCCCAATCCTTTCTCCCAATCTGTTTGTTAATCTGCAAAGGTAGGCAGCGTATCCGGTGGCGTGTCAACGATTGTCATTCTGGACTGTTCCACAACTGGACTGGACTGGCGATAGTATCCACATACCAGCAGGCGGACTGTAGGTATGCTCGTCTGCCGCCTTTTTCAATAAAAAAATTTATTACAATTCATGTGTCGTCGGAATTAAACCATGTGATCCAAATGAAGGTAGACGCATCGATGGTTCTTGCAATAATCTTCAGCACCCAACTAAAGGAGCTGCAAATACACCTTTCCTGAGGATGTTACCGGCTATTTATGGGAAAGGTAAAAATAATTTAATTAAATTATGATTTAAACTGTGATTTTTTTTTATAGACTTATGGGCGCACGAGCAAGCGGTCCCACGTGATGGTAAGTGTTACCGCCGCCCATGGACACCTGCAACACCAGGGGGTATGCGGGCGCGCCGCCGACCTTGCAAAATCCTATTCACAGCTCTCTCGAAGAACCCCATGTCGTAGCTTAATGGAAAGACCTCTTGAAGCAGTTCGTTCCACAGCCTACGGGTTGGCGGTATAAAATAATTTTTGGACCGAACAGTGCGCGGATGGACCGCACTATACAGACACTTAATAATTGTTGCACTAACGATGATAAGTATACGGGCAATCTACTAAAACATACTAACCACATACTGAACAAATATTGCTTTTAAAATATATAGGGTAGCTACCAACCAGGCTGAGAAATATTGTCCATTATTATCAATGCACTTTTGCCATTTTAATGGAAGTGGATTGATGCCTCAGCTATAGAACTCCTGAGAACGGGAATCGACGAATTCTATGAAGGCGTTTTTCACTGCCTGAAGTTGAATTTTTTCCCTGTAAAAAGTTATCCAAATTCCGAAAAAAATGGATTCAGTGACGCAAGATCTGGCGAGTAAGGTGGGTGATGGAGAGTTTCCAGTAGACGCTTCTGTAACTTTGAGACTGTCTGTCGTGCAGTGTGTGAGCGAGCGTTATCATGGAGACGTTTGAGACATTATTTGGCTGTGTCAACGGAGTTCAACTTAACTTTAACATTAAAAAACCCTAACCTTAAACTCTAGATTTTAACCTCAAGGGTTTAAGATTATTAAACGTTAAAAACTTGAACTATAACGCTCACGAACGTTTAACGCTGGACTCTTGAAGATTAATTGGAGCTCACAAAGAGCTCGAGCGTATACATATCACTATTTCAATAATAGTTACCTACTTGATTTATTTGCTCATCAAAGATTTCCTCAGCTTTCGAAATTACTTGTGTTTTTAATAAATATACGAGGAGTGTTCAATTATACGAGTATATTAGGTGCTTGATGCTTACCTATGAAATGACCGATTTTATTTCTGGCCATTTTGAGTTTCTATATCTACTGTTCTAATACGAATTTCAAAATAAAACAAAATGCGTCTATACAGCTACGATGCTTTTATTTCAAAATCAGTATTTCATTTGTTTTCTGTACCTAAATTTTATTCATGTGCTGTTATCACTGCCTTGACTTCTTTATCACTCGCCAAACGCTGCCCTCGGATAATTTTTTTCAAGCTCCGGATCAGAAAGTAATCAAAGAGAGTCAGGTCAGGGTTGTAGGGTAGATGATTCAGCTGCTGAAACCCGAAGACTCTGGTGGCGGTCTGCGCTTCTGCTGACATGTGCGCCGGTGCATTGTCCTGTAGGAGCAGCACGTTTGATTTAAACTTTCCACGTCTTTTCTCCTTGATGGACTGGCGCAAAGCAGTCATGGTGTTAACGTAATTCTCTCCTATTATGGTCGTTTTGACTGGCATGAACTTCAGCGGCAAAAGTCCCTCGTCACCCCAGAAAACTGTAGCCGTCACCTTCTGACTCGGTTTTTCGACTTTGAACTTCTTAGGCTTAGGGGAACTTTTGTGCTTCCACTGCATATACCTACTCCTATTTTAGACTCAGGATCTCTATGAAATACTCACGTCTGATCAACGCTGAAAAAAAGTTACTGTGTCCCCAAAAAACAGCTCGAAGTTCTCTCTCTTGACAACATTGACGCCGAGCGTCTTTTTAAAATGGTGTCAACAAGCGCGGAACGCACCTTGCACTGACTATGAATAGCTCCAAATGGTTATGAATGATAGTGGAGTGTAGGCTTTCTCGGCCGGTATCCATATTAATTGAATCTTCCGGGCTACTTGGCCGAGGTCTTCTGGAATCTCTTCTCTTTCTTCCAAACGTTTCGTCAACAACTGCGGTTGACTGGAAGAAAGAGAAGAGATTCCAGAAGACCTCGGCCAAGTAGCCCAGAAGATTCAATTAATAAGTTATGAATGATGTTCCAAACTGTGCCTGCCGAGATGCCCATTTCTTCAGCTATACGTGAGCTCTTCACCCACCTGTCTACCAAATTAAAATCTTCGTCATCCTTGCACATTTGCGGAGGCGTTGTCGTTACGGGTGTAGATAAGTGTGTGAGGGTCATTTTCTATGGCCTTTCTGCCCCACATGAATTGCTTACTCCAAAATTTGACTTTGTATTCTGAAGGCTCAAATTTCCCACCATGGGCTCAAAGATTTCTTTCTGCTTCTTTCCTTCTTTTGTGAGGAATTTTATCACCTTACTTTATATTTTATTAATTTTATTAAAGGTAACTCCGAGTCAAATAATTTCTTGGTAGGTTCAGATACCGACGGACTCATAATGCTTTCACTATCAATGTTATAATCGCACTGAGCTGAAACTGCACACGAGTCACACCAAAACATAGGTATAGCAACATGTATGAATTTATTTTGAATCACTCAGAGTTGAGCTTCACACCGAAGTATATATTATTGACACACCTCTGGTACTAACTACAATAATTAATATATAAGTAAATATACGCTTTATTGGATACACATGAAGCAAAATGACACAATAAGTAACTAAAGTAAGTAATTACCAAGTCAGATAATGTTCCTTGACGATTATTGACTTTTGATTGCTCAACGAAAGTTATTTTTTTTTTAATAATACACTTTTTAAAATAATCAATTATCTCACTTGATGATTTATAGGTACACTTCTTTTTATGTACTTTTACCGCAATGTTTATTGATTTTTAATGATGAAAAGCAATAAACATCGTCGAAAAAGAATTGAATATTAAAATATGTTCGCATGTTTTTATAGATTTTACACCCAGAAAGGCTAAATCTGGTAACGAGATGCCATTGCCCCGTCGCCTTCGAACTACACTTCTCGCCGAAGGCCGAGTACCAGATCAGAAGTTCACAAGTCTTCTGACAGATTTCTTCTTGTTTGCAGTTACAGATGTTTTGAGCATTCAAGACACACGTACGTAACTTTTATTTACATTCTTTTAATTCAATTTACGTTCTGCTAAACGGACATTCATTTATAACAGTTCAGTTACAATTTCATTCACATAGTACCTAAATATGTGTGAAAAATGCGAAAGCCTCAAATGTTAAATTTCATTCAAATTTAAATTGGCGAATATTTTTTTAGTTAATTACATAGTGACGATCCCTTACTGCTGTCAACCAAAGGGCAAGACGAACTACATGTGCCAACCGAACAAGATACCTGACGATGATCCTGTTCATCGGTTCTCTAATGTACGGTGTTTGAATTTGACTAGACCAATTACGTATCAAAGTTCTGGATGTCTCAGTAACGACACTAGTCCTGAAGGGGTGAGTATTTGTTTCATTTTGTAATTTTAATATTATTGTATTTATTGCATTTTATAATATTATTGTTTATATTTATTGTATTTGTTTATTTATAGTAAAAAAATATTTTAGAACCTGTTCGACGATTTCACTTTCACAAGCGATTTAGAATTGCTCAGCGTCCTTTTTTTATTGGGAATGGCTAAATTCTTGTCACTTCACCGGTCTAAGTCACCGGTCGTGTTTAATTCATGCCGAGCGCAGAAGGCGCTCAGCCAGGAACAAAATGTGTGTTGCAACGAGTCTAAGGGCTCCCCCGCCGGTAGACCGGCGGAGGGAACAGACCTCGGCTTAGGGAGTTGCATTGGGCGGATACCGCGGGATCGCGAGTCGGTAAGAAGATACCTGGTAAAAGTGTTGGCTGAGGGCCGGTGTGTGTTGGCGGTGTAACGAGGGGGACGTCCATGTCTCCGCCGGCGGGGACGGTGCATCTGTGAAGTCTGTGAGTGTGCTGTAAGAACCGCATTGGCAGCAGTAATTGGCTCGTCGGGGTCCTCTAAGAGGTGCCGTGGACGACGGTAGCCGAGAGGGGCACTCCTATCTGGGACATAGGTGAGGGAGGTAACGATCAGGGGGTTAGGATGGTGCGGAATCGCGTCATAGTATCGTAGGGCGGTGTCTTTCACGTATTTGACGATGGAAGGAAGTTCCAAGTCCTTATGAAGGTCAACATCGCGTGAGTACCATGGGGCAGCCATGGCCTTACGCACGAATCTATGCTCAGCGTCACAAGAGATATACTTGTACATAGCGTTTTCTATCGCCTGTATAATATGGAATGTTCCTATAATATGGAAACTTCATTCTGTAAAATTTACATTTATCACTTACAATGTTCTTCTTGACCAGGATATTTTTTATTTATTTGATATCTCTTCTTTATTTTTACAAGGCCAGTGTCGATATTTTTATATGCGGTATCCACGCTGTCCATCTCGGTCTCCATTGTTACAATTTTGTTGAGGTCTGTTTGTTATGTTATAGCGTAGGGCTATAGGCGTATTGGAAGGCTATACTTATATGTTTCCATCTACACCCCTTGACCCCAAATAAGAATGGGAAGGAATGAAAACTCGTAATTACATTTAATTCCTCGTGCTTGACAATACTTTTCTTAGTCCATACCTAAATCATTTACCACGCCTAACCTAGGCGCATCGGGCGACTTGTCAACGTACGTCATCGTGTGACCGATATTGGCACGAATCGCAGATATCTTTAGGAGTAAGTATCCTTTTAGTACCAGGTGGTCTGTCTGTTCGTCTGGAAGCTCTATGTAAAAAAAAAGAGTTTTTTTTATGACACAAAGGTGGCAGACAAGTAGTCAGTGCACCTGCTAGTAAATGGATACTGAAAAACATCACTAAATAAAAATTTATTAATAAAATTAATAATACAGATTACTCCCGTAACACCAATCCTTGACTTATCAACTGTTTACGTAAGTAATGAAGAAATATTACTACAAAAATCAAGAAAAAACCACAAGGGATTGCTGAAATATGATGTATTAAATGGTAGAATTTGGCCTCCCAGTTTAAAATCGTCAGGCGAAGTGTGCCTGTTGAATGAATTACCTCATGAAACTCGATGCCACGACATTGGTAAGTGATTTAAATGTCAATTATAAAGTGTAATTTGTGCCTTTTATTTATAGTCACTTGTCGCCATGTATGAAAATTGCGATTAAACAGGGCTAAGCTCAATTTTTCCTGTATAGCCTGATCAAGAAAATAAAAAACCTCGCCATGATGCGTAAAACTAATAGAACTAATATATTCTACTGACAACACTAACTTTAAAACGGTATAAAATGTCATCTGTTGCTTGCTGTCAGTGTGGTGTTGTTTATGCGTGGTCTATTTCATTGTTTTTGTGAGTTTTTTGTACGTTAAAATGCCGAAAACTATTCATAGTCGCGAAATAAAAATGGTTGACAATATATTAAAGTATTTGTCGCCGCAAAAGTCCGAGGGATTAGACTCGACCTCTAAATAACAGCGCCTACTTAGTGGTCATCATGACTGGTAGGTAGTTCGTATAGTATGGCCATTAGCAATTGGTTAATTTGCGGTTGATTATAGTTTTTTAGTAGCTATTTCATGCTTTCTTTTAGGTATATCTTGCTCTACCGTAATGAAAATATACAGAGAAGGATACACGTCGGCTGTATTTTCTTCGCCTAAGAAAAACGAACCAAAGTTAAAAAAGAAAATTACTAATCTAGGTGATTTTTATCTTTGCGCAATTCGGTGTGAAATACAAGAATTTTGTGCTGTTCGTAAAGAAGTACCGAGTTTGGGGCAGTTACTTGCAGCTCTCAAAGAAGATATACATTTTGTTGGAGGCAGAGTCTCTTCGTTTAATTTTACATAAATTAGGTTATAAATATCAAAAATGCTGGAATAAAAGAACAATTCTTATGGAGCAAAACGACATAGTGGCATGGAGGGACAGGTTTCTACGTGAAATCAAAGCTGTAACGGAGAGTGGTGTGCCTCTTGTATATCTTGACGAGAGTTATATCCATACTTCGTTCAACGTTCGTTCGTTCGAAATGTTGACAAAGTGATAATGAGCCAGGCGTATATACAGCTGTGCTACAGGCAAGAAATATATAATTGTTCATTGTGGTGGCAAGACTGGGTTTCTCCCAAACGCATTATTAATTTATAACGATAAAGAAAAGAAAGCAGATTTCCATGACGCAATAAACAATGTGATTCAAGAAATGGGTACCTATTGGAATTTTTTTTTTTTATATAGAGAATTTTATATAGAGCAAGCGGTCTCACGTGATGGTAAGTGTTACCGCCGCCCATGGACACCTGCAACACCAGGGGGTATGCGAGCGCACCGCCGACCTTGCAAAATCCTATTCACAGCTTTCTTGAAGAACCCCATGTCGTAGTTTAATGGGAAGACCTCTTGAGGCAGTTTGTTCCACAGCCTACGGGTTCGCGATATAAAATAATTTTTGGACCGAACAGTACGCGACACCTCCGTATCTAGGAAATGCGGATGTACCGCACTTCTGTGACGGGAGGTGCGGTTGTAGAAACCCGAGGTGGGCATTATATTGAACAATTCTTCAGAGCATTCCCCATTGTACAGGCGGTAGAACACACAGAGAGATGCAACGTCTCTCCGAACGCTGAGGGGTTCTAAACTGCCCTTGAGAGTGGGATCGTTGACAATACGAACAGCACGTCGTTGGATGGAGGCAAATGGGTCCAATTGGTATTTTGGTACGCCCGGCCCAGAGATGTGAGCAATACTCCATATGGGGCCTCACCTGAGCTTTGTAAAGCATTAGGAGTTGCCCAGGGGTGAAGTACCGCTTCACTCTGTTCAGCACACCGAGCTTTTTGGAGGCCATTTTGGCCTTACTTTCCAGATGACCCCTAAATTCGACTTTGCTGGAAATGTCGACACCAAGGATCCCAATACTCTCCGAGATCTTAAGAGGTATGCTCTGAAAGTGAGGTGCTAGGACAAAAGGGTTTTTTTTAGCGGTGAATGCACAGACTTGCGTCTTACTGGGGTTGAAATCCACTAGGTTCAGGGAACTCCAAATCGAGACTAGATTTAGAGAGTCTTCAATTTCAGGCACAAGCCTGGCGCGACTCTCTTCCACTGCGACTCGAGGGATGTTGGCGCGACCCCTGTACAAGGCGTCTCCAGTGCTGTCATCCGCATAGCAACGTATGTCACCAATTTGCAACAGGTCGTTGATATGCAGAAGGAACAGAGTTGGAGACAACACGGAGCCTTGCGGGACGCCAGCGTTAATAGACATGGTGTCGGAGCAGCTACCATCGATAACGACTCTGATGCTCCGTCCAGTCAGGAAACTGGCAACCCATTCGCATAGTCCCTCGAGTATCCCGAAAGATGGTAACTTGCAAAGCAGCGATTTGTGCCATACCCGGTCAAAAGCTTTCGCAATGTCTAGGCTTACAGTCAGAGCCTCGCCTCTACTCTCAATGGCGTCAGCCTAGCGATGTGTCAAATACGCTAAAAGATCACCAGCCGAGCGATTATGGCGAAATCCATATTGACGGTCGCTAATCAGCTGGTGATCCTCTAAGTACCCAAGGAGATGTGTGTTTATAACACGCTCCATCACTTTGGAGAGGAGGGAGGTGATCGCTATTGGCCTGTAGTTGGCCCGGTCGGTGCGGTCACCCTTTTTAGGCAAAGGGTGAACATGAGCTACCTTCCATGCTGACGGGAAGCTTTTTGTGGAATATGAGACCCTAAAGAGTCGCGTAAGCACCGGAGACAACTCAGGAGCGCAAAATTTGAGCACCACCGCAGGAATACCATCTGGCCCACTCGACTTTTGGATATCAAGAGATGCTAGAGCTCGCCGGACTTCACGCTGGGTGAAGCAGATTTCTGGCATGGAGCTTGTGCACCTCGAGGTGGACGGTGGTGAGGCACCTCTATCGTCCAGAGTCGAGTTTGAGGCGAAGAGACTGCCCAGGAGATCGGCTTTCTCCTTCGCCTCATGGGCCAGTGAGCCATCGAGTTTCCGCAGTGGTGGAAGTGACGACTGACAGAAGTTACCTTCGGCAGCCTTAGCGAGCGACCAGAAAGCCCGACTTCCAGAAGGATAGCTTGCTAGTCGATCGCCAATTCTGCGGATGTGCTCATTCCTTGCTCTGACAGTGATCCTCTTACTGCACCTCGAGGCAGCGTTAAATTTCTTCCTCAAGTCGGTGGAATTCGGATCTTCAGACACCTGCGCTTTGGCCCAGGCCCTGTATGCAGCCCGCTTATTACGGCGGGCCTCTCTGCAGGACTGATTAAACCAAGGTTGGCTCCGTCCGCCTACGGGTATCACGGAACAAGGAATATAACATTTCATGCCCTGCAACGCTACGTCGGCAACGGAGTCCTTGCACAGGTATCCGGATCACCCGACGAGAAACAGAGCTGCCCCCAGGGATAAGAAGCGTAAAATTCGCGCAACCCACCCCAATCTGCAGACTTGTAGTGCCAGACGTTGCGCGTTCCCTGAGAATAGGTCGGCGCGGATTGTTTAGCTGGCACAGCAGTTCGAACGATACAATGGTCTGATGATCCTAACGGAGCATCAACAACGACATTGTAGTCATTCGGCCGTATAGTCAGCAGGAGGTCCAGTAAGGAGGGAGTATGGCTCTCGATATCAGGTATCCTCGTGGGTGAGGACACCAACTGCGAGAAACCATAGGCCAGGGCAAAGTTGTAGGCTGCTCTCCCTGCGCGGTCGGTAGTTCGGGATCCCAACCACTCTTCGTGGTGAGCGTTGAAATCACCGAGGACCACCACTTCCGCGCAAGGGAACTGCACGAGCACGCTGTCAGTCGTCTCTTGTAGACGCTCAAAAAACCGAGTCGTCTCCGTATCACCGCTGTGGGACCTGTAAAGGCAAGCGTAGACTTTAGTGGAACATCCGTAGTTAATACGCGCCCAGAGAATCGACAGGTCCCCGTCTTCAAAATGGCTGAGGCGGCGGCAACAAATGTCCTCCCGGACGTAAATGCATACCCCAGCACGTCGCACAAAACAGTGCTCCAGTTTGTAACTGGGGTAATGAAGATATGATGTATCGGCCGGGCAGGATATCTGTGTCTCCGTCAAGAAAAACAAGCCTGCTTTGCCGTCTCAAGGTGGTAGTGGACGGCGTCGATGTTACTATGTATCCCTCTGATGTTGCAAAAGTCCACTTGTATTGTGGAACTTATGGGATGGGCCGCTGAGTGAACCTTGTACATTTTCTTTTTCTTGGCCATTGTAAAGTGTGAATAGGGAAAATAAGAAAAGGGGGGACGGAGAAAGAGATGGTTGCATGTGGATCACAGGACAAAGCACGGAGCAGAGAAAAAACCAGGTCACAAAGGTTGTGTGACTTGCTAGCACGGGGTACGGAAGGGCCCCGGTTCCCCCCCGGGGGCAGCAGTCGGGTTCCACTCTGGTCTCCTCCGGCACAACTGCTACCCCAAGGGATTTTTCGCGTGCGGCGGGGCAGCCTCCTGGGGTGGAGATTAAAGTAAGATCCCCGGGCTCGGGCCCCCAACAACCCGCGGGCGGTTAGCGGACAACCGTTTCACCGGGTCTCCCTGATCCCCGCGCCACCATGTCACGCCCATGCGCGTCTGTAATTCCCCGCAACCGCCGGTCCTCATTTCCACACGCAACAATCTCTCTCTCGGGACGGCTTCTTCCGCTCACCGCCGGAACACCATGCGGGCCTCGCGGCTAATAGGGCACCATTATGGCGGCGGACTCCGACGGAAGGGTGGTAGCTATGCCGACGGAGTAACCCTCCCACCGCAAAAAGGGAACGCCATTGCCTCGTTAGTTAACAGCAGGGTGCACCACTAGCAGGTAAGTTTGGCTTAGGCTCCAAAGATGGTAGGTGAGCTTCTTACACCCCTAATATAATATAATGTGCACCCCTCCCCCCCCCCTCCCAATCGTAATGTGTAGAACAAAAAAAATCCTTATTTTAATTTTTGTTTTTTAGGAGTTGATTCTTCGAATTCATTATTTGGAATGAACATACACACCATTTGGTTTTGGAGGCTACATAATAAAATTGCCGAGCGCTTAGCGGAGATCAATCCCTGTTGGGATGACGACAAAATTTTCAATACCGTTAGAGATATTAACATTGCTATTTTCACCCAGATCCTTTATTATGAATTGCTGGCCGAATTAATGGGTAAGAAAACAAAATAATTATTTTGACACATAATTAGGCATAATAAAAGCTGCTGTTTCAAACTGTGACTTCACGGAAATTCATCCACCTTATATTCCTGACTTGGCTCCGAGTGATTACTATTTGTTCTCAAAACTCGAGGCGGATTTAAGTGGTAGAAGATTTTCCACTGAAAACTCACCCATTATGAAGATAAAACTTCTGATTATTTTTATACTTGGATAGAAATGCTAATTAAACGATCCGAAAAGTGTGTTCAAATAAACGGACACTATATTGAATAATAAAAATAGTTTCATGAACTCGAGTGTCCTTTTTCTTTCCGACCTCTACTTAGGGATTTCGTAAAATCCCTGATTTAGTCATTTTCCTTCGATACATACACTAATCAATCAATATCCCACTATGGGCAAAATTGACGTGGACCACTCCTGGCCCTTACTTGAGCCAGGAGTCTTAACCTGTAAGATTTATACGATAATTGGACGTATAACTAATTGTTTTAAAAAGCAATATTGAACTTTATTAATATTTGCCGTTGACAATATTAATGAGTGTAATTTTAATCATGTTTATTTTTCAATTAACTAAAAAGCGTAGAAGAATGTTAGATTTTATTTAATAGCGTTACGATTAGTCTAAATTTAATTGTATTTTTTAAATCCGACCTTACTTAGGGTATTTTGAAACAACTACAGGGGAGCAATGGAAATTTGAACACAAAACTAAAGGTGTCTGCACTGATGTCAATGGGGACAGCGATTATGATTTTGTACTAATATCACGGTTAACAATACTGATGACAGTGATGACAACCTTAATAATTTCGTCTACAATTTCGGTTGTCCGAAATTGGATTATTGTCTGAATTATCCGGTACCAGAGGGAACGACGGTACCAAACCTGATTTTTGTAATTGAACATGATTTCTATATATAAGAAATAAATATAAACTGTCATTAATTTAAGGTCGTGACAACCTGATAAGGGATGGAGTTATATCCGCCTCTACCGGATTCAGAGATGTTTACAATGCGAATAAAGCACCACAGCTTTTTTTGGAATATGGATTGGTATTACGATATATGCATTTATTACAGGAAGGTACTATTAGGTCAGTTATTATAATAATTATTATACACTAATCAATGATCGTCTTTGATAGAAATGCGCTGCAATTTTATTAAAGTACTAAAGATGAAATTAGAAAACAGAGCATTATAAATATACCAAAATTAAAAACTTAATACGAGACAAGTGGTGATAACTGCTGGTAATGCAAGTAGTGATAACTGCTGGTAATGCGCAAGTAGCACGAGTCGGCAAGTCTCCGGCGCAAGCGCTCAGATTCATTTATTTATTTAAACATAAGAGAATGCACGAGTACATTATGATATAATATATTATGAGTCAACTCGCTATACTCACTCGTATAACTCGTGTCGAGTAACTTCCAGTGCAAGTGAAAGGTAAACAAAAACTTTTAATTTTACTCGTTCAGACCCGATATATAATATAAAATGTACATTACAGTTATAAAAATCATTTTTTATAACGATTTCTCTAAGAATTCATACTACTTCATTCACAGCATACTTGCTCAGAACCCACTCATTTGAGATGCGGCGGGGGTGTAACTTCCCCTATAACCCGCGCGGTACCGATCGGGCGCTCGGTACCGCGCGCACTCAATGATTATTCCTAAATCGCTCTTCACCTTAGGTATTGATAGTACTTCCTTAAAATTGCGTCCTTACTTCCTTAAGCTTCCTTTACTTCCTTCCTTAAAATTACTTCCTTAAGCGTGTATATTACCATAATAGAATTCAAATATGTACTTATATATACTATGTTGTCACAAAGTAATACAAATAAATTAGATTTATCTAATATTTTTATGCATATCCTCAAAAAAAAAACGCGCCTCTGAGCGTTTAACGCTGGTGTCTCAAAGGTTTATTAAATTAGCATTGACTCAGAGCTCGAGCGTTTAATTCATCTTTACAACACTACGTGCGATCCAAGAACTACGAGTATATACTATTAGTATAGTATCTAGCATCTAAGTATCTAGCATATCTAAGTATATATCATTTTAATTTTCTAATGCGAGGTGTTTAGATACCAACTACATGTTCTTGTAAAGGACATGATAATATCATTATATTATATGATATTATATCATAACAGAGGTAGGGGTGGGTAGTCCACGCCGAGAATTGCGAGCAGTTTCATCAACTACCCGCATTTGGTCTTCACAATCCGGAAAGTTGCGGCTCACAACACTCACAATATCTGGAGTAGCGTCAGATGAAAAATCGCAAAATTTAATTTTATTAATATTTTCTTAGGTTATCGCGATTACTATACATAGCAATTAAACAACTGCAGACCGTATACCGATGCTCCTCGGTATCCGAATCGGTATCCGGTAGAGGAGCATCGGTATCCGGATAAAAGAACACATAGCTGACATGAAGAACAGACGCTCTACCAAGTCTGCAGTTTGTGAACATTCTATGGACAAACCCAACCATTACATTCGATTTGATAATCCACAAATCCTCGATAGAAAGACCCGGTTCATGCCAAGAATGTTACGCGAGGCTATTGAAATCAAGAAACACCCAAATTTCAGTAGAGAAGATGGTTGGCAAGTACCACCGGCTTGGGATCCAGTCATTAACTTAATTAAATCCCAAGGCCAACGCAATACTGCAAGACCTCTGGACACCGTGAGCGAATACTGCGTGCATAGGGAATGTTATGATTAAAAAAAAAAATCAGACGGTAGTTCAAATAAGGTAGTTCAAATAATTTCTTAATAACTCAAGTGACAAATAAAATCAATTAGTCACCCCGTGACCACGTCCACTGCAAAGTGTTCGAAACGTCGGGGATAAAAATAATCTTAAGTATACGCGATTTAAACCGTTTAAAGTTGTTTAATTTTTTTTAATTTATTAATCACTTTAATTAAATAGGTAAACCCGTTTGAATAGATAAATAAGTGTGAAAAAGGCGAAGATCTCAAATGTAATATGTATATGTGTGTACAATTAATGTAATAAATAAATATCAAATATTAATAGTCTTATAAAGTACAAAATATGAAATCCACTTTATCCACAATAGCGACGGTTTAATTTTTTTAAAGATTTTTAAAGCTGATGCTCCATTCTTTTGGGGCGTTTTTTTCCGCCTGTGCCATCTATCCCTACCGGCCAATCCCAACAGGTAGGAAAGAATGGAATTTTTTTCCACTCTTCGAAATCAGTAGGGATGGATACTTTTCCACCTGCGTTGTCAAATATAAAAATACGTATGATCACGTTGAAAATGTTTAGTGCTCCCTTGAGTGTCCTGATTATTATGATAAGAAAACTATAAAGGCGAAATGATAAGGCAATTTATTAACATGTCTAAAATTTCAACTGAGATTAGTATTGTAACTAATAGACAAAAAGTGAAAAATAAACCGTATTTTAAAAGTCCCGAAACAACAGTAGACCTATATTTTTAAAATCGGTTACAAAGGTATGGTTTTTTTTTCATAATTAGCAAATCATTGGTGTTATACTGTGCCCAACATCAAGTAATAAATAACTTGCGGAACTGAATTTCGTTTCTTCGTTTTTTTTTTATTTTTTGCCATAAAACATTTTTAAACAACTCTTTCCTTCTCACTAGTACATTTACATAGTAGGGATAAGTGGAAATAGAGTTTCCATATACCCCTACTGGTATGGAAGCGTGGAAAAAAGTTCCATTCTTCCCTACCAGTGGGGATTGCCCGGTAGGAATAAATGGAACGGGCGGTTTTTTTGGACAGATTCTCTATAAGACTAACTCAAAAAATTCAATAAGATTGTTATTTTTCAGATTCTACGATCAACAGGGATATTATCTTAAGAAAATGCCAATAAACAACGTTACTATGCGGACCGGTTTTTTAGCTCTAGACGACAACTTAGACCAGTTGACTCAAGGCACCTTTAGGCAAGCGGGCGCTAAAGCAGACTATATTGTTGATCCATTTGTGAGTATCAAGAATTAGACAGAAGGTTGCAGGACTCATTAGATGATATGAATGATATGAAACTGGACCTTCATCATGTACATTGCCCTGTGCATGAGAGACGTATAGCCTTACACTGACGCTGACCAAGCGGTATGGCAGGTACCTACACTCTTTTAGAAGAGGTGTAGTTTCTCAGGGCTTGTGTTGTCTGCTGTTATCCCTTAGGTCGCCTTTTACAAAACCAACGCGAAGAGATGGAGTGGTATTGATCTAAAATCGGCGCACACCACACAGCCATATTTATCTATGAAAATAAAACTTCTTCACTACTTCTTCAGCCTGTCCCACATTTATATTAATATATTTTTCCTCGCAATCATTGTTAGGTATTAACATTTATATTTATTTCCCGCAAATCAATGTTTTAAAGTGATCAAACTATATCTATGGTATACGCTATATCTATGAAAATAAGAAGCTAACATGAGCGCATAAAATGATAGCTAATCGGAATATTAAAATGAATTTGGTACATTTGAAAAGCAAACATTTGTCTTAGCCGACTGTGAAACACGTTCTGTTAGGCTTTGAGGAAATTCATACATGTGTTTCTTTACTCAAAGAACATGCTGCATATGGTCTCGGAATTTGGTACCGATGAAATCGCAGGCGATTACAAGACAACTGGTTGTGCATTGCAACAAGACAACTGGTTGTGCACTGCAATTGGCCCATGGGTACGGCGGGAAGGAAACAGCCCTTTCGTCCACTGTTGGACAGTAACTGTATCGAGCCCTCTTTTCGTCTATTCGTTGACCAATGTTATTTATAATCTTTACTAATGACTTATTTGATTTTATGAATGATATTGACGAGAAAAGTAAAATCATAGCTTTTGCTGATGATACCAACGCGGTAATATCAGGAAAGAATATGGACGAACTTACTAATTTGACAAACAACATGCTCTTGGGGTTTGTGAAATGGTTCACAATTAATAACTTGACATTAAATATAAATAAGACTAATCTAATGCTGTTTAAAACTACTGCTAGAAATAAAGATATACTATGTGCAACAATTAATGACAAACAAATCGAATCAGTGAATGAGGTTAAATTTCTAGGTGCAACTATTGACATGTATTTGAATTGGAAGAGTGAACTAGATAATATTGTAAATCATATCGGCTCAGCATGCTATGCCATCAGAAGTTTAAGAAACGAACTAGACACAAAACGACTAAAGGCTGTCTATCATGCGCTGGTGGAATCTAGATTAAGGTATAGCATCATGTTCTGGGGAAATAGCTATGATTACAACATGAAAGCCGCGTTCACAGTACAAAAAAGAGTTATCACGACAATGGCTCGCATATCGCAAACTGACTCCTGTAAAGAACATTTCATGGACCTGGGAATACTAACGGCTCCAAGTTTATACATTTTAGTGATATTAACCTACTATGTCAAGCATTTGGATCTCTTGGAAACAGAGCATGAAAGAGTTACGAGGCAAGCTACCAGAAGAAAAGACGTTCCAGAGACAGATAAACCGAGACTCCGTATAGCGGAACACTCTGTGAAAGTGCAAGCCGTTAAACTGTTCAACCAGCTGCCATTACATTTAAAGTCAGTAACCAATGTGATTGTCTTCAAACGTGGTATAAAATCCTTTCTCCTTCAAAAATGCTATTACTCTGTAGAAGAATACTTTAAAGATAAAGAAAAAACAATAAAATAGAGTAGGCTATTAATACTTAATAGGGACTTGCATATGAATTTAAACTTAGCTTTATAATTTATACCTAGTTTATAAGAAATTCCGACACAATATATATTGTTTGTGAAAATAAATAAAAAAATAAAAGATTACTAGTAAATTGTATGGTAGTAATAAAATTGTTTGCTTCCTCGGTAAATACCTATTGCGGAGGTCACAACTGTCAAATTTCGAATAAAATGACACTACATCTCGACAAAGGTCGATATGTAACGACTGGTTGAATGCAGAATTCCAATCCGTTTCGAGAGAATATAATAAAATTTGTGGATAAACTGCTGGGAGTATTTCAACAAAATTTGGCAGACAAATAGCATATAATATTTCAGTACAGTAAAGTTCAATGATGAACCAAATCCGTTTATTAGTTCCAACATTATAATGGTATGAACTTTTCAATAAATTACAATTTTAGTATACGACGTTTTTTTCTAAAACGTACGGGAAATAGAGAAATTTGTCTTCGACCGGTGCTCCCAATGGCCATAGGTCTTTTTACTTAACATTCATTTACATATATTGTTAACAGATTGCTGAAATGGGAATGGGACCTCTTCAACATGTGTTAGATGCACCAACCAACGACCTGACTAAAGACGGATGGTTCGGATTACAGCCATACACAAAGTTTCTTGAGTATTGTAATGGAAGATCGTTTAAAAAGTATGAAGATTTAGCTCAGCTCATAGACCCTGAGGTAGGTATTGATTGTTTAAATGTACTGGTAACTCGATAACAACTCCCCGCCATCCCGCTCCTCTCTCTCCCCCCCACACACATACACACACACACACATACCCGCACATAGAGGTGTACACATATTTAATTTAATTAAGTTGATATATACCTTCTAATTTTTTAGATTTTTATTATTGTAATATATTAATATGGTAGTTGTATTTAATAATTATCAGTATAATCCACATGGGTGTATAGTTTGTAAATGGAACTTAAATCTTATGTTCCTTTTGTCATATTTAAATAGTGAATTTGTTTGTTCAAGTTTAACGATTTGAATGAATCACAACTTCATATCTGAAGATTTCTGAAAACATAAATTATATACGTGAAATGATAAATTATATAAGCTACGCGCTGGTAAATAGATACTGTCGCAAAATACTGTTGGTAAAGAGATCCGTGATAGATATCAACATTAATCCAGAATGACAAACGATAACACGTCTGCAGATTCGCCGCATACTTTGGAGAGTTAGGAATGGATTTGGAAAAGGGTCGGGAAGGATGGGGAATAGAGTGTGTAACGGGACGAGGAGTTTTCCAAATGGTGGTGGATTGGGAAAGGTATAGGAAATATAATAAGATGAGAGACTTGGCACATCCTGTTATACTCCCCATTTGGAGGAATGAGACGGAATGGGAAGCTCTGGCTTCATTCACTTGCACTTATTATGTTAGTAATTTTACGGTAGACTTCTGTGAGAGAGAGGCCCTCTTCTTCTTCTTCTTCTTTTCAGCCCTTGGACGTCCACTGCTGGACATAGGCCTCCCCCATTGTCCGCCATTTAGACCTATCGGCAGCGACCTGCATCCAGCGGGTGCCCGCAACCTTTATGAGGTCGTCTGTCCATCTAGCAGATGGACGTCCTCGGCTTCGTCCGCCGGTACGTGGTCTCCATTCGAGAACCCTTTTGCCCCATCGGCCATCGGTTCTTCGAGCTATGTGCCTAGGCTTATCTAACTAGCCAAGACAGATTACTGTGTGTACCTTGCGTCTCCACTGAATATAAAAAATAAAAATACTCAATACTCCATAATAATGCTAATACTCAATAATAATAATAGTATTAGATACAGACATAGCCAGTGTTGAGCTAACAGTAATTTAATATTTTATTAATTTCTTACTTTTTTGCTTTTTGTACTTATTTTACACTATAGCGTTTGTCCGCGTGCTCACTATCCCACGAGAACAAGGTCAATGCAAAATTGCATCGCCGTTGAGGCATCGAATCATTCCAAATGGGTAAACAAACGAAATGGCATGATTTCATTTTTAGACAGAGTTATATAGAAAATACCTGCACCTTCTCAACTCGTAATTGTTCTGTGACTTTTTAAAATTCAACACTTTCAACTCATGTAATGTAACATGTCGGAATTCGATTTCGAGCATTTCGAGCGGTGCTCTAGCTGAAGGTACCGACCGGAGGAGCATTAGCTTTGTAACAGATCGACTTCGAGCATTACATGCGCTTTATTCATGCCGAAGTACATTCATGTGCGTACTCAATAATTGTCGTCACTGCGGTCTAGACGTCTGATGTTCGTTATCGAGCAAATGTGTTACAACTGTAATACTCGGCTTGATATAATCATTGATGTAATACTCGAATCTGAACTGTCACATTACATGCAAATGTTCCAGGTCAGTACCCACCTTTATAGTTCGATTGAAACCTGATGATGAATGTAGTGTGCGGCGTTGCCGTTCGTTGCAGCGTACAGTGAGTTAGTACACAGTAACAAAGTCAAAGACCGCAAAAAATAACTGTTTTTGGGGAAAATATCAAGTTTACAATAAGTCTGTACAACAAAAGTTGTTAATTTTAATGATAGAATGTCACTGTTGAGAGGGTGAGGTTTTTTTATGTAATCTTGTATATTAGAATTATAAACTCTCTAGTTGACAATTCTATTTCTCGCTCTGGCTTCACTCAGATAGCGTAACGGATCCAAATCTTGGGAGAAAGGAGAAGGAAAGGAAGAAAAATAATTGGGATAATTGACATTCTGACGATTTTACACTATCGTAATTTATGGGTTGATTTTTTAATCATATAAATTCGCCTAATTATCGTGTTTACGCGATTCTTATAGTTTTGATAAGCTCGTTCTGCCCTCTAAGTGATGACAAAGACCGTTGTTCTAAACTTGTTATTTTCGGAGTTAGTGTCGCTTAGTATTTTCTTTAAATCTAAAACCGAATCAGGAAAAACTAACTAACCTAGGTACATCTTTGACCTATAAATGTATAGGAAAAATGCCTTAATAGTAAATTACAACAAATTCTAATTAAGGTAAAAAAAAAAATCTAAGTTTAATTTCTTGCGTTTCAGAGAATTGAACTGCTCAAAGAAATGTACGAAGATATAGAAGACATTCAGTTACTGGCTGGTGTATGGGTTGAGAAACTAATGAATAATACCTCAGTTCCACCAACTTTCTACTGCACTGTGACCAAGCAACTTATTCGCAACGTGGTCTCTGACAGACACTGGTTCGAGAGACCTAACAGACCAAACGCATTCACTGCTGGTGAGTATTCTTTATAATTACTCGGTAACTGAATTTAGATTAGGCTCGGTGCAGTTTTGTGAAAAGTTCATTAAACAAATGACGGTGTCTCAAAAACAAAATAGTTTACTTTCCTACCAATATTTTAAGTAATTTACAAAAGTAATACATACAAAAATATTTTATACTAAAAAAATCCGCCGACTTTACACCCTGTGATTTTTATTTATTACCTAAAATGAAGGATAAACTCGGAGGGATACGTTTCATGAATGCAGAAGAAGCAGTAACAGCCTTCCGAATAGCTGTTAAAGAGGTGCCTAAGAACGGTGGACTGAATGTGAAGCATTCAGCCCATCCTTCTTTCATTGCATGGTATCATTGCATGAGACAATGGTTTCATCGCATGAAAAAGTGTATCGATTGTCGCGGAGAATACTTCGAAAAACAATAAAACAGCTTCCATCTTTAATATCTGCTTTTGAGATTCCTAAATCTTTCAGTACGTATAACGGATCGGCATAAAAGACGTTCTGCAAGTGTAAGGGATAAAATCCCTGACATAAACTATCCATTTACTAAATGTTATTACAATCCATGTAGTGGTTTTATGTAAAGTCTAACATTGTATAAGCTACCTTGATGATGATTCCCGTGGGAATTTTATAATGGCTCTGTATAAAAAGTATACTAAATGTTAACTCGTTACATGTTGAAATGTTATCTATAAGATTGCCGAGTTTTAAACAAACCCGTCCAGCAATTTTTGCGTGATACGCATTCAGACAAATGGAGTAATATTTTTTTATTTCTATATCATTAGTATTTATATTGCAATGAGTTTTTCAAGAAATATTTCGTATATAGACACGGTAGATGTAGATATACGAGTTGAGCATAAACACACAAAACCTATAAATGGTTGCTCAATATCGAGATTAGAATAGATTTTACCAGTTTTTACAATACACAATTTTTAGAATTTTTCATAAAACCTTTCCAGTAGATATACATATCTTTTACACGCAGTTGGATTCCTCGCGCGTCACCCGCGCCGCCCCACTCCGTGGTGTTTCAAAACAGACTAATTACTTAACAATGTTTTTAGTGAAAGAATTAAAAAAAAAATATGGAGAGTATTAATAAGTAAATCTAGTAACTTACAATACTTTTTTCAAAATCGATCACAAAGTACCTGTGAAGAACTTATTCTATATTAGTCTTTTGCGCATGGCTTCGCTCGCATGGATTTGATGTTAAAAGTAAAATTTGAATTTAAAAGTTTGATTTTAAAAGCTGCCAAATATGAAAAAAAAAAAACAATTATCAGAAAACGCCGATATATGTGTTTAATTATTTTAAATATGAAGTACATTTACTAAATTGCACATTCAATTGCAAGTTCAATACAGACATCTCTAACTTAAATAGCTCTTGATATACAAGCATTGGATAAAAAATATTCTCCCTCTTTTTTTCCTTTCGTCCCAGTAAGATTTCTAACGGTCCTTCCTTAGTGGATACGAATGTCATAAAACTTATCCACTGTGCAAATTTCGTGTTTCTAGCTACAGTGGTTTAGGCTCGGCGATGATGAATCAGTCAGTCAGTCAGGACATTATATATGTTATAAGAATAAAAAATAAAATAGAAACAATAAATCTAAAAAAGAATCTCGATATAACCATTTTCATTAATATACTTTTTTAATATACTTTTTATTATACTTTTTTAATGTACTTTTAATATACTTTTTTTAGAAGAATCAACGAAGATGAATGTCTTGCTGTTATTACAATATATTACTTGTCCTTTATAAGAAATTTCTCGTTGATGTTTTGAAAAGCAGCAATAGTAAATGTTACTAGAGTTAAGTACATTTAAGTAGGTAACTCTCTACAAAACATTTTTCCAATTCGTTGACTAGAACATTGTAGAGAGCATTTTGTCCGTTTCGAAACACTGCACCGCCACGGGACTGGCTCATTACCCTGACCGAGTAATGAGCGCTAGGAACGTTTTAGATACAACGAAAAAACTCTGCTTGTTTGTAACTTTTGATTTATTACCAAAAATAAGTTAATTTTTCTCTACAACGGGTTTCCATTGCATTTCAAATTAATTGATGTGTTGCAGGTTTTCTGTATGTTAGTGACATATTATAGGTATACATAGAGAGAGGTCCCAAAGTATATACTTAATTAATTAACAGCTTGACAATGTTTGAGGTAGGGATGTGATAGGTAGTTATGCTTATCTCCGTCACTCACACCATACACTCTGTCATATAACTATTAGGCTGTGACTCTCTACTGTTGTAAAACTACTTCATATTTACAGGACAACTGAAGGAGATTAGAAAAGTGTCCATAGCGAGATTGTTGTGCGATGTTGGCTATATTACACACATTCAACCGCGGGCTTTCCTAAGAATTGGACCCAAGTAAGACACAAATACCTAATCAATCAATCACGAAGGCTTTACCATATCAATCCGTCAGCCTAAGTCTCTCCATTGCTGGATATAAAGCTCTACCAAGGCACGCTACCACACGTGGTCTTCCCGCTATTCTCATGTAGCCACTACGGGCAAACTTCAGTTTGTCTGTAGTGGCTAGATTTATGTTGTCGGTCCATCTAGCTGAAGGCCGTCCCACGCTGCGCTTTCCAGGACGTGGTCATCGCTTCTCGATCCTACAGCAAATATGGCGTGCCATATTGTTGAGATGGCGTGAGAACGCTGAGATGAAATATCGTTCGTCTCGGATCATATCCCCTAAATAAAGCATAGCTTATACTTCGTACTCCGTAGCTGTTTATAGATTCTTAAATTATAAGCTCTGGGAAAAAACATAATCATAATCTGTTTCATATTTAAAATATATCAACGTGTACCTGCGGTGTGTGAATGCTTTAAAAAAAATACTTCTGAAAAATTAAAATATGCAGTGTCATTTTCCAATATAATAAAATTTATTTGCTATTTTCAGGAACAAAATTCGCAGTTGCAATCAAATAGATCGAATTAATTTCGAGGCGTGGAGGGATGACAAATGTCGAAAGAGATTGAAAAAGAAATGCTTCAATTGAAGGCATGTGTCCGATTGCCGACGCTAAAGTGACAGGAGATCACCTATTTTCTACATCAAGAAGCATACAAATTACTTATGTTAACGTGTAATTGTATTTAAATCCGTCACTTTCTTCGTTCAGCAATAGAACTGTCGATTAATCGCAAACACCCACTCTTTTCTAATTCTTCACTTTACTGAATGGCAGAAAAATCCTCGTCCTAGTTAATGGCCCAAGGGCTTTAATCCTCGATCCTCGATTAATCCTTAAGATTTTCAAACTAGATTATAACTATAATAAAGATTATAATCGAATAAATTTATTTTTGTGACATTACTGAAGATTTATATATTTTTGTTATATCAAAATTAATAAAGTTTGCCAAAACTTAGTTTTTACTTATTTCTCTACCCGTTTGTATTTAAATGTTGTTCTCAGTTCAATAATTCTGCTTAGAATAATAAAAATAATTAATTGAATTGTTTGCAATGATATACAGCTTGTCCAGTAAATAGTGGCCGGTCTTGAAACTGTAGATAGGTCAGTTCATGTCCTAAGTGATGACCACCTATGGGATGTCTACGTTCCCATTAGTTCAATTGATCAGTTCAATCATTGAACTAGTTAGACTTTTCTCCCTGTCGTTGTCCAGTAGTCCCAGGTTTCCTGTTTTGTGTTAGCAATTGAACTATTGGGTTAAAAAGTCTCACTCGTCAGACGTCAGAAGTCAGACGAGTCAAACTAAAACTTATAATGAATCATAAATTTTAATTAATAATTTTATTATTAGCATATATTTAAGTACATATCATGGTCTTCAAACATTTTGGTATAGTCGACGAGTAGAATCGAGGCATTTTCCCAAATCAGCACGCATCAGGCTATCAGGCGATCGGGAGCATCAGAAATGCGTCTATCGGCCTCTTTGCTAGGTTGGCCTTGCCTAGTTGGATTGTCTGCCCAAAATAGACATAATAATCAACAACTTCAATTGTTACGCTTTGGACGTTTATCGATCGCAGAGAAACGTGTTCAAAGAACATGATTTCTGTTTAAGTTTCCGAGACCAATGCGACGTGATGTTGCGTGAAGGCTATTCAGCATCCAGTACAAATCTTCCCGCAATCCTTCCGTTATTATATAATCGGTGAAACGAAACGTACAGTACTACTATAATTGAACTAGTGGGATTTTTTTTTCAGTAGTTCAATTTTTAACACAAAACCGTTTCAATTAAAGTACTGGGTAAAAAAGTTTCACTAGTTCAATGATTAAACTGTTCAATTGAACTCGTGGGAATGTAGGACAATTTGATCTTAATGACAGACGTAAGGTTATCCGGATCTTAGCTCTTATTTGATTTTTTTTTAATAATGGCACCTTTGGTGCTATAAGGTCTAAACTTTGATGTCATGTTTTAGAATAGATCAAAAACTGTTGAATTATTGCATAAAATAAGTGCTTTAATGGTCTTGTTTTTAAAGTAAGTGTAAAAGTAAGCACTTAAAACAAGACCGTTATGGGGCTTTTTCTGATATTGACGGGCAGAGAGTTCCAGAGCTGAGCAGCGTGTACGGCGAAGGAGTCAGAGAAATAACCAGTACCGTGGGTGGGGATCTGCAGTAGCAGATTATAGTTTGAACAGAGATTAAAATTTCATTGACGACTGTCACCAAGAAAACTGAAAATACCTTTTAAATATTCAAGAGTATTAGGTTAAGTGTAAAAGGAAGCACTTAAAACAAGACCGTTATGGGGCTTTTTCTGATATTGACGGGCAGAGAGTTCCAGAGCTGAGCAGTGTGTACGGCGAAGGAGTCAGAGAAATAACCAGTACCGTGGGTGGGGATCTGCAGTAGCAGATTATAGTTTGAACAGAGATTAAAAATTCATTGACGACTGTCACCAAGAAAACTGAAAATACCTTTTAAATATTCAAGAGTATTAGGTTAAGTGTAAAAGTAAGCACTTAAAACAAGACCGTTATGGGGCTTTTTCTGATATTGACGGGCAGAGAGTTCCAGAGCTGAGCAGTGTGTACGGCGAAGGAGTCAGAGAAATAACCAGTACCGTGGGTGGGGATCTGCAGTAGCAGATTATAGTTTGAACAGAGATTAAAAATTCATTGACGACTGTCACCAAGAAAACTGAAAATACCTTTTAAATATTCAAGAGTATTAGGTTAAGTGTAAAAGGAAGCACTTAAAACAAGACCGTTATGGGGCTTTTTCTGATATTGACGGGCAGAGAGTTCCAGAGCTGAGCAGTGTGTACGGCGAAGGAGTCAGAGAAATAACCAGTACCGTGGGTGGGGATCTGCAGTAGCAGATTATAGTTTGAACAGAGATTAAAAATTCATTGACGACTGTCACCAAGAAAACTGAAAATACCTTTTAAATATTCAAGAGTATTAGGTTAAGTGTAAAAGTAAGCACTTAAAACAAGACCGTTATGGGGCTTTTTCTGATATTGACGGGCAGAGAGTTCCAGAGCTGAGCAGCGTGTACGGCGAAGGAGTTAGAGAAATAACCAGTACCGTGGGTGGGGATCTGCAGTAGCAGATTATAGTTTGAACAGAGATTAAAATTTCATTGACGACTGTCACCAAGAAAACTGAAAATACCTTTTAAATATTCAAGAGTATTAGGTTAAGTGTAAAAGTAAGCACTTAAAACAAGACCGTTATGGGGCTTTTTCTGATATTGACGGGCAGAGAGTTCCAGAGCTGAGCAGTGTTTACGGCGAAGGAGTCAGAGAAATAACCAGTACCGTGGGTGGGGATCTGCAGTAGCAGATTATAGTTTGAACAGAGATTAAAATTTCATTGACGACTGTCACCAAGAAAACTGAAAATACCTTTTAAATATTCAAGAGTATTAGGTTAAGTGTAAAAGTAAGCACTTAAAACAAGACCGTTATGGGGCTTTTTCTGATATTGACGGGCAGAGAGTTCCAGAGCTGAGCAGCGTGTACGGCGAAGGAGTTAGAGAAATAACCAGTACCGTGGGTGGGGATCTGCAGTAGCAGATTATAGTTTGAACAGAGATTAAAATTTCATTGACGACTGTCACCAAGAAAACTGAAAATACCTTTTAAATATTCAAGAGTATTAGGTTAAGTGTAAAAGTAAGCACTTAAAACAAGACCGTTATGGGGCTTTTTCTGATATTGACGGGCAGAGAGTTCCAGAGCTGAGCAGTGTTTACGGCGAAGGAGTCAGAGAAATAACCAGTACCGTGGGTGGGGATCTGCAGTAGCAGATTATAGTTTGAACAGAGATTAAAAATTCATTGACGACTGTCACCAAGAAAACTGAAAATACCTTTTAAATATTCAAGAGTATTAGGTTAAGTGTAAAAGGAAGCACTTAAAACAAGACCGTTATGGGGCTTTTTCTGATATTGACGGGCAGAGAGTTCCAGAGCTGAGCAGCGTGTACGGCGAAGGAGTTAGAGAAATAACCAGTACCGTGGGTGGGGATCTGCAGTAGCAGATTATAGTTTGAACAGAGATTAAAAATTCATTGACGACTGTCACCAAGAAAACTGAAAATACCTTTTAAATATTCAAGAGTATTAGGTTAAGTGTAAAAGGAAGCACTTAAAACAAGACCGTTATGGGGCTTTTTCTGATATTGACGGGCAGAGAGTTCCAGAGCTGAGCAGTGTGTACGGCGAAGGAGTCAGAGAAATAACCAGTACCGTGGGTGGGGATCTGCAGTAGCAGATTATAGTTTGAACAGAGATTAAAATTTCATTGACGACTGTCACCAAGAAAACTGAAAATACCTTTTAAATATTCAAGAGTATTAGGTTAAGTGTAAAAGGAAGCACTTAAAACAAGACCGTTATGGGGCTTTTTCTGATATTGACGGGCAGAGAGTTCCAGAGCTGAGCAGCGTGTACGGCGAAGGAGTTAGAGAAATAACCAGTACCGTGGGTGGGGATCTGCAGTAGCAGATTATAGTTTGAACAGAGATTAAAAATTCATTGACGACTGTCACCAAGAAAACTGAAAATACCTTTTAAATATTCAAGAGTATTAGGTTAAGTGTAAAAGGAAGCACTTAAAACAAGACCGTTATGGGGCTTTTTCTGATATTGACGGGCAGAGAGTTCCAGAGCTGAGCAGTGTGTACGGCGAAGGAGTCAGAGAAATAACCAGTACCGTGGGTGGGGATCTGCAGTAGCAGATTATAGTTTGAACAGAGATTAAAATTTCATTGACGACTGTCACCAAGAAAACTGAAAATACCTTTTAAATATTCAAGAGTATTAGGTTAAGTGTAAAAGGAAGCACTTAAAACAAGACCGTTATGGGGCTTTTTCTGATATTGACGGGCAGAGAGTTCCAGAGCTGAGCAGCGTGTACGGCGAAGGAGTTAGAGAAATAACCAGTACCGTGGGTGGGGATCTGCAGTAGCAGATTATAGTTTGAACAGAGATTAAAAATTCATTGACGACTGTCACCAAGAAAACTGAAAATACCTTTTAAATATTCAAGAGTATTAGGTTAAGTGTAAAAGGAAGCACTTAAAGCAAGACCGTTATGGGGCTTTTTCTGATATTGACGGGCAGAGAGTTCCAGAGCTGAGCAGTGTGTACGGCGAAGGAGTCAGAGAAATAACCAGTACCGTGGGTGGGGATCTGCAGTAGCAGATTATAGTTTGAACAGAGATTAAAATTTCATTGACGACTGTCACCAAGAAAACTGAAAATACCTTTTAAATATTCAAGAGTATTAGGTTAAGTGTAAAAGTAAGCACTTAAAACAAGACCGTTATGGGGCTTTTTCTGATATTGACGGGCAGATAGTTCCAGAACTGAGCGGCGTGTACGGCGGAGGAGTTAGAGAAATAACCAGTACCGTGGGTGGGGATCTGCAGTAGCAGATTATAGTTTGAACAGAGATTAAAATTTGATTGACGACTGTCACCAAGAAAACTGAAAATACCTATTAAATATTCAGGAGTATTAGTTAAGATTGAGAAGACGTAATTAGGCAATCAAAAGCGTTTACGACCACAAATAGGGAGCTATTTAAGTTTAGAACGATAATTATGTTGTCATTATTCTGTATTCTGTTCCTGTCTTCTGTTAACTTTAGGTACTACTAACTTAATGTAACATTTAGCTTGATACATTTAAGTTAAAATGGCTAATAAAATTGACATAAATTATTATTTTTAAAAATATAATGAAGCATTGGTACAGTGTAATCAACGAGACATGAGCTTTGCATTTGTTGAGTGGGTGTCGAATTGTCCAATTCGATTGTTGAAATGGTTCGCACTATACACTATCGGTGTGCACTCACACAAACAAAAAGCTTATGTCTCGTTGCTTTCACTGTATGGTGTACTCAATCTTTTGTAATTCAATATTAGTTTAGAATAAAGAAAAATAAAATTACTTTGCAAATTTTAATAAGCTGATGAAAGGTGATTGTATCATTCACAATAGGAAAAAAATCGACATATACATATGTATAAACATATGATTAGCATATATATAGAAGCAATATAATTATTTATTACAACGAATTAAACTGAACAATGAAATTTAGTATTACAAAAGATCTTAGGTTGTTAACTGGCATTATAGTCCATACAAATTTAAAACAAATGAAAGAAAGAAAATATTTGTTTTTGACACCACAGACAGCTCACAGATTTAACAAAGGTAAAAAGAGATAAAATGGTAATGCATAGATCGGAGTAGATAGATTGAATTAGGGTCAATGATCTCAAATGTATATGTTATTATGGACATACCTCCGGGATTCCGCAATTTTAAAATTATTAAGACTTTTTTTCCGAAATTTCAAAACCACTAGGTTTTAGGCCTTTTTTAGATGCAGTATATGAACATTCTGGAATGGTTCTCGAATGGAGACCACGTACCGGCGGACGAAGCCGAGGACGTCCATCTGCTAGATGGACAGACGACCTCATAAAGGTTGCGGGCACCCGCTGGATGCAGGTCGCTGCCGATAGGTCTAAATGGCGGACAATGGGGGAGGCCTATGTCCAACAGTGGACGTCCAAGGGCTGAAAAGAAGAAGAAGAAGATATGAACATTTTAAGTCTCGTGTCCGAATGGTTATGCTGTTATTCATACGACGAATCTTAAAATTCTGAGATCTTAAATAGAGTAAATTACAGTAAGTTTTGCGTGAAACTAAATTAATAATTATTATTTTCTAGTAAGATAGAACATATTTTTAAAAGTATTTTCCTATTGGTGCTCTCTATTTATCTACAAAATGTCGTGGCCCAATCGTAAATGGGACTCTGATCGTGATCTGCAGGACATTTCATGATATTAACATCTTTCATCTTATACTCGCCATATCGTTCAACGCTAACCGTTTGACGATTTGCACAGATATGCTTGTGCATATAAATTCTGTAGGGAGCCCAATTTTATTCACATCGGAATTTGTCTTACGCTTGAAATGCACTTTTCTTGGCAATTAATTACTTTATTGTTAGACACAATTAATTTTCCCACAATATTCATATATTTTGTGACTCCAAAGTGGACTACGCGTAGTCAGTGCAAATATCGGTATGAAATGCAACTACTTTGCGATATGCTCTGCCATACCATGATGTGACGATGTGGCAATATCAGTTGTTCTCGTCGAACCGCCTATTAAATCATGAAATGCCCATGAAAATCTGTCCGATTTTTCGACCAAGCCACGACACAAATATAAAATAGAATTAGTAGTAGAATTTATAGAAGTTTCAAAAAAAATTTCGAAATTCAAAAGAACTAAGAAAAGCAGTAGGCAAAATCTATTTGAGAAAGAACTAATATTATTGTACCCACAAATGTCAGTTTTGCAACATTTTAATCATTGTTTTAGGTGAAATACGAGCTTGCATCTCTTCAAAAGAGCTCAAACATGGCAAACGTCAAAGCTGAAACAGTATAAATGTGGATATCCGATCATCCTGAGCTACTTTACGATCACGCTAGTGGTTCAATATAATGTACAAAGTGTGAGATCCATGTAAGAAACTATAAATAAAGGCAACATTAAAAGACATATCGAAGGCGCAGTATATCAGGTAAAGTTTAAGCGGCCGCAAGAGGAATTTTATTTCGACTTTATTAGATTCCTGATCCCGTGCAACATTCCTTGGTCTCAAATGAAAAATCCTGCATTCAAAGAGTTCTTTCAAAAATATATGTTCGCGCCAATAACATTGGTGATTTTATTTTGTAGGGTAATATTATATTTTATTACCCACACATTTTAAATAATCACTTCCACCGATCCTTTTTATACCGCTGCACCTTTTGCGTACCGCCAGTCTAGCGATCGACCCCTCACGTCACCGGTCGATTGTGAAACCCGCATATTTGGTCGTCTCCTGGACCCCTGAATTGGCACACGCTGTGCCCCTTTCTGTACCGCGAACGTATATGTGCTCTAAGCCGCATCGCTGCATAGTACCGAAGGCCGCTCAAACCAAGTGGAAGGTCAAGAAGAAGCGCTACCAGGCTGCGAAGAACACAAGGCAACCGTAAGCTTGGTCGGAAGACAGCTATTCTCGGCATATAAGGTCAGGCTTTCTATTTGGATGTTTTTATCAGCAAAAAAACCTATGGATCCGCACGTGGATTAGCGTATGGCTATATTACTTAGTTGTCGCGTTCACAATATATGTGCAATACTTGTTGTTGTGTTTGTACTAATTGTAAAGTGCCCGATAAAACACATTTACGTGGACAATTTTTTTAAGAATAAAATCAATTTGATTCATGAAAATAATAAAAATGAGAAACTGTGGATATCGTTGAATGAAACAACAGACTTTTTAGCTCGATATATAGTCCATTTCTTAATAAAATCATTGCATCCTAACAATTTAAGCCGGCCTTATTTGATTACTTGTAAAATGCTAACAGTGGTTAATGGACAAACAATCACGCAATTTCTGTTGGAATGTTTAGAAAATCTATGGCAAAACTCTTTTGAGTCTAAAGTTAGCAATGTTTTAATGCTCTGTACTGATAGTGTAGCGTACATGCTATCTACAGGGCGAAATCTGAAAAAAATATTTACCAGAAATGAAACACGTAACATGTTTGGCGCACGCTGTTCAACGTGTATCTGAGCAAGTAAGGCTAGAATATCACGATGTCGATATTTTGATAGCAAATGTTAAAAAGGTATTTTTGAAAGCCCCGAGCAGAGATAAAATTTTAAAAGAAAAATATCCTAATTTAAAAAAATTGCCTCCGCAACAGTCATTACAAGATGAGGCACTTGGTTAGAGGCAGCATCTTACTACGCTCAACACTTTGATGCAATAAAAGATGATATATCTAGTTTAAACAGATCTAATGGAATAGCTATTCGAAACGCAATAAACATTTTAGAAGAAAAAAATTTACAGAATGTGTTAAATTATATAGAAGAAAATTACTATATTATACAACTGTCTATAAAAGAGTTACAAAAACATAATTTATCCCTAGCTGATTCACTTTTAGCATTTGACCAAGTCAGAGCTGCCATTAACGAGTGAAATTCCGAGAATATAAAAAATAAAATTCTATATGTTATGGAACGAAACCGAGATTTAGACAAACTTAGAGAATATAGTGAGAGAATTGAAAAAAACTGAAGCAAATGATCTTATATTTTCTTTTAGATTTGCTCCACTGACGTCTCCACTGAGATGTTGAACGATCCTTTTCTACCTATAAATAGATTTTAGACGTAAAAGAAACAAGTTAAAATGAGAAAATATGGAGAAACTTATGGCTACTTATTTTAATTGTATAGAGAATTACAATCAGAATGCAAAAATTGTAATCGATGAGGATTAAAAATAATTGTGAAGCGTTGTATTAACAATAAACGATTTTGATTTTTTTATCTGTACTATTTTTTATTCCATTTTTTACCTGTACTGTCAAGGTAGACTATAAAAAGGTTGTTGAACTGGTCATGTGTAACATTCGATTGGACACTTCCTTTTATCAATGATTTTTTGACAATGTTTCACAAGTTAACATTCAAGTATTTTCTCGTGGGAAACGTGTTTTCCTGCGATAAAGTACGTAGAAACCTTCACGGGTTTGCACACAGCAACTCGCCAAAGCTTCAACTCGATCGGATGAATGTTATGTGAACACACACATAGGGAGCAAACAAAAAACTAACATTCATTTTATTATTCGACAGATAAATAAAAATCTATTTAAAACGTTTTACTATCGCTTCCTTCAAATTTCAACTTTAATAATAATTAATTCAATCCCATAAATACCGGAACTTTCCGGAAAAAAGGCATGTCCATGTTATATATGACATCATGGTTCCATGGTGCAAGTACCAAAAATCAATCTATCTCCCCTTTTTTTTCTCCAAATCCATTCCCGAATCTTCAACATCCTACGTTCATGAGCGACAGAGTTATCCATTTACTACCGAATATATATATAAAGTATATATTTGAATAGTTAACCAAATGAAAATAAATGACGTAGTTTTATATGTACTTATGATAATCAATGTTTATACAAATGTTATTGTCAATTTTTAACTATTGTGAAAAAAACAATCACCTTTTAGCGACAATCACCTCTATAAATGTCACACCATGAGAGTTCATTTTATACTCCCGTTTTTATACTCTAAGGGAGGGTTGTATGCTGCAATCCCAAAATCGCTGGATTTTGCCCCCCCTGATCGAGTTGCCTCGACCTCTGCCGTAAAATATACTGCCAACGTGTCCGGCAGTGTAAGAAATTTGCCTGACCCCATTTCATTTCTCATCCCATTCCATAGAGAAGGTAGCATAATTAAATGATCAGAAGAAAACTGACAATTTGTTATTAAAAAAAAATGTCTTTTCTCCTACTTGCTCGGAAGTGGCTTCATTATTTTAAAAAAGGAATACGTCAATCGGCTCTTTTCTGTACACACGGCAGCAATTTCCAACACGACAATAATAGAGATTGCTGGACAGTAGCTAGGTTATTTTTAGTGCACACCAACATAAATTAGGTATTTTTAGGTACACGATATTTATTATTATAAAAGCTGAATGTGCATTCCTTTTCAAAAGTTTAAAAATAGAACAAAGACCGCTCGCAGTCGAATTGGCGGGAATGAAAATTAGATACCTACTCTCTGTATTGTGGATGTTATGTTCTCATAAATTTATCACAATTTTAAGTTGTCTAATAAACAATGAGTACTAGTTCTTTGGAAGGTGAATTACATTTAACGCCACCAGACATAGCTGAAGAAGCAAACTTCTGTTTCTTGAATTCATTTGTTTATTGTTAATTTGTTTATTGTTATTGAATTAATTTCCTCGCAAATTAGAGAAATATACTATACAAGTCTCGGCCGAAATAGCAATTAAAGGCCTCGTTTATTTTAAAAGGACTCGGCTTCGCCTCGTCCTTCCAATATTACTCGGCCGTCAATTGCTTTGTTTCGGGCCGTCGGTAATGGTTGCATGAGAAGAGCCAAAGATCGTGTGTGATGGCAAGCCTAGGAAGACACCTCAATTCAGAAGTGGAGAGACATGCTGATGATGTGGTATCTCAGTTATTTAGTAGGTAGTTTTGCCGTTCATTTAAATTTCTAATCATTTTGACTCGATGGAATTTTCTGAATACCACTTTTGGTCCCCAAATATGATATCCACATACTTCAGAATATGCGCCAGCCTTCGGCCCTTACTGTTGATATTTGAATATTGACATAGAGTGAGCGGCTTACTGTGAGCAGGCAAACTGTGCCATTCGCGGGTCCATTGGTTTTGCTGAGCGCATATCGCTGTGGCAACTGAAGAATCAAAGAAAGATAGCAACATGACGACGGCTTATTTAACTAAGTCAGCGCTGTATACGCAGCGCCTAAGCAAACTGTTTGTGTAGTGTGTATGAAATATATATTTTTCATTTTAATTTATGATTTGTCGTAACTCGACCTTAGAAACCTGTGTGGGTGAATAATTTCCTTGAAAACTCGTTCTAGATATTATTCTAGGGCTTAAAATGACTAGCTTGTTTTGGTAGTGAGTGAGATATTCCAAAACCCATTTCCCACCCTACTTCATCCCATCAAACCATTCCATTATCAAGAGTATAATGAATAAAATAAACTCCTTAAACGATTAACGAATGAAATGGGACTCCTATCTCAATTCCTAAATCTTCAAAAGTAGATGGTGCATTTAGGGGCGTGCCAACATTTGTCATTCGGGACTAATGTTGGCGTGTATCGCGGATATCGATGGGCGACAGAATCCACTTACCACCTATTCGTAATCTGGTTGTGGAGACAGCATAATTGAATAGCTAATCATCTGGCACAGATCAACACGTGTTGGGTCGACGACAGACTGTTTTATACGGCACGTGATATTAATACAGCAATCGTGATGCATATATATTTTATGAATTATAACCTGTTTTAATGGGTAAGATCATTATAATATGTTTTTATATTTTACTAACTACAAATATTAACAAAGCATGCAATTGAGAATTCAAATTATAAGGCCTACCCACCAAGATATCGAACAAGAGGAGCGTTTTGGATAGTACATTTTAAAAACCGCACCATCGCAATCCTTGCAGTTTAGTTTTAGGCGTAATACGTTCACTATAAGCTAAAAAGTCAGAACCTAAATGTATTTTATAGCACACTAGCAAAACCCGACAGTCGTTGTCCTGCCTGTGTATATGATTTTTGCGATTGGTTGAACGGTATAGAAGTTTATGAGCTGCACCGCCATCTGGTGGAGAGTTACAACAAAGTCGATAGTCCGAAAATATTCTCCGTGCTGAAATACCTATTTGTACCAATTTTCAAGGCGATCGGTTGAACGGTATAGAAGTTGATGTGCTGCAGCGCCATCTAGTGGCGAGTTACAACAAAGTCGATAGCATAAGAACCTTCTCCATAAAAAAATACATATACGTGCCAACTTTCATGGTGATCGAGCAAACGATGTCGAAGACTATTAAAATCAGATATACCAACATGCTCTTTTATAGATATGTAGATATAATAAAAAAATATTACCTGTTTACGATGCGCACACTAGGCGCGCACCTGCCTCGCGTTACGCGAAAGCAGCCCGAGGAATGTGCACTCGGGCACAAATGTATAAAACTTAATCAATGTATCCACCAAAATGGTGGGTAAGCAAATAATCAATAATTTACACAATTTATAGGTCTCACTTACCCCAGGTGGTTTTGCCCACACACAAATCTGGAAAGTGTACCTACGCTAGTCCCTACTAGACGTGACCTATCTTAGTGTGATTGAATATATACATACATTCACAATAGATACTTGTGTAGTAATCCAAGTCTCGTTCCGTGGTGAGCCGGTGGCCGCTACAGTTCGGCAACTCACACACGGCAGCAAAATCACCTCGAGATATCACTTCCAATACACAAGCACAATCACAATAAGCAAATCCAACCAAAACACTCGCGTGGCACAAGGTTATCCGCGTGCAAATCCAATCAATAGGCGCGAATCACAAAATCAACTGTCCGAGCCCGCGGTGTGAATTTATCTCAATTTAACTCCTGCTCGCCGCCGAGCGCGTGTTACTACTCAAAAATATCAAATTCTCAAACCGCCTTCAATATGGCGGGGACAAAAAAATGTTGCTTCAAATAATCAAGGTATGCGGGTATGCAAAGATGCTCGCGCCAATTCCAAACATTACCAATTAATTATTACTCTGTACATTTATTTATTTTTTAAAAGTCATTTCATTCCAAAGTACGAATCATACAGAGCTCAAAACAACGACATGTAAAATGTAATATTAGTTTTTGGGACTTTATGACGTTAGTTTGGCAAATTCATATGAGAAATTGGATAAAAAGTAAAAAAATATTTTTGAAAGTTTCATGTCATGAACACACAATCATTAGCCTTATTATCTATATCTAGTTTTGCACTTTATTAATAGTTATTCAATAATTATCAAATTAGAGTTAATAATTACCTTAAATATGAAACTGTTTTCAAATGAGTAGGTAATCTTTGTTTTCGCATATTAATATGTTTGAATAGCTGTAGTTTATAGGAATTCTGAATAGTATATCAAAATATAATATTTTCCGTAAACATGTATTCATACGCGAAATTATTATATACATTGTAATTGGACACGCTTCCGAAACACCTATTGTGTATTTGTAACTTGCCACACCCACAGAATTATACACTGGCTGAAAAATTACATATTTATTTAAACCACTGATTCATAACCGCTGCTCTACGGACAACTGGTGGTCAGCCAGGACTCTAGAAGTGGTCCGCGAAGTTATTAAGTCATTTAACTAGAATTATATCTAGGAAATGATTTAATGAATGACATGTTTGAAATTCTATAGCGAATCAGGAATCCAGCATCTTACTAACGTAAGACAAATACAAGCTCGAAAATCTCATTTATGTAATTTTGCGAAGAATATTTTTAAGCTTGTTATATTTCATTATTTGTGCAATTAAGAAAACATTGAATTCACCTTTTAACTACTACTTCTAACGAGTTCTCGATTCTTAGTAGAATATAGAGATATTCTTTTATAGATTAATAGTAAATTTCGTTGTTTCTCGCCAAACTATATAGTCAATAGTCGATGATGAGAAAAGAAATGGGTCTAATGGTCGCTCATGTCTCAAAGGTTAAGAACCACTGATTTAAACACTAGCGGTACCCGCAACTTCGTGCACGTAGACGTAAGGCCTCCCGCGCATTACGGCGGTCAGACCGCAGCGGCCAGTTGCATGCGGGCGGTTTGACTGGCGGCCAGATACGTCAGTGAGTGGCCGCGTGTAAGTCGCGATGTTTCGTGCTGGTCGCGCGGCCAGAATGTGGCCGCTGGCCGCATAATGCGCGCACTTGTATATGAGGACCCCAGAGGTCAAGGGGTCTAAGTGACATTTTCGAAAGAATTGAGTTAGATGCAGTAACAGACTGTTAAAATACTATTCTTTTTAGTGGTGAGGAGATCCAAGTGATTTCCCGGACAGGTGCTGCTACCTAGTGTGTTGCCCCTTCACCACTAGTAGTGCATGCTAACACTGCTATTGTTAGTATCTACTATAATAAACAATAGATAGCTACTAACAATAGCTATCTATTGTTAGTACTAATTAGAAGCAAATGGCCAAAGTGTTGGCCTAAAATGTTCAAAACAAAAAAAAAATAACTTTCCCTCTTACAAAATTTTGTTGACTTTTGGTTCAATTATCTCAAAACATAAATTTTGTCACTTAGACCCCTTTACCTCTGGGGTCCTCATATATCGTGGAAGAACTAACTGGCCGCTGCGATCTGGCCGCCTAATGCGCGGGGGCTTAAGAGTATGTGTGGGTAGCTCGACTCCTGTGGGAACTTTATAATGTATCTGGATAAAAAGTACTCTAAATGATAATTCGGCACATAAGCTATAACTATGCCAAGTTTCATTGAAATGCGTCCAGCGGTTTATGCGTAATGAGCGTTCAGACAGACAGACAAAAATTCCAAAAAAATGTACTTTAACACTGCAAACAATATATGTACATGAATGTGCAGACACGGCTCCGTTACGATTTTATTATAGATAAATAATAGAAGCTAGACTAATAGTGCCCGTGACTTTGTTTGCGTGAATTTTAGAGTATGAATTTATTGTAATCCTGCCCTGGACACAATTTTTATTATTTTATTCATTGTAACAATTACAAAATTGTATAGAATGTGTATTATAAAAGTCTATTATGTCACCACTCATCATAGTATGAAAAATGACAATTAGTTATTTAAAAAATAGGTCAAATATTTTGTCAATCAATTTATATTTCTTCAAGAGAGCAAAAAAAGTAACCTGTTAAAAGAAACTTTTTTAATTTGCGTTTGAAATCATTGGTTTTATAACTAATATCAGTAAAGTGTCTAACTTGGGTTCTTAGTTAGTAAAACTCCACACTTTATATGACATCTTTTATTCTCGTAGGTATGTCACGATTTACATTAGCGATTTATATTGTTGAAGAAAGAGCATGAATTTAACACATAGGATGTCACAGATATGATAACAAATTATTAGAGATTGACTAGCACAAGATACGAATAGAAATTTATAATTAACAGAAATAGAAATTGATAATGAACAGAAACTAAAAATTGCGCGTGCATTCGCTGTCGGATATCGGTAGTGACTGTGCGGCGCCCGCTCGCTCCGCTCTGCGCAAGCGCCTTCTACAAGCGGCCGTGCGTAACGGTCTAAAGCCAATTTAGCATCGGCCGGCGGGTTTGCTTGCCCAATTAAATTAATTGCAGTGTAGGCAAGGTTCCTACATCAGCTATCATCAGCTGTTTACATGTAATAATATAAATAAAATATTCAGGTTTTTAAAATGTGGTTTGCATAGCCGTAGGCTGTGGAACGAACTGCCTCAAGAGGTCTTCCCATTAAGCTACGACATGGGGCTGAATTCAAGAAAGCTGTGAATAGGATTTTGCAAGGTCGGCGGCCCGCCCGTATGCCCCCTGGTGTTGCATATGTCCATGGGCGGTGGTAACACTTACCATCACGTGGGACCGCTTGCTCGTCCGCCCCCTTGTCTATAAAAAGAAAAAAAAGAAAACTTGTGGCAGTCAGTTTCAGATTTATTTATTTTATCTTTATTATTATCACTAAATAAATAATTGCATTAAAAATTAATAATGCATTAAAGATGAATAATTATTCCTTCACTGCTTAAACAGTTAATCTACCCACGTGGGAAATACTTCCCACTGACATTAAGGAAGTTCCCAATAAACACAGGTTCAAAAGATTACTTCGGGAACATTATTTGATAGAGAATTAGTGGTTTATTTCTCAATAAATCTATCTATTACTTTCAGTTTTCTGTTCAATTTTGGTTTATCCATGATTATAATGTATTTTTGCAATGTGTTTATATATTTATATATACATACATACATGAAATATTGTGTATGTATTAGATTTCATTATTTTTTGTATTTTTTATTCTCTTATTTATGTAAAACTGCACCTGCGATCCTTTTTGTGTATACAACTGGTGTTTGACTGGTAGAGAATGCCATATGGCATTAAGTCCACCTGTTGTACATATCAGGTTGTAAATAAGTATTTTTTTTCAGGTTATTCGATTATGGGGGAAATTACCTAAAACAAGTACCAATAGTGAATATAACGTTTAGAACAGGATTTTTGACAGTAGATAATAACTTGGATTATATAACACAGGGCAGTTTCAGACAACCAAGCGCTGCGAGTGACTATGTTGTTGATCCATTCGTAAGTTGATTATATGTAAAACAATAATTTGCTTTTTATTTCAGATTCAAATGCATTTATTTGCATATATTGTGGTGTATAATTAATTGTTTTTACAATATTTGTTAAACTTTACACGTTACGCTATTTTATTAAAATATTTAAGTAATTAAATATTTAACACTTTAATATTTAAACGTAAAAAACTTAAAATGTGCGATTAATTTTTTTCCAGCGCTTCTTGCTCTTGTGCACTTTGATGGGCATTAGCTCACTTTGAAACAGTCAAATAGTAGATTAACGCTTAGTTTCTGGATCATACTGGTAGATCTAAGATTTGTCATCTGTGACAGTGTCGTAAACACGTCGAGACGACTCCAGCTACAGATTTTGTTATCATATCGCGGCACCGTTTTTGAGCCTCGGTGAGGTTGTGCCCAGAGCGGTACTATCCTCCTGACTCGTAGATGGCATTGTAACGATTCATACACACTCCCCGATCCAATCTACAATCTTTCCTGAATCTCCTCATATGTAATTGGCCTGTTTTCACAATTTTTTTAATTTGTTTAAACAGGCGACCGCTTCTTTCTTCGTCAGCCAAACTTAGTCGACCACGCTTAAATTAATTATACCAACGATAAACAGTTGCAAATGCCATTTGAAGTCCATTAAAAGAATCTTCAGGTTTTAAAGAACATTTAAAATCATACAAAATCATAGCGCGGAAATGTTCCCGCCGAATATCTATTTTTTAATGAGACACGATATTTTGATTCAGCTCGTTAAAAATATGGAGGGGAAATTTGAATTTGGAATGTTCTGTTTTTATGTTATAGAAAGATGGTCATACTTTTAATTGTCATCAAAACTTTATACTTTCCGAGTTGCCTGGTATAACGAAATCTGTAGGTAAAACTGCAGGGCGCATTTTTAACGGATTGAAATGAAATTTGGCAAAACAATATATTATCACTTGTGTTAAGTTCAAAGGTTTCATTAGTTCCAAAATCATGACTTCAATTCTTAAAAAAGAATTGTACGTCCATTGAACCCGTGTAATATTCACAAAATTAAAAAAGTTTATCACCGCTTTATATAAACTATACGCCGTTGGATAAGGCTCATAATAAATGTCTACATTTTTTTTTAAACATATTTTTTCTCTAATGTACGGGAAATAGCGAAATTTGACTGGCGCTGTCACAGTTTAATAACAATATAATTTCAGGCATATGAATTAATATCCATTTACTACCAGACAGACCATTTGCTATCCATAAAGAAAGAAACCTGTTAGAACTCGTTACCCTTTTTAATTTTATTCAGATGGCAGAAACCGCAACAGGCCCTTTCCAAAGGATGTTCGACGTTGTCACCAATGATTTGGCTAAAGGTCGCTACTTCGGGTTTCCACCTTACATAAAGTACAGAGAATTATGTTCTGGGCGTCCATATAGGAGTTATAAAGACTTGACTATTGACATAGATCCTGAGGTGAGAAACTAATACGGTTATAATGTTAACTTGTGCTTAGCTTGCACGATAGTTGATAAAAAGATAAATGAGTTTGTCCGACGGTGGTATGAGAATAAGTTTCAAAATGCAGAAAAAAAAAACATTTGTTGAATAATTTTATGTTAATCTGTTTCGTTTTAAATTTCTTTAATTATAAATTAGTATGCAAAAGGTAAGTGTAAGAATGAAACAATAGATTTTTTCTTGTCCTTTATTGTTCATTAAAAATTTACACTGGCATGGTCTTAAGTAGAGAAAGAAAAATCTTAATAGCGTGTTACAGGATTTGACTTAGGAGTGAGGAGCGACATCTAGTATCGAATAGGTTCACTATAAATTGTTAATCATTAATCATTACAGTAAGAATGAAAAAATATCATTACACTATTTCAAACCCACAGAGAAAACCATTTTGTTACGTTATATTGTCTTGAAAAGGAATAAATGTAAAAATAAAATCTTTAAACTGCGTTGAGACTAGTTTCCTCCCATCTGTTTTAAAAGTAGTAAACTGGCCGACACTTTGAATTGCTTTCAGGCCAGTTGACCGCCAGTAATTTAAAAAAAGTCGCAAACTGGGCCGGGGCCCAGGTTTTGAGCGGGGTTGCCACCTAAGCCAATATATTTCATTGTAACTCAATTTTGTTACCAATGTTCTTGAATCCCTGGCCGTGTGGTGTTGGCCAATTTTAGAATAGCACCACCACATCAGGTGGGTGTCGTAAAATGAGACTAAAGCGGCTAGCACAGACCTTGAGGAACTACATCACCTCTAAAAGAGTAGCCAGCGCACCGTTTTGTAGCCAGCGCACCGTTTTGTAGCCAGCGCACCGCTATGTAGCCAGCGCACCGTTTTAGGATCACACATTGAGGAGAGCAGTGGACTTGAAAAAAAATACATATATTTGTTTTTTCAGAGGATAGAACTTCTCAAAGAATCTTATGAAGACGTGGAAGACATAGATTTATTGGCTGGGATGTTTGTAGAAAGAAATATCGTAGGTGGAAACGTGCCTCCCACGTTCTATTGCATTTTAATGACGCAGCTGATACACAATATCGTCTCTGACAGACATTGGTACGAAAGACCGAGTAGACCAAACGCTTTTAATTATAGTAAGTATATTACTGGAGGCAAAGATACGAATTATAATATAATTAAGAATATATACTCGTATTTATACTCGTATACATGTATAGAACGTGAATAATTTTGTCTTTGTTAATTTACTAGAGTTATTTAAGACAATTATTATAAACAACAATTCACACACGGTGTAATCGATATATTCCGGAACACTAAAACTGTGATATTTTTATTTTAAATTCAGTATTTTTGAATTTTTCTTTTTTTACATAAAATATAAATTTACAAAATTAAAAGCACTAACATATTTTTTTTTACAAAAGAAATACATATCCGATTAATTCAGAATAATAAATGAACCATAGATATCAATACTATAGATAGATGATATCAACCTTATCCCTCGTTGCTATTAAAAACGAGGGGGTTTTAAGATAAAGTTTTGACCTAGAATAACTCTGAATTAGACATATTATTTAAACTCTGAATTAGACATTATATACATTATAAATAAAATTTATTGACATAAATGGTAACTGCGGCGAGAACAAACTGTCAAATTAAAAATTATGTAAATAAATTGTACCAATTTCAAGGTTCAATTCTGCAAGGTCGGCAGTATAGTGCATTCCCCTTTTATTTTAGGTATCCATAGGCGCCGGTTACCACTTACCATCTCCTGGTATGTGATTGCCGTCACACGACTGCCTCTTCTGTAAGAAAAAAATAGAAAATAAAACTCAATAATAACCGAATTAAGACCGGTGCGGCGCTGCTTAGGGCACTCACTAACGCTGTCGAATTTTATTTACAGAACAACTAAATGAAATTAGAAAAGCAACTGTTGCTCGTTTATTGTGCGATGTAGGTGACCGCGTCACCCGGATCCAGCCACATGCCTTCTTGAGGGAAGGACCTGGGTAAGGCTTTTGTCAAAATTGTTTGTCTTTGAGAAGCTAAAACGGTTCTTGTTTGTTTAGCCGTTTGATAATTAAGACTTCGTACTGGTGCAGAGGCTATGTTCGATAACTCATAAAATTGTATTTTATTTTACATACATTTATTAGGAAAGCCCATAGCTATAGTAGCCACATATGTAACATATTTAAATGAAGACTTAAAAGCATTGGATTTAGAACACATCCACAGATCATTTCTTTATTTCACATTCGTCAGAGCGTAGTTAATGAAGACTTATTCATAGACATAAGGTCTAAAGTTTGGTGTTGATTTTTTAGAATAGTCCGAAAACTGTCGAATGAGTATTAAAATAAGTAACCTCAACGGTCTTGTAAATGAGAAAAACAAAAAATATGTTAATTTTAGTATTAAAATTTGATTCAGAATTTTTTTTGCAAAACATTACACCATATTACACGTATTTAGGTCACGTGGGCAATAGATACTTATAGATTATACTTTATCGATTAAATGTCATTATTTTTACTTCCAAAGATATTGCAGTTTGAAAGTTTGAACATATAAATCTGTAATTCGCCGAATTAAAAATAAATATCGTAGTCATTCCGATAGTGTAGTCGGCCCACATATTGGGTCTTATTTGAGTGTACGTAATACTTGACCTTAAAATTTGAACAGACCACCGCCAAACACACTGTATATAAGAGACTTCTTTTAAAAGAAAACAAATCTATTACGATATTCACAATATGGCATATACAGAATGCGTAGTATTAGTTGTGAATTCTGCTCATGATTCTGAGTTAACTAAAATTACAAACGGCCTGGTTTTGTAAAAAAAAATATTTGTATTTAGCAAATGCATATGAAAAATTAAGCACAAAAAATTGCATAAGAATACGTAAATATCGATTGATTTATAATTATTCAATCTTGAGTACATCAAACACCCTAAATTAGTGTTGTTAAAACAAGTTAAGCTGAAGTGTTCAGCGCTCTAGCATTTGCGCACTATATTAAAGCTCACGCCAAGAGCAGGAAGAATTTCGGTCATTGACATGAGGTCAGCCAAGACTGGACACAAAGAGATTTGTGTGAAATTGTCGCTAGCGACCATTTTACTGGACCCCTCATATTAATGTTCAATAAAATGAATGGTCGCCTATTCTAGTAAAGTAGTCGCCAGTAAATTCTTCCTGGTCGTGGCTAATCGGTTTAGACTCGAGCTTTACTAAACTACAAGCTTTAAGACTATGAAAGGTTAAAAATTTGGACAACAACGCTCACTAGCCTTTACTACTAGAGTCTTAAAAATACATTAGCGCTCACTAGGCGCTCCAGTGTTTTTAAAACACTACCTTGAATATTGCTACTAATTGTAATTATATTTATTTTTTCAGAAATAAAATCTCTAGCTGCAGTGAGCTCGACAAAATTGATCTGAACCTCTGGAAAGATTCAAGATGTACACAAAAGAAAACCCTATGTCATTCAAAGTATTACTAAAGAAATTAAATTTATCTTTAAATCGGTACATTGACCGTATTATTCACAAACAAAAAAAGCATAACATTTACCAAACAACGATTCAATTTCAATTTCAAATTATTATTAACAGTTCAATTTCAATTATTATTCAAATTATTATTATTATTCAATAAATGTAATGTTTATTCCTTTTCTATAGTTTCATTATGATTTAACTCGTGAATGAATATAGCGAGGATAGTGTTGTAATGTCTGTTTACAACTAACATCCGTTAACGCATGAGTTCAAATCCAAATCAATGAATTACTACCGAATGTATCTAACTATTTTTATCTATTTTTATTTGAACCTGTGTTCAAATAAAAATACCTGTACCATGAATTAGTACTCAATGCATCAACTATACAGGTTTAAATAAAAATACCTGTACCATGAATAAGTACTCAATGCATCAAACTATACAGGTCTAAATAAAAATACCTGTACCATGAATAAGTACTCAATGCATCAAACTATACAGGTTTAAATAAAAATACCTGTACCATGAATAAGTACTCAATGCATAAAACTAATACAGGGTTCAATAAAAAATACCTTTTTAAGAAGAAATTTTCTTTAAAGTAGCCGGGTGTCAACGGGTTAAACAGTATACTGTAAAGAAGGGAGAATGTATGAGCATGTCGACGACGACGAATTGAAAGCCACTTCAGCTGATGGCGAAATTGAGTAATATGGTCATATTTGCGCAGTCCAAATACGAACCGTATGCTGAAATTCTGAAGACGCTCAAGTTTATTAAGTTGTGCTTGTGTCAAATGCAAACAACACACATGGTCATAGTCAAGTGTAGGTAGAAGTAAACTTTACGCTAAAACAACCTTGCTGGCCTGCGGTAAGAAATTACATAGCCGTCTTAGCATACCTGTTGCTGAGAACATCTTTCTGCTAACCTCGATTATTTCAGAGCGCCAGGACATCCGCACTGTCTAAAAGTACACCCAAGTTCTTAACTTCGCTGCTGTATGTAACTTTTACACCATTAAGGAGGTAAGACTGAGACACAAAAATATTTACACATCTCATTTATTATGAAAATGAAAGTAGATGCTTCAATTGTCTGCCGCCTGCCCTGATGCAGGCTCTACATCTAGTTATGAACTAGAACTAGATGTTATGGACTAATCACGTTTTCCTTCGACATTTTTAATTGTATTTCTTTGATTTTTGATTCAACTTCACTTTCAACATTGTCACTACTTTTTAAAGTTCGCCACGTGGTATTAATTTATTCTTGTATTTTTTGTTTATTTTTTTAGCATATCTGTAATTATTAGTTGAGTAATAATAGTAATAAAGCTCACGGGGAAGAGAGACGAGAGGGGGGGGGGGGGGGACAAAAACAGACTCGGTACACACAATCACAACTACCCTCGCCCACTATAAATATGGGTGCGCCACAGTCGTCGAGTCAGTTGCGTTCGAGAAGCCGAAGAGATAACATCTTTACCCGAAAGTGAACGCAGTCGCCACTGAAGATGTCAACCGCAGTTGTTGACGAAACGTTTGGAAGAAAGAAAAGAGATTCCAGAAGACCTCGGCCAAGTAGCCCGGAAGATTCAATTAATAATGTTGGACACAATACCTAAAATTTCCATTTTTCAAACAATTTCCATTTTCCAATTACTGTGCTAAAAATGTTTGTTTTTTTACGAGTAGGTACATACTAGGGATGTGAAAAAAAAATCGATTTTAATGTTAATCGATTATTTTTTTCAAATAAACGATTTTTGAAATAAAAAATCGATTATAATTAATCGATTATGTAAAATACACATTTTAATCGATTTTTGTATACAGCGCCATCTATGCGCCGGATGAAAGAAATTGTTCCCGTTCACTTAACGGGAACAAATTGATCGAACGGCGCCATCTGTATGTATATGTTTGAAATAGGTAGGGCTAGGGGTAGGTACCATCGGTAAAGCGGTACAGACTAGCCAATTACTAAAGTAATTATTTGCGAACATTTTCATGTATCATTACGTTACGAATTAGATCATTACGAAATATCATGTTTGGAGTTCACAAATCATAATTTTTCAAAAGTTACCTCCTAATTTCTCTACCTGTCGACGCCATTGTGACGTCATCTTTAGGGCTCATACAGACAGGGTAACTAAAGGTACTCCGTTTTCGCTATACATGATACTATACTTTACTCACTATACTTACTTTTCTATACTTTACTCACTTTTCTACATTCACAGGTACACAGCACTCGGAATAAATTAAAAATACAACATCTTTTTACTACGTGTTAATATCAAAGTTAGAGTATGTCGTATTTTGTTACAAAAATATTAAAATCTACGTAACTGATTATTTTCGTACTTGTTTATACACTTTTTAAAGTAAGTATTTTCACCTTTTTGTTGTCCAAGCTAGGGACAAAAATAAAAAATAAAGCGACCAAAATAAACACTGTGAGCTCGAAAACACAATAACTTTCATTAATATAAATAATTCACACAATTAATATCAAACAGCTGGTGTTTGAACGGTGTTTTTAGGTTTGAGAAGAGAAGGTTTTTTTTGTTTATTTCGTTTTCGTTTATTTTTATTTTAATAAAGTATTAATATAATATCTATGTCGTCTATTCCTTAAAACTAAAGTTTATAAAACATGACGGCTGAGGCCGATGGTGGTTATTTCCCAGTAACCCGTGAGTACTTCTTTGTCCTGGGAAAAAGCTATCATAGATAGATAAACAACCCAACCCAATTATTGATACCCATATTCCTTCGTCTTAAGACCTTAAGCTTGGTTTTATTATTATATAGTATTTAAAAAAAAAACTATTTTTCCGAAAAATCGATTATTTTGTCTAAAAAAATTTTTTTTTAAACGATTTATAAGTAGCGAAGCAAAATCGATTATTAATTAATCGATTTTTTTCATTCAATGTCACATCCCTAGTACATACTTACTTACTGCTTATAATTTTTATTTTTGCTTTATTTCAGGATGAAACTAGTGTCAACATACCAGAAGATAATAAAAAAAATGTTTCAATCAAAATTGACTAACTAAATTAAAAGTTGCAAAAGATGTGACAGATGGAGGGGTGGGGGGGGTTAAAAATTCGTGACGTAATTTACGAGTATGGATGGCCAAAATAAGAAATGTGCGTCATGTATTAATATACCTAAATATTTACTTGTATTAATAAACTGTTGATACAGCATGCCTAATTAAATTCGTTAATTAATAAACTATTATTCGGCACATTATTAATATTGTACAAACAGTATACATATTGTATATGTATTTGCTTTTACGCAAATATAAAATTTGCAACAGAAATGATACTTATTGTCTGTATGTTTGAAAAATATACAAATGAATAATTCTGCAAATGATTCATTTAATGCATTCATTAATGCAATAATTATTTAATGCAATATTTCATTAAATTCATTTAATGCAATAATTCATTCTGCAAATGAATAAACATTAATAAATATGAATACTAAAGTATCAGCCACACATGAAGCATATGTAGGTGCAACCCATGCAACCCAACCGAAACGTCCGCTAAAATAAATAAGGTAAATTCGCGTTACAACCCCTTTAAATAGATAAATATAGACTTATACCCTCAAACTCCCAATTATTATTAACATTGTCCTTTAAACAAATGAATGGCCGACCGGGAATCGAACCCGAGACCTATTGCACAGCAAGTAAGATCACTACCAAGTAGATTAATTATTATTAGTCGTAAGCTCAAACTTAAGTAAGCTTAAGTAGTAATTTACCGTTATCTTTGTATTAAGATTTTGTCTTAGTAATACTATCTCACTAGGTTTCTATTTAAACTTAATATTTTTGAATTATCATTCGCTTAACGGTGAAGAAAAACATTGTGAGGAAAACAGCGTGATAGAAAATTAAAAAAATCTTGCGTATGCATAATCTACGCCACCTGTAAAGGTACTTCCACACGGACGAGGCCACAGGAAACAACCAGTTTATTAAAACATATTGTTTTCGTAAACGTTAACAAGTAAATAAAGTGACAAAGTAGAATATAAATAGAGGCATTTGTTTTTCATTGTCAAAACACTTGAAGATTTGGTTCAATACATTAACAAAGTAAATATTTTTCCTTTGTTTTCCTAAAGAGATTGACGCAACACTAGGAAAGAATGTTAAGAACAGAAATATTGTTTTTGACCATTTTGGTCTGTACTTGTTCGTCTTTTAAAGAAATTCTTCGCTATGACTCCTATACGGGAAATCTTTTGATGGAAGAGGAGTGGCAGCAACGTGTTAAGGATAACCTTACATTGTAAGTGAGATAAATATATAAAACTTGGCTAGTGGTAATTGCTTACCGCCATTTCATTCGATTAGAAAACTTAAATTTGTACATGTTACAGGCTAGAAGCGCACACATAGCAGTGAGAAGCGCTGCTTAAAACTGATATCACTGTGAAGGGCGCTTTCTAATTTACGGTCATTGGGGAAATACGATAAAGTAGGAAATGCAGTACATTTCAAGGTAGTCTTCTGTGAGAGAGGGGTAACGTGGCCAGTCGAGTGTGCCCAGCGACTGTGGGAATGGGGCGTGCACTCTCCGCTACAAACTACACTACACTTGTTAAACTACACTTTAAAGGCTAAAAGCTGGCATCTAGTTCTAGCCCACGGCGATCGGCTACAACTAGTTCTAACGGGCCTCAAATCGTAACATATAAATCATCATCAAGCAATGTGCAACAACGTGAATACGATCTATCTGAACGGGAACTCATTTTACTCAATGACTCGCAATCCCGCGGTATCCCCCCAATGCAACGCCCTAAGCCGAGGTCCGTACCTTCCGCCGGTTTACCGACGAGGGAGCCCTTAAAAAAAAGAAGGAACTCATTTTAATAATTCTTCTGGAACGCATCTAAAAACTCTGAGATTCGTCAATCGTTTCTTCTTTCACAGATGTAAACAGACGTATACACTGCCCGACGCTACTATGACGCTATCCCAAACCATCCCAACCCCCTGATTGTCTCTTCCCTCACCTACATACCGGACAGGAGTGCCCCTCCGCGCTATCGTCGCCCGCGGCACATCCTGGACGATCCCGACGACCCGATCACCGCTGCCAATGCGGCTCTCACTCTGCACCCAAACACAGCACACAGACACCGTCCCCGCCGGCCGAGACGTGGACGTCCCCCTCGTTACACCGTTAACACACACCGGCCCTCAGCCAACACTTTCACTTTCACTTCAGCCGAGGTCCGTTCCTTCCGACGGTTTACCGGCGAGGGAGCCCTTAAAAAAAAGAAGGAACTCATTTTAATAATTCTTCTGGAACGTATCTAAAAACTCTGAGATTCGTCAATCGTTTCTTCTTTCACAGACGTAAACAGACGTATTATTCCAGTTCTACACTCACGCCGTGAAGCCCTGCGAACAGACGTTAAACGCAAGTGTACGTGGTTTTCACGGACTTCGCGGCGTTCACGGTTTTTTTACCGACCGTGAAACAAGCCGTGAACGCTCGACAAGTCCGTGTAAACCATACACACTTGCTTTTTACGGCTGTTCGCGTGGCTTCACGACGTCAATGTAGAGCTGGCATTATAATACTGTTTTCAGCTGGTGTGTCACTCAAATCGAGCCCTGCAACCGTGATGAAGGAAGACGTTTGGACGGTTCCTGTAACAATCTCAAGCACCCAACTAGAGGAGCATCTCACACACCATTCTCGAGAGTATTGCCAGCGGATTACGATAAAAGTAAGAATAAAATAATAAAAGCCGCTTTTACAAGAAGATGTACAAGTAGATTGAAATAGATGCAAAAGTGAAGATTTCGTATTAAATAAATCCTTCTCGGGTTTAGTAGAGGCGACGAGTTTCATAGCTTTAGTATTTAACTATTCTTGGATACTAGGCATCGCCTTAAGGGACTGATAGCTCGAAATGAGTTATATAGCATCGCTTGAAAGAATCCACATGGCGACGCGCAGTCGCACGAACATTTGTCTGTCAATTTGACAGCTGGCCTCGTGTCCAAATGACACCGTTAACGATTCATTAACCAGAACGGGGATGGTTGTGCGGTGTAACAAATTAAAATAGTGTAAAAGTTAATACTGGATGAATAGGTCTTTATCTTATCTTTATTCTATAAAGAAGTTATTAAGATCCAGATGCACCTGGATATATGTTGGGAAGCTGGCGAGGCTCCAAAGGGGAGCCGATGAAACGGTGCTAAGGTCACATCTGCGTCGACTGCGCGGGCGCGACTTGCCATCACTACAACTGGAGTGGGGCTGGCGCAAATACGGCGATGATCTTCCCGATTAGCGATTCCTGAGCGGGCTAAACCGTCCACGAGATACTGTTAAGGTTAAGGGTTCTGCGAGTCTATGAAATCTTATAACACTGCGACTCATTGTGACCAGCAGTGGTTGTGATCTATCTTGTTTCTGGTATGACATAATGCTATTGCATTATGTCAAATATAATGCTATTGCATTATGTTAACCATACCAGAAAATTCAGTTTCTCAAAATTTTAATAATACATTTTAATTCAGTTTACGAACCTCGAAGAGCGAAGTCCGGTGGGCAGTTGCCACTTACCCGCCGAGTGCGCACCACACTCCTCGCCGAAGGTCGAGTGCCAAGTCAAACGTTCACTCAGCTAGCCACGAATTTTATGCTGCTAATCGTTGGCGACCTCGTTACTGTACAGGACACTGGTAGGTATTAACAGAAATCCTGTTTTTAAATAATTATATAGGTTAATTGCTTGTAAACTGTCCAAAATATAAATTCTGATTTTTTTTTAAATTTAACGGCTGTCTGTTTGTCTAAATGGAATTTGAAGTAAGCGGCTACTACCGCCCGTGAACATCTGTGACATCTGACATTATTAAATGACAAATGAAGAATGCCTTAAGAATCTTATGAATCTTAGATTTCTAAATTAGGAATTTGCAAAAGATCTTCCCTAAGGAATAATATGGGAAGTATAATATGGAAATATACGAATCGGAACTGGAAAAAGGATTGGGAAGAATGGTAACCACGCAAAACGCAGCACACACAGCAAAGCAATTTGACATAAAACATAGATATGAGAGAGATAATCCGCATCAAACACCCTCTATCTAGTATCATAAGATCATATTATGATCGTTTTAAAAATCTCGGTGAAACTAAATACATAAGAATATAATAAAAGTTACAACCATAGAAATTAGGATCAGGTGCATATGAAAATACCTTAACAATTTCGTGTACATTCTTTATTTTATACTATAAAACTATAGCGTGTTTTAATTACAGTTGTTCTTCAGTACTCTGATTGACACTAAACCCTTCATAACTATCTTATTTTAGTCAACTACGTGGTATGGAGGCCCTACTGTTGTTTAGCAAAAGACAAAAAAGACTTCGCCTGTGCCCCAAACAAAATACCCGTTGATGACCCAGTACACCGATTCTCCGGTAAACGCTGTCAACCTATGACTAGGCCAATATCCTACCAATCAGAAGGCTGTGTAAAAAATGACACAACCCCGGACAGAGTATGTAATTTATTTATATACGGTATACGTGTAGAAGGTCTCTTAACTTGAAAAATATTTTGAGCGGAATTACTAAATCATGTTGCTTTAGCACAGGACTTACATTTACTTCACATTTCCTTGACAAAATAAAAAAGTATAAACAAATCTGGATCCTTGGAAATCGTTAGGCCACGTATAACTTATACACGTCAATATTTGGTTTTCAATAATTACTTTTTTTATAATTTATTTTTTTCTTCAGAAGCAATTTGTCTGGAACTCGCTTAGTACTTTATACACTTTACAGAAATTATAGACCATCTTTATAAGACTAAATAATATTAGTAATTTTAGCTCAATTCGGCAACACCAATTCTCGATTTGTCAACTATCTATGGAAGTTTACCTCAATTGTCTTTGGAGAGGCTACGATTGTACAAAGGAGGATTACTAAAGTACGAAGTGGAAAATGGTAGAATTTGGCCGCCAAGTTACAAAGGGAAAAATGAAGTATGCATTTTGAATGAACCACCACGTGAGACCAGATGTCATTTGACGCGTAAGTATTCTCTAATAGAGAAAAAAAAGATTTAAATTGATAACTATAATTTTATTGGAATACATCTGACATATGTTCAATATAATTATGTCCATTGGAGACATTGCCTTGAAGAAGTTTGTTCTGATTGTTCTCCACACCCAAGGTCTGCAAACAAGTGATTTTATATTAAACTAGCATTTCTCTACAAACTCATGTTTCAAACAAACACTCACAAACATATTTCGCTCTGAAAATTTATAAACATAATCTTGCCTTACAAAATCCGCTATGTTTTCAAGATATCTAGACAGATTTTGTTAAGAAGTTTCTTGTTACTTTTCGAGATAAATACCAAGAATCTGCAACAATATTTCTCCGTAGATCTCAAGGTTTGCGCGAATTAACAAACAGACAGACATTGACGTAATTGGAGATAGAGGTTACTTTTACGAGGTTTGCTATTTGAACTCAACTTTTGAGATCCTGTAGTTCTTTTTAAGTTCTATTGTTCAAGTATTGTTTAAGTCATTTGTTGTCCGAATTACATACATTGTGACATTATAAGACAAAATTGACCTCATTGTCGGTTCTTTTTTTTTTATATAGAGAAGAGGGCGGACGAGCAAGCGGTCCCACGTGATGGTAAATGTTACCGCCGCCCATGGACAACTGCAACATCAGGGGGTATGCGGGCGCGCCGCCGACCTTGCAAAATCCTATTCACAGCTTTCTTGAAGAACCCCATGTCGGGAGTCTAATTTCCAAAACTAGGAGATTTTAGTGAAATATAAATAAGGAAATATTTTAATGTTTAAAAGACAATCAGATTTAAGAGCATGTTTCTATTTAAATCTATCTCGTATAGTTTATACCTCTAAACTAAGAATTTTTAATTTAGGTAATATAGCTAACCAGATAATGTCGCAATTATGAGTACCTACATAACAAACAATACCTATATACCAACGACCTGTTTACAGCTGAAGAAGGTATCAATAGCTTGGCAGGCGTGAATCTTCTCGGCATATGGTTTTGGAGACACCACAATTATATTGCTAATAAATTGGCCAAAATCAATCCTAGTTGGGACGACAACAAACTTTTCTTCACATCGAGGGAAATTAACGTAGCCATGTATTTACAGATAGTCTATTATGAATTGATGCCTTTATTTTTAGGTAAGGAAACACATATTTCATAGAACATTTATTTGTAAGAAAAATGGCATATAATGGCATATGGCATTTTGCTGTAAAACCCTACAAAAGCAGAAGAGTTTAGTTTAAGATAAATATCTAAAAAATTCTACAGTGCTTAATACAGTACTTGTACCTGTTTTTAGTCAATGAAATCAATTAAGAGTATCTTCAGGTACGTAGTATATAAATAAATATTCTAATACCAAAGCCTCCAAATTATTATAGAGCAAGGGATAAGATTAGTTATATTAATTAAGCTAAAGAAAATATCAACGATACGCAGGAGTTACGACAATTTTGACTCATCAAACTGGCATTCGCTTTAAGGCAGAATTTCAAGAAATAACACTTATTACAAAAGTCGCGCTAACGTTTGACACATTGACTTATCTAACTTTCTGCCTAATACATACCTACTACGCTTTATTGCAGGTCGGGATAACATGATATCCGATAACGTGATATCGTCTCACCCAGGATTCCGTGACCATTACGACGAGTCCGTCGTTCCACAATTATCTGTCGAATGCACTTCTAGTTTGCGATGGATTCATACAATGCAAGAAGGCATTCTGAAGTTAGTATCATTTAGTGTAGTTGCAGGAAGGACCGTGATACAGCCACAGGGCACGCCGTCTTGTCAGGAGTGCCTAGTGATCTTTTTGAAACTCCAATCTGGTATCCAATGGGACCTGGATCAAATGGCTGATAGCGTATCTGAGAATGTACCAACATAACGTATCAGACAGACTTTGCACATCTATTTGCATTATGCTGCCATACGTTTAAAATACTCTGTTATACCTTCAACACGTGATAATTAAATTTAATGTTGTTACATTTATTCATCGCTTCTCTTGTATCTTCTCAATATTTATTTCACTATATTTTTTTTAATATATAGCGAAGTGCCTGGTCGACACCAACGGTGACCCTTTATTCGGTACATAAATATGACTGGCTAGTCAACGGTGGAACGCTATCAGCGTGCTGGTGTTGCTACAAGTCCCTAATCTTTATAATATATAAATTAATGAAAAATGTATAATAATAGTATTTGAGTGTTATATTGTTATCATACTATGATAACACACTTTACATAAGATTTTTGAAAAGTTTAAATGTTTCAGAATGTACGATAAAGATGGATATTATCTGAAGCAAATACCTATAGTGAATGTAACTTTGCGGACTGGTTTCCTAGCCGTGGATAATAATATCGATTACATGACTCAAGGTGCTTTCAGGCAGCAGACTGCTAATATTGATTATGTGATGGATCCATATGTAAGTTTTCTTTAAATTTTATAACACTAAGGCTCGATAGTTAATTGAGTTCTTAATGGCCCATTTAAATATAAGTTTAAATAAAAATATATATTATTTGAAAAAATGTCACATATTGATGTTCACGTTCCTAGATATTGGAGATTATGAGTTCTTAAAAAAAGACAAATGTTTATGGCTTTATCGTAGAAAATTAATTGTAGCATGTTTCTTAATCGAAATCAATAAGTTCATACAGAAAATAAGGGCCTTGGTTCAAATAACGTCACAAATGAATGACCAGAAACAACACTTTGTAATCTAAAGTATAAAATACTTGAATATTCTAATAAATTACAGATAGCTGAAACATCAATGGGCCGCATTATTGACTTGTTAGATGTTACAACTAACGATCTGGCTAAAAGCCGTTACTATGGCTTCCCGCCTTATACAAAATACCTTGAAATTTGCTACGGGAAGAAATACGACAGTTTTGATGATCTAGCCGATGTAATAGACCCTGAGGTAAGAACTCACAGTGTACTTATAAAATGGATTATATTTTTATTCATAGTGGCTGATGACAATCTAAATGTCGACTCTAACAGAGGACCCCACATTCCTGCATTCCCATAGCCGCTGGGCGCACTCGACAGGCCACGTTACCCCTCTCTCACAGAAGACTACCTTGAAATATACTCTATTTCCTACTTTAACGTAATTCCCCAATGTACGTATGTGTTTTGGTAGTAAGCGAGATAAGCCCAGAGTCCATTCCGATCCCACCCTCTCCGTCCCCATTTTCCCAACCCTTTCTCCCAATCCATTCCTTCATCTGCAAAGGTAGGCAGCGCATCCAGGGACGTGCCATCGTTTGTCATTCTGGCGCGATGTTGACTCGTGGATGTCTATGGACGACAGCATCCACTTACCAAGTATCAGGTGGACTGTATGATCGTCAGCCGCCTTTTTCTATAAAAAAAAATAAAAATAAACTTGATCCACAAGTTCAGTTCAGCCTCCTGAAAGAATCAAAGTCACCGGAAAAAATAGGATTGAATAATAGGAATAATTAAGATATTATAGTCCTCGAGTGGAGATCAGATATTGAAAACGAAACCTTTTTCGAGTCTTCCAAAATGTCTTCCTGCCAAGTAGATCGCATGACTTAAGTTAAATGAGCGGTCGTGGGTGCATGAGAAGAGCTTGATCATCTGTGGCGGCGAATATTGAGAGAGGTCTAAATTCCACAGTGGAGAGACACAGGCTGATGGTACACAGGCTATCTGAGATGCCTGTAACGACAGCTCTTGCCGTCCAGTAATATTAAAGTATGTACTCTTTTTTACAGCGGATAGAACTTCTTAAAGAGGCTTACGAAAACATAGCAGATATAGACTTAACAGCCGGTATGTGGGTAGAGAAAATTATTGAAGGTGGCAATGTGCCGCCCACATTCTATTGCCTTGTAGCAGACCAATTGCTTAGAAACTTGGTATCAGATAGGCACTGGTACGAAAGACCGAATAGGCCATATGCGTTCACTAACAGTAAGTAGTCTTCTTGTTCAAATATATAAAACTTTTAGCAACTATGTACTTAAATTATGTACTTCCTAATTAACTTGTGTAAAATTTAACTATGTGTGACGTATATACGTCACATAATGTTAAATAGTAACAGGTCGCACTAATAATTGATATCGTTTTTCGTATATATTCGTCACTGCTATAAGCTATAAGAAACGCATTTCACAAACTAACAATGAGATTTTATTCCAAAGGGTTAACTCAATATATTATTATTAGTGTTGAAAGACTTGACTTGAGCTGTGTAAAAATATGACTCGAGCTTTAATTTTGAATATTTAGACTTTTAAAAAAAGTGAGCTTTTATTATTGGAGGAGTTAAGACTTCAGTCTTTTACAGTACTCATTATTATAATGATCGTTAGATAGGCGGGTATTTGGTTTATCAAACATTGAGATTTTGAGAAATCTTTAAAAGTATAACAAAATTGTTTTATGTCAAAAAATGAGATGTTAGAGCATGTTTGTGTCTGCCATAAAAGGAATCTTGAAAGCACGAAATTTTAAGGTGTATGACGACAATAAGAAAACTTTGCTTAGATGACGTCACATATTAGTTCTATCTCAATATTTAGACGATATGTAGTTCTATCTCAATGAAATAAAATCTTTCCGTTCTGGGAACAACATTATAATTAACAATTGATGTTATTACAAATTGAAGTCAAGTGAACTTATTATTTTTTTACTATTTGCACCCAAATTAGTCACTGTATGCTAATTACGAGAATAGCCATTAAAATAAGAACCAAATGTACTAATATTTAACTGAATATGTAAATATGTGCATTTGTATAATAATATATATATATATATATATATTGCATAATAAAACTAGCTGTGCTCGCGACATCGTACGCGTAGACATTAGAATGTGTTGTTAGCTTGATTCCCCTGGGAACTTTATAATTGACCTGGATAAAACGTACCCTAAATGTTAACCCGACACATAACTAATAGTGGTTGCCAAGAGTCATAAATCTGTCGAGTTGTTTTTGCGTGATGTGCGTTCATACAGACAGACGGACAGACAGAAAGACAAAACTTCCGAAAAAAATTCTTGTAGCCCTAATGGCTTTTCAAAAGTCACCGGATATGTATGGTTTAGGGCGAGCGCAGAAGGCGCTCAGCCGGGAGCAAACAGTGTGTGCAGCAACGAGCCGCTCCCCCGCCGTTATGGTTTTTTTTTTTCTGGAATGGCTAAATTCTTGTGGCTCCAAGGCCTTTCAAGAGTCACAGGACATGTATGGTTTAGGGCGAGCACAGAAGGTGCTCAGCCAGGAGCAAAGAGTCTGTGCAGTAACGAACCTAAGGGCTCTCCCGCCGGTAGACCGGCGGAAGGAAGGGACCTCGGCTTAGGGCGTTGCTTTGGAAGGGTACCGCGGGATCACGAGTTGGTGAGAAGCGCCCAGGCACGTGCCGATACCTGGTAAAAGTGTTGGCTGAAGGCCGATGTGTGTTCACGGTGCAGCACGGGGGACGTCGGGGACGGTGTATGTGTGTAGCCTGTGAGTGTAGTGTAAGAACTGCATTGGCAGCAGTAATTAGGTCGTATGGGTTGTCTAGGACATGCCGAGGACGACAACGCTTGACGGTAACGGGGAGGGGTTTGACGTATTGGGGTCACTATTAACACTATTAACGGTCAATATTTAACGTATCACTCATACTTTACACTGAAACGACTACTATTATATTTATAGATTTAGATTATTGTAAATATTGTACAAAAAATGATATTTGTTACTGACTAACTGATACTCTTAAAGAAGTATTACGAGTGTTTTATCAGATATTTCGGTCTTCTCAGGGCTATAATCCAGTTTCGGCACATAATCCACCTCGTGGTACCAATGTGGATTGGAGAATTTACACATTCTTCGGATTTTTTTAAATTCTGGTTAACGTGTATGTCGTAATGTTGTGTATGTATGTCGTAGGTCGTAATCATTCGCCGCCGAGCTAATGATAATTGCAGCTTCTAAATTGAATTTAATTGAATGTTCATCCGATAATGACCATCCGGTGATAATGAATTTTCGTTAACCTCTGTATGACTATACCTTATATACCTAGGACTTGTTATTTCTTTTTCTATGTATGTATTGTTATACATTTATTTACGATACATGTTTATGTAGATCTGCATAATATTATCTCATTTTGTTCGCTTTTCTCTATCCCGCCCCCCTTTAAAAAAAAGGCACATACGAGAAAAAATAAAAAAAAGCATTCATTTAAAATTAATCTACAAACTTGGAATTATGGATTAAGAAAATAGAATAACAAATTGTATTCTCCTTGCTTATTTTATATAATATAACTTATGCGCTTACATTCAGCATTCAGCCAGGACTCGTAGGAAAAGAGATTTCTGTGAAATCGCCGATCACTGACCACTTTACTAGACCCCTCATATTATTGAACCATAATAAAAGGAGTCAAGTATTGTAGCAGTAGTGGTCGATGTGCAACGATTTCGTACGATTTTTGCGTCCAGTCTTGGCTGACCTCGTGTCAATGACCGAAATTGTCCGTGGTCGTGGCGCGTGCTTTAATAACTTTTCTGCATAGGAGCTTAGTTTTAGACTTTACAACACCCGCGTTAATTTTTTATTATGCTCTAACTCCGCCTTTCTACAATTTAGTTTACAAATAAATAAATGGGTCCTCTATTAATGACATGTATATTTATTTTACAGAGCAATTGAAAGAAATTAGGAAAGCATCAGTAGCGCGTCTGTTGTGCGATGTTGGCGACTGTGTAACTGAGATTCAACCAAATGCATTTTTAAAAGCAGGTCCTGGGTGAGTATTTTACGGGATAGTTTACTGTTCCTGAAATTATAATTTCTAAGATTGTTGCGTTTTATTCGCATATTTATGTATTAAACGGATTTAAATTAATTTATTTTAGAATACAGATATAACAAAATTAAAATACATAAATAAAATAGGTAGAAATATAGTATTATATTGTACATTACACATATTTAGCATATAGTTACGTATATGTCTTAAAAATATAGCCAAAGCTCAAACTATGAATATTTCGGAAAGAAATATCGTAAATTTTGCATGTTAATTTTATTTATAGGGGTCAGGCTTTAAAAATGGATCGATTATACCCTGTCTTTAAGTATCTTTACTATTTAAGTACTATAAAAAATGAACGAAAACCATGCTCTCACCAAAATCTGTTAATGAACTTTACGTAAAGTGGAGACCTTCAAGATAGTTTTGTCTTGAGATCTTTTCTTTTAAATGGCGATGTACATACGTACTTTCGTTGTATCTGTATCAAAAATGTAATTATTTGATACTAAACATAGTGTTTTTAAGCTTTAACAAGTTTTAACAAGGGTTTTATATTTGTTTTCAGAAATGAAATAAGCAACTGCGAAAATCTCCCAGAAATTGATTTGAACGCGTGGAAAGATGAAAGATGCAATAATTGAGGACCTCCATTAAAATTTTAACCTTATAATTAAAATTTTAGGTTCAGCAATGAAACCAATTTCATTGTAAATACTTATTATCGGCAGATATTTGAGTTAAGGATTCTAATTTCTATATTAATTGAATCTTCCGGGCTACTTGGCCGAGGTCTTCTAGAATCTCTTCTCTTTCTTCCAAACGTTTCGTCAGATGTTATCTCTTCGAAAGTGAACGCAATCACCACTGAAGATGTCAACCGCAGTTGTTGACGAAACGTTTGGAAGAAAGAGAAGAGATTCCAGAAGACCTCGGCCAAGTAGCCCGGAAGATTCAATTAATATGGACACCGGCCGAGATAGTCTACACTCCACTATTCTAATTTCTAAACTAAAAACTTCTAACTTAATTTTTTTAACCCAACATTTAATTGCCCACCTAGGTTTCGTGAGTCCAAACACACTTACAAAGATGAACACACCTCCCAGACGCGAAAAAACCTTTTTTTTTTGAAACAATGAAACAAATGAATGTCCGACCTGAAATCAAACCCGGGACCATTGCAACAGCAGGCAGGCACTACCAACTGAACTAATCAGTGGTCAGATGTTGTTAACTTTCTTTTGTTGATATGTGTATGATATGTATATGTTTAATTAAATATAAACATCTGATATTTAAAATAAATGAATGGAAAAAGTTATGTTATTTTTTTAAGATTTCTCTAAAGTCTTAATACCAGGGAAACTAGAACGACAATATAAAGTCCTTTTTATCAGATATTGTCACATAATATTGTTAATAGACAATAATGTCCCACGAAAGTCATTTTTTGGAATCGCCCCTTATTGTATCACATCAATATCCCATATAAAATCTCCTTGTTCCATTATGCTATGTTCCATCCTTCCCCATCGCCCCAAAGAAATATTGGGAGTGGGTTGCCACCCGTACTTTATTATAAAGTATTCTACGTTATTTCGGGCAATTATACTCTATACTTTATGAGAACAATAAAGAAAGCGAAAATACTTTATTTTCACATAGTTTGATTTTTCTATGGATAATCTTAAAAACGGACTAACAAACAGAAAACAAAATCTCTTCTTTGGATGTGAAACAGGCAAAGAATTAAACTATTGTCTTCACCTGAGGGGTGACCTTTTATGACGGGGAGAGTGCACGCTGCAATCCAACAGCCGCTGGGCGCACTCGACTGGCCACGTTACCCCTCTCTCACAGAAGACTACCTTGAAATGTACTGCATTTCCCACTTAACCTTATTTCCCTAATGTACGTACGTGTTTCGGTAGTGAGTGAGATGTGTCAGAGCCCATTCCCATCCTATCCCTCCCCATTTCCCCAATCCTTTCTCCAAATCCAGTCCTATATCCAAAGGTAGGCAGCGCATCCGGGGGCGTGCCAACGTTTGTCATTTTGGACTAATGTTGGCATGTATCACGAATGTCTATGGGTTACAGTATCCATTTACCATCAGGTGGACTGTATGCTCGTCTGTCACTTTCGTCCATAAAAAGAAAAAAAAAAACCTGAACTGTAGAAAAGACGCTGTGAAGCTGTTTAGCACTCACAATTATTTGTTGAATATTGCTAAATGTAATAAAAAGTATGTTTTTAAACAAATTAATAAAGTAAAATAAATAATACTTTATTCTGGTACAATGTACTTTTTGTTTCCTACCTAACTACCAATATACTTCATTTGCTCAAATAAAAGGTGGCAACCCTATGGGAGGTGTATTGTTATGAGGAACTCCTCTTCCCTTTTATACTTCCTATAATAGGATTAGGTTGATAGGTTGTAGGAATTATAATTAGCAATCAGTTTTCCAAAACCATTGTTAAATCCTTAAAGGTTGCCAGCGCATCCGGGGGCCTGTCAATGTTTGTCATTCTGGACTGATGTTGACATGTATCGCAGATGGACGACAGTATCCACTTACCATCAGGTGGACTGTCTGCCACCTTCTTTCCAAAAAAGATCCAGATTTTTCAAAACTTGTCGTCGCTCTTTTGTGTTACATTTCTTTTGACAATACGTATAATATTGTATTGAAAAGTGGTCATTTTAATAGGTAATGCCGTAGTAAAGTTTCTATAAGGATAATAAAAAACATTACTCATAGTGTTTTAATTTTTGTAATTTTTTTTTTTTATGGACGAAGGTGGCAAACGAGCATACAGTCCACCTGATGGTAAGTGGGTACTGTAGCCCATAGACATCCGTGATACATGCCAACATTAATCCAAAATGACAAACGTTGGCACGCCCCCGGATGCGCTGCCTACCTTTGGATATAGGACTGGATTTGGAGAAAGGATTGGGGAGGATGGAGAGGGATAGGATGGGAATGGGCTCTGGCACATCTCACTCACTACCGAAACACGTACGTACATTAAGGAAATAAGATTAAGTGGGAAATGCAGTACATTTCAAGGTAGTCTTCTGTGAGCGAGGGGTAACGTGGCCAGTCGAGTGCGCCCAGCGGCTGTTGGATTGTAGCGTGCACTCTCCCCCTCCCAGTATAATTGTATTTTGTAATTAAAATTTTAAAAAAATCTTGTTGCATTTTTCTGTAGTACCCTTCCTCATGGGTTTCGTATTCAGCCCTCGTCCACTGAGCACACGAGGGATGTATGACCTTAAAACGGCAAGCTGGCTAAGCTAGTTGGCGAGTCCACTCCTTCAGAGATGGTGAACGCTTGTGGTAGCTGCTTTGTTATCCCTCCGTAGCCTATTACAACATCTACAGGAAGAGATACGAGTGGTCGTATTCTACAGCAAGAAAACACAACACGGCTAATTTCTATTGAACAATCACTGCTGTATCAATTGTGGTATATTTGCTATACATTGCTAATTTTAAATATGCCAATAAAGCAATTTTATTAACAAACAAGCAATGTATCAGGTAATCAAAAATGTTCGTGCGGTTTTTCTTATACAGATTTGCAATGGATATTTTTTTACTTATTTATTGATAGCACTTGTTTATTTACTTTCGTATGAATTCCCCTTTCATTTGATGCATACAAATTTTGAGACAATTGTTTAATTCCTATCTATATATATATATAACAAAGTCGGGTTAGTTACACCATTTATAACTCAAGAACGGCTGGACCGATTTTAATGATCTCTGATTCGTTGGATTCGTCTCCGCCCCGAATAGCAGAATAACTATTAAAATATCTGAAAATTCAAGGAAAACAAAATAAAATTAATCTAGAAATATATTGAAATAAATAGAAAATACTCGAATCGAAATTTAAACAAAAATATAAGGAACAAATGACAACAACTGTCAAATCTATTGGTCTCATGCGGTACGAAGTTCGCCGGGCCAGCTAGTTGTAAATAATTTAAAATGGCCACGAACAAATTCGAAGTTGTTTACTCTATGAGTACAAACTTGGCACTAAAGCGGCCGAGGCGACGCGAAAGATATGTACCGCATTCGGAGATGACGCTGTAAGTGATCGGACAGCACAGAAGTGATTGAAATAATTTTCCTCGGGAGATTTCCGCTTGATCGATGAAGCACGCTCTGTATAAGAAAAACCGCACGAACTTTTTTGGTTACCTGATACATGAAATATGAATAAAGATATTTCGTACATTCGTAAAATCACAGTTATGACACAATTTATGATACTTTTTTTCAATTTTGAACTAACTTTACCCCTTATAGATGTGTCAGCAATGTCTAAGTCATTTCGTTGAGAGGCCCGTGACGCAACCTGTCAAGGGTGCAAGATCTGACAAGCGGTGTCAGGAGGGGTTAAAGTTCACACCCCTCTTTTAGCACTAAGCACACGTTAAAATCCTCACTTAGCAGCAAACTATGGCAATATATACATCTAGGCTTATAAAGTATTAATTAATAATTTAAATAGATAACAAATTCAACAGAGCGGTAACCGCCTAGGGGTACCTATTCTCGACCCTTATTCGTGAGTTAGAAATAATAATATGTATCGTTTTTTCAAATATCTGTAACGCCCGAATCGAGTAAGAAATAATCCCGTAATGTATCTTTAAAATCAAAGATTACTTCGTCCATTAATGACTTCCATCCAATTTCATACATGAACAGTTTAGAAGTTTCCCATTTCTGTGCCGGAAATAAATAAATCCCTCCTTCCGGTCCTTCCTTAGCCCTCTTTGGGACCATCTCATTACGAAGAAATTTAAAAGATTATGCGCCATAACACTACGAGGTAATTTCTGTCAGGTATATTTTTACTGAATTAAACTTTTTATCTATTTACCTACTATCTGTTGCTGAGGATTCGTTCGCGTCGGTTTAATTTCATTTAATTGGCACAAGAAAAAGAAAAAAATGTTTCATATCGCGTCATTTCCGTGGCAGAGAGAATAAAGAGACAGGTGGATTTTCGACTGGTTAATATTTGTATTGTAGAATATTTATACCAAATTTCCAGTTAACAGAAGAATAAAACTTGTGTTTCTATACAAACTTCTTATTATATGTTGAAGCCTGCATTTTAATGACATAACTCCTCTCGCTTATTGCAAGGTTAACTGGAAGACATTCCTTCTAGGAAGAAGTCTGCCTTTGTACCTAGTTGGCATTATTGTAATGTCTTATTCTAACAATTCATTATATGTACAATAAAGAGCAACAACAACAAATTTGGCACCCCGTTTCACCCCTTTAGGCGTTGTATTTCATGTCCCTAATTTCATCGGTTTCGGCGCGGGGTTGAAAGTTAGTCATTACATTTCTCTGCCATACATATGTACAGGGGGAGAGTGCACGCTGCAATCCTACAGCCGCTGGGCGCACTCGACTGGCTACGTTACCCCTCTCTCACAGAAAATTACCTTGGAATGTACTGCATTTCCCACTTTATCTTATTTCCCTAATGTACGTACGTGTTTCGATAGTGAGTGAGGTGTGCCAGAGCCCATTCCCATCCTATCCCTCCCCATTTCCCCAACCCTTTCTCCAAATCCATTCCTATATCCAAAGGTAGGAAGCGCATCCGGGGGCGTGCCAACGTTTGTCATTTTGGACTAATGTTGGCATCTATCACGGATGTCTATGGGCTACAGTATCCACTTACCATCAGGTGGACTGTATGCTCGTCTGCCACCTTCGTCCATAAATAGCTTAGCAACGTTATCAATTTTATCAGGTTTTTTATTTTTCTTTTGTTTTCTTTTAAAAACACGTTATAAACTATAGTAAGAATAAGTTTGCATGTAATTACAATGCGAGTACGTACATTTAACGACTCGAGTAATTCGTTTTTTATCCATTGCTAATAATTGCTCCGAAGGCATTAGCATTTAAAGCGAACTTATAACACTTCTTGACTAAAGTGCCGGTAGATTAAGTTTCAAGTTTTCAACTTTCCTTATCTGGATGTAAATACCTATTTGTACCACTCAATTTTCTATTTTTATCTCCAGGTACTCCACCTCTGACTACTATTTTTTTTTGCAAAATTATCACTAGCTCGGCTGTGAGGGAGAGAACGTCGTGATGAAACCCGCATCCTCCAAAAAAAAAGTCTGGAGTATGTGATCCACGTGGTGAAAATTACGCGTGGTGAATTATGGCCCGAAACCCCCTGATTCACTGCACTGGGACGTTATAGGCTGATACAAGCGATTACTTTGCTTATTAATCTATCTGATTCACTATTAAATTTTCAATCTTTATCAACTTCGATTCGTGACTTATTGGCTTTCTTGTATGATTATTATAAAAATTGTGAATTTTGTGATAGTTTATTAAACTACAAATTCCTTTGTGTCTAATGTTTGTGTTAATCGAATAAAAGCATAAATAAGACTGCGTTTTTCGTGTGCTTCCGAGGAGGCCGACACTTCTGTCCTTAGTAAATCTACTATCACTTTACTGCGTGACTTGCTAACTTAGACTGTACTAAAAGAAACGGTCACCGTAACTTTTATCGTCCGTTACTGGACGTAGTATTGTGCGTGAGGGATGTATGGTCACGCCACGCTGGACACTGGTTGGCGAGTCCACTCTGTGATGTCATGTGGTGTCCACCGGCTATAGAATAGCACTACCCCAGCTCTTCTTGTAAAAGGCGACTAAAGGATAATAAAGCCTATAGCCGTTAGTTAGCACAAGCTCTGAAGAACTACATCACTCCTAGAAAAGTGGACTCGCGAACCGCTTAATTATTTGTCAACTTATTTATTTTATTACAACATAGGTAATTTTAATGTAAAATGTTGTGTTACAAGGTTAGTTACATTATTTAGTTTCAAAACATTCAGTAACGAAGTTGTTTCTTAATCTGAAACTAATTATGAACGCAAACATTTATGACGTATCGTGGTTCCTAATCAATAACTAGCCTATAGTCAATTAGTTTATTGGTCGAAGTGAAATTATATATTGTAAACTTGGCAACGTCGCGTAAGCGTGACAACAGAAGCGCCTGAAAACTGGCAACGTCGCAAGTAACTGTAACTGCACCACCAGCGTCGAATATGCACCCTCCTTTGTTGACAGCGAAAAAAATATTCTATTCAAAGCGCCTAGAAACCAACTCGCATCTCATCGCAGGGCGGACAAAAATAATTTCATAAAGTTTTTGAAATTGTTAATTTTAGGTAAGACACCTATAATACGAGTAGATAATGGATTAATGGATGGGGAATTAATATTCCATACTTTTTGAACATACATCCACAAACTTATGAGTTATGATACAGTTGCGGCATCAATCTAAATCAAAGGAAAAATATTTTTCTGAAAATAACGTTACGTTTCAAATAATATTAATACTACCGTACCATCGACCTATCTAGACGATCCCGACGACCCAATTACTGCTGCTATTGCGGTTCTTACACTACACTCACAGGCTACACACATACACGGTCCCCGCCAGCGCGCCAGCGGACACGAGGACGTCTCCCTCGCTACACTGTGAACACACACCGGCCTTCAGCCAACACTTTTACCAGGTATCGGCACGTATCTGGGCATTTGTCACTGACTCGAGATCCCGCAGAACCCTCCCAAAGCAACGCCCTAAGCCGAGATCCATTTCTTCCGCCGGTCTACAAGTTGTGGAGCCCTTAGGGTCGTTGGTGCACACAATTTTTGCTCCTGGCTGAGCGTCTTCTGCGCTCGCCCTAAACCATACATAACCTGTGAGTCTTGAAATACCATTAGGACCACAAGAATTTAACCAATCCGAATAAAAGAAAACATCAGCCATGTCTCTCTACTGCTGAATATTTGAACGAATACATATAGGGTGCAAGTTTTGAAATATGCTCATGATTTTAAGTTAATTGGCATAAAAAATGAGTCACTTTCAAATAAAACTTGTTATTAACGAATTTACTGGATATTAAAGTAGAAACTTCAAAACATAATAGCAACAATAATAGCAAAGTATTATCTGATAAATCCCAGAAATGTATTCATGCAAACAACAATGGCAGCGCCATCTTTATGACATCACTTATAAAACCCACTTTTGTTGAATCCTGTTGAAAAAACCTGAACTGTGCCGACAATGCGAGCCTGGACTCAAGTCAGCAATGTGCAAATGTGTTAGACAGTAGTAACTAAGACAATAGTAACTATATATTTTTTTCGGACTGGGTAAATTCTTGTGGCCCTAGTAACGTTTCAGCAGTCACTGGACATGTAGGTGTTAGTTTAGGGCGAGCGCAGAAGCCGCTCAGCCAGGAGCAAAAGTGTGTAGAGTAACGAGCCTAAGAGCGGTAAACCGGCAGAAGGAATGGACCTCGCCTGAGGGCGTTGCTTTGGGAGAGTACCACAGGATCGTGAGTCGATGAGAACCGCCTAGGCACGTGCCGATACCTGGTTAGTGTTGGCTGAAGGCCGGTGTGTGTTGACGGAGTAGCGAGAGGGATGTCCTCGTCTCCGGGGGCGGGCACAGTGAACATGTGTAGTACTTGAGTGTAGTGTAAGAACCGCATTGGCAGCGGTAATTGGGTCGTCGGAGTCGTCTAGGACGTGCCGAGGACCACGATATCGGAGAGCTGCATTCCTGTGGGGGACATAAGTTAGGCTGGCAACTACTAGGGTGTAATTTATATCAGTACATATTTGTAGTGATATTAACCCCAATGCAATGTCATTTATTGTAAGGCCATTTAGAAAATATAGCAGTTGTCATAGACAGACAAATCATTGTAAAATTTTATGGTTGATAGGTACAGACTAATATTTATCGGACTAATAAACTCGTATAATTTCTCAATATTATTACTGATTAAGTAATTATACAACATGAAAGGGTCTATAGTACGAGTATATAGAATTATAAATGAAACTCACGAGACCCTAAAGAAGATACAGTAGTCCCTTCGTCCCTACATAGACCCAAAATCATCAACACCCATTGGCTCAAAAGTTTTTATACCAATCTAAGGCATTCATAGTTATGTCCCAAAACGACTTATCTTCTATCCACCTTCATATTTGGGACAGGGAGGTACTTTAAGAATAATAATTATTTATCATTTAAAAATTTTTACAGATTCATATAAAAGAAGACAAAATATATAAATAAAATACTGAATTAATATCTATTTTCTTCCACTAAATATATTAATATTTATCTAATTATTGATTAATATTAATATTAATTGTTGGCATAATAATTAATCAATATCTTTATCTGCTTTATTGTATAACAAAGTAAGTACTAATTATTTAAAAAAATATAGTATTTTAATGAAAACATGTGATTCAAACCTTGTGTTTAACAAGTAATATGATATCTTCATTATGTTTATTGTAGAAAAATTAGAAATACTTATACTCTACTTGGCGAAGTATTTGGCTGGTAAGGCGTTACCACCCAAAGGTTGCCTGGAAGAAATCATTTTAGCGATAAGGCCGCCGGTTGTACTTCTAATTACTTGTACTTTGCATTTCTCCGTATGTATTTATCTAGCGTATCTATCTATAATTTTCGTTTGTGAATAGATTGATTATGAGTGTTTATTACCTTGAAACTACTTTTCTCACTATTCGTCGAAACGACGACGAACATAAGCCGGGTATTTCTAAGATGATGTACTTACCGATCGAACACATCACACGTAAGAGTCCACTGCTGGTTGAGTCGACATGAGACAACAAGGCGTTAGACGCAAGCGTTAAAAACAGACAACTACATTTTTATTTCATGTTCATCGAATCGATGAATGTTAGCTATCAAGGGTAATTTTGTATAACTACAGTGAATATCGTCGTTGCGCTAGCCAAACCTGATATAACTAGATATCGTCAGTTTATTTATAATCATTTCTAGCAGGAAATTTTTAGCTGGGTAAAACAAATAATGCTTGATAAAAGATTGTTTGAACAAAATAATTAAAATCTAAATAGCACCGGACCAAAAAAATTTGAGACAACTGGAATGTCATAAAATGACAACTCAGAATTCCACGGAATTAAAAATTGAACTGCAGTAGGTAACTAATTATTTTAATATTTCACCTAAAATTTTGTAGGATAAGATTCATTTCTGTAAATTTGAAAAAAAAAAAATTATCTCTGCAGTGTCATTCATAGAATAGAAGTAAATGTAAAATAAGTTTGAAACTGAATTGAAGTTAACTAAGTACACAGCTAAACAACTTTGAACGGTTTAAATCGCGTATATTTAACGTTATTTATATCCCGACGTTTCGAACACTTTGCAGTGGTCGTGGTCACGTGGTCACGGGGTGACTAATTGATTTTATTTGTCACTTGAGTTATTAAGAAATTATTTTAACTACCGTCTGAAATTTTTTAATCACGTTCGAAGTGTTCGAAACGTCGGGATATAAATCATGTCAAATATACGCGATTTAAACCGTTAAAGTTGTTTAATTGCTATGTATAGTAATCGCGAAAACCCAAGAAAATATTACACAGCTAAACTTAATTAATAAAAATAAAGTATAAGTTTGTTTTAAAAAATAAATAAACAGCATATTTTTTTATTTATAAAAAAACACTGAAAGCATGCGCTGTGATTCACTGCAGCTTATAGTGAGTTGGAGTCCATTTCCGGCATTGAAACGATACATCGATCGAACATAAGTAGGTACATCGGCACGATGTACTTATATTATACCACTATAATATTATAATACATTATATTATGATTATACTTCCTACTGTACTACGGCACTTATTCTATTCCTATCTTGTTTTCTCTCTATTTTTGATGTTACAAATTATTATATATTGTATTTTCCGAAATAAAGTGTTGTCTATTTTCTATTTAAAACAATACATATTTATGCCAATTCAGCATTATCCTGACACACAATTCCTTTTGCTGCAATAAATGTTGGAATGTAAAGCTTCTAATTTTAATTGTATACTTACTGTGGCAATAAAGGATTTTCGCACCACCACAATGTGGTAGGTACAAATGGCATTCTTTATTTTTTGGTTGAAATGCTCCCTATAATAAGTATTTTTATACATAATGTGACAAAGTTGCATTTAAGGTTCTGTTTCCAGGAACTAGCAAAAAGTCGTTAGCCGTTTCATCCCTACTCTGAAACCTTTCTACCTGCGCTTGGCCGAAGGGTCTTTCGACCCTAGAAAGTATTGCAATCTTTACAAATGTAAAGATTTTTTAAATTTTACTTCATGCTTATTTACGTACTCACCCTTAATTTCAAATTCAATGAATTAATTTAAAAAGTATATAACTACCAACATTCCTGCATACTTGAGAACATACAGTAGAGATACTAGATACAGTAGGCCAATTGCTAAAAGATGTAAAATTAGTCATTTTTTGTATTTGCTATTTGCTATACAAAAGTTGTTTCGACACGTTCAGTAAGCAATTGTATTTTTGGGGACAGACGAGGATCAATCGAACTTATGGAATTAACTTAAAAATTACTGCTTTAGTCTCAGATTGGCCTAATTAATGTACATAGGGACTCTTGAGAAATACATTGAGTTATTATGTAGGTACTACATTATTATAATACAATGGAGAAAAAGCTAATTATAAAATTCATCAACATATAAAAGGCCTTTCGACTTTTTTTTGTAGTAAATACCTGAGATGTATTGACATATTTACATTAAAGGGCACATTATTTTAGCGTACTTTGTAAGCCGGGAAAGAAAGCAAAATATTTCAGTTGACACTAAAGACAAATGTTTGGCATGATATATAATTTGAAGAGATATTTACAATCACTCATGTTAACAATTAGGTATCATACCTGGTTATAGTGGTTATCCTTTTAACCAATTTGTACTTTGTATTGTAATTGGTACAAATTTGTACCAATTCGTACCAATTCCATTTGTAAAACTTTAAAATAATTCATTGTACAAATGAACAAAAGTACGTATGTTTATGTCAAGCACATTACACACCGTTGAGACTTCATTTACGTACCAGTAAGAGAAATTGTGCAAGAAAATATATATTTTAGATGCATATTCATATAAACCTTTACATTATTACTAGCCTAAAGCCATCCAACCACGTGGACTTGTATCAGGTACTTGAGGTACCATACATAAATCTCAAAATTGTGGCTTGCTTTTGGGACAACAAAAATGTCCCAGGACAGTCGACCACATTAAAAAATACCTTGTAATAAAAATCCGCAAGCTAGTGTCAATCATTTTAAGAATGGGTAAGGTTTGTAATTACTTAACTCTTACAAACCATGCATTTCAAATTGCTGGGTGTACAAGGGTAGTCAGTTCATCCCCACCTTCAAAAAAAATGTTTACCTGGGTTTTGCAACATGCATTTTTGGTCGATGCACTGACCTGGCCATTACTATTCTGGCGTCTTTACTATGAAGGTGTTTTAACTTCTCTTTATTTAACTTAATTCGGAGTATATTTGTAATTCTTTCATTAGAGTATCGTAGAGCAGAGAGTGAAATAAAATCGCGAGGGTGATTGTTAAGAAAGTTTTAAGATTCTGTTCAGTGATTATCGATTTTTGGCGGAACTTTGCACGAAGCCTTAACTAAACATGACTTTGTTAAGTGCATTTTCTTGATAATCAATTACACAATAATAATGGGAGAAAATCGAAATTCAATTTAATACTGAAGTATTCGCTCATTATCATTTCCCTGGTGAGTACATTTTGTATAATATTTTACTAACATATCCGCATAGCAATTAAATTAAACTTATGTGTTAATCCGTCTGACGATCGTCACTTATGCCAACATTATTAGCGAGTGATTTTTTATGAGAAACTAGATAATGGGCAATAGTTACGATTAAAATATCTGGAATGTGTTCATTCGCTTTTTTGTTTAAAACAAAAACTACAAACATTCACAAACAAACAAGCATTTGTTTGTTCTACTCGTAAATGTACCCAGAATTCACCACAATATACAACGTGTCAACGTATTAGCTTTAACGAGAGTTAAGGGCCTGATAAATAAACCAAGACGTTTCTTTTCTTAGATCTACACAGTGTCATATGAAACTAAATCTTATTTAGACTATATGTATAAGGTGCCCAAAAACACGACTCCGACCAATTCTAACATTGTATGAGTATACATCTGGGTATAACAGATTGCGAAGTAAATAACTGTTTAGTATCTATATCTGCTCTCTTTACGCATTTGACGTATATTAGTTTTCTGTAAAATCATAATTAGTACCTAACTCATTAGGTAAGTGCATAATTATCAGTTTAACTTTATGCTTTCTATGACGTCACAGTTAGTAACAATAATGAAACTGTCAAAGAAAGGGACAGATGGTTTATTTGTACTCAACTTGTACTCCTGCAAGTGTGAAAGGGAGGGCGAATAGTGACGCTATCCTAGCATAAGTCAACAATTTAGTCTCTAACAATTCAGTTACGAGCTTGCACTGACACACTTCAGCTCTATTCCAGTAATTCAGTGAATTTTTTGTTTATTTTATTTTATATTTATTTTCTAACATTTTTATTGTAAGTTAATGTACCTATCTGATTGATTTCTAAGTGATTTTATTTACAAAGATTTTAAATAACCTACAACCCTCATGTACAACCCCTTGGTAAAGTATACAAATTAATGGACCAGTGTTGAAATACTGTTGCATCTATATGCTTGTAACTTAATCTTTCAATTTACATACTATTAAAAATAATAATTATTATTATTTAGAGGCAACATAACGATAAAGATTTAGTATTATTTTACTCACACTCATATGCGGATCCGCGGCGTAGCAACAAATACACCCTCAGAGCAATTAACAAGCATATACCGGACGAACTTAGTCCTCAAGAACTTAGTGTGCGAAAGAGAAATAAGATCGACGCCATGCCATATTTGTTCCTGAAACACAGTCTGTCTCGCTCTTTAAAAACAACCACACTTCGGACGCGATGCCATTCACCATTCTATGTGAACATTTGACAATTTCTAATGGTCATATTGGGAATTGATGAAGATCTAACAAATAATTTTATTTAATTCTATTTTTTAGTGTAAACTATCCACAATTGAAGTTCAAACATCTACTAGATCCAGCTTCATCCGCTGTGAAGATAAAGACCTGATTCACATACCGTATGGCGCTAGAAACAATTGCATCTGCTACCACAGCTGTAGGTACGTACTAACTCTATTATACCTAACTTACACTACTACTGTACGAGTAAGTTAATCTTGACTTTCTGAAAACATCTCATAGAGAGCGATGAACATTGTTTGTCCAGTAATTTATATCTTACTAGCTGTTGCCCGCGACTTCGTTCGTGTGGTCTTCAAGTACTAATTCAGAAACCTTCGCGGGCGTGCGCACAACAACTCACCAAAGTTTCATCGCAATCGGATGAATGGTATAGGAACGCATACGGGACAAACAAAGAAACATTCATTTTTATATACTCGTATATATAGTTAGATTAATTCAGTGAATAATAAATGCGTTTCTGTCTAATGAGGTGGCAAACAAATACACATTTAACAAATTACCTAATGACTTCTGAAATATGAACATTGAAATTTCAATTTACAAGAATGTCATCAGTTATCGTTAATAACGTATTTTTAATTAATGTCATTTACATTAATTAACTTTGATAAAGGTAGTTTTATTTAAACTCAGTGTCGTCACTTTAGAAGCACATAATAATAAATGTGACGTCATCTGATCAAATGACTGATTTGCTTCATTATATGATCATTGAACTTGGGAAAACATAATGAGTGATTATGATTTGCTAAGTTAAAATACTCGTTGTTTTAAGATTTTGTTTATACATACTCGTAAATATGTTTCAACGTGTGATTTTTAAGGTAAATCGATAACCATAACCGGCTCTTTTATCGTTTACTGCTGGAGACGAGCCATTTTCATGCACATTTCTTGTGCACAAGGCATGTATGGCTTTAAAATGCCACGTTGGCCAACCGGATTGACAAATATTGTTTTTAAAGATTTCATTAAAGTTGCAATATCTAGAAAACTAGGAATAACATTCTTTTTTTAGCAATTAAACAACTTTTAACGGTTTAAATCGCGTATATTTGACATTATTTATATCCCGACGTTTCGAACACTTTGCAGTGGACGTGGTCACGGGGTGATCACCCCGTGACCACGTCCAATTTAATTGCTATGTATAGTAATCGCGAAAACCTAAGAAAATATAACATTCTTTTTCTCAGAAAATGTCTCTGACTGTAATGTGATGTTGCTTGATTGATTGTGAGGTGATGTTGCTTGATTGATTGTGAGGTGATATTGTTAGTAACTTTAATTGGGTCATTTCATTTTTTATTTTTATACAGAAATTCGCAGGCATTGGCTACACGAGAAGAGCAAAAGACCGTGGCGTTCCTCGAGAGAAGCCTCCAACAGTGCAGAGACACGGGCTGATGGTATGGTATTATTAAATATTTTAAGTTTTACATGATATTGTATAACGATCCGCTTTAATTATTGTAATAATAATTATTCTATTGTAAACGATCGAGTTTCCACTAATTACTCTTAATATGTACGTATCATTACCACACCATACTACCATTACCACAAGTTTGTTTCTCTTCTTCTTAAGGAACTTTTATGCCTTGATACATGTCAGTTCCATCGTACCCTAAACTTACATTCTACAACATGAATGTAGGTACCCCTAGTGAGGGCTCACGAACCTGTACAAACTAAATGCTGCTCGTGAATTAGGTTCTCCAAGTATCGTATGGAACGTACAAACATCATTCCTGTTCAGATCGAGAGCCCTCACTGAGGCCTCCCGTTCCTGTTGATTCCGAACACACTCCACGAACAAGTGTTGGACATCCTTCAACAATTCCACATATATCGCAAATTGGAGAACTATTTTTTATCATGAGATATCCAAATTTGTGTCCAGAACGAGCAGCCTGAATGCTAAGTACCACAAATTGAAAGACACTACCGCACCGGCTTCCTATTACCGGACTGTATGTAACGATGTGGTCGCCGGTACGGTTCTTGCTTGCTGTGTATGCTTGGTTTTTCTTCAGGATGCCAATATTTCTTCTATTTTCTGGTTTTCTTATATCGCTGTACGGTTCGGAATCAATGTATGGACATTCGCGCCCATATCTACACTATCTCGGAAAATCTTAATAGCGACTTTTAAGTAAGTTATAGCGCCATCTATCGCTAATTTTGCGAAACTAAACCGGTTGTCCCGAACAATTTTATATGGTAGTAATATTCAGTTGAGGTCAATTGGCCCTTTTATAATTAGGTACTGTTGCTGACTATACTTGTAGATTATAACGTTAAAATTTAATTGCAATTAATTGATTTATTGAAACGTTAATTGAACTAGTGGAAACATAGTGATTTTGCAAGTTCACACTAGCACACTAAGTGGTGTTGGCTTGACCGTCCGCCTCCCCTGCATTAAAATCTTAGTTAAGACCATACCACCAGCCAATGTCTCTACACTGCTGATTATAGGTCTCTCCCAAAGCTCGCCACTACACACGGCAAGAATTTTCTTGATGTCAGTCTATGACGTCATGAAAATTCCGCAAAAGCTGACAAAACAACTGCGTAAGTCGAACTGGTTAAATTGGGCCACGCGTTGCAGAAGATTACTTCGAAAATATGACCAGAGGACAGCCACGTTTCCTGTAATTCGTCCGGATTGATTGATTCCTTCAGCTACAGTTCAAGGTCAAAAGTATCTTAAGTAAATATGCAGTCTGTGCTTTGTGGTAGGCTAGCGTCATTGTAAGTACATACGAGTATATAGATACTACAAATATTATTAGTTCCTCAAGAACCTAGTGTTAAAATTTCAATTTAAAATCCTACAGCCTCCCTAATATCACGAGGGAATTTCGAGGCACAATCCACCACGTGTCTGTTAAGTAGTTTAATGTTTCACAAAACTTCAGATAATAAAAAACAACATAAAATTGAAAAAAATAGAAAAATAATAATTCCAACACTTACAATAAGAGCCCAGTCTTGGCTTATACATATGACGCCACACTCTACACTGATTGGCCCACACTAGGGTTTCCTGTGACGTGGGTCCAGAGACACATACAAAGACAAACACATATATTTTATTTAACAATTCTTATGGTTCAAAGTTTCTGTCACGCGAATGTGTTCTGTCTTTCTACTAAGCAAATGTATTTTATATATTTCTACTGTGTAATGAATATTCTATGTTTCTGCCTTTCTATATGTCTGACATGCGAATGAGTATTCCGTGTTTCTGCTATGCGAATGTGTTTTCTATGTTATTGCAATGCGAATGCATTTTCTATGTTTCTGCTATGCGAATGTATTTTATATGTTTTGCTATGCGAATCTATACTCTCTGATTCTGCTATGCGAATGCATTTTATATGTTTTGCTATGCGAATGTATTAAGATTGTCGGAAAAGTCATGACGCATTTTTCTAACAGATGGCGTTGGTTTTTTTATCTATATATATACAGATGGCGCGTATATATTGTTGCTATGCCATTTGACAGCTGACAGTTTAAGCGTCATTATATAAAAAAATCAGCGGGATTAATGGTGTTTTGCAGATTTTACAGCAGGTTAAAAATGGCAGACCAAAGTGTACATTTTTGCCATATTTTACTCTTTTACTTCCGTAAAGGGAAGAATGCAAGTGAAGCTTGTGAAAAGTTGCGTAAAGTTTACGGTGAAGATGCTCTACAGAAACGCCAGTGTCAACGATGATTCCATAAATTCAGCACAGGTGATTTTAATCTCGAGGACGCTCCTCGGTCAGGAAGGCCCACCGAGGTTGATGACGACAAAATAAAGGCATTGATCGAGTCAAACCCGAGTTACACGACACGAGAGATTGCAGAAACATTGAACATCCATCATTCAAGCGTTCATGACCACCTGAAGAAGCTGGGATACTCAATCAAGCTCGATGTTTGGATTCCTCATGAACTCAAGGAGGTTCATTTGACGAACCGTATAAACATTTGTGATATGCTCATTAGACGTGAAGAAAACGATCCTTTTTTGAAGCGACTGATAACTGGTGATGAGAAATGGATTGTTTACGACAATGTGGTATGCAAGCGGTCTTGGTCCTAACGTGATAAAGCGCCTCAAACGAGATAGAAAGCAGACATCTATCAGAGAAAGGTCATGCTGTCAGTGTGGTGGGATTTTAAAGGTATCGTGTTCTTTCAGCTCTTACCAAGGAATACAACAATCAATTCTGAAGTTTACTGTCGGCAGTTGGACAGCTTAAACGAATGCATCATCCAGAAACGTCCAGAATTTGTTAATCGTAAAGGAGTTGTGTTCCATCATGACAATGCAAGACCACACACAAGTTTGACCACCCGCAAAAAGTTATTGCGGTTTGGATGGGATGTGTTGCCACACCCACCATACTCACCTGACCTTGCGCCAACGGACTTCCACTAGTTTCGTTCTCTTCAAAACTCGTTACATGAAAAAACGTTCAATTCAGATGAGTCTGTAAATCAGCACCTTCTTCAGTTTTTCACCGATAAAGACAGGTCCTTCTACAAACGAGGAATTATGCAACTTTCTAAAAGATGGCAAAAGGTCATCGAACAAAACGGACAATATATTATTGATGATTGAGTTTCTGTCTATATATAAATAAATGATGGTTGAAAAACATATAAAATTGCGTCAAGACTTTTCCGATAACCCATATATTCTCTGATTCTTCTATGCGAATGCATTTTATATGTTTTGCAATGCGAATGTATACTGTGTGATTCTGCTATCCGAATGCATTTTATATGTTTTGCTATGCGAATGCATTTTATATGTGTGTTTTATATTTTATGTCTTTGGTGTGTAAGAGGCTCACCTACCATCTTTGGAGCCTAAGCCAACCTCACCTGCTAGTGGTGCACCCTGCTGTCAACTGACGAGGCAATGGCGTTCCCTTTTTGCGGTGGGAGGGTTACTCCGTCGGCAATGCTACCACCCTTCCGTCGGAGTCCGCCGCCATAATGGTGCCGTATAACCCGCGAGGCCCGCATTGTGTTCCGGCGGTGAGCGGAAGAAGCCGTCCCGAGAGAGAGATTGTTGCGTGTGGAAATGAGGACCGGCGGTTGCGGGGAATTACAGACGCGCATGGGCGTGACATGGTGGCGCGGGGATCAGGGAGACCCGATGAAACGGTTGTGCGCTGACCGCCCGCGGGTTGTTGGGGGCCCGAGCCCGGGGATCTTACTTTAATCTCCACACCAGGAGGCTGCCCCGCCGCACGCGAAAAATCCCTTGGGGTAGCAGTTGTGCCGGAGGAGACCGGAGTGGAACCCGACTGCTGCCCCCGGGGGGGGGACCGGGGGCCCTTCCGTATCCCGCGCCAGCAAGTCACACAACCTTTGTGACCTGATTTTTTCTCCGCCCCGTGCTTTGTCCTTTGATCCACATGCAACCATCTCTCTCTCCCCCCCCCGTTTTTTTTTAGTTTTTCCTATTCACACTTACAATGGCCAAGAAAAAGAAAATGTATAATGTGCACTCAGCGGCCCATCCTGTAAGTTCCACATTTAAAGTGGACTTATGCAACATTAGAGGGATGCATAGTAACATCGACGCCGTCCACTACCACCTTGAGACGGCAAAGCCGGCCTTACTTTTCTTGACGGAGACACAGATTTCCTGCCCGGCCGACACATCATATCTTCATTACCCCGGTTACAAACTGGAGCACTGTTTTGTGCGACGTGCTGGGGTATGCATGTATGTCCGGGAGGATATTTGTTGCCGCCGCCTCAGCCATTTTGAAGACGGGGACCTGTCGATTATCTGGGCGCGTATTGACTACGGGCGTTCCACTTAAGTCTACGCTTGCCTTTACAGGTCCCACAGCGGTGATGCGGAGACGACTCGTATTTTTGAGCGTCTACAAGAAACGACTGACAGCGTGCTCGAGCAGTTCCCTTGCGCGGAAGTGGTGGTCCTTGGTGATTTCAACGCTCACCACGAAGAGTGGTTGGGATACCGAACTACCGACCGCGCAGGGAGAGCATCCTATAACTTTTCCCTGGCCTATGGTTTCTCGCAGTTGGTGTCCTCACCTACGAGGATACCTGATATCGAGAGCCATACTCCCTCCTTACTGGACCTCCTGCTGACTACGCGGCCGAATGACTACAATGTTGTTGTTGATGCCCCGTTAGGATCATCCGACCATTGTGTCATTCGAACCGCTGTGCCAGCCAAGCAATCCGTGCGGACCCATTCACAGGGAACGCGCAAAGTCTGGCACTACAAGTCAGCAGATTGGGATGGGTTCCGCGAATTTTACGCCTCTTATCCCTGGGGGCAGCTTTGTTTCTCGTCGGGAGATCCGGATACCTGTGCAGACTCCGTTACCGACGTGGTGTTGCAGGGCATGGAATGTTATATTCCTTGCACCGTGATACCGGTAGGCGGACGGAACCAACCACGGTTTAATCAGTCCTGCAGAGAGGCCCGTCGTAATAAACGGGCCGCATACAGGGCCTGGGCCAGAGCGCAGGTGTCCGAAGATCCGAATACCTCCGACTTGAGGAAGAAATTTAACGCTGCCTCGAGGTGCAGTAAGAAGATCATTGTCAGAGCAAAGAATGAGCACATCCGCAGAATTGGCGACTGACTAGCTAGCTATCCTTCTGGAAGCCGGGCTTTCTGGTCGCTCGCTAAGGCTGCTGAAGGTAACTTCTGTCAGTCGTCACTCCCTCCACTGCGGAAACTCGATGAATCACTGGCCCATGGGGCGAAGGAGAAAGCCGATCTCTTGGGCTATCTCTTTGCCTCAAACTCGACACTGGCCGATAGAGGTGCCCCACCACCGTCTATCTCAAGGTGCACAAGCTCCATGCTGGAAATCTGTTTCACACAGCGTGAAGTCCGGCGAGCTCTAGCATCTCTTGATATCCGAAAGTCGAGTGGGCCAGATGGTATTCCTGCAGTGGTGCTTAAATTTTGCGCTCCCGAGTTGTCCCCGGTGCTTATGCGACTCTTTAGGCTCTCATACTCTACAAAAAGCTTCCCGTCAACATGGAAGGTAGCTCATGTTCACCCTTTGCCTAAAAAGGGTGACCGCACAGACCCGGCCAACTACAGGCCAATAGCGATCACCTCCCTCCTCTCCAAGGTGATGGAGCGTGTCATAAACACACAGCTCCTTGGGTACCTAGAGGATCACCAGCTGATTAGCGACCGTCAATATGGATTTCGCCATAATCGCTCGGCTGGTGATCTTTTAGCGTATTTAACACACCGCTGGGCTGACGCCATTGAGAGTAGAGGCGAGGCTCTGGCTGTAGGCCTAGACATTGCGAAAGCTTTTGACCGGATATGGCACAAATCGCTGCTTTCCAAGTTACCATCTTTCGGGATACCCGAGGGATTATGCGAATGGGTTGCCAGTTTCCTGACTGGACGGAGCATCAGAGTCGTTATCGATGGTAGCTGCTCCGACATCATGTCTATTAACGCTGGCATCCCGCAAGGCTCCGTGCTGTCCCCAACTCTGTTCCTTCTGCATATCAACGACCTGTTGCAAATTGGTGACATACGTTGCTATGCAGATGACAGTACTGGAGACGCCTTGTATGGGGGCCGCGCCAACATCCCTCGGGTCGAAGTGGAAGAGAGTCGCGCCAGGCTTGTGTCTGAAATCGAAGACTCTTTAGATCTAGTCTCGATTTGGGGTTCTCTGAACCTAGTGGATTTCAACCCCAGTAAGACGCAAGTCTGTGCATTCACCGCTAAAAAAACCCCTTTTGTTGTAGCACCTCGCTTTCAGAGCACATCTCTTAAGATCTTGGAGAGTATCGGGATCCTTGGTATCGACATCTCCAGCAAAGTCGAATTTAGGAGTCATCTGGAAAATAAGGCCAAAATGGCCTCCAAAAAGCTCGGTGTGCTGAACAGAGCGAAGCGGTACTTCAAACCTGGGTAACTCCTTATGCTCTACAAAGCTCAGGTGAGGCCCCATATGGAGTACTGCTCTCATCTCTGGGCCGGCGCACCGAAATGCCAACTGGACCCATTTGACTCCATCCAACGACGTGCTGTTCGTATTGTTGACAATCCCACTCTCACGAGCGGTTTAGAATCCCTCAGCATTCGGAGAGACGTTGCGTCTCTCTGTGTGTTCTACCGCCTGTACAATGGGGAATGCTCTGAAGAATTGTTTAATATAATTCCCACCTCGGGTTTCTACAACCGCACCTCCCGTCACAGAAGTGCGATCCATCCGCATTTCCTCGATACGGAGGTGTCGCGTACTGTTCGGTCCAAAAATTATTTTATACCGCGAACCCGTAGGCTGTGGAACGAACTGCCTCAAGAGGTCTTTCCATTGAGCTACGATATGGGGTTCTTCAAGAGAGCTGTGAATAGGATTTTGCAAGGTCGGCGGCGCGCCCGCATACCAACACCAGGGTGTTGCAGGTGTCCATGGGCGGCGGTAACACTTACCTTCACGTGGGACCGCTTGCTCGTCCGCCCACTAATCTATAAAAAAAAAAAATTATATGTTTTGCTATGCGAATGTATACTCTCTGATTCTGCTATGCGAATGAATTTTTTTATGTTTTCGCTAAGCGAATATATTCTCTGTGTTTCTGCTATGCGAATGTATTTCTATGTGTTTGCTGTGCGATTTTTTTTCTATGCTTATGATATGTTAATATATTTTCTGCATTTCTGCTATGCGAAATTATTTTCTATGTATCTGCTAAGCGAACGTATTTTATATATTTCTGTTACGCGAATGTATTTTCTGCGTATCTGCCATGCGAATGCATTTTCTGTGTTTGCGTTGCGACTGTTTTTATGAATAAAGCGTTCTTACTGTTCATTTAGCTCGACGTTTGCTGCGAACGAACCATTTATCTCCCAGGCCACCAAAGTTTCCAGAGGTGTACCTTCACTAAATGAAATGAGTGAGTATTTTAATACACGTGTCTGCATACATTTATGTATGGAATATTTTATGGATATTAACGGTATATTTTTAATTTTTAGGTCCTATTTCAACGGAACTCGCATCGGGTACAACAACAAAAGGTTTTTGCTTTGCGAAAACATTGCACTTTATGTGCTTGTGAATATTCTTTGTAAAGCGAATGTATTTCCTATGTATCTGCTGAGCGTATTATATTGGACTAAGTATGATTTGTTACTATACTAAATATAAAAAGGGTACTTTTTAGCTATATTTAAATCTCTTAAAAAGTGTGTTATTAAAATAACTGCAATCTCTCGTGATACACACGGGGACTTGATTACTCAAGCTTTTATCAATATAAGGATTTATTAACATGTAGCTTAAATCATACTTACTCATATATAACACTGAAATATATATTTTATAAATTTATATTTCTGTTAGCGATTTATTTGCAAAGCGAGTGTATTTGCTATGCTTATTCATTATTTACATTTCTGATATAGATTCTGCCCTACTATACCGCAAGTATCTTCGCTGAACGCAAGTATCTTTGTTGCGCGTATATAGTGAGGGATGCGGAAAGATGTCGGCGACGCGACGGTTCTTGGAAAATCGATGAGACATCAAGGAAAGGGAAGTGGTAAGTTTATTAACACGAGTTCAGTGGGCAATACGTTGATGTACCATTTTACTTAAAATCAATGAATTTTAGTTCTTATTAGTAGTGACTTCCTGTTGCCAACTGAACACAAGATTCCATTTCGTTGTAATTGAGCGTAAGAATATTTTTTTCTTTTTCAGCTCCTGTCATTGGAGGACCTAGGAAAACGACGAGTATATTCAGAAACTCGAGTTTATATCTATGTTTTTGGTTATTTAAGAATACAAATCAAGCATGTAATCAAATTAAACGCTATTATACCTCATCAACACACCACGGATAATAATTTACTTGTCCGTTTAAAAAAAAGCAATTCCAAACAAATTACAAAGTTTGTGCTAATATGGTGTATAACTTTTTTTTAGAAGTTAACAATTCTCCAAAAAATATTTGTATAAAGGAATCAAAACATAAACAACAATATCAATTATTATGAAAGTCGCAAAATATTAATATCATATTTGAATAAAATAATAAGATCATTTCTGAAGAAATTTGGCGTTTATATTAATTATATGTTTTATTATTTCACAGGCAAACTAAAAAAAAATTTGGAAATGTTTTTTAAGAAATTAACAATTCTCAAAAATATTTGTATTTAAAAGACTCTTATTTTTTTTCTTTATCTTGGTTATTGTAAAAATATTCTCAATTAAATCTTTAGCAAACTCTAATAAAAATAGTCAAATATTAATACCATATTTTAATGTAATTCTGAATAATATGATAATTCTGAGATGGTTTGTTGACTACAATAATTAAATATTATATTATTTTACCCACATTCTGTAATAACAAGGCCTTATAACAACTTTTTAATAATCCTTCAAGTTTATAAACGATTCAAATGTTCTTATAGTCATTAATATCATAACATATAGTTGCAACTTATATTCTTTTTTAAATCAATAACCTCTGGTTATCACAACTTCTCAATATTCTTTCAGTTTGCCTGTATTCTTATCTTCTTGAATATATTTTCAACCTATGTTACGCGAATGTATTTTTAGGCATCGGGCACACGGTGTCGCTTGATCGCGGAGATCGATAACGCGGATCTCGCGTCACTGGTCACCCCAAATAATTTCTATAACAGTCCGATTAATTACTCACTGCTGATCGCTAAAAAGTGCTTCCACGCGACTTATGGCAACGGATTCATAAAACCATCTGTATTAAGTCGTAAGCTGTAATCAGCCGTAATCTTATCCATAAATCAGCCGTACTGTCATGCGTTAGTTAGCATTTATAAAATGACCTTCGTTTTACAGAGACGACACCGTGTGTCCGACGCCTATATTATTGCTTGCGAATGTATTTTCTACGTTATTGCTATGCGAATGTATTTTCTATGTATCTGCAATGCGAATGTATTTCCATGTATCTGCTATGCGAATGTATTATTTTGTGTCTTTTTGTTTGTTGCGCGAAAACAGACGGTGTACAACGACTAGAACCCAGAATGGAGCTGGGAATATCTTCTGGAACTTTCTTTTCTTCAAAAGTGGTAAGTTATCAATCATATATATATATAGCTAAATATTGTTTGTTAGATGAAACACTGATGTCAATATTTTTTTGTCTTTACAGTTATAACAACAATATCAGACGACCCAGTTCGCACAGGTAATTTGTTTACTAATTAATTAACTTCTAATAAGGTGTTCTCACACTAGACATCTCAGTTATATTAATAAATATGATTATGATTTATTAGTTGGTGTAAGAGTACCTTTTAATACTTATAAGGAATCTTAATATTAATACTACTTATGTATTTTTTTAAATATAGCATTTACTTATCAAATACACTCGCTTTTCAAAGGATATAAGTATCTTTCTATAAAAGTAAGATAAAAGGATATCTTTTTTGTTTTTATTGTGTGTTCATTTTTGTAAAATTTCCCTAACGTGAGAATTTTGTATTTTCCATAATTTATTCTTCGCTTTGCAAATTGAATATTTGACTCTATATTTATTTGCCTATTGTTTATTACTAATAAATAATAGACAAATAAATATAAATATCATATATCAAAAACAATAATCTAATAAATTATTAGTTTATCGTTTTTGATATTAGAATACAGTTGTTTCACTGAGGTTATATCAAATAGTTCGAATCTAACTTATTGTATTGTATAACAAGTTGTATATACAGATTGTATAAAATCCTTTGAGAACAGACTCGGACTAATTTAAGACAGAAAAGTCTTTGCACTAGATCTAAGTCTAAACTAGACCAGGTTTTAGAAACTTTTATTTATTAGTTCAGATTGATTTAGATTTAAAATTGTCGGTACTGGTACTGTTTACCGTCACAAAATGCATGTGATTTCTACATTATATACTACCAAGTTATTACAATAGCTGTATTGCACCTCGGTGGAGCAGCTTTTTAAGCTGTGTCGATTCGATATATGCGATGGTACAGCGAAAACAGCTCTATGAATTAATATTTCCTGGGTCTGCGACGCTAATACCTATATTCCAAGCTAAGGCACCGCGAATGTATTTCCTTTGTTTCTGCAATGCGAATGTATTTCCTTTGTTTCTACAATGCGAATGTATTTTCTATGTTTCTGCTATGTAGATGTATTTTATACGTGTCCATTATGCCAGTTCATTTTGTATGTTTCTGATACGCTATTATACTCGTATTTTCAATGTTTTTACTTTGTAAAGATATTGTCTGCTACCATGTTTATTTAAATTCTTGTACGTGTACAATGTCAGATCGTTAAGAAATTTTTATTTTGTATTTGTTGCTTAATGCAAGAGCTGTGCGTTCTTCATAGACGAACGAGTAGCAGTGTCCAGGCATTGATCTGAAGAAAATAGTCTGCGTTCACATAGAGCGTTATACCTAATTGTTGTACTCGTAAGTAACGAGTACAATAAGTACTCGTAAGTAAGTCACCATTCTATTTTGTTCTATATTTGGCAATTTGCGAATTTTAATTGTTTCTGTGTACGTAAAATAATTACTAACTTATTACACTTATGTACAGTATAATGCTTATTGTACTTATTTTGCTGTTAGTGGGCAGGCCATATTTATCACAGTACTGATAACCAACGGGGTAGATGAGTGATGGAAACCTGGCGTGTTACGTCTTCTGTCCAGCAGAACTGACGACGCCTATAGTGACTAGATGAAAAGAGTGGAAGATCGTGTGTTGGCAACCTTGGTAGAGGCCTATATTTAACAATGAGGAGACATATACTTTTCGTATGTTATGGTATAAAGTACTGTCCATGACAATAGCGACTAATAAGTCGCTCGATGATAATTTAATCTAGGAAGTTTAGATTTATCCCAGGCTTAATGTGCAATGCAGTATAGTCTGGATAAGTGAAGGGTCTCGAGTTTAAATCCCGATATGAATGAAAGCTCCGTCGGCGTTAAAACAGAAACAATATTTAGTACACTTAGTACTTTAGTACACACTTACAGATAACTCGATAACTTACACTTACAGATAGAGGTTTAAATTGAAAAAACAGTGTCTATTTTCGTTATTTTTTGTCAACTCAATAACTTTGAGTGCATTTCTTAGAAATGTCTAATAATACTGACTTACGAGTGGACGTAAGTCTAAAATTTTCTAATTTTTTTAAATGGGAGATGACTTCTAAATGGTACTTGTGTGTATGTGTTGCATTCTGAAGACTTTTCTCTTTCTAAGACTTCGCCTTTGCCTTCGAAACGATATTTTCATTTTACTAACACTTTATTTATTCTTCCAACAGCAACAAGCGGACTCTCCTCGTCTTTTGCGTGAATATGCAATTTGTGAAGATGACAACATCAATACCTTTCAATGTTATCTAAATGTTAAGGAATTTAAAAAATAAAAGTATTATTGTATCAGCCTGTTTCTCATTGAGGCAAATTGATATAAGGCAAATTTGCTGATAATTGTTTGAGTATTAATAATAGTATTATTAATAATGCATTAGTAAACAAACATCTATTAGTAGACAAATTTATAAAATTCAATAACTGTATGTTTAGAAAGGCCTTATGAATAATGGAATAAGGTTTAAGTTGGATTGTAAAATTGTTTGATACAAAGTAAATAAGCATTTTGGGAGATTAGGGGAAGCTTGTTGCGGCCGATTCAGCAGCAAACAGTTTGCAAACTCAATGAAATTAAGGGTATTCATACATCTAAACCAGCATCAGCAGAAATCCTTGAACTCTAAATACGAGTAAATTACATTTCTCACTCCGCTCTATGCCTCTATGCAGTCCAATAAGGTCGAATAAAACGCGACTGTGAGTATTCAGAAGACCTTAAAACATTATTTATTCAGCCCATAGAGACAAAATGAGTTTAGGGTATTTAATTTGTTTTATATATATTGTATAGTTTCCTACCGACCAACTGATAGTTGATTGGTAAATTTATCCACTTACCCCCACAGATCAACTAGTTGGTCGTCGAGTTGGTTCGTGGTTCAGGCTTACAAGGTGATTTGTATCTAACATCCATCAGCTTACGCCTAACATTCGTCGAGTGCTCGTTTAAAAGGCAAATACACGTTAGTACCTACAGCAAGCTCGGCGGCAGCTCTACTGAAAAACTGATTTAGTATTGGGTACCTACAAAGCTGTTACATTAACACAAATGATCAAATATCTATTATTATTGAGTATTCGACAAGTATTTCAAATTATCAGTTCAAGGTTTATGAAACTTCATCAATGAAAGGCAACCCCTCCGGTCATTTACATTGAGCTCAATATAAATTACTTCCAAAGACCAACAAATCAAACCGAGCAGCCATCGTCATTTAGGCTAAGTCCTTGTATAAACCTGATACAGTGCCGTGCAAAGAGAGTTGTCTAAAAGAAAAGTCAAATTACAGTTGTCTAAAGGGCCTAAGTAAGCGGCGATAGCCTAAGAGTGTTTAAACTCTACACACATTCGTGTGATGGTGAGTTCAAATCCTCGGTAGGTACCACTGAATTTCTAAAGTACAGATTTAAAAAAAAATCACTAGCTCGGCAATGAGGAAGGTACATCATAAGGAATCCGCACTGGGTCCGCGTGATGAAGTATGGCCCGAAACTCCCAATAAATCAAATAAATAGTATATTTGACTTTTGACAATTACTACATTTAACTCTTCAGGTTCATACTTGTAAAATACCTATTTAATTTTGTCACTTGCATGATTTGAGAGTGGTAGGTACAGATTTATTTATATAGTTCAGTATTTTTTTTTTTAATTTGAATTTGAGTTCTGTAAATTGTGTTCTACTCATATAGACATTGTTTCTTTCTTTAATAATAAATTATTATTGTTATTGTAATGGTTAAACTTAAAATATTAAAATTCATAATCCTCCCTTTTTGGTTTTTCTGTAGGTGGGTGAAAAGGGGCCTCATTGTACCTACTTTCTCTGTTTCCCAGATATTATCAAAACTGTTTAAAATACAATATTTGTACCGCTTTAGAATTATCTAGAGCATTATAATCTAAATCTTGAAACAATAAAATTTTAAGTTAGAAAATCTTAACCAATAAAAGGTCGTGCCGGCAATAAAGCTAAGATAATGACAAAAATAATATAATTACTGAGACATTGTCATTTATCCGGATGTCATATGGAAATTTAAACAAATGTCACTAGTTGCCCAAGCAAATGCAAAATTAGTAGATCGCTTTTACTATGCAGCGTGCAGACAGATATTCATCACCATATGTACCTATCTACTCGTATGTTTGCATTGATTCTCTGACACATTTTAAAGACGCCTACCTATCAATGGTAGGTCTCCACCTAAGCAAATAGGAATGCAGTTTACCTGTAGATAATACCTACAGTACCTACCTACTTATTAATATAGTTAATTAATATACTAGCGACTTGCTCCAACTTCATAATAATATTTTTCATAAATATTAACTCTGATTGTACACAAAGTTTTAAGGTGTGTTCAAATTGCTGCTATATTTTAGTATGAGTCCGTTGCGGGGGGTATGGGTATAACCATAGTATAAAATAAATATTGGGTTTCAAAACTGTAGTATAACTGTGAGAATTTTGAGAATTTGCCAAAGAGTTTATTATTTTGAGAATTTGCCATTTTGAGACTCATTTGTCAGAATTGCACATTTTGCTACTAAACCGCGATATCGTTGCTATTTGCAATATAATTGTACTCGACGCGTTATCGCCCTACCAATAGCTAAAAAATTGCAGCAATTTGAACATGCTTTTAGTCTACCTGGCTGATAACTTATTTTCCTTGGACCTGTGACAAATGTCATTTCGACGCTATCATATGTCGAATATCAATATACATATACATAACGGTTTCATTCGCGTGAAATTCATATTAAAAACTATCCAATGTGTTAATCCGTCTCACGACACACGTGTTTGCACATGGCTACACGTGTGCAAAATGCGACAAAGGGTAGCAAACATACGAAAAAGATTTTACAATTGGAGTAACATTCTTAAATTGACTGTATAATACTGATTAAATTGCTTAACAATTGCTTAATTGCTTATTGTTATACCTACTTTGTACTATGAATTATTTGTGAAATAAATTATAATTAAAACATGGCACTGAACCATCTCGCCTCTACCTGGGTAAGCCAAAATGAAGGAGAGACGGTATAAACCCCGGCGTAAGCATAGTTGGCCGGGTTTCAGGACCCCAGGCAGAAAAACCAGCGGACGATACGCGCCTTATGAAGCAGCACCACATCGCCTTCTGCATCTTCGCTGAAAGCCAGCCGCCACGGAAGTCCCTCAGGTTTGTCTCGAGACTATTATTATTATTATTAAAATTTAGTACTGAATTTAGTAGCAATTCATTATAGATTTATTAGAGAAAACGAAAATACTGTAGCATTTTTTATATTAATTAAGACTAGCATATTAATGACACAGAAACACAAATTTTGAGAGAAAAATAAACATTGAGGCAGTGTAAGTGAACGCAAGTGTAACTACAAGCCGTCTGACTGTGTTGACATGGACTTAATCCGGCTGTTACACCGCAATATATTTCTTTGGAGGTACTTTAATATTCGGACTCATCCGGCACCGGATCAGCTCTGCTGACTGCGTAATAACGACGTTTTGGATGGATTTGGGAAAATGCTCTTTTATTAACTGCCACTGTAACAGTGAATGCAGAGTTATAGACAGAATTTCAATAGCTTATTCATTTTCAGTCCGTTATTTACTTGCATTAACTACGTTAATTTGTCCAGAAAGTTAACTAAAATAAAAGACGGAATCACAGGGTGTAGGGATTTATTATTTCAAATTTAAATTATTTTTTGTAGATTGTAGGTAATATATCGTAAATAAAAAAATACTGAGAATAATTTTGAAGCAAGATCTTCTGACGAGTCTTCTACAAGTAGATAATCATAAACCGGAGCCAGAAGATAGGTTTTTACAACTGCGGGATGTAGTACAAGCCTCTCTTTTTAACATGTGTGATAGTGATTTGTATATAACAAGTTTCGGTCAAATAAAAAAAAATATTAATAAAAAAGGTCTCCTTTATACTACACACACATATATACGAATATGATATTTTTATAGTAAATGAAATCATTACAAATTAACACAAACCATACCATGCAATCAAATTTCATACTACGATTTACTCCCATCGTCAGAACTGATTGAAATCATCTTTGAGTACGTACCGCTTGAATGACTAAATAATATCAATGTCCAATATATAATTGTCATTGTTTATGTTGTGAGTTTTAAACAATTATTATTATTTATGATTGATAATAAATGAAACAAAGTGAACTGCATAGTCAATTTAAAAAATAGCGTATGTCTGATATAAACAAAGTTAGGTTCATCATCCAAGACTAGCGCATCGGAAAAAATCCGTTGAGAAGTGCTTAAATAAACTTGCGAGATTAAACATATCAGATCAATATGTTTAAACACTACGAAAGAAAAGGAAGAATGAAAGGAGGGGGGGGGGGGGATTAGGAAAGACAGTGAAACAAAAAGAAAAGATTAGGAACTATACAAAGATTCAGAAACTATTGAAAGAAAAAAAGATAGATTTGACTTTTAGACTTTTTAGAGGTAAACAAATTTTTAGTTAATTAAACTATTCTTTTTTTTGTTTATTTAAATATAATTCGGATACGATACACATAAAAGCATAACCTTCATTTTGTTTCCTCTGTAGTCGGATAAAAGTAAGAAAATAATAATGGTAACGTCTGTTCAAACACAGATCCTAATTTTATTATTCAAATCACACGCTGTTGAAATCGATTCGGGTTTGCAGAACATATCCAGTGGAAACGTGAGGGCGTTTCCAAACGATACGACAAATGCGGACGAGTAAACGTGGTCAACGAGGATTTGTACGAGCGCTTTTTAAGTTGTGAACAAAATGACAAAATATCGCACAATCGGTAAAAACCTGTCAGAACAAAAAATACTACAATGCAGTTATTAGGTATACAATACAATGTAGAAGCAGAATTTTTGAGTATACATAGTAAAACAAAGATAGGTGAACATAGCCGTTTAAGTGTAATAAATAAATAAGTATACAAAACAAAAAAAAAACCCTTAAAAATAGACTGAAATCAATTTCAAAATATTTATTTAATCGAGTAATCTCAGTCGAGATGACCGCCGTATTAGTGTCTACAAGTGAAGTCGCCGCATTAGGGTCAAAGGTGGCAGATCAAAGTAAGAAGCGTATTCTACACCAGTAAATGAGTGTAATGAATTTGAGAACTGATAAAAGATTTGGTTAAATAAAGTTTCGAAACGGAGACAAATCATCAGTTAGCCCCCTGTTTGAATCTATTTGAAAATTCAACCGATTTCTAATGTTCTTCAAAGTCATTTGCCTCGAAGACTACTAGCGATTAGCGCAGGATGTAGAGAGTGACGTTCTACTATAAATTGCTACCATTTTTTTTAATAAAAACAGTGTTACTGACTATCAGTAAACCTGGTGGTTAGTGGATACTGTCGCCCATGGACATCCAACATCAGTCTAGGATGACAAACGCTGGCACGCTCCCAGAAGCGCTGTCTACCTTTGGAGTTTTAGGAATGGATTTAGAGAAACGGTTGGGAAAAAGTGAATTACAATGGGACCGAGGATTTTAATTTATTGTACGCACATACGGTTAAGTGCATAGAAGTAGATTAATTTTACATCCTTAACTTGTTGTTTATTTTGACGTACAACAAGCGAGCTTATCTTCTGACGATTTCTTCTCCTAAATTTTCTTCTAGGGGGAGTCTAGTAAATTCTTTAGGAGTGTAAAGAATATAACAGAGTGCCTTTTAGATAATTTTATTATGCAGATATATAACAACGTAAGAAATTTTCTGTCTGACCATAACAAAAGAAATGATGTGACATTATTTTGTATGTACTATTTAAAAAATATAATAATATATATGGCCGGGTTGTTGTATTTTACATAAAAACTATAAAGGTTTAACAAGATAGAATCTTAGTAGAGTCTTACTACATTTGTCATACCAGATAGAGCGTTGCATGAACCTTAAGCAAGCAACGTCGGTAAAAACTGCTAGTTTCGCAGTCTCGCGTAAAGCCATGTCCAGACATATCTCAGCACGACCCTGGCGTCCAGCCGCGAGCCTGCGGGACACTCAATAAAGCCTTATCGTATCATCAACCTTAATGTCACCGCTTTATTTCAAGTATTCTTGCACAATTGGAGCCGTGGTTACAGTGTAGTTGGATAAAAACTTAGAAGTAATATTAATTACCTATATGAAAATGAAACGGTGACTTTGTTTATTTGAAATGCTTTCACGCATCAACGGACGGATAAACCGAGCTCAAACTTTGCATGAACCTTCTTGGGAATCAAGAAAAGGACATAGGCTATAAAACTAACGTTCCCGTGTGATGCAAGCGAAGCCAAGGGCAAAAGTATCAAATAAATAGAATACTAAGTTGCAGTTTGAATTAAATGGAATGTTTTTTCAACATAAATGGTCATTTAAAATAAAAATTATCTGAATTACTGTCAGGAGTAGTTCTGATTATAAACATCCCGCTGTAATTACAGTAATTACTACTGTATAAATATCCATTAATTTCCTTGTATTATTTTTCGAAAAATAAGAATTCAGAAATCATATTAATACCATTTAAATGAGTAAATAATGTCATGGGGAAAGGAAATTTCCTTATCCCACCATACCATTATCCCATCTTAATCCCCAAGAATGGCATAAGGAATGTAAAATGTGTAACAACTGTAACTAGCCCTTTTATTTTCTACTGCTGGCTGAACACGAATTTCCTCATGCACACTTGTCTTGTCTTAAAACGGCTCGCTGGTCCTCAGGGCCTATGGTAGCGACTTTATTATCCTCTAGTCGCCTTTTACAACACTCACTAGGAGAGATGGAGTGAGTGATTCTATTCTAAAGCCGACGAACACGAAAACCACCAGACTATAATGAGATGAAAATATTCCCCGTCCAGTTACACTCCATACTTTTTATCCTTTCCAATTCTCATTCTACATCTACCAATGTAGGTTCAAATGTAGGCTGCTCATCGGCGAGCATGCAAACATTCGTCTTCACGGAAGTTTGTATGAATTTTGCATGTTTACGTGCGACAGTATTACCATCAATTTTATCACAGAATTAAGTTGTTAAGAAGTAGATTTATCTTCTTTTCTGCCACCTTTTTGTTCATCATCATCATCATCTCAGCCTTTAGACGTCCACTGCTGGACATAGGCCTCCCCCATTGTCCGCCATTTAGACCTATCGGCAGCGACCTGCATCCAGCGGGTGCCCGCCACCTTTATGAGGTCGTCTGTCCATCTAGCAGATGGACGTCCTCGGCTTCGTCCGCCGGTACGTGGTCTCCATTCGAGAACCCTTCTGCCCCATCGGCCATCGGTTCTTCGAGCTATGTGCCCTGCCCACTGCCACTTCAGCTTGCTAACCCGAGAGGCTATGTCGGTGACTTTAGTTCGTCTACGGATCTCCTCATTCCTGATTGGATCACGTAGGGAAACCCCGAGCATAGCCCTCTCCATAGCTCGCTGTGCGACAGTGAGCTTATTTATGAGGCCCATAGTCAGAGACCACGTCTCGGTGCCGTAGGTCATCACTGGCAACACACACTGGTCGAAGACCTTCGTCTTCAAGCACTGAGGTATTTTGGACGAGAAGACGCTGCGTAGCTTCCCGAACGCTGCCCAGCCGAGTTGGATTCGTCGATTGACCTCTTTCTCGAAGTTGGACCTACCTAGTTGGACCGTTTGGCCTAGGTAGACGTACTCGTCAACAACTTCGAGAATCGAGCTCCCAACTGAAACTGGGGTGGGCACGACATGGACATTCGACATGATTTTCGTCTTGTCCATGTTCATTTTAAGGCCCACCTGTTGGGAAACTCGATTGAGGTCTCCGAGCATTGTGCTAAGATCCTCCAGCGATTCTGCCATGACCACGATATCGTCGGCAAATCGAAGGTGAGTGATGCATTCGCCATTAACGTTGATGCCGAGTCCTTTCCATTCCAGGAGCTTGAAAGCGTCTTCCATCGCATTGGTGAAGAGCTTCGGAGAGATAACATCTCCTTGTCTCACACCCCTCTGCAATGGAATCGGCTCCGTGCTCCCTTCCTGTACTCGGACTGACATGGTGGCGTTGTTATACAAACACTTCAACACTTCGATATACCGATAGTCAATATGGCACCGCTGGAGGGACTGTAGCACTGCCCAAGTCTCGATCGAATCAAAGGCTTTCTCATAGTCCACAAACGCTAAGCATAATGGCAAGTTATACTCCTCGGTCTTCTGTATAACTTGCCGCAGCGTATGGATGTGGTCTATGGTACTATAGCCTTTTCGGAAACCGGCTTGTTCGGGAGGCTGGAAGTCATCAAACCTGCGCTCGAGACGATTCGTGATAACCCTCGAAAACAGCTTATAAACATGGCTCAGAAGCGAGATGGGCCTATAGTTCTTCAACAAGGTCTTGTCACCTTTCTTGAAGAAGAGCACCACCACGCTTCTGTTCCATGCCTCCGGCGTAATACCTTCGAGCAAGACGGAATTAAAGAGCTTCTGAAGTACTTTCAGTACCGGTGTTCCACCCGCTTTCAGAAGCTCTGAAGTGATTCCGTCCTCACCCGGCGCCTTATTATTTCTAAGCTGTTTGAGGGCCATCCTAATCTCGTACAGGCTGATGTCCGGGATGTCTTCGGTATAGTGTCGGGTCAACTTGGCTCTTGGGTCTTTGGCCAAGTTGCCAACAGGTTTAGCGACCGAGGTATACAACTGTCCATAGAACTTCTCGATCTCCCTCAGTACCTCTTGTTTGTCGGAAGTGACACTGCCGTCCTCCCTCTTCAGCTTCGTCAACTGGCTCTGCCCAATAGATAAGTCTCTTGCGAACACTTTGGAGCCTTTATTCCGCTCTATCGTCTCCTTAATACGATTAGTATTAAAGAGACGGATGTCGTGTCGCAAGGACTGGTGAATCCGTCTATTGAGCTGCCGATATGCTTCCGCGTCATCAGGAGTCTGCAGTGTCATCGAACGTCGTTCCGCCAAGAGGTCGAGGGTGTGGTCGGTGAGCTTTTGGGGTCCATCTCTTCGACGATGTCTGAAGAATTTAGACCCCACCGTATGGACAGTTTCTACCAACCTGTTGTTGATATCGTCCACTGCAACGCAATCCTCTAGGCAATCGAAGCGATTTGACAGTTCAAGCTGAAAGCTTTCGGGATTCTGTATGTGGGCAGCAGTAGGTACCTTTTTGTTACGAGTATATAATAAAAAATACTTTTATAATTCCTACAGGATTGTAGTAGGTATTTTCTAATAAACTAAACTACAAATTCATTAGGATCACGACATAAAATAATAATCGCAATAATCGCTTTGTCATAACAATGACAAGCTCTTTTCAAAACATAAACAAAATCTTCAGTGATGTCCGCGAGTAATTTAGAAATATGCAAATGAATTGTAAATCCCTAAGTTCAAAGATCAAGCAACGATGTGAACCGCTACTACTCTGAAAATATTTGATCCCTAAAAACCTAAATTATTTCACACAAATCGTTGTAGGCTGAAACTGTTGCAGACTTGAATTTAACTGACCATATACGTAGAACAAAATATGCTGCGAATTTATAGATTACATCTGCTGAATATATGAGCGCCATCTTGGGGCAAAAGGTGAAACTAATCGTATCTTAAGTAAATATTATATAATAGGCAATAATTATCCATTAACATCAGTATTATTAGTTTTGATATCCAAAAAATATTGTAAAATAATTGATTTTAAAAGTTTCAACTGATCGATGTTGACTGGCGCCATCGTGTGGCAATTGGTGGAACTAGCTGGTAACAAAGTAAATTGTAAGTGGTTAGTTTTGTGGACTGAAGTTGTTCAGCCTTCGTAGTATGCTTAGGACACGACTATAAATTCAATTAATTTTGTAAGTAGAGTCAAAATTTTCGTTGACATAAAAACTCTTTCTTACGTCTTCTGTAAGTTTCGACATACTCGTAGATGGCTGTGAAATGGGATTGTATAAAGTCAAAAGCGCATCAGCAGTACTGTTCTACGGGTATTCATGGGCGGCGGAAAGTAACCTTTTAGTATTAGGTGGGTCAGGTACTATTAGGTTATTATTAGTTTACTATTAGGTGCTAAATCGATGATGTCTAAGAAAGTAAAAACGCGAACATGTAGTTTATATTCTATTAACATTTGTGATGAAAAGTGTGACGTCTTGGCTTGGGGGCTGCTGTGTGCTCAAATAAAACAACAATAGGTTTTGCCCACACGAGCCGTAGGAATCGTACGCCCTCCATGGGGCCTCACGGATTGTCGAGTGCGTAATGGCAGCAGGCGCGCCCCATCTCGCGCCACTGGGCATTTATTCAAAACCACAACAAGTATACAGTTAGTTAACTACAATCAGTTTTTGTTCTTACCTCAAGATAACAATTTCGGCACTTTTGTGGGAGGGAGGAGGGTGCACGCTGCCCAATCCCACAGGCGATGGGCAGATAACTCGGCTAGTGGGATGCGACTAGCCGAGTTACCCCTCTCTCATAGAAGACTACCGTAAAATGTACTACGTGTCCTATTTTTATTCTATTCCTCCAATGTACGTACGGGAGGGATCTCTCTAGTGGATCGGATCTACGAGTAGCTCATCTTCTATCTCACCCCATCCTATCCAATAGGAGAATATAATAGGAGGGAATAATAACCTCTTATCCTATTGGATGGAGAGTGTAATGGAATAAAAGAAACTCTCGATTCAATTATATTCTTAACTCTCCATCCTCCCAAGGCGGATTGGGAGGTGTACTGAGATGACGCCTATTCACCTTTTTCCCAAATCCATTCCTATATGACTCATATTAATATGACGAGTAGATTTCATAACCGATAAGTCGCGTCACTTAAAATCGCATACGTTCAATACACATTCGACTTGATGCTTCTGCGACGTTATCTATTATTCTATACGCCCTGTCGTGAGTTTTAATTAATATTTCTATGGCAGACGTACAGTCGCCGAATTAATTCCAAATATAACATTTGAAGCAGAATATGCCAAATGCTAATAAAGTAAAAGGTTGGTACCGTGTAATACTTTGAAAATTATAAATACTTTGAGCGGTTTAATAAATAAATTTAAAGGGCTACGACGACGACTTAGACATCTTGTTTTGGTTTTATCTTAATTTCCTTTATTGGCCCACTGTATTTATATTCTGAAATGGTTAAAAAATATATTAATTTGAAGTCGCCCAATTTAAAATTTTAAGTTTATTTATCTTATTAAATACTAAGATTTTTTTGCAAGCAGATGGTAAGAAGTCCTGTGGAATGATGGCTATCTCTATAATTTTCGGGACTTTTATGTACAACGAAACACAAATATAAATTAGTGAGTGGAGATTTAGTCGTTATCTAAAATTACATTGAACTTATTCTTCCTTACAAAAAAAATATAAATCATTTTACAGTCATCATCTCCACAATAAAAGGCCTTTCAAGAGGCATGTGATAACTCCTTAAATTGATTAATTGTTTATATATTCATGGAACTAATAAATTGCAACTATATTATAGCAAATGGTTCGTAATGGCAACCTCAAAGCCGACTTCACTGAGACTAAAGTGGCATAGCAAATGACACACAGGTTTTTTCATTACTGATACTTTATTTCATTGTTAATAAAGTCTAAATTTGGTTGAAAATATGTATTTAAACTGCAGCATAAGTTTGTTAGTTAAACAAAGCCAATATACATTTGCGTTTGAAAATTAGCAATTCATTCGAAAATAATCTTATTGTGCCGGTAATTGAAGTCTTTAATATGAATTTACCGATTAACGTTGGTATTCTTAAATTGGTCTTTAGTTTATGAATAGGCAATAAGTTGTCCTCGGGCGCCTGTTGCGATGTACTGGTTAATGACAGTTGTATATGGACGAGTTATGCAGAATGACGGCAATTTGGTTATTGTTATAAACTTCTTTAATGGAACAGTTTATTCATAGAAATAGAATATTTTTGATGATCGTAGAAAAAATAAAAAAATACTGTTTAATAACCGATGGGGAGAACAGTCCTCAAAGAGAGACTACGTTACGAGGAAACAGTGTGTGACGCCCTCCGGCCCAGAGGACTGACGCCTTAAAGACCCCCGTGTGTTGTGGTGAGAAGAGCCGAAGACCATGTGTATCGACGTTCCTTGGGAGAGGCCTGTTGCCAGCAGCGGAGGGATGCAGGCTGATGGTATGGTACTGTTTAATAAACTTTATAAATAAAAGTAAGAAAAGAAGTTAAAGACTTTTGCTATTGAAAAAGTGAGCAGAAAGTTCACCTGGTGGTGAGTGGATACTGTCGCATATGGACATCTGCGATACTAACCAACGTCAATCCTCAATAACAAACTTTGACGTGTCTGATTGCACTGCCTACCTTTGGAGATTTAGGAGTAATCTAATTCTCCGAAAAATACGCGTTGCTTGATAGCTGTGAACTATAGCGCTTTATATGAAGCCTTTTGTTTTATCTAACATTTGGTAGCGGCTGTGCTCGCGTGGTACACTGATGTACATACTGAAGATATTGGTGTCACGTGCTATAGTGACAAATATGTTACGTCAACATATGTCAACGTAACGTTATAAGTTACCCTAACATAAGGTTAGCCAGGCGTCGCGATATAGACGTTTTCTTCTCGAATGATTGGGTTTTAATTAAGTATGCTGTGAAATTCGGAGAGTATTCTTAGAGAGTTTACACGCATTGGTTTTTATATACTGCAATATGTCTTTTGTTTAAATAAATCAATATACTGATATCATGACAATTACCAGAAAGAAATAATCTACACGATAGTGAAAATCGCATCAAAATCCGTCAAGTAGAACGCAAGTTATAAACGGACAGATACATAGAAGTACAGACGATACGTTTTTGTTATAAATTTTGTTATAAATATAAAGATGTGTTTCAAATTTTAAGATATACAAGTTGGTGGCTAGGATCAAATAAGAAAAATATATTAGCGATCACAAACGTTAATATAGCGAAATACATTACATGTGAAGTGGACATTTTTTCTAATAAAATAGGACTATTAAAAAAAAATAATTAGGTCCGCGGTTTGGATACCTCAAAGTAATAAGAAGAGATACATTTTTTTAATTGATATATATATATCCCGGAAGTTGATCTCTTTTGTTATAACCTTATTCTTTTTCATTAGATTACATGACAGCCGTATGTGATCAAATATTTATTTCTTTTCAAGTCAAGATATCATGTTCAATTCTATGAGAATGTTGGCATATCTGTAATTTAAATGCATATGAAAAAAATAATGTTTTGAATGTACTAACAATGTCCTGTATGTAATATATTTAGTAAATAAGCCTTAAATGAATAAATAAATACAATTTATTACATAATTTTGGAATAAATGTAATTTTCCAACATTTTTCCTAATTTCAGAAAGCAAACATTTTTCAAAATTTCAGATAACAAACATTTTTGCTAATAGTTATACTAAAATAAACTAAAGTATTGTAATAACTATTCATCTATTTAAACGGGTCTTAATTGTCCTCGATATGGAATCCAGTGATTAATAAATTTAATAAAATTACACCTCGCGATTATTCGTCTGACGCTACTTCAGATATTGTGAGTGTTTTATGACGCACTTTCCGGACCATAAAGACTAAATGCGGGTAGTTGATGAAATTGCTCGTAACTCTCGACGTGGACTACCCGCTTCTTCAAGTTGGTGCAACCTAACCGAAATATCCAACTCCGTTATTGACGCATGACGTCCATACGAAGTCGATGTTTGGAACTGAAGGAATTCAAGTCGTATCACTTGGACTTCTCAAGTATGACGGACGCTGCTCAAAGGTAGCCCAGTTTTCTTCTTCCTTAAATCTGAAAATTACATATTACTTTTATTTATACAAGTGCATAGACTCATTTTTTATACAAATTAAGGCCTTTTCAGATATAAGCGACATTCACACCGCCGCATGCGATAACAATATTCGAGTGGGTACGCGATAATTACTACGTTCAGACATATCGCATATAGCCGCCTAGGCCCATTGTTAACAGTATCGCTTAGCCAACCGGTAAAACGAGTGCCTAGGCGATATTCGCTCTCGTACAAAATACCCGGCGGGATATCGCCTAGACATTGTCGTTACTTTTTTTTTTTTATGGACGAAGGTGGCAGACGAGCATACAGTCCACCTGATGGTAAGTGGATACTGTAGCCCATAGACATTCGTGATACATGCCAACATTAGTCCAAAATGACAAACGTTGGCACGCCCCCGGATGCGCTGCCTACCTTTGGATATAGGAATGGATTTGGAGAAAGGGTTGGGGAAATGGGGAGGGATAGGATGGGAATGGGCTCTGACACATCTCACTCACTACCGAAACACGTACGTACATTAGGGAAATAAGATTAAGTGGGAAATGCAGTACATTTCAAGGTAGTCTTCTGTGAGAGAGGGGTAACGTGGCCAGTTGAGTGCGCTCAGCGGCTGTTGGATTGCAGCGTGCACTCTCCCCCTCAAATATACTGATATAACGGGCCTTAAGAAGACAGACGTGCATTAGGGTACGGTCAGATGATTAGCGCTTGACGCGCGTTGTGATAACGAGTGCTTAACGCGCGTTGACATGTGAACACATCTCATGTAACGTCAGTGTTTTCTCACTGCGCGTAATCACAATGGGCGCATCACGTGAACTTAGCCTTAGTGTAAGGGTCATTTTGCGTAAGAGTCGTATTACTAAAATTTTGAAAAAGGATCTTTTTACGTAGGCGACTTTCTACGAAGAGGTTGTTGTGCGTCAAAACGTAAACAACAGTTAACCTGGTGGAAGGTGAATGTTGTCACCTAGTCCAGAAGAACCAACGTTGGCATGTCTGCGGATGCGCTGACTACTTATGGAGATTTAGCAATGAATTTGGAAAAGGGTTGAGGAAAAGATGAAGTAGGATGTATAAGCGGATGAGGGAGGCGTATTCCTCACCCCACCCCCCAATCGTCCTTGGAGGATACAAGTTCATAAGACATTCGTGTTCAACTGTGTTCAAGATGTAACATGTAGAAAACATTAGTTATTTTTAAAGAATAATGTCTATTTCTAAGTTTTAATACTTTTAAAAAAAATGCAGAATACAAAAGTCAATTATCCGATCAATATAATACCGCAAAAATTAAAAATTAAACCGTAATGAACAAAATACAAATCGCTGGATGCATTTTATTATTGCATGCCCTAGATTAGAGGTACCCTGCACTATTTCTGTACCCATATTTGGCAAATAAATGATTTGCATTTGAATTTAATAGTTTATATTTATCTTTAAAATCAATATTAGCCTCGCCTTTAATTCATGAGGCGTCTTTGTTGCTATAAGTTATAAGTATTGCTTACTTTCGGTTTAATTCATGAGGCGTCATGTGGTACTTTGTTGCTATAAGTTATAAGTATTGCTTACTTTCGGTTTAATTCGTGAGGCGTCATGTGGTACTTTGTTGCTATAAGTTATAAGTATTGCTTACTTTCGATTTAATTCATGAGGCGTCATGTGGTACTTTGTTGCTATAAGTTATAAGTATTGCTTACTTTCGGTTTAATTCGTGAGGCGTCATGTGGTACTTTGTTGCTATAAGTTATAAGTATTGCTTACTTTCGGTTTAATTCGTGAGGCGTCATGTGGTACTTTGTTGCTATAAGTTATAAGTATTGCTTACTTTAGGTCTTCTTTTTATATTTTAAATTAATATAAATAATTAATAACAATTATTATTGTAGTGTACACACCGTTTTTCCCGCGTACACTGTCGTGCCTTTCCCGTTTCCGTGTTGGTAGCAGGGTGATGTGGTGCCTGGAGTCCCGAAGGCCGAGCAAACGTCATAGTTATAGTCACAGAAGTCTCGAGACAGATACAGTCTCGTGCTCTCTCTCACTCCTAGAGATAATTATTAATATACAACATGAGTATTAAATTAAGATTTCATAGTTCTTCATTTGAAAACTCAGAACGGATTAATTAAAAAATAAACATTTCCAGTAAAGACCCCATACATTATACAAAAAGTTGAAGGTTTCCTCATTGGTTTATCTTCATATATTCTTGAGTGGAATCTCCTCGTGGCATTTCTATTTAACGTTGTCATCATCACAGATTGTACATTCAAGCAAGGCGAGGTAAGTTCGCTAAATGCTGTAATGCTGCTGTAAGGAAAAAATAAGTCTTTGTAAAATTAAAAACATGGTACCTACATTTCGTGAATATCCCACGAGTAAAGAAAAAGGATAAAAATTTCAGAAAAAATACTAACAAAACATGTTCGTAACATTTGTTTTTATCTGACATTTTTAAGAATAGCCATTCTAAGAAAAACACAAGTCATTATTCTTCCAAATTACTCAGAAACTGGTTATTGACTTCAGCCATTATAAAAATGGATATAAATAAGTACAGATTCAGTTTTTGAGTTTATGTCAACTCAATTTAACTATTGTAATTATGAAATATGAGTATACTCAAATATAATAATCGAATTAAACCTCATTACATCTAATTATCAAGACTAGCTGACGTCGCTCGGCGGATGGATTACCAAGTTTCCCTAATACGAAGCTGCATATGGGGATTTGAATCAGAGACCCTTCGTTTAACAAGACCATGTTAACTGCATATCGAACCTATGATAAATCAGTTTGCCCACATTGAACTCTCAACCTCTAGGCCTCTCCCAATGCCCGCCCCTACACAAACGATCTCCCTTTATTCTCATCCAGCCTTTACCGGCGACTTTCTTCAAGTAGTCAGTCCATCCGCGCTGGGTTACCCAGTATGTGGTCTCCTGTCGAGAACTGTTCTACCCCCATTGGTTATCAGGTCCTTCGGTTATCACGCCATACCTCTAGCGTGACAACTCCTCACTTCCATTCTTACTTACTGATGCAATTGGCCAAAAAAATAATGATCAATTCATTTGATTACTTACAATAATTATGCGTATGTCTTAGCCATAGATAAATGTCTAGACACTGCTGCTCGTTCGTCTATAAGAAACGCACAGATTTTGCAGTTTTGACAATGAAATAATAGTCACAAAATAGAAAAGTAGCCGCTTCGTCGCCAAACACAGTGCACGGGAATTATAAATGGATAAACCTCAACTTTATGTAGTAAAACACATCAAAAATACCTTTGCATTGCAGACACAAAAGAAATACATTCGCAGTGCTTTGGAATATAGGTATTAGCGTAGCAAACCCAAGAAATATTAATTCACTGAGTTGCTTTTGCTGTACCATAAATGTGACGCATCAACACAGCTTAGGCAGCCGTCCCACTGAGGTGTAATGGGTACAGCTATTCTAATAACTAGAAGGTACAATGAAGAAATCACTTGCATCTTGTCACGGGTAACATACAGCACTAGTTCTATGCGACAATGATGCAATCTAAGACGATGTGAACAAATAAATACAATTGTTTCTAAAACCGTTATATGTAGTGAACTTAGGTCGAGTGATTTAAATCTATCTCTTGTAAAGACTACATGTCCAATAAACTATATATTTTTATAGACCGGGAAACTAGGGATCAATAATTAGATCGACATAAATAAACACATAGTTTCGAAGTATTCGATCTGTGGCGTCGAGACCCGATCTCTGTGGTCGAGCCGCTAATTTAATACATTTAAGTCTTTTTTAAGAACGCTCCCTTTATAAGTTTTGATATTGTCATAGAAATCATAAGATAGCGACAATAATGATCACGAGATCGACCGTGCCACCTTGTTAAGAAAGAATTTTCTGTTCAGTAATTTACGCAGTACTTATTTTAAGGTTGTATAGTTGTAGCCGCATAAATGTTAATAATATACGAACGCTGTGTTGTGTATGCTAAATAAAAAATATAACAAAGAATCCTAGTTTCTCCTCATTGTCGCTCGAGTGGAGCGCGTTCCTCCAAAGATCTAAATATAAGACTAGATCGGTCTTAGGTGGTAGGTATATTTGTACGGATCTTAGATAGATAAACTGTTTATTGTTCATCAATACATGTTACAAAAAGACAATTTAAGTAAGTAATACTCGAAAAGTGCAACGGGCGGCCGTATCGCCAAAACGATGTCTTCCAGGCAACCTTTGAGTGGTAAGGAGAAAACAAGTACATACTAACAATTTCAAATAAAGGCAGATAATTAAATTTGTTTCTTCATTGTTATGATGATATCACCTCAGTGAAACGACTGTATTACAAGTGAAATATTTGGCAGTTTAAAGTTTCTCGCTGTTTTCGCAATTCTAATATATACCTACAAAAAAAAAATAGACGCCAATATTCAATTTGCAAAGTGAGTATAATCGACAAGAAATTATAAAATATAAAAATGTCACTGTAAGAAAATAAACCACAATAGATACAGACGTTAACATCCAATTTGCAAAGCGAGTGCATTTGATAAGTAAATACAAAAAAAATTACCTATTGTAGCCATAAATATTGTTACAAAGAACATTGATATTTTTGTTTTACAATTACAAGTAACTATTCATACCCAGTCTAAAATTATACTACCAGAAAATACATATGAAATACATTGGTTTTACAAAGAATATTCGTTAGCACATAAAGAACAGTACACCCGCAATGTTGTACCCCGATGCGAGCTCCGCTGAAACAGGACCTTGAAATATAAATTTACAGTTAAAATCCATAATAATATTCCATAAATGAATTTACGTAGACACGTCTATTAAAATACTCACTTATTTAATTAGGGGGAGGCAGAAATCCAGAGACTTCGATTCCCTGGAAGATAAATGCTTCGTTAACTAGCAGAAACAATAACACTCGCTAGCAGAGACGCAGAAAATACATTCGCTAGCAGAAACAGAAAATACATTCGCTAGCAGAAACGCAGAAAATACATTCGCTAGCAGAAACGCAGATAATACATTCGCTAGCAGAAACACAGAAAATACATTCGCTAGCAGAAACGCAGAAAATACATTCGCTAGCAGAAATAGAAAATACATTCGCTAGCAGAAACAGAAAATACATTCGCTAGCAGAAACGCAGAAAATACATTCGCTAGCAGAAACGCAGATAATACATTCGCTAGCAGAAACGCAGAAAATACATTCGCTAGCAGAAATAGAAAATACATTCGCTAGCAGAAACAGAAAATACATTCGCTAGCAGAAACAGAAAATACATTCGCTAGCAGAGACACAGACAATACATTCGCTGGCAGAAACGCAGAAAATACATTTGCTAGCAGAAACGCAGAAAATACATTCGCTAGCAGAAATAGAAAATACATTCGCTAGCAGAAACAGAAAATACATTCGCTAGCAGAAACAGAAAATACATTCGCTAGCAGAGACACAGACAATACATTCGCTGGCAGAAACGCAGTAAATACATTTGCTAGCAGAAACGCAGAAAATACATTCGCTAGCAGAAACGCAGAAAATACATTCGCTAGCAGAAACAGAAAATACATTCGCTAGCAGAAACACTGAAAATACATTCGCTAGCAGAGACACAGACAATACATTCGCTGGCAGAAACGCAGAAAATACATTCGCTAGCAGACACGCAGAAAATACATTCGCTAGCAGAAACGCAGAAAATACATTCGCTAGCAGAAACACAGAAAATACATTCGCTAGCAGAGACACAGACAATACATTCGCTAGCAGAAACGCAGAAAATACATTCGCTAGCAGACACGCAGAAAATACATTCGCTAGCAGAAACACAGAAAATACATTCGCTATCAGAAACACAGAAAATACATTCGCTGGCAGAAACGCAGAAAATACATTCGCTAGCAGAAATGCAGAAAATACATTCGCTAGCAGAAACGCAGAAAATACACTCGCTAGCAGAAACGCAGAAAATACATTCGCTAGCAGAAACAGAAAATACATTCGCTAGCAGACACGCAGAAAATACATTCGCTAGCAGAAACGCAGAAAATACACTCGCTAGCAGAAACGCAGAAAATACATTCGCTAGCAGAAACAGAAAATACATTCGCTAGCAGAAACGCAGAAAATACACTCGCTAGCAGAAACGCAGAAAATACATTCGCTAGCAGAAACAGAAAATACATTCGCTAGCAGACACGCAGAAAATACATTCGCTAGCTGAAATGCAGAAAATACATTCGCTAGCAGAAACACAGAAAATACATTCGCTAGCAGAAACGCAGAAAATACATTCGCTAGCAGAAACACAGAAAATACATTCTCTAGCAGAAACGCAGAAAATAAATTCACATCGCACAGACAGAATAAAGAAATAAAATAGCATTGAAGATGTATAAACTTAAATTCTCTTTGCAGAGTCACATAAATATTTGTTTGCATAGCAGAAACACAAAAAAATACGTTCATATTGCTATACATACAAAAAACATAATAATAGTTCTGTGCGGCAAAAAATGGGAAATACATCGCAAAATAGAAACATAAAAGCAGACATGTGTATAAAAATACTTACTCATTTCCTTCAATGGAGGTAGACTGTAGAGACTTCGGTTCCCTGCAAGTAAGTTGTTCGTTCGCAGCAAATGTGGAGCTAAATGGACAACAAACACGCCTCATATGTAAAAAACATTCGCAAAAAGAATAAACATAGAGGCTGGTGTTCAGCCTCTATGTGTATGGAAGTTTTCAGACACATGAAAAATACATTCGCTAAGCAGATATATAGAAATATATTCACATAGCAGAACACCGAAAATACACTTTCACAGCAGACATAAAAATACATAAAATACATCACAGTATAAAAATACATTCGCATCGCAGAAAATACATTCGCATAGCGCATACATAAAAATATATTCACATATTAGATATATAGAAATAAATTCGCATAGCAGGAACAGAAATTATATTCGCATAGAACAAAAAAAAATAGAATCACATGGCTGATATATAGAAATAAATTCGCATCGCAGAAACAGAAAATGCATTCACATAGCAGAAACATACAAATAATATTCGCACAGCATAAACAGAAAACAGAATCCGTAAACATAAACATAGAAATAATATTCACATAGAAGACACGTAGAAATACATTCGCATAGCAGGTGCATAGAAAATACATTCGCATAGCAGAAACATAGAAAAGCACATTCGCACAGCAGACTCATACATTCGCATCGCAGAAACACAAATAATGCATTCTCAAAGGAGAAATATCCACAGCAGAAATACACAAAACAAATTCGCAAAGCAGAAAGAGAAATAACATTCGCATAGCAAACATCTGGAAATACATTCGCATTTGAAAACACAGAAAATATATTCGCAGCAGATACATGAAAAAAAATATTTGTACAGCAGACACATAGAAATATAATATTCGTTTAACGAATACATATAGAATACATTAGCTCAGCAAATACATAGAAAGTACATTCGCAAAACAGAAACAGAGGAGCGGACGCGTGTATTGAAATTTAAAAAATTAAAGTATTTCAATACTCACTTATTCGTTTTAATTTAGGTAGACTCCAAAGACATCGGTTCCCTGGAAGTCAAATGCTTCGTTGGCTGCAAATGTGGAACTAAGTGGACAATAAATACGCCTTGTTATATACAAAACATTCACATTGCAAACATGAAAAAATTATTCGCATAGCAGAAAAGAAAAATACATATTACGCAGACCTTGATATATTTTTATTAAGTAAGAAAAAATTAAAAACGGAAATCATAAAAAAGCATCGAAATCATTATAATACCTCCTGAAACCCATTTCCTCACAAATATTTTAAAGTTCATCTTAATCAAATACACACACACACTACACACCCTCACACTGGGTACAAACTCACACACAACACACACAAACGGACACACCAACGCAAACATTATTAATAATAAAGAATCATCCTTTACTTGCCCACAATCTACTAAATACTGTACTTAATGTCAGTGTAATCTGTATTGGCCATTAGCATTGGCAACATAATTGTTAAACAACATAAGTTACATAAAAGGCTGTAGATTACATAAATAAATAAATAACAGAAACATACAAAAAAAATTTTCGCATAGTAAATACATTCGCATAGCAGATTCACAAACTTTCAATTTTTGATATAAAATGAATACGAAAAATCACAATTTTCCCACTCATTGATTCATTGATCATTAAAAATCTATGCTTTATTATTATTATTATAAAAAGATGTAAAATGTGAAATTAGCTCACCTGAATATTGACATATTTGCTTCTCAATGTATGTTATTATTTTTATGTAAGATTTTTTTATTTTTGATTTATTAATAATTGTGTTAACCTAATTTGTTGAACATAATATCTAAGTGGTCATTTTCTTATAAATGATGAATATTTTCATTTTTTTAGATGAATCAGGAACCTTAAGGTAATATTATATGTAGTAAATATTTAAAAACAGAATATTGTATTTAGATATTGTCCTTGTAATGTCATAATAGGGCCTTATCTATGAAATTGCTGTTTGTTCACTTGGTAATCTTGCGTTGGGCATGGAATTCCAAATTCGAACTAGATTTAATTTGAAGCTACAGACATTCTTTTTCAAAATCAGTTATTCATGTGTTTTTCCATTAAACTGCTTTTTGCTTAGATATCGTTGTTTGCGACCATGTAAAAGTTAAAAATTAACGTTATTTTCGAATTTGAGTTCCGTAGTGGCAGCAACGCTGCACAGACGGCACGCAATATCAACGATTTGTACGGACTAAACATCGCAAACGAAGGCACGGTGCGTTTTTCATTTGATAGTTTCTGCCAAACAATGTCCCAAACGTCTCTCTGATAACGCTCGTCCACACACTCCAATGCAGACAGTCTGGAAGTTAAAAAGTTACAGGAGCTATGACTGGAAACTGTGCATCACCCATCGTACTCGCCAGACCTCGCTTCTACTGATGTCCATTTTTTTCAAAATTTGGATAACCATTTATAAGGGAAAAATTTTAACTCCGATGAAGCAGTAAAAAACTCCTTCAGAGAATTCATTGATTCCTGTCCCTAGGAGTTCTAGGGCAGAGGCATCAATCAACCTCCATTAAAATTGCAAAAGTGCTTTGACAACTACGTAGGCCTAGGCTATTTTTCACTAAATATTAGAATTATTATTTACTAATTAATAGAGAAATGTAGTTATTATTATACACTAATTCACAGAGAAATGTAGTTATTATTATTCACTAATTAATAGATAAATGTAGTTATTATTATTCACTAATTAATAGAGAAATGTAGTTATTATTATTCACTAATTAATAGAGAAATGTAGTTATTATTATTCACTAATTAATAGAGAAATGTAGTTATTATTATTCACTAAATTAATAAAATATAAATTACTGGTCAAACAATGTTCAATGCTATATTGGAGATATTTCCAGAAATTGATGAAATATAAATTACTGGTGAAACAATATTCAATGCTATATTGAAGATGTTTCCAGAAATCTAAGATTAGCTTTCTGAAGTAATTGTAAGTGTTTACGTATGTCGTAGCAGATGTTTCTGACTCCATACGGTATGTGAAAACAGGTCTTCATCTTCGCAATGATTGAAGCTAGATCTAAATGTTATAGCTGCAGATGTTTGGTCCATCCTAAAAAATAGAAAGAGTGAACAATTAGACAAAACTATGTTAGATCTTCATCTCATAACATGGCCACTAGAATGCTAGGAATTTATAGGTACTAGAAATAGGTGATGAAATTGTCAAATGTTTGCGGAAATATTGTAAATTGCAGAGGCAGGTGTGAACAAATTCGAAGTGGATTATCTGGCATCGCGTCAGAAGGGTAATTGTGTTTAAAGAGCGAGATAAACTGTGTTTCAGGAAGAAATATTGTATGGCATCGATCTTATTTCTCTTTCGCACATTAAGTTCGTCCTTTATATTTGTTGCTACGCCGCGGATGAGGATATGAGGAGTGTGAGTGATAATACTGATAATATTAGATACCTTATCATTTTTTTTGTCCTTAAGTATTTGTAATTTAAATATTAAAATGTAAATTGAAAGATTAGGTTGCAAGCATATAGATGAACAGTATTTTAACGCAGATCCATTAATCTATATATGTACTTTACCAAGGGGTTTCACGTGACGAAGATGTAGCTTCTTTTTAAACCCAATACACTTGTAGGTTCTATAAAAATGTTGTAAAATTACAATAAAAGTGTTGATAAATAAGTGTCAGTATAAAAAAATCACTGAATTACTAGAACGAAGCTGAAGTGTGTCGTTGCAAGCACGTAACTGAATTCTTATACCCAAAACTGTTGACCTATGCAAGGATAGCGTCACTACTCGCTTTCTCTTCTACACCTATAGAATTAGTAATCCCAAGGAGCCGTCTGTCCCTCTCTTTTACAGTTTTATTATTGTTACTAAAAGTGACGTCATAGAAAGAGCGTTTTAAACTGATAATTAATTAACTACGTACTCACCTAATGAGTTATGTACTAATTAAGATATTGCGGTAAACTACATAGTTTTATAGAAATCAAATACAAAGGAATAGCAGATATAGATACTACACAGCTGTTTATATCACAATGTGTTAGATCCAGATGAATAGACTCTCACAATCTTAGAATTAGTCAGAATTTTGTAGTACCTGATGTAGTCTGCATAAGGGTTAGTTTCCAACGATTTGATGTAGTTTTCCAAGCAAAGAATGGTTTTAGAAAGAGCTATTTGTCTAGTTAGCCCTTAAGTTAAGCCCGTTAGAAAAAAAAAATTATTCAAAGAATATCAAAGAAAAAGCAATCAAGCAGATTGGAGAATTTTTAAGACAAATTAATATTAAATGCCAAATTTTGTTTGTTATCTAATAATAATTAAAAATTAACGAATCTCTATCAATTTTGACATACATTGGCATTTGTCAAGTGGTGCAGCGAGGAATTTAAGAAGTTTGCTGGCAATGGCTGGATGAGAAGAGCGAAATATCATGTGAGGTGACGAGTCTTGGGAGAGGCCTACATCCAGAGTAGAGAGATATAGGATGATGGTATGATATGGTAGTTAGTTAAATCGATTAACATCTATATATTAATCAGTTTTAATCTTAATCCCGCGCAGGATAAGTTGGTAAAATATCAGAAAGAAGTACTCACCAGGAAAATGGTAATAAACGAAAGCCGAAATTTACTTCCATCGGTCTTGTGTAATTGGTTATCAAGATAATGCACTCAACGAAGTATTGTATATAATGCCGAAAAAACCGGTACCTAATCAATTTTAAAATTTTCTTAATTATTACCTTAGAGATTTTATTTCACTCTTTCATTTTGAGGACACAGTAAATGAAGGAATTACAAGTAATTGTACTCCGAATGAAGTTAAATAGCGAGAAGTTACAACATACTTTTAAGCACAGACATCAGAATGGTAATGGTCAGTGCATCGTCCAAAAATGCTTTTTGCAAATTCCTGGTATTTTTGTTTGTGAGTGGGGATGAATTGACTACCCTTGTACACCCGGTAAATTTAAATACATTTTTAGTAACAGTCAAGCAATTGTAGACTTTACGCACTTCTAATAAAATTGAAAATAACTTGGGGAATTTTATTTGATGGTATCCTTTAGAGTGGTCGACTGGTACGGGACATTTTTGCTATTCCATAAACAGGCTACAATTTTGGGGTCTATGTATGGCTTTCCCGTACCTGATGACAGACCACGTGGTTGGATGGCTTTAGGCTAGTAACAATGTAAAGGTTTATATGAAAATGCTTTTGATTTTTTTTTTTTTTGATATAAAAGGTCTGCAATTTTGTGTTTAGTACCTAAATGAACATTCAAATGTTTTAATGTGTTTGACATAATCATGTAGTACCAACTTATTTTTTTTTTAAATCTTATACAAATGAAAAGAAGTACCATGTGAATTAAGAGGATAAACTCATCAATTGTTAACGTGCCTTAAAATTGTATGTCATAGATACCTAACATTTGTATCCGAAAGTCTTTAATTTCAACTGAAATATTATTTTTCCTGTCAACAAAATTTACTTTTTCTTCAATAGTAGGCGGTTCAATCAAAATATTTCAATGCTCTTAAGGAAGGTACGAAGTATTTACTTCAAAACGAAATCGATAAATTTTTTAATTCGATTTTTTTCGAATGTCTGCGTCAAATAGCCCAATATGAGAAACGCGTTAATTTTTAAGTTAATAATAAAAAATTTCGAAAAGAGAACGGTGTGATTATTTCACATTTATCTGTTATTTAATGACACCTCACTGAAGTTTTAATTCCTAATAAAATAATAGTAGGCTAAGAAGAAAAAAAAATGTCCAGACGGGATAAACTCGATCAAGTATATGGTTAAGTTTATCATTCTGTATCTTCCGTTGAGTACTCAATCAGCGAAATAATTAATCAGGAGTTACCAAAGTCCACGCGATAAGATATGTTTACACACGCCTGAATATAGTTACTCTAATTGAATATATGCAAATAATAGAATGATAGTATGAATATATGTATGTAGTTATGTACTTTTCTAATTGATTAATTGAATCTGAAATTAAGGGTGAGAAAGTAAATAAGCATGAGGCAAAATTTTTAAAATCTTTACATTTGTAAAGATTGCGGTGCTTTTTAGGGGGACGAAGGACTCTTTCGGCCGAGCGCAGGTAGAAAGTTTTCACAGTGGGGGGATGAAACGGCTAACGATTTTTTCAAGTTCTCGGAAACAGACCCTTAAATGAAACTTTGTTGCAAAATGTCTACAACAATTTGCCACATAAAAATTTAAGCGGCTTGAGTCGCCATTTTGTTTATCCCAAAATTAGTCATGTCATGTGTTATTTTAAATGGTACCGAATCTATTGTTGGTTTTTAATTTTGAAACACACTTAAACTTTATTTTTGTTATTGCGTGTAGCTGCGTATTTAATTAATTTAAATTCCATTTCAAATTTATTTACACTTTACTTATGCTCTCTGCATGTAACAATGTTTTTGAAATGTTTGAATACTTAAATGATTTTACTTACATAATTTTTACAATTACATAAAATATAATTGGTACTAGCACCCGTAACCACAGTGGAAGTATTTGTCATTAAAACAAAATAAATATATAAGAGAATTTTGATTTTCTAACAAACAAACCAATATTGGTTTTTAATGCAAGATAAACAATGTCTTTCTCTCATTGAAATATCAATAAATTATTAAAAAATACTAGCTTCAAATTAGTGATAATAGAAACTTAAAAACTACCATTACTACTTATTTATAAACAAAAATATGTACTCCTTATGCTAAGTACAAATATGACTAATTTCACTATAATAAACTACTTACTTACACTTCAAAAACCTGTACTCATTTCCACACATAGATTGAAGTACACGTTGCGTTGTATTTAAGTAGGTATTATGATTTTTTGAAATAATTTGTGCATTCAATAATTTAAATAAATAATAATGTTGACTATATATAATACTCACGTATAAAAATTTATCATAATCAGTAATTAAATAAATACTGTTAAATTTAGAGGAATAGGTTATATTTTATGGTAGTACTGTACATAGCAATTAAACAACTTTGAACGGTTTAAATCGCGTATATTTGACATTATTTATATCCCGACGTTTGTTTGATTTTATTTTATTGATTTTATTAAAAAAATAAAAAATATATATACACGGTAGTCCAAATAATTTCTTAATAACTCAAGTGACAAATAAAATCAATTAGTCACCCCGTCACCACGTCCACTGCAAAATGTTCGAAACGTCGGGATATAAATAATGTCAAATATACGCGATTTAAACCGTTCAAAGTTGTTTAATTGCTATGTATAGTAATCGCGAAAACCTTAGAAAATAGTATTGTACATGTTTCTTTTTTTTATGTGACACTATAAACATTTTTAAATGAAATTTATTATCCTCAAAATACCTCCCTGTCCCATATATGAAGGTCGATAGTAGGTAAATATTTTTGGGACAATTATTTTTGGGATTGGTACAAAAACTTTTGAGCCAATGGGTGTTGATGATTTTTGGGTCTATGTAGGGATGAAGGGACTACCGTAGGTATCCTCTTTGGGGTCCCGTGGATTTCATTTATAATTTTATATACTCGTAGGTACGTAAACCCTTTGACCTTGTATAATAAGTGTTAATGTACATAAACTTTTATAGAATGTTAACTATACCTGCACTTTCTTCGTATGAAAATTATAGTGACTCTCGCGGGTGAACCTTTAAATTTATGCCGACGGTACCGAATATCTGTTGTATCGAATCCGTATGAAAAGTATTCTACAGGATTAGCACAGTTATAGATTAGGTCCCGGTTAAACATATAACTATGCAAAATCCAATTCAAAGTCTTTCATCAATCTGATATATCTGGTTTATTTCATCAAAATTAAAAATCTGATACATGCATCATAACAACTTGTATTATTAAACATAATTGTATTATTGTTTAATATTTTCTTAGGTTTTCGCGATTACTATACATTGCAATTAAACAACTTTTAACGGTTTAAATCGCGTATATTTGACATGATTTATATCCCGACGTTTCGAACACTTTGCAGTGGACGTGGTCACGGGGTGACTAATTGATTTTATTTGTCACTTGAGTTATTAAGAAATTATTACTACCGTCTGAAATTTTTTGAACTACCGTCTGAATTTTTTTTTTTATTTTTTTTTAATCATAACATTCCCTATGCACGCAGTATTCGCTCACGGTGTCCAGAGGTCTTGCAGTATGGCGTTGGCCTTGTGATTTAATTAATTTAATGACTGGATCCCAAGCCGGTGGTACTTGCCAACCATCTTCTCTATTGAAATTTGGGTGTTTCTTAATTTCAATAGCCTCGCGTAACATTCTTGGCATGTACCGGGTCTCTCTAGCGAGGATTTGTGGATTATCAAATCGAATGTAATGGTTGGGTTTGTCCAGAGCATGTTCACAAACTGCAGACTTGGTCGAGCGTCTGTTCTTCATGTCAGCTATGTGTTCTTTTATCCGGATACCGATGCTCCTAAATGTGACTAAATCAATTAGTCACCCCGTGACCACGTCCACTGCAAAGTGTTCGAAACGTCGGGATATAAATCATGTCAAATATACGCGATTTAAACCGTTAAAAGTTGTTTAATTGCAATGTATTATTGTTTGTTTGTATTATTATAAAACTTATATTATTAAACATAATAACATGATACATAACTCATTATATTACTCAGTCTTGAACTAGGTACTCATTTAAGACGAGTTAAGAACTATTTTTATTAATTATTAATTTTATATTTTTACAGCTAATATTTGTCGAACTGTGGCAATGACTCTGTCACTAATAAACTTAGGGATAATATCTATCAAAAACATTTTTTCTTGCTATGAAAAATCAATTGGCATTCACACCATCGAGTTGTACAGAATATTTAAAAACTTATTCCTTGCTTGAACATTGAAATGTCAATTACTTTCTTGTCGAATACATACGTTTGTTATCTTATTATTATGACTTGAGGCTCGCATTGTCGGCACTTTTCAGGTTATTTTCAATAGCTTTCAACTATCTACAACAAAAGTAGGTTTTACAAGTGAAGTCATAAAGATGGCACTGTCATTGTTCTTTGCATGAATACATTTCTGGGATTTATTAGATAATGCTTTGCTATTATTGTTAAACATTGTAGTTTCTACTGTTAATACTTATTGACTTTCAATAAAAAAATTAATAACAAGTCATATCTGTGAGTGCAGTGAATGGCTGCTATTGATAAGTATACTAAAAATAAGCCAGGTTCCAGGAACAGGATGGCAATACTAATAAAATGTGGGCGTCCGACCAGAAAAGTTCCAGACCTCGGCTTCTGGACTTTCACATTTTTCTAAGTCGTGAGAAAAATTACATTTTTTTTATTTGAATTGTATATTATTCTACAGTTAAGTATCTATAATTTTATGCCAAACACATCTTGTAATGACATTTCTAACTTATATGAGTATATCGTTTACTGCTGGAGATGGGCCTACTCATGCATATTGGACTTGTGCATGAAAGATGCATTTGAACAACTTTAAACGACATTACCTTTAAACGGCTTTAAATTTAAACGCCTTTAAACGATACGCTGGCCGAGCGCATTGGCTAGTCCAGTCTTGTAGTAGTGCTGTAGTTCCTCAGGGCTTCTGGTAACTGCTCTATTGTCCCTAAACCGCCTTTCACGACATCCACAGGAAGAAATGGGATAATGCTATTCTAAAAAACCATCCGGACACCGTATTTTATGGTCGTCATTTACACTTAATTATTGAAAGCATGTGTTATTATTGATCATTCAAACTGAATTTACTTACGATAGATGTTTTTTAAAAGTGATAACAAGTTTGCGAATGTATGTTCAAAAAAGTATAGAACATAACTTCCCTATTGGATGTTTATTATAGGTACCGAGAAACAACTTTTTTCAACTTTATTAAGATCACTTTGGTTCGCCGCGCGAAGAGACGCTTCGCTCGTCGCTTTGCGCCGACGACGCTTCAGCCCTTTCAATAGAATATTTTTTTCGTTGACAACAAAGGGGGCTGCATATTCGACGCTGGTGGTGCAGTTACAGTTACTTGCGACGTTGCCAGTTTTCATACGTTGCACTGTTGCCATGTTTATGCGACGTTGCCAAGTTTACAATATAATTATTTCACTTCGACCAATAATTACTGAATGACATAGAAGCTACTATTGATGATTAGGAACCGAGCTACATTAAATTATGAATGTTTGGATTCATAATCAGATTCAGATTAAACAACAACTTGGTTACTGGACGATTAAACTAATAACTAAATAATGTAGATGAATAATACATTTGACACTATTTAAGAAAAGGAACCTTCTAGTTCCCTTTATTAAAATCTTATATCAGCCTATAACCTCCCACTGCAGGGCACAGCCCTAGTAAATAACTGAGGGGCTTCAGGCCGTGATACACCATGCGGGCCCAGGCGGATTGGTGAATCACATACTCTTGGAGTTCTTAGTTCTGGAGCATGCGGGTTTCCTGACGATGGTTTTCCTCACCGCCGAGCCCGTGACAATTTTTAAAAATCTGTACCTAAGTAGAAACCTACGAGTGTGAGTTATACTCGACTCTCTCTCTCTCTCCCATTATTTAAAAATAACAACATATATTTATTGCTTTATTCTTGAAAAGCAGATGTCAGAGAACGTTTCTATTAATACACAATCTTGAAACAACAAAATTTTAAGTTACCAAGTATATACTAAAGTCACTACCGACATTAAGGTTCTTGTAAACAACGTTTTACATAATAATACCCACTTTTAAAAATATATGCTGTAAGTAACTAAGAAAATTAAGTACATATTTATATATCAGGTAACCAAAAAAGTTCGTGCGGTTTTTCTTATACAGATTGACTTCGGTCTTACAGAGCTGAAATCGATCAAGCTGAAATCTCCCGAGGAAAATTTTTAAACCACTTCTGTGCTGTCCGATCACTTACAGCGTCATCTCCGAATGCGGTACATATTTTTCGCGCCACTTTGGTCGCTTTGGTGCCAAGTTTGTACTCATAGAGTAAACAACTTCGAATTAACGTTTTGCTCGTGGCCATTTCAAATTATTTCACAATAGGAATTAAACGATTGTTGCAAAATTTGTATGCATCAAATGAAAGAGGAATTCATACGAAAGTAAATAAACAAGTGCTATCAATAAATAACTAAAAAAAATATCCATTGCAAATCTGTATAAGAAAAACCGCACGAACTTTTTTGGTTACCTGATAGTAATTAACAATCAGAAATTAAAATTAAATAATTAATATCCAACAATTTACGCAAGCGTCATGACAATTTAACAAAAGCATTCTGAAATAATTACATAGCACACTATGTGGCTTCCACCGAAGTGGACTGATGTCTTAAAAAAATCACCTGGCGTTAGATCACAATGGACAGGTTATATCGTCAACCGATGTAGATGATTTCTTGAATGTAGACAACCTACCGGGAAGCATAGTGTCAACCACGTGGACCGACGTGACGGTTTGAAGAAGATCGCCGGTAGTGGATGGATTAGAAGAACGGATGCTGTGGCGGTACTAGGGTGTAGCCTATATCGAGCAGTGGTGATGCACAAAAATAATTAAAAAAATCGCCTCATCTACCTAGTGATCCGCTCAATTCCATTTGAGTTCCATAACTCTCTTCAGCTTCTTGTACCATAATGAATACTAGAAATTTAGATATTTTATAATATTGTATCCATCACAGATATGCAATTTTACTGTATATCTTGGTATACAGTAAATCTGTATTAATATTAAAAAGAGAGACGTTTGTAATTCAAATGTTTATTTATATGTAAGAGATAAGTTCAAACACCAATGGACCGACTGGATTTAAAAAAAAAAACACTTTTATTACGCATAATACGTAATGCAAATGAACAGAGGCTTGAGAACGGAGAGATTTTCCTTCTAATATCAAGACCTATTTGAGATATGGGATAGGAGATATCGGATATGTGTTAGTTATATTTTCACTAAAATAGTCTTAAAGATTATGTAGAGCGCAAAGTTTTTGCTGACGCCGCTTTCAATTTATGAATACCCTTAATTTTGTGGAGTTTGCAAACTGTTTGCGGCTGAATCGGTCTCAACAAGCTTCCTCTAATCGCCAAACATCCTTATTTACTATATAACAAAAAAGAATACAACCTAAATTAAACCCTATTCCATCTGCCATGAGATCTCCTCAAATGGATATATTAACTACATTTATATTTTTTTAACTAGATGTTTCTATTTATACTAGGTAAAATATTTATTTCTATATTTGTCTATGATTATTGTCCATGTATAATGACATGTCCATGTCCATGTCTAAGATTCTATATTTGTACACTACTAAGTAGATACTCGTATTGCAACGTTGCTCGGACGGTAGAGGAGTCCTTAGGAAATAAATGACACCCAGTCTTTACTCCAGCAATTTATTTGTCCACGACCGGTGACTCTTGAAAGGCCACTGGGGCCACATGAATTTAGCCATTAGCGAAAAAAATAATTCAGCAATTTATTTGCCAGTAAATGTATTAAAAAATTAAAAAATCACCTAATAACGTGTTTTTTAATAAATATAGATATTGTTATACAGCAGAATTCCAGTGACACGCGCAATTACATATGTTTTATGAGATATCCACAAACATACAGATACACACACCGAAGTGTAATGGGCACGTCTCAAAATTAGACATTTCTACTTTTATTTTACACATTGTTCTATGTTCTTGTGTTATATTGTATCTTCACGTTGTAATTATCCAATCAAATCAAATAAATAACAAATAAATAAAATCTTCAATTTTAATTATGACAACTAGGCTCTAAAGTAACGGGGAAGTAGGATATAAAAATTTGAAAAATGTACTCAAAAATGTACAAGTTTTCGTTTATTTGTCAATTTATAAATTCGTAAATACTTATGTTCATTAATTTTTTTATACGCTTTTCCATTCTTTCCCATAGCGCAAATTCTAACCGGTTCGCACTTGTTTATTTGCTTGATTGTGACAGCGGCGTTTTCAATAAGAGTTTTGAGCTAGCATTCAATTTGAACAATGTTCGTGTTCGAATGCGCGTTCAGTGGTATCAGCCAATTCTGCACGAACAAACGTTCTCACAAACAGAAAAAATGAACGAATATTCGTTTAGAACTGTTCCGAATATTGGTGAAAATGCTCGTGGGCCTTCCGTGCTTTTATACTGCCTCTCCTCTGGTTACTACCGGTTCTTGCCGTTGCTCAGTCCTTTGTCACTCATTTGTCATTTTTATAGTTGCGCCATGCATCTCGGAGATAAAATATTTATTTATGGCAACTGTGGATTATAATCAACAAGTTGACATAAATAACAACTAGGTATCTTGTTGGCCAGGATAGGTGTTTAAGTATATGTTTAAGTATGTAGCGAAGCCACGGCGGGTTCTAATATTTATTCATTAAATACCAGAGTTGACCTATGCGCTCGATAGATGGCGTTGACGTCGAGTTAGATCTCGCTATGGTTTCGTTACCTCTGCTAGTATAAGTAGGGTAAGGCATATTTTTCTGTGTGAATCGTTTCATACAATAAACGCTAAAGAGTACTAGTAAGTTGTACTAAAGCATTATTATTTCTCGCCTAACGGAGCCCTAAGTTTGTTCAATAGGTTTCATACAAAAGTGGCCATCATTATTTATCGAGAAGTTCTTCAGAACCTTCCTTGTTAGTATTAGCTGTTCATCGTAAAACACGAGGTCTGCAATGATGATTAACTGAATCGGCAGTGGTCATTTACATTGTTGTAATTGGTTTTTTGTATGTCTAATGTCTAAACCAGCGGTTTTCAAATTTATTTGACTTTTCTTTACGTTACAGGAAAATGTTACTCAATGCCCCCATGATGGCAGACGAGCGTGCGGGCCACATGATGATAAGTGGTCACCGCCGTCCATAGACACCTGCAACACCAGAGGGCTTGCGGGTGCGCTGCCGACCTTGCAGTGAATGAACAAATATAACGATGCAATTGTTGGCTTTCCATTCATTTATACTAATCGGTAATTGGCACCTGGTTTTGCACGAGAGGAATATTTCACAATTGACCACATAATAAACCGTACGTGCGAAATTTCACAGTGCTAGGTTTATTGAGAGAAAAAAAACAGTCGTTAATTAATGCACCCCCTTTTCTAATCATTCAAACAAACTTCAAACACTCTAATCATTTTATACCACGAACAAGTAAAGTCTTTCCTTTCCCGAACCCGTGTGGAACGAACTGCTTCAAGAGGTCTTTCTACGTTATGGAGTTCTTCAGAAACCTGTGAATAGGATTTTGCAAGGTCGGCGCCGCACTACACCTGGTGTTGCAGGTGTCCATATGCGTCGGTAACTCTTACCGACACGTGGGACCGCTAACGCTCGCACGTCCGGTAACAACGTCGGATAGCAAGATATGGATAACTTGACCAATATCATAATTGCAGATATTAGTCGATCGCTTAAATTAAGAATCATATTGAGTAAATTGAGTATATTGAGTATTTTTCTAATATATGTAGGTATTATTCGGTAGTTTATAATAACGTGTGAACGCGCTACAAGATTTAATATTTATACGTTACTGCAATACCCTCGATTTATTCAAACCATAAATCTAACATCAATTCAAGTCGTTTTTAATAGAATTTTCCCGCTACCAAATGGTTATTTTTATTGGAAATTTATTCAATTTATAGTTTAAGCGGATAAAGGTCAACTTAAATAAATGAAATAATGGTATAAGAAAATAATAAAATTCTGTTAGGAATTTACGTTGTTAGTTTATCTCAAAATGGAAAAATAATGAGGAGTTACGACCGATTACTCCGTGAATCAATCAAATTGAATTTAAAATAAATCTATTATTATATAAATTATGTATAAAGTGTAAATTATGTTTATTTCTTTTCGCTGCAGATAAGTTCAAACTGTCATCCATGGACATTTGCGATACATGCCGATATCAATCCACATGACGTCAATCATGACGAACGTTGGCACGCCTCCGGATACGCCGCATACCTTTGGAGAGTCAGGGGTGGATTTAGAAATTCTTCTCATTCTCATTCCTGGTTGGAGGGTTAATGTGAGATGGTGACATGGGTGATAGCTAAAAGGAGTTTCTTTCATTCCATTACACAGTTCATTCGATTTGTTTATTTATTTATATTTTATTGTACAAAAGGCGGACTTAATGCCTTATGGCATTCTGTTCCAGACAACTTTTGGGGAAACAGAGAAACACAGAAAATTTGATGGAATAGGATTGAATAGGATAGAAGATGGGACAGGATGGGAAATGGACTCTAGTAAGTATATCTCACTCACTAGCGAAACACGTATGTAGTGTTCTGTGAGAGATGGGTAGTTACCCATTCAGTCAGGCGCTCCAGTCCCACAGCGGCTGTGGAATTGAAGCATGTACCCTCCCCCTCCTGACTGGCTAAAGTTGGCCAAAGTATTGATTTATTAGCAGCGTTTTCATAAAAATGAATCAATTACAGATGAAATAACACGGTCCATGACGAACTACGTTAAAAATTTAACAGTTCAGTTCCTTTAGAAAATATCTTTTCCATACCTACTATTTTAATATTAGAACCCCCATCAATGTCCACACCTCATACAATATATAGCCTGATCCAGGAAATGAGGTCTGTCCCGCTCGTCCTGCCATAGTAACGTAATCGGTTATGTGACTCGCAGTTCCGGAATTAGATGGGATATGTCACAGATATTTACTTACTACTAAATTTACTTACGAATTCGTTGTGAATACGCCAGAGCAGTGATAGCCTAGACCTACTCGTAGATACAATACGCCGATGTAACCAAACTTATTAATTTCTAGTTCTTATTGCCAAGTTATTTAAGTGCACATTTGTGTAGTTTGACCAGTTGCAGAATAATAGTCAAACTGATCACAATTTTCGGTTGATGAAAAATTATACAAGTTCCATTTCTTTATTTTATCGATGACAGCTGACACACAGTGGTCGATATAACTTTGTTCTAGCGTCAACGCCTAAAACTCCGAACAAAAATTAGGCACCAAGACGTCATATTTCATTAACAAGGTCACGTCAGCCAGAAAGCAATTTTAGGGATGTAGTTATCGATAAACGTAACACGATAACAGATCCGATATTTTTTTACAAAATGTAAGAAACTAAACTACTGCCGGATACTTTTATACAAATTTATTAACTAATATTATATTTCATTACAAGATGTTACACGTGTTAATTCTTGATTGATAATGCCAACTTCTTTAAAATTTTCGAAGCTGTTGTAAAATAAGTAGGTATAGGTAGGTACTCGACAATGAAACGAAATAATTATAATGACAGGTAATCTTTATTTATTTATTTTAATCAAAATCTGATGAATCGTCACTGTCACTCGATGAGTTCTCCCCAACATTTATTATAAGTTCCTGTACTTCTATATTATCGAATGCCACATGAATTTCCCAATCCGACGCTATAATATTTTGGGTTCTTCTCACAATTTTTTCCCAGTTTTCGGCAGTTACTTCCGCACATGCATTTTTTAATAAATCTAACATCTTGTTTGCCGTAAAAGGGGGATGGGTATTGTTTCGAGCGGCGTGTCCTTTGATTTGTGCCCATATTAGTTCTATAGCATTGTACTGGCAATGATACGGCGGAAGTTGAAGAACCCAATGACCACATTCGGCAGCTATTTCGTCGATAACATATCTTTTAGGGAGGCTTTTTTTCGATTTTAAAATATTCACTAATTGTACTTTTAATAAAGTATTATCCACATTTTCGCCATGACGTTGGAGCCAGTCAATTATCTCTTGTTTTTTATTGGCCTGCGTCGGCATTTTATCAATTTGTCTGGAGTGATATGTAGCGTTGTCCATAATAATTATCGACGGTTCTTCCAGAGATTGCACCATTTCTTTAAACCATCCTTCGTAAATCTCCGCGTTCATTTCTTCGTGGTAGTCCACTGTTTTCTTGGATTTAAAGGCCAGTAAAGCATCTGACATGAATCCTTTCGTAGACCCTGCATGTCATATGATGAGGCGATCACCTTTTCCCATTAGCACTGAACTAGTGGAAGCGACGGTGTCGTCAGTCCAGTTCTTAGATACTGTGTGGTTTGCATTTAACCAAGTCTCGTCAGTGAAAATAACATTTGACCAATCTGATATCTTTTTGGCTTCGCTCAAAAATTCGCAGCGAGCCATAGCAACGTCGTGACGCCCCATCAATATTTTACGTTTGTCCGATTTTTTATAACAAAATCCAATTTCTTTCAAAACCAAGCTTAATGACGATTTTTGGCCATGGAACAAACCACATTCACGTAAAGAAACAACAAGTTTTTTAAGTGTTGGAATTTCTTTGCGCAAGTAATAGTCATATATATGACGGCGAATAGCGTCAGCGTCGAAGTTGTCAACCGATGTCATACGACGTGGTTGGCGTTTTTTCTTCGGCGTACGAAGCTTATTTTCCTGCATGCCGCTTGTACCGTAAGCTTCGGTAGTAATTTTTGAAACAGTAGGTCCACTAATTCCTAATGCGGCCGCAACACGCTCTCGCACTTGCGACAGTGGTAATAGCGGGCCACCATTTTGATACTCTGCTTCAAAGTAATTACGAACCTTGATCACCAGTTCTCTCGCCTGCCTTTTCAGAACAGATCCTTTCGGCATTTTGATATTTGACAGCTGGGCAGCAATCAACACGGAGGAACACAAAATACACAACGTAACGTATGGATAATGTGAAAAAACTCAGCGAACAGAAATGTAGTGACTAGCACGACCGTCTTGTTGCGAGTGACAGATTAAAACAAACACAAAATGGCGGTGGGCCATTGAGTGTTCCCACCTTGAAAAAATATATTTGAATGTTTTTGTTGTATTTGTCTTTGTTCAAAATATAATAAATATATGCGATCGATATCATTACTTATTTGGTCACAACACTACAACTATCAAATTAGAACTGTCATCGAGAAAATAAAGAAATGGAAATACCTTAATAGTATATGGTACCATACCATACCTATATGTCTTTCCATTGCTGGATATAGGCTTCTCCCAAATCTAGCCACCACACACGATCTTCGGCTCCTCTTATCAAGCTACCATCGGTGATCCTCTTCAAGCCGTCGCTCCACCTGGTCGAAAGGTGTCCAACACTACGATTCTCAATACCTACATGGCCTCCATTAGAAGACTCGTCGGTCGATTGTCGGTCCTGTGACAAATATTTGATTCGCAGCCTTTAAAATTATCAATGGTGAGTCTTCTCTACACTTCTCACCCGATCACTAGATCAAATGATCTGCCGCTTATTTTCGATGATATTATCTTGGATGAGATCCAAATAATGTCTCATTGGTTAACGCCTTTTCCATGTTTGTTGACACCATAAACATTTTACATCAATTTCTTTATTGCAAATGATGATTTTGAATATTAATTTGTTATTTTAAAACCAAAATATAGTAAATGATATATTGTCATTTTTGACTGTGGGAATTTGTGGAATTAAAAGTATGTGTTTAATAATATATATCGACCCGCCTTCATTTCTCGTTCATAATAAGTTCAGATTTTACTTTTTTTTTAAATTGCTATGACTAATATACAAATATAGAAGTTGTAGTTATATGCGGTTGTAGTTACAGCTGTGTCGCTCATTACAGAAGTATGCGGTCCATCCGCATTACCTTGATACAGAGATGTCGCGCACTATATGGTCTAAAAATATTTTTTGCCGGGAACCCGTAGGCTGTGAAACGAATTGCCTAGTGAGATCTTCCCCTTATGCTATCACATGGGGTTCTTCAAGAAAGCTTTGAATAGGAAGCTTTGAAGAAAGCTGTGTTACAGTAGTGAGTGAGATATGCTGGAGTTCATTTCCCATTCCATACGATCCCATTCCACATCCTATCTATCTCCTTCTATTCCATCGAATTGAGAACACGTGAAAATGAAAGAAAATAATTATTAAATTATACTCTAGATCCCTCCCATTAGACTACGCCATCTCTCCAAAGAGAATGCCTTTGCGTTTACCATCTTTTTTCTATAAATGAAAGTATACGTAAAAAGTTTGTGATAGATTCATTGTGTTCATGATTGTGGCTAAACTGACAAACTGTGGCTACTACTAAAATTTAGTAAAAAAGAAGAAAAAAATCTTTTCTTGCATGTTTATGTCAATTAAGCCAGAATCTTGAAAGGAATTCATAGTTTAGTCTTCGGGCATACCTCTGACATCCTCTATAATTAACATAGTCTAAAAAAAAATTCGACTGAAATCACTGAGTAAAATCAATACTCGATAGCCAATTCCACGAAAAAATAACAACTCACAAATGCCGACTGCATTAAAAATTTATGTTATTTCCTCTGGCAACCCCTTGTTTTTCTAAGGAAATTGCCATGATCCCCTCGGAAAGTACACTCGAACAAATAATGTAAACTTTCTTTTTGTAGATAATAAATAGCGCAACGTAATAAAGCGATGCATTATTAAATTCGTAACGTTTGATGTTCAGTACAAACAAATATTATTCTATGAAGTTCAATTTGTATTTCTTGCTGATGTAGCAACTTCAGCGTATAAAGTTTCATGGGGGGTCATTCTTTATCTTTTATTTTCAGGCTTCCTCTTTTATTGACTTTCAGAATCTCCTTGCAATTAATTTTGAATGTGTCACTTGGAGAGGTCGGAGTTTGTTTGCTAACGTCGCTAACTTGTTTGGTAACGAAAGTTACCGACGGCTCGTAGAACCAGCTTGCTAAATTGGCAATGAACGGGGCAAATCTTCTGCGGGAGTTAATCTACGGGGTAGACGAGTCCTTGAATAGAAACCACGTGCCCAGAAGCGCAGTGTAGGACGCCCTCCAGGTGGACCGACGATATGATGAAGTTCCTCGGTTATCAGATGAGAAGAGCAGGAGGTCGTGTGCGGTAGCCAATCTTAGTAGAAGCCTATATATCCAGCAGTGAAGAGACCTATAGTCCATACTTGGTGACTATATAATGTCTTAATTCTTTTTTAATCTCCGGCTAGCGATTGTTTCCATCATTATCGAGATCACAACCACTTTAAAATGAAGAGTTCTCTTTGATAAATATTGTGAGTAATATATATATATTGCAGCTAAGGAAAGCTTTCATGACCAATCAATCTTTATTATAGACAACAACAATCGAATAGATTTAGTAAGTTTGAACACACTAAAACTTCACTTAACGTCCAGCAAGTAAAACACACTACGTTGAAAATGAAAACAAACAAGCCACTTTCAACAAAGTCATATTCACAGGTCACATCATAACCGTTAACTTACAAGTTTAAAATTTTCACGTATCTTTATCTCTATTTCATAGTCATACAACTCATTTTAGAACTCTGTATGGATTGTTATATTTGTAATGTCAATAGTCAACTTAATGTCATTGCCTGTCATTCGTGGATTATGCAAAGTGACCAGTGATAATTTCTTCCGTATTACCATAATACGCGTGGCAGAATGTTTGATGTAATAAAGCAACGTGGGAAAGCCTAATATGGCCTAAAATAGCCCAAACAAGTTTTTTCGGATGAACGAAAAATCCGTTCGACTTTCGACTTTATGTCCCAAGGAAGAGAAATGAACTTTATTGAATGTAACCGAGTTCTAATGATGCGGGTACGTTTGAAATGATGCGACAGTCACGTGTAGGCTCGCGTTTCAGAAATATCATGTTTCTGTTGTTTGTTTCTTTTTGTTTTAACTCTATATGAGGTGCATATTACACATTGATTGGAACACAAAAAACAACCGAAATGTTGCTTGAGAACTATGTGTGGATTTTCATAATATTTTTAGATAGATTGTAGATGCAGTTGATTTGCAATTTCCAGTTACGGAAAAAATGTACATAGTTAAACGTCTCGATATATAAAAGTAGATATGTATCGATCGCCTTTTACGACATCACAATTTTATAGACGGCCGACACCACACGACATGACATAATATCATAGTTTGAACTTGGTGCATACCCAATACCAAATGGTGCCCGTATCTGCTCACATGTCGTTCGTTTGTCTGCTTCAATCATGAGCCGCACAGTTTTGATGTTTTTTTCCGCCACCGCCGTCGCAGGACGCCCTTCTCAAACATCGTCATTGAGGTGAGTACGACCACATTGAAATTCACTGAACCAGTTATACATAGTGGCACTGAATGAGGCTTCATCACTAAATGCTAACTTAAATCTTTCATAACTTTGTTTCTGGTTTAGACCGCAACGTAAGTCATAACAAAGCATTTAACGAAAATGTTCTCTTCTAAATTCATTTTTCCGCAAACACTTAATTTTCATATTGCCGCCAGAAATAAGAAACAAATGACAGCTTTGAAAAATTATTGGCGTTTGACAAACAAAAAGTTCCATTTTATTGTACAGTAGGCAGTTTCAGAACTTTTAGTTTGACCTATCGTACTATGAATGGTATGTATATGAAATGTATATTGTCAAATTTTCTGCACAAAAGCGCCAACAATTAACAAAATCATTCGTTAGTAGTAAAAATGAGTATACATGGGACAGGAACAAAATTACGTTGATTTATTTTTATAGGGTTTTCTTTAATTTAAAATATGTTCATTATATATGGCAAAATAAACAATTAATTACCTATTTATTAGTTATTGTTCAACTTTGTTCCCGTTTCAAAAGAGCGAATTGTTCGTGCAAACAACAATACATATGTATTTGGAAAATTAAGAACGCTTATTTACAATTTTTCTACACAAGAACGCCACCTATTGACAGAGTACATATACATTACGAAAACTTTGGCCATCGGCTAAACCGAAAACACCCGAACGCGTCATCCACGTCTATGAATTACCGTACCTACCTCTAATTGCATACTTTATTACATGATAGTTTATTCCAGATACATTACGATAACATTGGCCATCGGTTAATCCGGAAACACCCGAACGCGTCATCCACGTCTATGAATTACCGTACCTACCTCTAATTGCATACTTTATTACAAGATAGTTTATTACAAATACATTACGATAACATTGGCCATCGGTTAATCCGGAAACACTCGAACGCGTCATCCACGTCTATGAATTACTGTACCTACCTCTAATTGCATACTTTATTACAAGATAGTTTATTACAAATACATTTCGATAACATTGGCCATCGGCTAAACCGGAAACACTCGAACGCGTCATCCACGTCTATGAATTACTGTACCTCTAATTGCATACGCTGCGGCAAGTTATACAGAAGACCGAGGAGTATAACTTACCATTATGCTTAGCGTTTGTGGACTATGAGAAAGCCTTTGATTCGATCGAGACTTGGGCAGTGCTACAGTCCCTCCAGCGGTGCCATATTAACTATCGGTATATCGAAGTGTTGAAGTGTTTGTATAACAACGCCACCATGTCAGTCCGAGTACAGGAAGGGAGCACGGAGCCGATTCCATTGCAGAGGGGTGTGAGACAAGGAGATGTCATCTCTCCGAAGCTCTTCACCAATGCGATGGAAGACGCTTTCAAGTTCCTGGAATGGAAAGGACTCGGCATCAACGTTGATGGCGAATGCATCACTCACCTTCGATTTGCCGACGATATCGTGGTCATAGCAGAATCGCTGGAGGGTCTTAGCACAATGCTCGGAGACCTCAATCGAGTTTCCCAACAGGTGGGCCTTAAAATGAACATGGACAAGACGAAAATCATGTCGAATGTCCATGTCGTGCCCACCCCAGTTTCAGTTGGGAGCTCGATTCTCGAAGTTGTTGACGAGTACGTCTACCTAGGCCAAACGGTCCAACTAGGTAGGTCCAACTTCGAGAAAGAGGTCAATCGACGAATCCAACTCGGCTGGGCAGCGTTCGGGAAGCTACGCAGCGTCTTCTCGTCCAAAATACCTCAGTGCTTGAAGACGAAGGTCTTTGACCAGTGTGTGTTGCCAGTGATGACCTACGGCACCGAGACGTGGTCTCTGACTATGGGCCTCATAAATAAGCTCACTGTCGCACAGCGAGCTATGGAGAGGGCTATGCTCGGGGTTTCCCTACGTGATCGAATCAGGAATGAGGAGATCCGTAGACGAACTAAAGTCACCGACATAGCCTCTCGGGTTAGCAAGCTGAAGTGGCAGTGGGCAGGGCACATAGCTCGAAGAACCGATGGCCGATGGGGCAGAAGGGTTCTCGAATGGAGACCACGTACCGGCGGACGAAGCCGAGGACGTCCATCTGCTAGATGGACAGACGACCTCATAAAGGTTGCGGGCACCCGCTGGACGCAGGTCGCTGCCGATAGGTCTAAATGGCGGACAATGGGGGAGGCCTATGTCCAGCAGTGGACGTCCAAGGGCTGAGATGATGATGATGATGATGAATGGCATACTTTATTGCAAGATAGTTTATTACAGATACATTACGATAACATTGACCATCGGCTAATGCAGTAAAGTAATAAATTATTTAGTAATAAAGTACCTATGCAATTAGAGGTACGTTAATTCATATACGTGGATGATACGGTCAGGTGTTTCCGAATAAGCCATATTTTATATTTCGATTAGATAAATACAGCATATACTACAGCTTTGTACTACAGCCTCTAGTTGTTAGTTAATAATATTTTAAATAACTTTTAAAATATTAGAAACTTCGTTTTAAATTTGAGGAATTTATTAATTACTTACTCGAATTTAAATTTTCTAACGAGTTGCCACATGATTTGTGACGTCACACGATGTGCTGCTACACTTCCTCGTATTCTTTATATTAATTCAGTGAATTGTATAACGTTATCGCAAAATGTACAATTTAAAGATGCATTTTCAAATTATACATGGCATATTCCCTACTACAAAAATGAGTTTTCTTTAAAGACACGAACAAAGTAATGGTGATTCATTAAGACATCACTTGGAGGATGTTAAATTAAAAGTAAATGTCGCATCGTCCGACTGTTATATACGTTCTTAACAAAATGTGCAACAAGAATGTGCAGTATCCGACCATTAGTCAAACTAAACGTAGCATGCAATGAAGTATACTCGATAATGAACAAGTTTAGCCACTGCTCACGGCTTTGCTCGCATCAAAAGCTAAACTATAACGGGTTAAAAACAAACCATATCTTAATTCTAGGTAATAATAATAAAATTCATAATGTGATTATGGCTTTCCTACAGATTACAAAATATCTATTCATAATTTGTATGACGGCGAGCGTTTTTTTTTATAGTCTATCCAATAAATATATATATCTATTATAATGGCAATCAACTTCTCGTATCTTATTATTATGTTAACACTTCAAGCGCATTATTACATATCTTATACCCAACGTAATATATAAGAACTATGTAAATATTGTTATATATTTAATACGAAATCCCTTGAAAAGTAAAAATAGAAAAATCCGATGGCAGCGCTAGTCAGAAAAGATTATTCAGAAAAAGTAACCAGATTCAGTCCGATTTCAGAACAAAGTGTTTAGATAAATGTAGTAGGGCATCATGAGCCTTATCCATAGGTCTATGGTATACCTAGTCTCCTTCAATGTTTCTTTCAAAATATTATGAATGTTTTTTTAGATATTTTAAAAAGTTTAAACCGTCAAAACTTTGGAACAATTGAACCGATTTCGCTCATATTCGAACTTACCGTGATATTTTCTTAAAGAAAGAAGGCGGCAGACTAACATACAGTCCACCTGATGGTAAGTGGACACTGTCGTCCATAGACATACGCGATGCATGCCAACATCAGTCCAGAATGGCAAACGTTGGCAAGCCCACGGATGCACTGCCTACCTTTGGAATGGATTTAAAGAAAGGGTTGGGAATAATGGGGTGGTATAGGATAGGATGGAATGGGAATTGGCTCTGGCATATGTTACTCACTACCGAAACACGTACATACATTGGGTAATAGGATATAGTGGGATGCTGTACATTTCAAGGTATTCTTCTGTGAGAGAAGGGAACGAAGCCAGTCGAGTGAGAACAGCGGCTGTTGGATTGCAGCGTGCACCCTCCTCCTTCTAAAGATATATAAATACTTAAACTTAAACTGTTTTTCTTTCGAATTTCATTTCAATCATGCGAGTCCGAATGCTGTCAATTTTTATGCTGGATCTCTACGTATTTACTTGTAGAGTACCATTGATTCTTCACTAAATTTATAAGAATAAAACTCATTTTGTTTAACTGACATCTTGGCAACAAATTGCTTCAATTTATTCTAATTTTGCCAGCGATTTTACCCGGCACCATGTGTCATACACATTTGTCACTCGCCCCTTCTAATTGGCAACAACCGTACTTGCCACTCCTGCGCACTCAAATGTATCGGGTTTAAAGGAAATCATTGGAATTGATATTTCCGAATGCAAGTAACAGACAACTCGAGCCGTGACTGGCATTGATTTATTGATCGATACATTTATGTCTATGTGTAGGGATTATTATTTACATGTGGTAAAAGTATTTAAGGTATTTACTATTCCATGGTATTACTATACCATTGTACTCTATTACTATATCATACCACTACACTATAATATAAAACTGTACCATTGTACTATACCACTATACTATTACTATACCATGGTATGGTAAATACCTTAATTAATTTTAACAAATGCTAATTATTAATTGGCCATAACATCAGCCTATGTCTCTCCACTGTTGGAATATAGCAACGAGAAATATTCCAAAAACTGTTCAATCCAATAATTACCTACAATTATACTTCCAGTCACCGAAGTGTGGTGCATTTAGACTTCCTCGACAAGGAGGTCTCGCGCACTGTGCGATCCACTAATTGGTGTATACTGTGAAGCTTATGCAACGAATTACTCCTCTGAGGTCATCTGCCGTGCTGCGTATGCTGTAAATAGGGCTTTACAGGTTCGCCAGGAGCACCCCCCGCATCCCCTGCGGGTGTTCGAACGACAATACCCTATCACCATAGTTTGGACCACATACTAGTCTGTCCCTCTTTTCTACAAGAAAAGAGCTATTGCTACAGCCATTATATTAAAAAACTCCCAGGTCAATAACAACTTTTGCAAAACTCTTAGAAAATTGACTGAAGCAAGTACCTACGCAATAACAATCATGTCCAATTAATATTTTCTTTGAAAAGAAAACATTTTAGAAATAATTAGCTTTAATTAAATTTGAATTCACCAAACTCCCTCGGGAAAGTTCTGTCAAACTTTTTTTTTATTTTCTTGGCTCTAATTAAAAACAGATTTTCGCTCGCGTAAAGGAGGATTTTTTTTCAGTTAGCCGACTTTCTCTTTAGGCCAGTTTAGGCTGTGCCAACGGTAGATAATTCGTTTGGACAAGACGGGATTATTTCTGACAATGAAATCGCATTTAAATACTGTTTCATTTTCATGAGATTATCGAATTTTGGAAACATGAGAATGGGATTTTATTTGGGCCGTTTATGTTATTTTAACTGGATGGATTTCACTTCCTGTACCATCTCGCACGGTGAATGCTGCTCTTTGAAATTGAGAGGAGTTTGTTATCGGAATGGTAAATTATTTGTAGCCCTAATGGCCTTTCAAGATTGGACTTTTAAGACATTTATAATTTAGGGCGGGCACAGAAGGAGCTCAGTCAGGAGCAAAAAATGTGTAACAACGAGCCTATAAGGGCTGTCTCGCTGGTGAACCGGCGTAAGGAACGGGCCTCGGTTTAGGGTGAGAAGCGCCCAGACACGTGTCGATACCTGGTAAAAGTTTCGGCTGAAGGCCTGTATGTATCGACGGTGTAGCGAGGGGGACGTCCTCGTTTCCTCCGCCGAGGACGGTGTGCATGCGTATAAGGCAGGAGGATCTATCGTACGGGCTCAGTGCGGATTGGTGAATAAAACAGTTACACACATTCACATGCCTCACATTTTTTTGTACAATACACACAGACTGTATATACAGTCTGAAATAAAAAATGCCTTCATCTTCATTGGAATGAAAACTTTAATACTACGAATTTTTAAAATGCTTCTTTTCCCACAATTTCCAATAGTAGGAGGTTCGATTAACAGCTGAATGTAAATGGAGTATTTTGAAGAATTTTAACTTTACTATATACTACTATAAACGGCAACGCCGTATACTCCATTTATAAACAGCTGCTAATCGAATCGCTACTCTTAAATACCTACATCTACTCATATGTAAATCGGTGCGAGTGTACCTTACGTGTTGCAATTGAATGAGTGAGAAAAATTGGTGCATTTTAAAAAGTTAACTTATGTACATAACATAGAACATAAGTTTATAGTTTTCACGAAAGAAATTCACTGTTTAGAGTGCAGTGCATTCAGTGGTTGTAGGGATTTTTATTTAAGCCTGTATAAAAATGAGTGCAAATGAAATTCTTAAAAAGTATAGACAAGTCATTGGATTGGAGTACTGCTGAATCTTTACCATCTTCAAATAAATCCGGGTAAAGTAAGTATGTATTCTTCTCAAGTCGTAGACCAAACAACTCGCTACCACTCAACACCACTGAACTTCTAACGCAAAAGATTTAACAATACGCACTTGGCGACTCTTAGACATTTTTAATAGCACTCAAGTCTCCTTGAAATTGAAGCAAACAGTTTTACTGCGATGTCCACTTCACTCCACATTGTTACATAAAACACAAAATTCTGTTTGCGTGCTTAAAAATCAAACTCCACTAACAACTTTCAGATGAAGCCTTGCTTACAGCTGCACGGATAATTTTGTTTTTTGTCCGTGCCGTTTCCATAGTAACGGATGTTGTGTGACAAAACCCGTTTGCAGCTGTGAAATTGAAAAGTCTGTGTTATACGTTGGAATAGAGAGAGATTTCAAGCGCATTGTGAACAAACATTGTCAAAAGGAATAGAAAATTATTCTGCCTACAGTTCGTTTGGATTAGATTTTTTTTATTGTTTTTGAGACTTCTTTGTTTTATATACATACATAATTTGTTTTCTTTACAAAAAAGGGAAACTGCCTAATTTGAGAAACAGAGTTACAATTACCATTCCATAAAAATATATATTATTCATTTAATCACTTAAATTATAGGCGGCATGACATATTTTTAATTCAAATTCAGTATGTATGCTGTCCTAGAGGAAAAAATAAATACGTTTTTACTGTTTTTTTTTTAATTGTGGCAGGACATTTAAATCGCGAACGAAGCCGCGGGCAACAACTAGTTACATATAAACAAATTATATACTTTGTTTAACAAAGTTTTTGATCCAATCCGTCTCAAGATTACTCCCCATAACGCTCAGCAGTTTATAGTCCTGACTAGGCTATTTTTACACGCGGCGAGTGTGTCGTCCGCGTGTCGTGTTATGAAAATAAATGGTGGCCGGAGACTACAAACAAACTGAAATGTGCACGCCCCACTAGAGACGAGCATTCTTAAGATCCATACACACTGGAAGCTTAGAACGCTTCAAAGAATCATACTCATATACCTTTTTTTCTCTTGTAATCTATCTAAATCCACAAAGAAAATTTTGAATAGCGTTGTTTAGGACTTTGTTTCGATGCCTAACATTGCTCGCTCCACGGCTCCACGCAACTCTTCCTTTGTCTTATGCACAGCTTCCCTTGAAAGCGTCCATACTTCGGCACCGTAGCTCATAGAGGGAATAACAGAATACTCAAAAAACTTGGTTTTCAGGCCTTTGGGCATATTCTTTACCTTAAGTGTATATTTTCCAGCCGAACGCTGCTCATCTCAGCTGTATACGCCCGAAGAAATCCTTCTTTTTCAAAATATAAAAAATATGGAAGACGGATATAATTTTAGGCTTGCCATAATTTTCCAGGATCAATTCCGGACGCGTCACTGATCCTCAAAACATAATGCATATTTGAGAGCATAGATTTATTATATGTATGTATATTAATAAATCTATGTTTGAGAGTTTGTTTGTTTTATTTGTAGAGATGTGCTAGGTCGACATTGTAAGTGGAATTCACATTTTAGTAATCCGTCGTTATCCACATTTTCCATGAATAAAAAACTGCCAAGAGCTTGTTAAGCACACATATGATAGGGTTCCGTAGCCAGTCTCACTAAAATTCTCTTCAATTTTAAAAAGCAAGGGTTGTATAATGTATAATAAACGTATAATGTATAATAGGGTTGTATAATAAACGAATGAATTTGGTTTATACTTTATGAAAAAAATCGTACATATATAACTAATAATTAATATAGAATATAATATTCTACATTTTCATTTTATTAAACCAATCATATTTCTCCGATGACATTGCCTTCTTAAGCAACACTGTTCGGTTTTACGTTTTCGTGGAATACATGCGATTTCGGAGATCGCATGGGATTTTTCCATCATATATAAAAATCCGGAAAAATCTTAAGTCCGGACGCTATTCCGGACAGTCCGGATTAATTCCGGATGTACGGCAAGCCTAGACACAATGATTGTCTATCGACCCAATGGTAGTGTAATCATTAGGATCCCTCCATGACATTGAAAGTTCGAAGTGATGCAGCTTCTCTAAACATCGATCTTAAGACGAACGAGTCCATGACTAACATCTCTGATATCACTGATACTAATGTAATAATCGAAACTAATGTAACTAATGTACTGATGCTAATGTAATACCCACCTATCTATCTAAAGTCTGTTGGTACATATGTATATAACTATGCTGTGTCAGCAAGTGTACAATAACCTCAACATTGAAATATTTGCACTTAATATTTTCCATCTAGTTTCCGTTATCTCGACGAGTGCCATAAATCGCTCGCGTCCTGGGACGTCTGGACACGACACGACACTATCCTTAGATTATAAGATTGCTATGAACTTGGGCACAACAAATATAACAGTACATTTAATAAGTAGGTACGTACATAAGTACTATTGCAATCTGTTAGTATGTTTTTAAAAACAACAAATGCGGATTACAGCCGCTATTGTCCTTACGTTTTAAAAGAAAGGTGTCAATACAAAAGTTGTAAAGATTTATGAGCTCAATTCCACGACATATCGTTTGTATGTGTAGAAGTCGAAATTGTTTAGGGATTATTTAAAAAGTTTACGACGCCATAATTTTTGAATTATTGAATCGATTTGGCTCGTCTTCGAACTTAACCAATTTTGACCTTTAGTTCAGTACTAATACTTCAGTATTAGTACCTTTTTCCCGAAAGTCGAAAGTCGTGGATCTTGATCTTCGTCGAAATGTATCTAAAGACACTGGAAGGTAATTGAAAATGAGATCAATAAGATTAAAACAGAAATTTGGCTTGAGCTTAGCATTTTGCTTGGAAATTTGTATTGATGGCCACAAAGGGCCACCACACAAGAGTTATAGAAAAAAAGTGAAAGTGAGAAGTAAGAAGCTATACACGGAATTGTACAGAATCGAATGAGTTCCATGCCTACATGCCACTTATTCTTAAATAACACTTAGCAAATTACAAGTATTAGCTCATTATTTAAACATCTCTCTCTACAAACTACAAAAGGTTTTAATTTATGTTTTTTCATAGAAAGAAGGTAACAGTTGCGCAAAGAGTCCAATGGTAAGGTAAAGGAGGTAAGTGGATACTGTCCTTTCATCGCATTCTTAAATCTAAAAAGTTAGGCAGGACATCCGGAGGCGTGGCGACATTCTGGACTGATGTTAGACTATATCATTGGCGATAAGAACAATTTACTAGCCGTGCGTTCATCTGCCATCTTCTTTATGAAAAAAAGAAAATAATTTTGCGGTAAAACGAGCAGTCACATTCAAAACAATACATTGATAGTCGTTGCTATCAAACAAAAAAATCCCACAAAATAGAATGTACAAAGTAGTGTGGGAGAAACATCGAATGTGATCACGTTGCATCAATTAAAGGATTACCAACGCTTTAGCCGATTATACTGGACTGAACCGTTGTTTGATGCGTGTTTGCTATACAATCTCTTCTATTTGTTTAACAATGTTCTCGGATTTAGAGTTTTACGATTGTCAGGTTAGGTTTAAATTCATCATGTTGTGATGGAGCTTGTATATTTTAATAGGATATATTAATCAACAACATAAGGTATTCTGCGCTATAGGGACTTTTATTTAGCATGTTCAATACACAAGTTTATTGAGCATGTACGTATAAATACTCAATATCTAAATCCTAACAGTTTAGTGCAAAATGAAATAGGGTGAATAGTAGATGGATAAGAAGGGCGGAAGATCGTGTGTATCCTATGGAGAGGCCTATGTTCAACAATGGCTCTCCATTGCTGGATATAGGCCTCTCGATAGGCTGGTATTGAACTGTTTACATCCGATCGACCGTTGAGATTCTTCCTCTCGCTTGAAGTTTGCGCGTGATTCGCACTTGGATAATAATTGAAGATGATGATGATAATGATATCCTTCACGACGAATCTGATAACGGTCCTATCCCTTCCTGTAAGCTCAAAGTGACTAACTACATGAAATTTAGACTGGAATTTTCTGTGAGAGACCGGGTCCTCCGCACTCATGCGCGCTTCGTACTCGAGTTTATATAGCTCCCTAGTCATTGTTTGCCGCACGTGGTCAACTTGTTTAAGCATCATCTCGCCATCCCGGCAGGCTGCTGGGCTGGCGGTGATCGCAGGAGTTCACGGGGCAGCGGACGTCCGGCCGGTCGCCGCGCGTGGAATGTTCAGTCATATGAGTACGTATAGGAGAACTTTGAACGGGCGTTGCAGCACTGCGCCAACTCGATCTGTGCCTGGAATGCTCCTCCTAATGATCACAATCAAGTCTGCAGGCGATTAAGTGTCTCTTCAAAACATCCTTATGGCACTACTGCAAGTTCAGAATAGATAGTAAGTAATTACTTGTCGTACAGCGGTAGTCTACAAAAGAACATGGACAGTTTGAAGTCCATCATACAGTACACAGTTTCACTGTCAACATGTGCAGTACAAATAACAGCATGTTGCGGACAAAGTACAGAAACGTACAGACGCGGAACGACCGGGAGGTATCAATTACTTGCCGGAGATTACAGAAAGGGGTGTACTAGTTGGGCTAGGAAATCTCTATATCATAATCATTACTTGTGTCGGCCCACCTTCAAAATAAAACCTCCTAACCTCTTGACCTCTTGTGAGTGACGTAAAATACGACTAGGGAAATCAAAGCCGCTACCACAAGTCCTGAGTACACACCACCTTCAAAAGAGTGGATTCAGACTCTGGCGGAGAACTCGAGAAGTGAAGTCGAGTTTTTGTATGATTATTGTAGAAAATGTGTATTAGGCGTTCTGCGGTTTAATACTGGCAATTTATTAAACTTCAAAATATTTTTCGTGCGTGGTGTTCGCGATAATCAAATAAAAGCGTGGGACTGCGTTTTTCGTGTTTTCCAAGGAGTCCTCTTCTGTCCTTAGTAAACCCTGTTGAACACGGTATTGTAATACCCATGTTAGGTCAGCCAGACTGCGATCGGCAATAGTTTTAGTTTTATCGTAAGGGTTTAGTTCATATCAAGACCAACAGATGTCGCTGTATCGTGTCTGCATTGCGGTATGGTTTCGTTTCTGTGTAAACATCATAAATGGAGAATTTTAATTATGTATTTTTTTTTTTTTACCAATATAGTGGATTTTATATCATCACACTTGTGGTTTTATTGGTCGCACCCTCGGATTGGATCCGAGTTTAACAAACCCACTATCGCATTATTGAGAGACTCCTGACTTACTTATACGGGGCTGGATACGTTTTAGACTTTGAAATTGTTTATTACGAAGAAAACATGACACTGGCAGAATGTGCTAATTGCGCTATTGCCACATATAAAGAAAACAAAAGAGTGGACTCGCCAACTCACTTGGCCAGCGTGCCGTTTTAGGGTCATATATTCTTCAACATGTGTATTAGGTCATGTGTATGAGGCCTGTTCAACACTGTATTACCATTAGGTATTATCCATGTTAGTTCGGCCAGACTGCAATCTGCGATAGTTTTAGTTTTGTCGTAATGGTTTAGTTCGTGTCAAGACCGACAGATGTCGCTATATCGTTTGTACATCGCGGTATGGTTTCGTTTCTGTATAAACATCGTATATTGAGAATTTTACTTCGTATTATGTGTTTTGCCAATATAGTGAAATTTATATCACCATACTTGTGGTTTTATTGGTCGCACCCTCGGATTGTATCCGAGTTCTACAAGGCCCATGAACAGTAGTGGATGTTAAAAGGACTGATAACGATACGGTAGTTTATATTCGCACCCAGCTGTTCCGAGTAGTTGAAAACGTTTGCCTTCAGCCTATCTTGGATATTGTGAACATGCTATATTTTGCTAAAAATCCTAGATCTGTGTATGCAATACACATTTCGTGGCCACACCAATGTCTGACACAGTAAAACGGTAATTAGCGACAGTTGCCAGTTTGCACGCCTCAAATTACCTACCTGTAATTACGGCTTGAGACTGGTTGACTTCAGGCAAGTAGAGTATCCATCATTTTATTTATTATGCTTTTATCCAAAACAGACATACATAATACGTATAATAAATACGAGGTGTATTCGAAAAGTAAGGGCCGTTTCGTCATAAAAAAAATTATAATCATATGAAATAGGTTTTATTAGAACATTTAGTTTACTACAAATCTACTTCACTTTTCCACATAATCGCCGTTCACTTCCAAGCATTTTTCGTACCGCTGCACCAGCTTCCTTAACCCCTCTGCATAGAAGCTCACCGCCTGCGAGTTGAACCAGTTTTCAACGGCGTTCTTAATTTCCCTGTCGTTTTCAAAGCGTAGTTTTTCCGTGACAATTGTGTAGACAGTAGTGCGTCCAAGATGAGGAAATTCATCAGCCAGGGCACTAATCGTCAACCGACGATCAGATCGCAGTTTTTGGTCCACCAGAGAAACAATGTCATCGGTTTGCATACTGGGCCTACCACTCCGCTCTTCGTCATGAACATTTGTTCGTCCAGTTTTGAAATCACGACACCATTGTCTAACCTTTCCTTCATTCATTACAGTAGGTCCATAAACTAGGCATAACTCTCGATGAATTTCAGCAGCTGAAGATCCTTTTGCACACAAAAATCTTATTACAGCGCGAACTTCACAGCTGGCGGGAGCAACGATTATCGCGGACATTGTTTACTGTACGCACAGATAGGCAAATGACTACTGAATCAAAACAACACCTGAAATAGCTGCACGAGTAGTGCACGTACAGATATGCACAAGTTTAAACGTGTTACGACTTGTCGATTTTGAAATATAAGCGAACGGCCCGGCCCTTACTTTTCGAATACACCTCGTATTTTAGATAAACACTAAATCAAATTATAAAATGTATGTTTAAAAATGTATATAATTAATTATATTATAATAATTATTGTAATTATATTATAAATTAAAAATTAATTGCAATTGCCATGTGATTAATAAGGAATAATGTCATTTTGTCACAACTTTAGACAGCGACCTTATTAAACAAGACCTTATTACACGTCATACGCAATTATAGGCCTGGTGGTAAACATTTTTAGGCCACGATTGTACAACTTAACATTTTTGTTGTTAACTTTGTCTTTTTCACGAAGACTTTTTCAATGGTTTTCTTTCTTTCTTTGTGAAATAAGAAAACAAATAATGTTTTAGTAAAACATGAGCTTTATCAGATTTACAAATGCGCAGCTGTCTATTGTACAATTCTTTGACATGCCAGATAAATTGATTTCATTTTTCTTTTCAGACATTGGCTATCGAACAGTAAAATCCCCATCGTAATTCGTTCAGTAGTTTAAGTCTGATGGCCGGACAAACAAACAAATAGTCGTTACGTTTGTTAAATAGCTTGCACCCATTCTTTATCAAATATCTTATCTTTGACTTTATCTTATTTTTATCTTTGACTTTATCCCAACTTTATCTTTATCTTCAATTTTATTATAGAGAAGATCATGAACTAACCCAGGAGGTTATTTTCTATTTATTATTTATATTTCCTCCCCACATGAAATTCTATCCCCAAATGAGGGAAACAGTAAACAATTTAGAATCGAATCCGTCACTCCACCTTCAAAACTCCCAAATATCTCCCCCCCTTCGTTTTATCCCTAATGTCTTAAACCAACTAAATTCATTTGAAACAGTCAATAAGCGCTCTTATTACTCGAGATATAAAATAGTTTATGACCGCATAAATGGTTTCTAAACTCTCAAAAGAAAATATCACCGAGATATTCGAAAGTTACCTTTATTGCAAGGTATTAAAGTAGATATATAATGTAAAATTGAATGCTAGATCAGTAAACCCCTGTTGCATCGTCGGAGAAGACTTTCATGAAGAATGTCGTAACGATTTCGAATACGTCAGTTTCAAACGTAAACTGTCACGCGGCGCGTCGTGAGGTGCGGGGCACATTGTGGACATGAAACCAGCGAGACAACGTTTTGTAGAACGTTAATTGGAACGAAAATAACTTTTTTAGTTTAATCAAGTGTAAAATCAGTTGAAATTTTTAAAACGATAGTTAATATATCTACTAACGAAATTAGTGATTAATTATATTTGAATCATCAATTACTCACAATGTTTAACATCTTTTAAAATATTGCACACTGTACGTAGAATTATAAGTTTTACTCATACTTTTGTGTAAACGTTGTTTGTGTATCTTAAATAAAAAAAATGAATAACAGCCCGGAAGTATCTAAGCATTGTTCGTAAACGAATTATTATGGTGACTATGACCAGGTAATCGCAAAATGACCCAATATGGATATTAATATAAAAGAAAATTACTGAAGTTCAAAGATGTAGTTTAAGTAATACATTATGAATATATATTTTTTGTACGTTGTTTATTTTTAGCGTGGGTCAAGCTCTTCAGTCTAAGTTTTGCTCCCCCCTTCGCATGAAGCTTATAATTATATATATCTATTGGTCGTGTGTTTATCTGGTAGTGATGTATACAAAAATCACATTGATGTTCTTTACACTACGACTGCTAGGCTGTATTCGCTCACTAAATCAGAGGTGAACAGAATTACTTCTACTGTTTAATTTCTAGACGAAGATCGCTCGATTAGATAGGAAAGAAATAATCACCATACCATACCATCAGTCTATGTTTTTCCACTGGTGGATATAGTCCCGCCACGGCATACGTTCTTCGGCGCTTCTCGTTCCGAACTCATCAAGTCTTCCGTCCAGGGCGTCCAACACTGTGCTTTCCAGACGTGGCCTCCAATCAAGGACTAGTTTAAGCCATCGGTTATTAGTCCTACGGCAAATATGATTGGCCAATTGTCACTTTAGCATGCCGATTAATGAGCTAACAGGAAAGAAAGAAGAATATTTGTATAAAATGAAATACTATCGTATTTATTGGGCGTACAAAATACTATTCTAAAAACCAATGTTATTAAAAATATTCAGATGACTCAGGAGAGAAAACTCGCTAACATTATGGCCCGACTATCATCGCCTCACTACCAACAAGCGGTTGCTAACGGCGTGAGGGTAGATTGAATAACGCTTTGTTTATTTTTGTTCCGTCTATCTTCACCCACTGTCTATCCAGGAGTAAACAATGGCCTGTTACCGGGATTATAAAACATAAGCCTCAACCGGGACAATGGCGGTGGGTTTTCGTGCCGGAAACTAATTGGTACAGGAAACATGATCAGGAAACTCCAATACTTCGACCGTATAATGCGAAACAATAAATGTGAGCTCTATCAACTCATTATCCGATCCAGGTAAGACATGGAAGGCGAAGATATCATGATTTAAGAAGAACTTCCTCTGGTGATGACAGTATAGGGGGCAAGAGTACTCGTTCAGTTTTTAAACTACAATACTTTAATTTTAATTTAATAGCTACAATAATTGACAATAACATAATAATAACTATAATTAGTGTCATAAAAATGAGCGCTAGCCACTACACTGAGTGCTCGAGCGCTAAGTCAGCGCTAATGAACCTTGAGAATCTTAAGCTTAACCGTTTTAGATTCGAACTTTTAACCTCAAAGTTCAAAAGGTTTTAAGACTATGAAACGTTAAAAAATTGTACTATTACACTCACGAGCGTTTATCGCTCGAGTCCTAAAGGTTAATTAACATTCAATCAGCGGTCGAACGTCGAGCGTTCAGCGTTAATTTTCACAACACTAACTGCAATGTATAACTTTCTTGGAAGATAAACACTCCAAGAGAAGATAGAATATCCAAAACACAGGATAAATTATATGAAAATAGAGTGCTTTAAATAATTATCCTTTAAAGCAAAGAAAACAAAAGGCGGTAAGAGACAATGCTCAGAAGTGTAATGTAATGTTACAAGAGGAACCTTAGAAGCCTCTGACGTCACCTTTCGCTTTCCTTCTTCCATATCTTATCAATCTTAGTGTCATTTTTTTATAAATTATTGGTGATAATAAAATTTTATTAAACAGAAAATAAATAGTTCTAGGTCGAAGTCATCGTAGTAATTGATCGATAACAAACTACCCCTATAAACGTAGGGTAAATTGGTAAATTACTCGCAATACTCTTGCCCTCTGTTTGTTCACTTGCCCTTTATGTTTGAACTCACAGCTCGTTTGAAATCGGTATTGATTTATGGTATTTTAGTTCCGACAGGTTTTCTTCAGTTGGAAGTTTTCTAGAAGTTTTAAAATTTTCTGAGTTTCGATGAAAATTTAACTAGAAATTTAAAAAATGCTCCAATTCTTTATTTAACATGTTTTTCTTAATTTTAAACGTTTTTTTATTATTATATAAGTAGAGGTATATGGGGGATGCACTAAAACTTCCCAGCCAAACTCCATCAATTTTTGTAGTCGTCAAAGATGTATGCGGTCGAGAATTGTCGTGATAACTATACCTTTTCTATTCATTAATTTTAGGGTTTTTTTAAAGTAGGTACTTGTTTCAATTTTACTAATTCCTAACAGTAGACATCAGAATTAATCGTTTGGCCATGTGGCAGAAGATCATAATACACAAGGCCTTTCCAGTCCCACCATACACATAACATGACTTTGTTCGGAGTGAGGCCTGGCTTTGGGACTACTTACTTGTGATGTCTTACCTCGCTTCGATGTTATTGTTCGCATATGGAAATTCTATTCACCAAGTTTCTGCCATTTAAATCATGCGGCACCGTAACATCTAGCTTTTTAACAAAATTCAGTTTATGCAGGTGATCCAAAACTGTTGAGTGGTGAATGCTAAATAGCTCTTCCGCAATTTGACAACTGCTTATATGTTGATCTGCTACAATTTTTTCAATGATAAAATCAACATTTACCTTAATAGGACGACCACAGCGAGGAACATCATTCACATCCAAATTACCACACTTGAATCGACTGAACCATTTTTGCAGCAGTTTTAAATAAAGCATCTTTTCGGTGCACATCATACATCTCTTTTCGAGCATTAGAACCATTAATACCCTTGCCAAAAAAATATATTTTAAAACGTTATAAATATTTTCTCCATATTTAACTTTTATTTTAAAATTGTTAAAAAAAATTAAATAATTAAAATTTTAACTTGTAATTTCAATTCGCCAAAATTACAAAAAGTCAACTGTCAAACGGTATATCAGTTTCCCGCCAGCAATCAGGTGTTGCCAGAAATACTTATAGCACGCTAAAGTCATACGTTCAAAAAGGCCGCGCACTTTACCGACTAGCTATTATTATTTATTTATTACGTAATTAATAATTATGAATATTGCATGCTATCTAACCGTGATTAAAATATTTATTTCTTCTCTACTCAAAGGTTCTCCGGCAGAGATAGCTTTTAATGATAAGACCGCCTTTTGTACATTTCTTGACAAGGACTTTTTTGTTTTAGTGTACATTAAAGAGTTTCAACTATCTATCTATATATAAGTTTACAGTCAAGAATAGCGTAGCATAGTGTGTGTCTATTATTACACACAGATTATATCAAATAACCCCGTCGAAGCAGACATTATAATTATATGTTACTTAATAAAATTATGAACCCCGGGACCGACTCCTTTGTACGGGGTAATAATAGCGTGCAATTCCCTATGTAAAATGAATATCTGTTATTATCAAATATCAAAATGACTTAACGGTTAAACTATAAGGCTTTCGCTGTAAAAGGGTTTCGTTTGATCGTTCGATTGCGACTTCAAAGGTTTTTGAATTTAACGCTTCTTCCCGGATAAAGGTTAAGAAACATTTAAACTATTTTATATTTTTTATTTAACAGTGAATTTGCAAAAACCTTTGGAAAGGATGGGGAATAGGAAGTATATCGTAATGAGAAGTTTCCCTTAATCTTTGTTCTTTCCGTTGTGATTGAAGAGGGATGGAATGGGACAGAGTGTAAAGGGTAGGTATATATATATTTTTATTTAGTATTGTTTGTGGCTCGTTTAAATACAAGTAAATATTAATTGCATTATTTACACTTGACTCTTCATCTCACCCCCCCACCCCATCCCTAGCGTGTCAAGAATCCATGGGCGAAAGTATGTTATTTACCACCATGTATATACACTGTCTGCTTGTCTACCAAACTGCTTCTATTCAATATTGTTCTAAATAAACGGATATTTTATCCCGTGTATTTTCATGATCATTATTCAGTTCATTTTTGTAATAAAAATAATTATTAGCAGTGAAATAACATGCTAGTGATACTAAAACATCATTATAGTGTTCCAGTTTTTGTTCCTCCACAGCTGACGACTTGAAAATTTATGTAAATTGAGAATCAATATGAAAATTTTAATGAAATAATCACGATTCACCGAACAATTGTTCAATTAGTGTAATTAGATACACGCTACTGCAAAGCCTCACAAAACAAAGTTGATCTTTGAAAATGACCCATTCAATAAAATTCTTTCAAAGGATATTCATTTAAATGGATCTTAATTAAAATTTGTTTTTGTATATAGATCTACTTTATTAATAATTATTTGTTAATTACTGACTTTAAAAGAGTATTAACGTTATATTTGCGAACATTTACTCATAATTCATCATAAACTATTACACCATATCAGCCTGTCTCTTCACTGCTGGATATAGGCTTCTCACAACCCTCGCTATGCAACACATTTATGGACTTCTGCTTTTCTCATCCAGTCACTTTCTTCAAGTCGTCAGACCATTTAATCAGTTGCCGATATGTTTTGTTCCTTCAAGGACCCGACTACCCCCTCTAGAAGCTAGTATAATATAAGTAATGCTAGCTTCTACTTAGGGGCCATCCATAAATCAACACTAATTTCATGATTTTTGGAGTCCTTGTCACAGGTGTAGTGGAATAGTGCGATGTGAGGTATGAATAAACAAAAAAGATGCTTTAGGAGGTGCGATAACAGGTATAAATAAATAACTTAAATGACAAACGGTATAAATAATTTACCTACAAATAAATAATAACCTGATTAATAAGTACATTATGATATCATATAATATACATATTTGCATATACCATATAAACATATACATTTTTGTATGTAGTTTATGTAAATATTAGTATGTATTTATGTATATGTATAATAATCGTAAATGTAGATATTATAATATTTATATTACAATATTGACTTCCAGTAGTTCTAGTTTCCATCTTGTATTTGTTACATTTATCTACTACTCCACCACTTCATATCCCGCATAGCTCAAAGAGAGTTAAGTCAAGGGAGATAATGTTGTAAGGTAATTACAATAAAGAGTAAATAAATAAATATATATATCATATGTACATCACTGGTACATATGTACATCATATGTACATATCATATCACTGGTGGCTGTTGACGACCGGCGCACTAATAATGGCTCGGCGGGCCGACCGGTCGTATACGAGCGGAAGACGCGCTAGTGCACGTGGCGGCGGGTGACGACTGACGGGGCATATGAGCGCCCAACTGAATGATAGTATGCCGTGCCTGATGTATGCAGGGTTCTCTTGAGACCGGCTAGTCGGAGGGTTTTCTTGAGGTGCCGGGTGGTCGAAGTGATACTCGTAGGACTGCTGTTTGACGACTGTGTATTTCGTTTTATGTTAGGAGAGACAATCAGGAAAATCCTGCATGGACACCTGGCACCATCTAGTCTAGCTGGGCCAGCCTAGGTGGTGCCAGGTAGTGCCGGACTCCTACCAGCTAAAAACCTGATTGCCTCAACATCGTGTATATCTAAGTTCTTGTGGCCCTAGTGGCCTTTCAAGAGTCACCGGTCGCGTTGATGTAGGGCGAGCGCAGAAGGCGCTCAGCCAGGAGAAAAGTGTGTGTTGCAACAGCCTAAGGGCTCCCCCGCCGGTAAACCGGCGGAAGGAACGGACGTCGGCTTAGGGCGTTGCATTGGGGGGATATCGCGGGATCGCGTGTCGGCGAGAAGCGCCCAGGCACGTGTCGATGCCTAGTGAAAGTGTTGGCTGAGGGCCGGTGTGTGTTAATGGTGTAACGAGGGGGACGTCCACGTCTCGGCCGGCGGGGACGGTGTCTGTGTGCTGTTTGGGTGCAGAGTGAGAACCGCATTGGCAGCGGTGATCGGGTCGTCGGGATCGTCCAGGATGTGCCGCGGGCGACGATAGCGCGGAGGGGCACTCCTGTCCGGTATGTAGGTGAGGGAAGAGACAATCAGGGGGTTGGGATGGTTTGGGATAGCGTCATAGTAGCGTCGGGCAGTGTCTGTTATGTATTTGACGATGGAGGGAATCTCCAAGTCCTTGTGGAGGTCAACGTTGCGCAAGTACCATGGTGCAGCCACGGCCTTGCGCATGAATCTATTTTGCAGTCTTTGGAGGATTGCAATGATGGAGGGAGCTGCGTGTGCGAACACAACGCTAGCATAGGTCATAATGGGACGGACGAGAGTTTTGTATAATTTCAACTTATTTCTAAGTGACATTTTACTTCTCCCGCCTACGAGGGGGTTGAGGCGACCGAGCACAAAGGCGGCTCGGTTCCGGACGGTTTTGATGTGTTCCCGGAAGGTCAGTCTATGGTCTAGAGTGACTCCGAGATACTTGGTCTTCCTGACGAGAGGAATTGTTTGACCGAAATGGGTTATCGGGAGAGGGGACAGCTTAGGCCTACGAGCGTTAGCCCTGGGAAAAGGGAAGCACATGGCTGCACTTTTCGTCGGGTTTATCTCTATCCTCCACCTCGCAAACCACTCACCTAGGGCGGTGACTGCGCGCTGGAGGCGTAGAGATACCATACGTAGGTTCCTATCTGAGGCGTAGAGGGCGGTGTCATCCGCGAAAAGGGCGAGCTCTATTCCTGGGGTGAGGGGGATGTCGTTAGTGTAGAGGGAATAGAGCGTGGGTGCTAGAACGGAGCCTTGTGGGACTCCAGCTCTGATTGGGCGGGGGCTAGACAGAGTGCCTTCGACTCTGTAGCGAAAAGTGCGATCGGTAAGGAAGTCTCTGATGATGAGAATGAGACTTTCTGGCACCTCCAGTTGGTACAGTTTATAGTTTAAACCGTTGTGCCAGACCTTGTCGAAGGCCTTCGCTACGTCGAAGAAGACAGCTAGGATTCGGAAGGGCCTCTTTTGATTGAGACGCGGGAGTATGTGCTCCGTTATTCGGTGCACCTGTTGGACACACGAGTGCTTGGCTCTAAAGCCGAACTGCTCGTCAATAAGAAGCCTTTTTGAGTTAATGTAACTCAGCAGGCGAGAATGGAGGACTTTTTCGTAGATTTTAGCCATTGTATTCAATAGGCTAATGGGTCTGTAACTTGAGGAATCCGAGCGATGTTTGCCCGGTTTGGGGATGCCGATGACGACGGCTTCTTTCCATGCGACTGGAAAGAGATGATTTCTCATGGCAGCATTGAGGATGGCCACGAGGAGAGCGATCAGATGGATCGGGAGGCTTTTGGACACCTTGTTGGGTATTCCGTCGATTCCAGGAGATATTTTGATTTTGAGATTTTGGATAATCTCCTGGATTTCTGTTACCGTAACTGGTAGAAGGGAGTCAGAGGGGGGAATGGAGGCTCGACGCCCCACCTCTCCGCCAACCGAGTCGACGTGGGATTCGTCCACCGGCTGACGGCTAAGGGAGCACTGGGCCTCCAAACTGTCGGATAGGCATTCGGCCTTCTCTGCATCGTCAAATGCGGGAGGTCCGTTTGGTCTTGTCAGTGGGGGAAACGAGGCTGTATTGTCTGTTTTCATAGACTTCGCCATCCGCCAGTAGGCAGTGTGTGATGGCGAAATCTCTGACAACAGGGATTCCCAACTGTGATTTTTGAATTCAGCGATGCGATGCTTTACTTCCCTTTGTAAGGCTCGCATTCTACGCCTATTCTCGTCACAGGGGAAAGAGTCATAAGCACGGATGACTTTCTTATTGTCTCTTATCAGCTCCCTTATGTCCTCAGGCAACTCCCAGCGGCGATCGTTCGCCGCTGGGACTCGCCTGGAGGAGCTTTGGATTAAATCCTTAAGGTGGCTGCCGAGGCCAGAGACCGCCGTGTTTGTGTCATCCACACTGGTCAGGTAGTCGGGGATAGAGTCGAGGTGGGGAGAGCTGGAAGCCTTAAGGGCTTCTTTCAGCTTGGTCCAGTCTTGGTCTTGTCTTGGAGAGGTGGATCGGTCTGTCGTCCTAGTTTCATGACTACGGGGCGATGATCGGAGTCTAACTCGGAGCGGTTCTAGCGAGTTTAGACGTAGGGTAACGTTGTTAAATAGGGCAATGTCAAGGACGTCGGGTCTGTGGGTAACATTACCAGGGTAATGAGTTGGCGTCATTGGAGCTATCACGTCAAAGTCGAGTAGGTCAATGAGTCTGTTAAGGCGATTTCCGTTAGGGGTGGAGGTATGACTATTGAAGCTGGGGTGCTTACAATTGAGATCTCCTGCCAGGATGACTTAGTTACCTAAGTCGAGAAGCGACTCGAGATCAGTCCTGAGCAGTTCTCTGTCGGGGGGGAGATAAACAGATGCCAGAGTGACAGGTTCATGACCTGTCATAGCTATACGACAGACCGAGGCCTCCATGTTAGTCAGTGGAGGGGTAGGAATCGAAATGCAGTGCAGAGACCTTCTGTAGTAAATGAGGGTGCCGCCTCCTCGGCTGGCCAATCTGTCATTACGCACAATGTTGTACTGGGCGATTTTGGGATCGCGTTTGCTAGGTTTCAAGAAGGTCTCTTGCACTAGCATTATGTCGATTTGGTGATTTCTGAGGAAATCTTGGATCTGGGTGCGTTGGGAGCCGTAGCCGTCAGCGTTGTAAAACGCGACGGACAGGGAAGAGGGCTTTATTCGAGCTGTGTTAGCCATTGGAGTTCAGACAGGGAGTTCAGGGGCACGCCTTGAAGAGGCCGAGGGCGCTAAGTACGTGCTCGTACTTGAAGACAAGGTCTAGACGGGCTAGAGCGTCTCCGTCAGTGGACCTGAGCGCTTGAGCTAGGTTTTTTATTTCCTGGGGATTTATGGCCCCTAGGAAGCGGCGGACTAGAGCCAGGTCCTCCATTAGACCAGGACTAGTCTGGCTTTGAAAGGAGGTGGCGTTAGGGACGGGTTTGGGGGCCGGCGCAGGGGCGGCTGGAGTGATCCTCCAAGATTGCTGCGCAGGGGCGGCTGAAGAGGTTCTGCGCCAGGATTGCGGCGCAGGTTTGGGTGGGAGCGAGGGGAAGCTCGCGGGTGTGAGCACTGCGGCTGGGGTGGGTTTCGTAGAAGGCGCGGGTATTGGTGCTTTTGTTTGCACCGACATAAGGGGGGCCAGGGGCGCCTGCGTAGGAAAGCGCTTAGCGGGGGGTGGGGGTCTAGCGGGGACCCCTCCTGGAAGGCCACCGCAGCGCTTTAGGGCATCCGCGATAACTCGCGGGATGCCCCAGCTGTCCGCAGAGAATATAGCCAGGGGGCTCCTCGGCGCCCTTGGGACGGGTGCAGTCACTGGTGCCGTGGTCACCCAGGCACTTTACGCAACGGGGGCGGGAGTAACAATTGCGGGCTGGGTGGCCATAGTATTGGCAATTGTGGCATTGCCCAATACCGCCACGCCTGTGGGGGGCCTCGAAAGAGAGGCCGGAGAGCCCGCAGATAGTGCGGGCGTTGAAGATTTGCTTCCCCTCGGTGGTGAGGGGAAGGACAACCAATACTAGGTTGAAAGGGGTTTTGTCGCGCCCCTTGTAAAGACGGTGCACTTCCAGCACTGGGAGGTTTTGGGATTTGAGATCCTCGAGGATCTCATCTTCTCCCAATTGGGGAGGGAGGCCACGGACCACGACGCGGAGACGACGCTCCTCTTCGGTGGCGTAGGTGTGGAAGGAGATTTTCTCCTTCCGAAGATAGGCAGTTAAGAACCTGAAGTCCTTGGAGGAGGGGACCTGGACCTTAATGGCCACAGCAGTGTTGGTCGCCTTTGTGAAGGAGATCTTTAACATCTCCATGGCGGCGCGGACGTGCTCCCAACGAGCTTTGTCTTGGACGAAGACAGGGGGAGGGGGCTTTTCGGTACGGGGGACCGCGGGCGGGGACTGGGGGGTGCTCTGGTGAGAGCGGGAAGCCGCGCCAGGCTGGGCTACGAAGTCCGACTTAGCGGACTTCGGGGGTGCGGCGGGGGTAGGGGAGGAGGTCTTTGTGGGCCTCTTCCTTTTCTTGCCGACGACGGTGAAGCCGTGGTCGGAAGATTCAGCGGGGGAGAACTCCGCCTCAGATGCGGAGTCGGAGTCGTAGGAGGGCTGGACTATGTCCATGTCCTCCTGGGAGGTGTCGCAGGAGTCATCCTGCTCGGGGACGCAGTTGGGGGACGCGGGGCTCTCGGATGGAGCCGCGGGTGCGGGTTTAGAGGGGGCGGGGGCCAATTTGAGGCAAATTCTTTTAAGGAGCTCCGGATGGGTTTCCTTAATGAACGCAACTATGTCGTCGCTACTGAGCGGCGCCATAGTTGACTGGGGTGGGGGGAGAGAGAGAGAGAGATATAGATAAGCGTACTTATCGCTATCTCTGTCACCCCGGGTAGGTGCGCCGGGGGTTGTGTAACCCTCCCTGCGGGTGAAGCAGGGAGGTGAGTGCCTACTTGTGAGCCCTAAGCTTGTAATCCGTCGCCAATCTTATTGTGCGACGGAGCCCTACGGGGTCTAGTGCGAAGGGTGTAGACACACCCGACCGACACTAGGTGCAAGCTGTGGAAGGAAAACAGAGACTAGGCCGACTAGGAGACCCCCCAAGGCCGGTTTACTAGCTCCCGTCCAATTGACTGCCTCACCCTGAAGGGGCTCGGCGGGTGTGATTGGGTCAACACCCCACTCGGTTCGTCGGCTCCGTTAGGTATCCACCGAGGACCACGAAACTGTGGATTTTCCCAGAAGGGGCAAAACTGCAGTTGCGGAACTGCAGTGGTTTTGACGGAATCAGCCGCCGCCTTCAGAAAGGCAACTTTTGATTTCAAATCGCGGGCTTCGGTGCTACGGCGCTACGGCGGCAGCTACGACGGCAGCTACGACGGCAGCTACGACGGCGGCGGCTACGGCAAGCGCAGCGGAGCAGGGGACGTCCGATCGCTAGCGCGATCCGGAGCGGAATGGCTTTGTGGCACTGACTTTTTTGTGTGTATTTCGGCCAAATTGGCCCCATTTATATTCTCAATACAAGCTGCTCAACAAGGGATGTTTGCAACCGAGGGTTTCCGCCCTTTTGTCCAATAGCACGCTACCTCGCGCTGCCCTCATTGTTACGGCGAGCCTTTCCCGGAATCTCCGTAACGGTACTTGTGTTTTGTCTCGCTCCCCCACGTGGGAAGCGCCCATGCATGCCTCTCGCTCTAGCGCGTTGGTTTCTACACGACCTAATTCCGAGAAAACGCCATGCGCCAGATGTTGTACTCGGCGTCGCTCCTCCCGCGTGAGAAGCGCCCGCATGGGATTTGTTTTCTATCAATATTAATATTCTGCCTTTATTTACTCATTATATCAATATTCGTTTACTCGTCTGTATGGGATTTAAGTCGTGTAGGCCTCCCGTGTTGGTGTAGCGTGCTATCTCTAATCTCTCATGTACTTAGGCCCTCAGTTACAACACCTCCCTCGCATCTCTCTTTATTGAGCAACTTGTATCAATTCTCTTTATTTATTACATCTTATGTTACTATGTCTTATCCTATACACATTCATAAGGTTCTTAAACTACACACGCTACATAATATTCTTATTCTATGACGTCGGTGCACGCAATACTTACGTCACTGGTGGCCGATTATACGTGGGGTAAACATAACCGTTCCGGCGCCGGTAAATCTCGGGTTGATCCATAATGTGCCGGTGGAGGCGCCACCATACTGTGAACGAATAATATGCAATGCAATGCAACCAGCTCTTTCAATATTCACCGCTGGGCATGTGCCTTTAACTAAATGCAATTTTTGTTTCAGACATGAGGATCATATTCAACATTTTTTGCAAATAGACATTTTGAGAATTCAACATTTTATGAAGCCAACGTAATGGTCGGAAATTTGACCTTAATCGGGTACTAAACTCACAATGAATGGAATCCATAGTTTCAGGTTTCGAAAAGCTCGGCTACACCCTTAATTATTAAATTATTACCCCAATTATTTAAGGTAGTACTGTATTTGTGAGTAATTCAGTATTGGCCGTGTGGTGTTATATCTTTTATACGTACATTTAAGATTAATGCAAAATTTATGGATTTTTTAATTTGTATTTTTAAGTGATTTTTATCTGTGTATTTCCCGTATATTCTGTGTGTTCTGTATATCATACCATGTCAGCAGCCTATGTCTTTCCACTGCTGGATATAGACCTTCTCCCAGGGCTCGCCACCACACACGATCCCCGAGCTCTTTACATCCAACCACCATCGACGAACTTCTTCAAGTCGTCGATCCACTGCGCCAAATAAGTAAGTCAATAAGCGCCGGTAAGTGGCCTCCATTCGAGGACTCGTCTACCACATCGGTGATCGGGCACTTCAACGTGCTGATTCTACGAGTAATGTCGTAGAATCCCGAATATATCAAAATGAAATACTTACATTGCCGTGGGTACTGATGTGGGTGTAATACGGGTAACGGTTGCGCAAGATTGTGTATTGGCTGCATATGATGGGGCTGGACCGGATGGGTGGGCTGGTGTATTGGCATATTTGGAACGTTATTGGCTTGTGTTGTGGGTGGAAGTGTCCCCGGTTGCTCGGTGTTGACGACCGGCGCACTAATAATGACTCGGCGGGCCGACCGGTCGTATACGAGCGGAAGACGCGCTAGTGCACGTGGCGGCGGGTGACGACTGACGGGGCATATGCGTGCCCAACTGAATGATAGTATGCCATGCCCGATGTATGCAGGGTTCTCTTGAGGCCGGCTAGTCGGAGGGTTTTCTTGAGGTGCCGGGTGGTTGAAGTGAAACTCGTAGGACTGCTGTTTGACGACTGTATATTTCGGCCAGATTGGCCCCATTTATATTCTCAATACAAGCTGCTCAACAAGGGATGTTTGCAACCGAGGGTTTCCGCCCTTTTGTCCAATAGCATGCTACCTCGCGCTGCCCTCATTGGTACGGCGAGCCTTTCCCGAAATCGCCGTAACGGTACTTGTGTTTTGTCTTGCTCCCCCACGTGGGAAGCGCCCATGCATACCTCTCGCTCTAGCGCGTTGGTTTCTACACGACCTAATTTCGAGAAAACGCCATGCGCCATATGTTGTACTCGGCGTCGCTCCTCCCGCGTGAGAAGCGCCCGCATGGGACTTGTTTTCTATCAATATTAATATTCTGCCTTTATTTACTCATTATATCAATATTCGTTTACTCGTCTGTATGGGATTTAGGTCGTGTAGGCCTCCCGTGTTGGTGTAGCGTGCTATCTCTAATCTCTCATGTACTTAGGCCCTCAGTTACAACACCTCCCTCGCATCTCTCTTTATTGAGCAACTTGTATCAATTTTCTTTATTTATTACATCTTACGTTACTATGTCTTATCCTATACACATACATGAGGTTCTTAAACTACACACGCTACATAATATTCTTATTCTAGACACAGTACATAATACACTTATACTACACAATTACACATTATATACACGATTACGCGATCACTGCACATCACTTTCATATTAATGTCATATTACTGTTGGCTGTCCGCAACATTCTCCCCCCGGCGAAGACTCGTCGTAGCCTCTCGCTCCACAGGGAGGACAGCCAGCCTCGTCACCGGCCTCAGGAATGATCCGCCAGTGGTCCGCACCACCGCCGTCCGCACCTTCCCGTCTCGTCCAGGAAAGACTCTCTCCACGATGCCGCGCGGCAATTGTGCGTCGACGATCACCACGAGGTCCCCTTGCTGCAGCGGTCGCACGTCGTCCGCTGCTCGTCCTCGTGGTACTAATGTGGGCAGATACTCCGCGACCCAGCGCCGCCAGAAGTGGTCGGCGAGCGCCTGGGTCCTTCGCCATGTGGATCTGTCCGCTTCTGTGCACGGGCCGGTGAGAGGTAGGCCCGGTGATGACCCCAACAGGAAGTGGTTCGGGGTCAGCGCCTCCGCGTCGTCGGGCCCAACAGCAACGTGGGTCAGAGGCCGGGCGTTGACTGAGTGCTCGGCCTCCGTCAGCAGTGTCCGTAGCGCCTCCTCTTTAGGCGCCTTCTCGTTCGATTTCGCCGAGACGGTGTGCAACGTACGGCGTATACTTCTTCGCGTTTGTCCGTATCCATTGCAGCACCGTAGTCGTGTCGGTCCAATATGTGACCGAGTTGATGGAACGGAACCTGTGCTCGCCGCACACGGTTTTGGCGAGCCGGACTGCGATCGTCGCCGCCTGTAGTTCCAGTCGCGGCACCGACAGCGACTTCAGCGGCCCCACCTTTGCTTTGGCGGCGGCTAGCGCGACTCGCACGCCGTCTCTTGTTATGGCGCGCCAGTATGCCGCCGCTGCGTACGCCTCTCTGCTGGCGTCGCAAAACACGTGTAGCTTGAGTCGGTCCGGCGTCGAGGTGAAGTAGGCGCGTGGGATGCGCAGGCTCGCCGTCTCTGTCAGCGCCTCCAGCCATGTGCTGAAGCTCCTGGCGTCTTCCGCGGGTATGGCCTCGTCCCAGCCGAGTTTCAGGCGCCATAGTTGCTGCAGCTGTATCTTCGCCTTGATTGTGAAGTGGCTCAGCAACCTCAGCGGGTCGAATAACGACATGACCGCGCTGAGCATCTCTCTCTTCGTGGGCGCTCTGCGGCCTTCTCGCACGTCGGCTGGTACTCGGTGTATGGCCGTGTTGAAGCCCAGCGTGTCCTCCTGCGCGAAAGTGCTCACGCACAAGATCCTCCACACGGTCCCTACTCTGTGTGGCTGTCACGTGCAGCACTGTGTGCTCGTTCTCTCGTATTACACGGCGTGGCATCGTGCCGTGTAATACCCACCCCAGGCGCGTCCTCGATGCTGCGGGCTCGCTGTGCCCGTCGACCCGCAACTCCCGTGTCACGATCGCTGCCCAGTTGTCCGCGCCCATCAATATGCGCGGCGTAGCTTCTCGACGTGAAGACAACGGCAGATCTTTCAGGTGGTCATATCGGCGCACGCTGGGTATCCGTTGGCCTCTCAGCTTGAGGCCACTAAGTGTCCGGGCGGTTATTTGCAGGCTTCTCTTGCCGGGACCGCGTATGGTACATGTGACGCGCTTACTTGTTGCGTGTTCTAGGCTTGTGCCCACTCCTCTTATTTTCAGGGCTTGTGTCGGTCCGTCCAATCCGACTTCCTGGGCAAGGGCTTCATCCATCAGCGTCACCGTGGAGCCTTCGTCTAGTAGCGCGTACGTGTGCGCCTTGCCCCGCGGTCCGCTCACTGTCACCGGACACACCTTTAGTAGGACGTCGCTCGCTGTGTTGCTGTGCGTTGACAGCATTGCTTCCGCCGGCTCTGTTTCCTCTCCCCGCTCTGGGGCCGGTGGGACTGGGCCTGCTCGCTCGCTGTGAAGTAGTGGGTGGTGGGGGCGGCGACACCCGTTGACGCCGCATGCTCTAGCGCGGCACGACGATCGTCGGTGCCGCTCGCCGATGCACTTGAAGCAGACGTTGTTCCTCTTCGCCCACTCCCATCGCGAGTCCATCGCCATCGCCTTCAGCTTCTTGCAGCTGGTGGTGTGGTGCCCCTCTCCGCAGCAAAGACATGTGACGGCTGCGTCGGCTGTGTGGTACGCCGCTTTGTACGTCACACGGCGTGGTGCGGCGCTTGCGGGAGCTGCGCGCGCCTCGTTCCTTCTGGGCGCGCTCGTCGCGATGGGTAGCTGGGCCGAGCGGGTGTATAGGGCCGCCCGATCCGCTTCACGTGACAGGAACTGTGACTGCACCCCTCCAGGGATGGTACTCGCGACGACGCGTATGGCTCTCGCTCGCGGGCGGGCAACGCGGGCAGCACGGTGCTGCCCGACGTCCTCGACGACGAACGCGGCGGCTCGGTGAACGCGCGCATGCCGGGCACTCGCTGGGAACGCTCATCCAGCGCTGCCCCTTTCGGCGGGGCGGTAGCGGCGGCATGACGGAGAGCCGGCTCTCTCGCGGCTTCCCTTGTGGAAGTGGCGATCGCGTGTCGTGGCAACACGTCAGCGGTGACGGTGCCCCTCGCGGCGTCGGAGGCGACGGCGGTAACGCGGGCCGTCGCGGCGGGCGACGGCTGTGCGGGCGATAACGCGGTATCGTAGCCCGACTCGCTTCGCGAATTACTGCGCGTCTTCATGGCCGGAACGTTGTGGTGCTGATGGTGCGATATAGCGGCACAGATCCGGCTCGAAGGACCAGCTTGTTGACGACCGGCGCACCAATAATGGCTCGGCGGGCCGACCGGTCGTATACGAGCGGAAGACGCGCTAGTGCACGTGGCGGCGGGTAACGATTGACGGGGCATATGAGCGCCCAACTGAATGGTAGTATGCCGTTCTCTTGATGTATGCGGGGTTCTCTTGAGGCCGGCTAGTCGGAGGGTTTTCTTGAGGGGCCGGGTGGTCGAAGTGATACTCGTAGGACTGCTGTTTGACGACTGTATATTTCGGCCAGATTGGCCCCATTTATATTCTCAATATAAGCTGCTCAACAAGGGATGTTTGCAACCGAGGGTTTCCGCCCTTTTGTCCAATAGCACGCTACCTCGCGCTGCCCTCATTGGTACGGCGAGCCTTTCCCGGAATCGCCGTAACGGTACTTGTGTTTTTTCTTGCTCCCCCACGTGGGAAGCGCCCATGCATACCTCTCGCTCTAGCGCGTTGGTTTCTACACGACCTAATTCCGAGAAAACGCCATGCGCCAGATGTTGTACTCGGCGTCGCTCCTCCCGCGTGAGAAGCGCCCGCATGGGATTTGTTTTCTATCAATATTAATATTCTGCCTTTATTTACTCATTATATCAATATTCGTTTACTCATCTGTATGGGATTTAGGTCGTGTAGGCCTCCCGTGTTGGTGTAGCGTGCTATCTCTAATCTCTCATGTACTTAGACCCTCAGTTACAACACCTCCCTCGCATCTCTCTTTATTGAGCAACTTGTATCAATTTTCTTTATTTATTACATCTTACGTTACTATGTCTTATCCTATACAAATACATGAGGTTCTTAAACTACACACGCTACATAATATTCTTATTCTATGACGTCGGTGCACGCAATACTTACGTCACTGGTGGCCGATTATACGTGGGGTAAACGTAACCGTTCCGGCGCCGGTAAATCTCGGGTTGATCCATAATGTGCCGGTGGAGGCGCCACCATACTGTGAACGAATAATATGCAATGCAATGCAACCAGCTCTTTCAATATTCACCGCTGGGCATGTGCCTTTAACTAAATGCAATTTTTATTTCAGACATGAGGATCATATTCAACATTTTTTCCAAATAGACATTTTGAGAATTCAACATTTTATGAAGCCAACGTAATGGTCGGAAATTTGACCTTAATTTAATGGTATGTTACTTTTTGTAGTTGCTATAAATTAAATACTAATCGGGTACTTGTCACACGATTGTCACACTTTGTTGACCCCCTCCCTCCCCCTTAACGTGTGACGTAATTTATGGATGACCCCTTACGGTTTAGCTCACGACGATTAAGGTTACATTCGTAAAGCTCATAATAATCAGCAGTTGAATGTTTGGTAGCGTTGCACATTGCACGACTAATCCATTCCTCGCAACACAGTTTGCTTACATACGGCATCTGCAACTTCATAGCAACACATCGCACCATCATATTTGCTCAGTCAAGGATCGTATCGGGCAATGAACTGGAAAAAGGTCTCTCAGTAAACCGTTGAACTGCGAAGTCGCTTACAGTTTGCTAATTATATCTATATACATTATAATAAAATCGTAACGGAGCCGTGTCTGTGCATGAAATATTTTTTTAAAACATTATTTCAGTGTACTCTACGAACGATACAAAGTTCGAAACAACTATTTCTAGAATTTCGGCTGAATGCGAATCGAGCGAAAAAAAAAAAACAGTGATAGAATTTAATGAAACTTGGTATATTTTTAGCTTATGTGTTGGGATAATAATTAGGGTACTTTTTATCCAGATCGAGTTCCCACGGGAATCACAAGTGCATGCGAACGAAGTCACTGGCACTCGATATATTTCCTATATTTCAAAGTTTTTTTTAGGACCGTGTCCATGTTTCCTAATGTGAAGTGTTGAAATGATAGATGAAGCCGGTGTATATTTCTCTGTGACTGTGACGGTTCTTCCTGCTTCTTAGCAGATGAAATTTATGAAAAATGAATTTAAAATTGAGAGAAACTGGGAATAATAAAGCGACGTTAAGAATAAAAATCATTGATACTAGCGATAATTGAAATGTGTATTTCACTCATACACTCTAAGTTCACTCTATTCACACACTATTTCACTCTAAGTTCTACACGTTTTTAATTGTTTGTGAAACTAGTGCTTGTTTGTTTTCATCCACGTCAACTTTTCTGCGATTTTCATTTCGCGTCGACCCACTTTCCTTCCCAACATCTGTTGCTGCTACGTCTTTATTCCCTTTGCTGTCTTTGATCATCACTCGCTATCTGTCGTTATTTCGTGATGGCAAGTGGCCTATCCAACCCTATTTGAGCTCCAAGATTTTCTCTCGACGTCTTCAAATTGCGTGCAGTTTTTTTTATTTTAATGTGCACATTCCCACGTTCGTCTCACACAAGCCTGCTAAGGCCCTAAATTCAAAAGACAGCAATAAACATTTCAGTGCCATATACTAAAGAAACATTGACGAGTAAGTCATCATCGACAATTTTATTGCAAGAAGCGGCTGTCTTTGTTTCTTTGCTTTCGTGTTCATTGTTTACAACATTGAAAGGCGCTCGTTCGGGCGTTGTACACCACATAACCAATACTTTGTGGGCCATAAAAAGATGCTTCAAAGGTTTGTAAGGAAGCCAAACATTCACTGTTTTATTATCCTTTGCTGCATTACTGGAAAGTACTTCCCGCTCAGGTATGTCTTGACCAACATGGTCACCATTACAAATGGGAGGAATTGAAAGTCAAAGTTCATGTAGACTGACTCGCAGATTTGTCTTCCAAACGTTTTGTTACTAATGTAAGGCAAAGGTTGTGAATACAAATTTTGCTTGCATGAAAATTCTTTCGAATATTTTGATTATCTTCCCAATAATGTAAATTTTCTAAAAATTTCCTTTTTTATAATAGTATCTGTTCCTTTCATTATATTATGGAATGAGATTCTTTATATATTATATATTCTTTATATATGTATATAAAAATAATTATAAAAAACATTTTCTTTTAAACACAGCCTTATTATTAAAGACAATCGATATGAAAATCAAGCCTTTTCAATTGTCCATACCAGTGTGGATAATTGGAATAATTCTTTACGACTACGTATATTAAGAAAACATAACGTCCGCCAGCAAGCTGCTCTGCAGTTTGAATACATGTGATATTCATATAACTTGAAACATATGTATTTTGAATACATAATAAAAAAAACTTAATACCAAAATTAAAAAGCGTATATATTTTAATAATATGTAATATATAGATAATACAAACGTGTCTTTTGAAAGTAGTTATAGAAGTTGTTTGTGACCAGTTTGAAACGTTCTTTTCATTCAAACAATTCGCTATTCTTGCTCAACGACCAAATAGGTGTAGTACAGTCAGTAACACGCTGATGTACCACCCAAAACCGATCGATTTTAGTTATTTCCTAGATTTCTAATTTAAAAAACAAATTTATATTTTTGCGCAAAAAGATTTTTGAATTCTCTTGAATTTCTTGATTCTTCAAAATCATGAGCAGATTCCATGGGTTCGGGTTACGCGAAATGTTCGGACAAACTCGATATAGTCGAGTTGTGAGAACTGATCCACTTCTAAACAATAAATCAGTTTAATATCTGCTGAGCATCTACCGAGAATTGCGCCAAAGGCACATACAGGATTTTAGAGCTTCATATAATGACAGTCATGTTGCAGTCTAAACGCGTTTGAGTCATTCTAATGAGTAATAATTCAATACGAGACATGTGTATGAAATATAGACGAACTTGGAAACAGATAAAGGGCTGGTTGTGTCGAATGGGCAAGGTACATCAAATAAAACACAAAAGTAACTTCTGACATATGTCTGTCTGCTACATTTAATGGATTTTCTTCTCAAAAATCTTATTTAATAAACGTTAATGAGTTATGGACACCTAGACAGAATGAACTTGGCCATTTCGAGTTTGCATCAATATGATGTACATTTATTGCTATATAAATAACATGGGTAATTGAATGAATAAATCTTCCACGTTCTATGAGTAACACGACATCAATCACATCTCAAATGTATAAAGTACATTTTTTTCATAACATTACAGTAAAAGGGCAGGGCCTATAGATTGACTTAATTTAAAATAAAAAAAAACAGGGGATTTTTTTTGAAGCTACAGAACCCAAAACAGTAGTTATTCTGTTTAAAACATACGTTTCCCTGTATGTATCTTTGTTTCAGTATCACGTAAAAACTACTGAACTGATTTTGATCGGATTTTCACTAATGTATAGCTAAGAATCCAGAAGGAAAACCGGTATGTCATTATCATATGACACAAGGAATTTCAGTTAGGTATAGAGGAGAATAAAAAAATAACTTTTAAGAGAATTAATCAAAAATTACTAAATGGATTTTCGTCCGTGAAATCCATCATGTCGGTGCTTTTACAGGTATTAAAAATCTTTTACAGCTGCCTAGTCCACGCGAGCGAAGCCGCGGCTAGAAGCTAGTAACAAATAATATTTATATACAATTAAAGTTGATCATACAAATTTGGTTCCAGTGGCAATGTATTCAACATGCGGGCGTTATTATCTCACTGTATCGCGAGGCTAATGCTTCACCTAGGGTCGCCAATCTGTACAAATTTTTTACTGATTCACAAATATGGACGATCGCCAAATGACTTGATAAATTAAATCTTGAACATAGTCTTAAAAAAGCAAGAACAAAATAAATAAATAACAAAAGCGTTCTTAATAAACTTGTCACGCAGATAGCGAAAAGTTAATTTCCTGTTACGTCCAGTCGGAAAAGTATAGGCTGACAACCACTAAATGCGAGGCGGGGAAAGAAATCTGAAAAAAAAAATGTTTGATAGCTGCCCTCATCACTTACAACATTAACAGTTTTTTTACTAAAACAGTTCACAGACGAGCTATATAGATGCATTTATTAACACATAAAATTTTATTAAGTGGCATCGTTTTTACATAAAAGTTGTATCAATAAAAAAAAAAAACAATAGCATGCCCGAGTCTGAGATACGTATAGCCCGATCTTTCTATTTCCACACGTTTTAGATATTAAATGTTTCATAAAAATGTGTCCTTTCACGCTCTCTATTGTATTTTTTATTTTTTCTGAATTATAAACGGTAGTAATTTTGGAACTACTAAATAATTTCCAGTATTCCCGCACGTAATCATCTGCTTCGACCCCAATTTAAATACAAGCCTATTGATTAAAATTGATAACGAATGATTACTAGGACAGTTATACCACACGTACGATGTTCTACTTCAATCGTAATCTTCATTTTAATTTATCACTGGTGATTTTAAAATAAATTTATGTTGGTACGACGTCTTTTCCTTCAGAAACTACTCACACGGAACGTAAATGTCAGCGGTAACGACCGGCAATAGATTTGTGTCGTTTGTCGTTCCCAGTCGTTCCCACTGGGAACGAAGCAGGTGGTAACGACCGGCAATAGATTTGTGTCGTTTGTCGTTCCCAGTCGTTCCCACTGGGAACGAAGCAGGTGGTAACGACCGGCAATAGATTTGTGTCGTTTGTCGTTCCCAGTCGTTCCCACTGGGAACGAAGCAGGTGGTAACGACCGGCAATAGATTTGTGTCGTTTGTCGTTCCCAGTCGTTCCCACTGGGAACGAAGCAGGTGGTAACGACCGGCAATAGATTTGTGTCGTTTGTCGTTCCCAGTCGTTCCCACTGGGAACGAAGCAGGTGGTAACGACCGGCAATAGATTTGTGTCGTTTGTCGTTCCCAGTCGTTCCCACTGGGAACGAAGCAGGTGGGAACGAAGCAGGTGGTAACGACCGGCAATAGATTTGTGTCGTTTGTCGTTCCCAGTCGTTCCCACTGGGAACGAAGCAGGTGGTAACGACCGGCAATAGATTTGTGTCGTTTGTCGTTCCCAGTCGTTCCCACTGGGAATGAAGCATGTGGTAACGAGCGGAAATACACGAACAATTATAGTCTATTTACAATCCTAACCGAGACATATTGACCTAAACTCTTAGTGTATGAAGTTTTATTTTGACTGATTAAAAATATCCCCTCCAACTTGTACTCATATATAAACTTGAGAACTAACTATGATATCAGTAACCGATACTATAGTTGTCAGCCAACGCCACTCAATGCGCCAGGGGGGCCAAGATGAGAGAGAGGATGAGAGAAATATGAATTGTAGGTATAATTACAATTTTTATCGAATCTCTACAGGGGGGCAACTGCCCTCCCCTGCCCCTAATTGGCGACGCCCTTGGCTTGTAGAAATTACTTTTAAAGTTTCTTTATCGTCTTATTTAAAATATACGCTACGGTATTCTTCCAATATCGCCTCGCTGTATAACTGGATTCGCTGCCTACAAAGGAAGAATTAGTGTTTTATTGGCGGCCACAGTTCCGTTTCTTGTCGTGTCACGGCGGGAAACTTAAAAAGTCGAGTTAATGTGATTTAGAAAGTGAGATTTCCTTTTTGTTTGTAAAATAAGGTGTGTTTTTGTTTAGGGATGTAACGATTATTTGCTTTCGCGACACGGGAAAGCTTCGCATTTTCACATTATTTTTTTTTACAGTGGAATTCGATTACGACAATTTCATTGCGAAAGTTTTGGGGAATATTTTTATATAAGACCAGCAAAACCTGGCAGACGTTATCCTGCCTGTGTATATGATTTTTGCGATCGGTTGAACGGTATAGAAATTGATGTACTGCAGCGCCATCTAGTGGCGAGTTACAACAAAGTCGACAGTTCGAAAGTATTCTCCGTGCTCGAATACTTATGTATACTAATTTACATGGTGATCGGTTGAACGTTATAGAAGTTGATGTACTGCAGCGCCATCTAGTGGCGAGTTACAACAAAGTCGATAGTATAGAAAGCTTCTCCATGAAAAGACATATATGTGCCAACTTTCATGGTGATCAGTCAAACTGTGTCGAAGTCTATTAACATCAGATATATCAACATCCTCTTTTATATATACAGATATGGTAGATGAATACCACAGTTGTAGGAAGAGTTCTGTACTGCTCGTATCATGTAGATTCGTCCTGATCTCACTAATAATGACATAGCTGGGGATAGAACATAGAGTATTATACCCAATATTGGGTATGTACTCTATGGGATAGAAGAGAATATATCCAAACATGCAATATTTTTAGTAAGAATAATTCATAATGTATACAGATCTTAAATGTAATGCATCACATAAAAACTATAGTCCCTAATAATGTATATACATTTAACAATTACAATTTATATTTAAACGATTGTTTTATGTATTTTTGTAGATATACAGATAGATACACTATTTATTGTATACCAACACAGGTTGCAGAATGGTAACATAAGTAGAACACGAAAGTACAATAGGCAATCTTATCGCCGAAGCGATCTCCTCCAGGCAACCGACTCGGTTGACGGACAGGTGGGGCGTCGAGTCTCTAACCCTCCTTCAGACTCTCTTCCACGAAGCTCAGACGCTTGAAAAGCCATTAGGGGGCCACAAGAACTTAGCTATTCCGAAAAAAAAAATCTCCAGACAACCTTTTTGTGAATAAGGAAAAAATAACAAATAATTACAAATAACACAACAAATCATCGTAAATGGTGCAATTTTTACCTTATGGCCATGGATAACGGAAATAAATTATTTTATACATATCTTGTGTTGTATACAATACATAGATGCATATATACATTCATATATAATACATAACGTTGCAAGGATGAAAATAGCATTCAATCAATGTGAATGCAGAGCAAAGTAAGGAATTAAGTATAAAAATAAGCAGTGCAAGAGAGAAAGCTTTTTAATAAGGTTCTTAAAACTAATTAATTTAAAATAACTAATGTGTAATACTTTGTTTTGTAATGTTAAATTGTACCGCCTGTACAATGGGGAATGCTTTGAAGAATTGTTCAATATAATCCCCACCTCGGGTTTCTACAACCGCACCTCCCGTCACAGAAGTGCGCTCCATCCGCATTTCCTAGATGCGAAGGTGTCGCGCACTGTTCGGTCCAAAAAATATTTTATATCGCGAACCCGTAGGCTGTGGAACGAACTGCCTCAAGAGGTCTTCCCATTAAGCTACGACATGGGGTTCTTCGAGAAAGCTGTGAATAGGATTTTGCAAGGTCAGCGGCGCGCCTGCATACCCCCTGGTGTTGCAGGTGTCCATGGACGGCGGTAACACTTACCATCACGTGGGACCTCTTGCTCGACCGCCCTCTTCTCTATAAAAAAAAAACTACACTGTGTAATGTCAGAGCACCAAATGCATACAGTCATATCGCAATCTGATAACTTTATCAGTGATAACATTACAAGGGATATTTCCCTTACTATGTGAGTTACTATAATAGACATGTTGCCTTACAGACTTCAAAATTATTATTAAAGAGCAGCTCAAATAAACTCTTTTGAAGATTAACACCATAATAACGTCAAATGATCTTTTTGCAATAGAAAATATATGATGCAAACCTTGCGGTTTCTCAAAGCATTCAATGGGGTTTCGCAATCAGCCCCCATTGACGTCCGGGATTATAGACAGGGGTGGTTGATTAAAGGGTTCCGTAGAAGAAAATATAGGTTTAATCTTGCGGTTCTCTAGGGGGTATAATTGGAATGGATAATTTTGCTATATTGTAACGTGGGAATATTATTAAAGGATTTTAGATTAATTAACGCGTTGAGATTATTACACTTGATAAATATTATTATTTTATATATCTATTAAAACTTTACTGTCAGAATGTAAACTTTGGTTAAGGAACACGGCTAACGCCGCCTCCTACGTCCTGTAAACAATAGATGAACAATAAAGGGCCAAAGGTCATTACTCAATTGGTTAAACAGAAATACAATAAAGTGGTGGATAGTAATGTTATTGTTCGAATGAATAATATCACATACCAAGCATATATCCATATATAAATTAAGACTACTTATATCTATACGTACGTACTATTGATTTGAGAATACATACTAGATATGTTATAGGTACAAGCACTCTAGGACAGCCACGTGAGAGGCTAATACTGTTTGTTCTATGTTCAGTAGCTCTCCAATTATTTTATTCATATGTGTTTGAAAACCGAACATTATTATGTAGTATTTACGAAGTTTCAAATTTGACTTTTTAACGAAGCCGTCCTCATCTGCTTCACTCCCGCTTGAAGCAGCCAACTAGATTTTTTTGATAATAACGTATGGTTTGTCAAATAGCATTCCCATATCGATGATGCGCAATTATATAAAATACATATATATATATATATATAACGTATATAACACACGCCGACAATTAATTAATTAATTTGTTTTGTACTGTTGTGTTTTGTTTTGAAATTAATTTGTACAAAAAAAAAAGAAAAAGTAGAAATGATTAGAAATTATAAAAGTTGAATTCACAGATCTTAACTATCATTTTGAAAGAAATCTTTGAAGTAACCTTTATGATGTCAGTGGGCGTTCCTTTCAGAGATTTGAGCGGCGAAGAAGTTACACATAAGCGCTAATTTAGTACCTGTAACACCTAGAAGATATAGTACATCAGTAGGTAGGTATATATATTCCTTATCCTCGTGGACATATGCATGTATGGTGTAGGTATATAATTTTCACACAACATTCAAACACAAAGAAATATCAAAGCGGTCGTCGTAAACGTGTTGAATCAGTATTTTCTATTCAACTCGGACTATTCGAGTATTGTGTGTCCACAGTAAATGACCATCATAAACAGTTTATTGCGACGTAAACGTCATTTCTGTTTTCCGACGCCATGTTTTATTTGAGCATGTAAACTGTTATGCCGTAAATTAAAGGTTTATGTGGCTTTTATGAAGTTATTTAGCATGCGCAGACTCAATTTGCGAATGGCCGAGGGAAATTGCAGTAGTATTAATATATCGGATACCGCTTCCGGCATGCACATGCATAGACATGCATAGACTAGCTGTCACCCGCGACTTTGACCGCGTAGACTTTAGTTTATAAACACCTTCTTTATTCGAGGGGATTCTTTAAATTGATATAACTTTTTTATTTATGAACTGATTGAAATAAAACAAACACTAAATTTTAAGTGAAGTAGTTACCACAATACATTAGTGAAAATCGCACCCAAATCGGTTAAGCCGTTTCTAAGATTAGCGCGTACAAACGCAGAGACAAACAGATAAACAGACAAACAGACAAAAATTCTAACAATCATTGTTTTTCTCATATATCTTCCATGTACAGACAGCGATCAGTTACATTTTTATTATATGTATAGATTTGTTTGTTCCTATTGTTACTGTCTTGTTGTGTTGGAATGCAGTTATGACTATTCTGTCTGTTGGTAAAAAATAACAGGAAATAAGGAACTAAGGAGAATAATCCTAATTTATCCACTCCGAGCGCGAACTGATTTAATTTAGGTATGGTGCCGGAAATAATAGTCTGTGAATTATATAGCAATCCTCATGAATGCCTACGTAACGTATCTAGCGCTTTTATCGTCCATTGCCGGGTATGGGCCTTCTCATGCACATTGCCTTGTGCTTGATGTATGGCCTTAAAGCGCCACGTCGGTGAACCGGGATTTTCGAGTCATCTCTTTTAGAGGTGGCGTAGTTTCTCAGAGCTTGTGGTGGCGGCTTTGTTATCCTTACACCACCCACAGAAAGAGATGGAGGTAGTATTCCAAAGCCGGCCGACTGACACCACACGGCTGTTCTCGTGTACACACTACATAGGACGCTACATGTGACTTGTGAAAACAATAAAATAAGCAAGTCTTAAGGACATCGACCTCTTTTATAACTGGCCAGTATCGTGGCGTTTCTAGTTATTTGTTGACTAGCAGTACCAGCGATTTCGTTCCCGTGATAAAATCGGGATAAAATGTCTTCTTAAATATTGATCCAGGTTTTACCCAATTTTGTGCAGTAGCTTTTGGGTGATGATGATGATGCGCTTTCAGACAGACAGACTAAAAAAAAATGTCAAAAAATATTTCATGTATCTACATCGTAATACAGAATAAGTATATATAGACACAACTTTAAGGTAACAACTAAGAACAATATAGGATTACATTAGATAATACATTTAATTGAAATGATAACATGCCGCACTTGGTCGCACTTCCATATCAGGTTATACTACAAAACTTATCTCATAATATAGAAGCGAAGGATATATTTAAAAGATTCCCTAAATTAATTAAATATCGTGCAGATGGGAGGACTTATTATAGAGTAGCACTTTTGATCTATAACCCACTACAGTTGCTCCAAATAGTCCAACAAACATGGCAATTTCGAATATCCATGAAGTTGTCAGTAATAAACGTACGTTTCACGGCAAATACGGCCACGCAGACGACATAATGTTCGCTGCGTTCATTGGAAACATTGTGACGTTCTGACTGTGAGTGTACATCATTAGCTTAGAGTCAGGGGTGTTCAAACGGTCGATCGCGATCGACCGACTTACCTTGACTAAAAAAATGCATATTGTGCGGAAAACTAATATCTATGCCACGATACACCCTACCTAGACGACAATCCTACATCACACATACTTGCAGCCTCTCAGAGTCGATCGATCGTAGTCTAACAATATTGAGGTAGATCGCCAGCAGTTCAAGTTTGAGCACTCCTGGCTTAGAGTATGTATCGAAGAATAGAACAGAAGTACAGCTTGCTTAACAGCTAGTGCACTCCATACAAACGGATTTTAACCCACATTCGTGCGTCTGTTTACGCATACATTGTAAATAGCGAAATATTTAATAGCATTCCGCCAATATGGGTTAGCGCTATCCGACGCTGTACGTGTAGTAGACATTCATCGCCGCCGCGATGGCGTTGATAGCTGTAAGGTAAAGCTGTGACAGAAGAGACATAGTTGTTTGTGTGCTGTTAAAACGTTCGGCGGCTTGTATGTGTGCGCAGGGTGTGTTGTGAGCTACAAGGCAACAAATCAAATGATTAATTATTTTATTACACATAGTTGGAGTCTCTGTCTACATGTTTATGAGTACTTTGACAGAGACAGAGACTTTTTTTTCTATAGAAAGGAGGCGGCAGACGAGCATACAGTTCACCTGATGGTAAGTGGATACTGTCACCCATGGGCATGGATTTATGCCAATATCAGTCTAGAGTAACAACCGTCCCGGATGCACCTTTGGAGAATTAGGAATGGATTTGAAGAAAGGGTTGGGAAAATTAATTAGGATAAGTTTGTAATGGCCTCTAACATGTTCGGGACAACCGGTTTAGTTTCGCAAAATTAGCGATAGATGGCGCTATAGCTTATTTAAAAGTCGCTATTAAGATTTTACCAGATAACATAAATATGGGCGCGGATGTCCATACATTCATTCCGAGCCGTACAGCGATATAAGAAAACCAGAAAATAGAAGAAATATTGGCATCCTGAAGAAAAACCAGCATACACAGCAAGCAAGAACCGTACCGGCGACCACATCGTTACATACAGTTAGGGATGTTCATGCAAAAAATACATCGATGTTTTTTTCGATGTGATGCATCGAAACGTTGCATCGATGTTTTACGATGCATCAAATAAAAACATCGATGTTTTCGTTGCATCAGTTAAAAACATCGATGATTTGTATGCTTTCTGACATCATTTAGAAATATAGGATAGGAAAATGAGACATAATCCAAGGTTTTCAATTTAATTGAGATTTATTAGAAGAATGAATGAAAATTTTGGAAATTACAGATCCCAATACTTCTTCTCTAAGCTTTGCATAAATAAGATTTTATTAATCCGTTTTCCTTGTATTATGTTACGTTGTTAATTCAAACCTTGTGAAGCTTTTGAAAAAAGTCTTTCTGATGGTACTGAGCCGGCTGCCAAAGTTAAATATTTATAGGCTATTTTGAACAATTTCGGAAACTGTTGTTTATAATCTGACCATACTTATAATTCACATCATTCGTGTCATACATTTTTATTTTGTATATATTTTTGTGTTGTTTTTCTATATTATATGTTTATCTCAACCAATGAAATGCCGCGTTACTGTGGCCCCATAAATTTCTCATGTACTTTTATTAGAGGATTATAATGCGTGCGTCATTCGATGCATCGAATAAAATACATCGATGCATCGTTAAATAACCAAATTAACCGATGTATCGGATTGATCCGATATATCGGATAGTAAACATCGATGTTTTCGATGCATCGATGTATATTTAGCATCGCTACATACAGTCCGCTAATAGGAAGCCGGTGCGGTACAAACATATTTCAGTCACTACCAAAATAAGTACATATGTACATTGAGGAAATAGAAAAAAGTTAGAAATGCAGTAGGTACATTTACGGTGGCAGTAGGTACTCCGTGATAGAAAGGGTAACTTGGTCAGGTGAGCGTGCCCAGCGGCTGTGGGATTTCGTGCACACTCCCCTTCAAAATGAATAAGTTCTAAGAGAAGTCTAAATCAAGCAATGTAGAGAGACAGTCGCTAATAGTATGATAATCAACTAATCACAGAAAGTGGTAGCGTTCCCTGTACAGTCATAACATTCGACACCATAAACCTTTTGATGCGTATAACGACGTCTAATTAACGAGTTGCAGGTCATTAGCAGCTATCGATATGACGTATTGCGTGTGTGCACCCACTGCGTTGAAACTACAAATGATGAAGTGTTATTTCGTACGATCAATTTAATCGTAGCGTCGAATTTGGAGTTCATGATAGGTGTGCTAATTGTTTTGTATGACTTATATGATGTTACATTCGGTTTGACATCAGTTTGCAAACGATTCAGAAACCTCAATTAGCCGGTACATCTCAATCGAGTTGCAACAAAAGACCGAACAAAATCGAAATATGAACCAGAAGATCTTAGGGTTAGCATGAATAAACAGACCTTTATTTTATTTATTGATGTTTATTTTACTTAAATTTGTGCATCGGGGGGCACAGTAGTGCCCTCGCCGTGACTCGCCGCAATCTCAGCGTACTTTTGATCCCCTCAGAAACAGAATATCGATTAAGCCAAACGGCCGACAAAAAGATGTGAGATCTAAAAGTCATCTAGACTTGTTTAATTGATATTCACTTCGTGTAGTTTGGCCATTTCACATAAGGGATGCACGAATGGAAATGGTCAAGCTACAAGAAGTAAAATTCTATTAAACGAGTCTTGGCGACTTGGCCAAACAGTCGCGAGGACTGGCAACATTTTTACCGAAATGCTTTTCTTGTGATAAACGTCGTACCTAATCATACTTAGTGACATTCTCTACCAAACAGCCCTTTACAACCAGCCCTTTTAGTATCCACTACTGCACTACTACTAGCCTTGTCATGCACATTGTTCTATGCTCGAGGAATGTATAAACGCCACGATGAGTGCTGGCCTCAAAATTCCACGCTGCTGGCCAAGCCAGTTGGCGAGTTCATTATTTTAGAAGTGGTCCAGTTCCTCACAGGGTGTGGTAGCCGTTTTGTTATCCCTTTTACAACACCCACAAGAAGAGGTGGGATGGTGCTATTCCGAAGCCGATCGACATCACAGGGCTCAAGTAATTTGTGTATATACACGAATATATTTTTTTATATAATATGTTCAGTTATCGCCGGTTGCTGTACACTACTTTAAGAATAAATACTATAAAGTTAGTAAGAAAAGTCCATTGTTCAAAACATGGGCACATTACGTTAACAGCACACATAAATATTGTACTCGTACCTCAGTGTAACCACTGAGTTTCCGGTTCGATGCGTTCGCATATTCAATCTAATCGTCTCGATACAATCGAATGCCGACAATCGATTCCCTACGCCTCTGTCTGAGATGTATCAATGCCAGATGGAAACGACGTAATGATTGAATTGAATGCGAGGCCAGTCTAGACTCTAGCTAGAAGTATCCACTAAGGCCGGTATGCATCGATACTAAAGGCTCGTTTACACAAGGACAGTTTCCCCCAACGGTTCGGGCGAAAATATTGTATACGATTCTCGTATGGGACCAAACTACATTCAATTCTCGCATACAACTGTTCACGTAAAGATAAAAACTCGATGATAACAGTGATCAGATGATGATAACAGTTGTTTATAAATACTAGCTTTTCAGCGATATTGAAGAAACTCACCTTCGGAAAACACTCCTTGTGTAAATGCGTCATCACTCGCACTTATTTATATACATAAGTATTGGGCCGATGGAAAGGCGGTGCAAATGGTGCACGGTCATCGCTGCTCGTAGATACCTGCAATACCAGGGATGCGGGTTTGCTGCAAACCATACCTGATTCTGTTCACCGCTTTCTTGAAGAGTCCTAGCCTAGCATATTAAAAGATGTCAGTGGGCAGTTCATTCCACAACTTTCGGGTTTAAAGTCGTGTCGTGACTTCGGGTCACGACACGACATGACTTCGGGTGTCATGAAGACCACACTGCATTCAGATTTATTTATTGAGTACAGTAAGTATGTTGGGAGAGGAACGAGCATTAATTATTGTGTAATTATTAAATAATGTGTTCCTATTAAAAGTCAAAATAGTTTTTTCAAACTACTAGCATACTTAGGTATATACTATTATGTTATGGTGAGAGTGTACGCTGCATTCCTGCAGCCGCAGGGCGCAGTAATCTGACCACGTTACCCTTTCTCTCAGAGAAGACTACCTTGAAATGTACTGCATTTCCTATAGTGAAGTGTAGGCTTTCTCGGCCGGTGTCCATATTAATTGAATCTTCCGGGCTACTTGGCCGAGGTTTTCTGGAATCTCTTCTCTTTCTTCCAAACGTTTCGTCAACAACTGCGGTTGACATCTTCAGTGGCGACTGCGTTCACTTTCGGAGAGATGTTATCTCTTCGCCTTCTCGAGCGCAACTCGAGTGCGAAGAAATTCGAGCGATTCGCAAAGCGAGTGCCACTGAAGATGTCAACCGCAGTTGTTGACGAAACGTTTGGAAGAAAGAGAAGAGATTTCAGAAGACCTCGGCCAAGTAGCCCGGAAGATTCAATTAATACTGCATTCCCTACTTTATCGTATTTCCCCAATGTACGTACGTGTTTTGGTAGTGAGTGAGATATGCCAGAGCCCATTCCTATCCCATCCTATTTCATCCCTCCCCATTTTCCCAACCCTTTCTCCCAATCCATTCCTTAATCCCCAAAGATCCCCAAATACAGCTTATCCGGGGGCGTGCCAACGTTTGTCATTATGGACTGAAGTCGGCATGTGTCGCGGATATCCATGGACTACAGTGTCCACTTACCATCAGGTGGGCTGTATGCTTGTCTGCCGCCTATTTTCTATATAAAAAAAATCATAGCCCTTATACTAGAAAACTATGATGGAAGGAAGGAATTTTACCGCAGAAAGGCGACCGTATTTAATGTGGTTTGCTTTCCTATATAACTATATATAGTCTTACACAATGTGTTGAAAAATCTTTGTTTAATGTGATACAATATATTATGTGGATATTTTGTATTAATCTATTTATATTATAGGAGTGGTTTAATATTTATGGTATGATGGTATGCTGGTCTGGAATGGACACTGGTACAGTGCAGTACGATGCGGTAATATTCGAATTATCCCAATCGTTGCATTCGGTGTAGATAATACTAAAAACCTAATTTTATTACCAGATTTAATCTCGTTCATTATAATCACCTATGAACGGAATTAGTTGGTATGGTACAGCGGCGCAATAATGTCCGTTTTGACTTCAAAACTTATAAATTTTGCAGAACGGGGCACACATATCCGGTATCAAACGTCCAGCGCATTCCGTTCCGAGTAATACGCAGAACATTCCCGGAACGTCCGATGTGTCGGACCGGATATCTGAGAGGCGGACGCTTTGGATATTGCTAAAATGTTGCTGGATTTTGGACACTTGTAATTATCCTAAAATGTCTGAACTTACGATCGCTTTCTTCTCATTATAATTGTAAGTAATTATAATGCAATTTTGATTTCGTTTCTCCGGCTAGGGAACTGTTAGCGCCCCGCCGGCCGGTATTACGCCGACGTTCGTCGTAACTCGGCTGTTTTATCGGTAGTGTTGCCCTTTAAAGTTAGTTGTTGCAAATTATTTGGATATGCAAGTTACGATGGGAGACTCATCGATTTTTTTTTACAAAATATATATTCATTTTAAACTTTACAATAGGACTTTTTAAGCTACATACAATTTATAAAAATGACCTCTTAACGCTGGCGATTTGCGTCCAGCAATGAATGAAGTATGCGTTTGAAGTAACCTCCATATACCAAGTCGCATCGTCAGCATTCTTATTATCGGATGGCTCTGGGATATTCTCATAATACGCATGTGCCCTCTCCCGTTTGCTCGGACCATGAACAATTTTATTTGAAATATCGCGAATTAAAGCGTATTTCTCTTCAAATATGAGTTTTAAACACTTCTATAGGCCATGGAAACGAACCCGGGCGATTGGTTCCGTAATAATGTGGGCTCTGCGTAAATATATTTAAGAAAGCAGCATTTTGTCGCTTCGCATCTTGAAACGCGCCGTATCGGGCTACGATTGAACTTCGTAACATTCTGCAGGTTGGAACTGAATTACATGAATGTAATGACAATGCTGAGATACAATCGTAGAATGGAGGTCTGAATATTTCGCTATTGTAAGGCGTATTTGATTAGAAATGCGAAAGATTTCTCAAAGCACTTTTGACGGTTCTAGTATCGAATTTGAAGATTCGATTCAAGATTCAACTCCCGTAGATAGGAAGATATGAGGAAGTCGAGTCGGAGCGTTTTTTGTGTGCAAATTACCGTGAGTATATACCTGTAGAGTGAACCAAACAAATGAGCCCTTGAGAATGCTATAAAATCTGTACTTTTATAGCTATGGTGCAATAAAAACATACTGTATTTTTTTTTGCATTTATTGTCGGTTCGATACCCGGCTCATACAAGCGACTTGTAAAAAATCCATGAATGCAGTTTTTCTCACTTTAACAATAAAATAAATTTTCATTTGAGTAGTATCTATACTAATATGATAAAGAGGTAAAATTATGTGTTTGTAGATATGTTGGGGGTAATCTCTGGAAATACTGAACCGATTTCAAAAATTCTTTCACAAATAGGAAGCTACATTATCCGTGTTTAATACGGGCTATATTTTATTTTGAAATTTTGAAAAAAGAAATAAAAAAAAAACTTATAAACCGCAGCGAAACGAGGGCGGGTCGCTAGTCTTATTATTTTCGCCAACTTAACTAGCGCTTAACTAGCGTGGGGTTTACAGGCCATACATCCCTCATACACAAGACAATGCTTATCAGGAGGCCCATGTTCAGCAGTGGACACTGAAGCGGCTGGTTGCATTGCATAATATTTACGGCACTTTACCTCAAGGTGATATACAACGTTGATTCAACCTGTATATACCAGACTACTCAGAATGTTTTGCGACGAAGAGAACAATCTATGGAACACTGGCTGGTTTTGATGTCAATTAAAACTATAGTCCCGGAACGAGTTGAATGCGCGCGGAAGGACATGTGACCGTTTTATGTCACTTGTTTTTAGTGTTGTACTACAATGATCTTAGTGAAAGATAGGTATATTGATATTGGTAAAAGTCGATATTTTTCATTTAAATATCGCGGCCAAAAATAAAACACACGACTATGTAATTATAAAAAACATCACTTATTTTTTACTATTTTTATTTACTTTCATTATTTATTTATTTATTATTTATCACACATTAGATAATAAGTAGGTATACATAATTTTTAGTTTTAAATAGGTATTCAATATTTAGTTTTGAAAAATAAAGTTACTAAAAAACAAAAAGAATTATTAACAATAATAAAAAATAACTTAAAAGTACTAAAAGACACAAAAGACTATCATATTGTTTTGAATGAAAATTAGTCACTACAATCATCACTTGTAACACCTGATGCAGACAAGTCAGAATCAGGTTTGGTCGCTCATTTTAACAAGTAAGTATAGTAAAAACTACCCAACACGTGTTATATCGATGACGCAAGAGAAACAATAGAAAGCGAGCAAGCGCATCACTTAACTAGCCGCCACAAGTGCGGCGAGACTGCTGGGAGGGGGGTGTGCTCGTGTCCTGTGGGGACACCGCACGCGCATTTAGCTCATTCTGGGACAGTATGACTGTTCATAACATAAAAACAAATATTCGAAATTTAAATTTCCCTCCATATTTTTTACGAGCTGAATCAAAATATCGTGTCTCATTAGAAAATGGATAAAATGGTAAGGTTTCTCTCGTCTTTCAATGAAAATTATCGCGCGAATTTCCGGACTCAATTTTCCATAGCGGGCCGCGACGGTTGATTATGCACACCAAAACACATAACATTTTATGTGATTTGACAGCATCCTACCATGTTTAATGCAAGACAAAGTTTGTATGATGTTTTACCACACATGACTCAATAGCAGCACCAAACTTGACGTCGAACTTGAAGCAATTGGCACACACCCTAGACTGAGTTAAATTAAGATAATGGATTCAACACGAACCTCTGCCGGAACAATTAACTTAATGAATATGCGGGTAGTTGATGTGTTCACCAAACAGAGTGCGGTCTCTCTATACAACATAACTATTGCACTAAGTCGATCTAAAATGTTCGCTCAATTACAAACTTTTATGCGTTCATGGATGACTTATTATAGCGACTTTAATGTTCACATTCGTTGCCCTGACTGAAATAATAAATTTGTTCTACAATGTTGTATTTGCGTTTGATGTCATATAGCCGCCCATTAAATATGTCATTTATGAGCTGCAAATTAGTTTGTATTTACTGCAATGTTCGAGTAGTATACACGTTATCATAGTACATGGGAGGGTGCACGCTGAAACCCATGGCCGTTGGGCGGACTCAACTGGCCACGTTCTGCTTTTCTCCCTATCCTATTTCCTAAATGTACGCAAGTGTTACGGTGGCGAGTGAGATAGCGAGGCCATTTCTACCCCATCCTATTGTATCCATTCCCATTTACTCAATCTTTTACTCCAAATACAAACCCTAAATCTCCAAAGGTAGGTGGGCGCATCCGATTGTTATTTTCAACTGATGTTGGCATGTATTACGGACGTCCAGGGGCGACAGTTTCCAGTTATCAACAGGTAAGCTGTTTCCTCGTCTGTTGCCTTTTTTCCATAAAAAGACACACGAAAGGAACTGGGCTTTGGTGACCGACTCTCCTAAAACATGTCGGCGCATGTCATGGCACTTCTGCTTTCTTATTTGTTAAAGAAGTTTTCAATCTGACAAAAATACGTTTTAACGATATAAAGCAGTTCCAATTAGTGTTTCTTACTGACAAATGAGTTCAGTTTAAGAGTTACTTTGAATTCGTGTTTCGCTCTACAGTTTGAATAATGAACTGATACAGAAATAACACTTTGATTTGTTGCTGAAACAACGTTTCTTTTCGACCTACGATACGACCACGATTTGAAATGAAATTCTTAAGAAAACAATTTTTAATTGATGAGAGCTATTTGAATATAGCTGAACTCTGCGGTCATCACTTATACTGCAAACCCGAAATCTGTGAAGTGTACTGCTAAAAAAGATTTTTCCGCTATGCTACTACATATATAAAGCTCTTTAAGAGAGCTGTGAACAGGATTCTTCTGCAAGGACGGCGCGCACGCCCTGTATGCCCCCTGATGTTACAGGTGTCCTTAGGCGACGGCGATCACTTACCATCATGTGGCCACTTTCGATCTGGCGATCGTCTACCATCTCTTCTATACGATTAAATAATAAATACCTGCGTCGCTTAACACAGATTTTTTTTGCTGAAATGCAATGCTATGAGCCTTTACTGTATCCACTGCTGGACATGGACCTCTCACTCACTCACTCACTCGCACCAATTTACATAGGTATCTGTAAATATCCAATAGAAGTGGATCCAATAGAAATATAATCTTGTACCTACTTATACTTGTATCAGCCTATAACGTCCTACTGTAATGCTTGTGGCTCCGGGCCGTAATGCACCATGCAGGCCCAGTGCGGATTCGTGGATCACATAGGTACTGCAGATTTTTTTTCTATTTCTAGAGCATGCGTGCTTCGTCACGATGTTTTCCCTCGGCGCCTACTTAGTGACGATTTTTAAAACTCGAACGCATTTGAACGCACGATTACAGGAATGTGAGTCGAGTCATCGCTCAAAAATAGTTCATATTCAAGTATAGATTAATCAATTTTATAGATTTATCGGTGAAAGAAAACATCGTGAAGAAATCTACTTACCTAAAAATATTAAATATATGTGACATATTTAATATCTACCAATTATCTTGGGCCTGTACTGTGAAGTATAGCTTGTGTCCTGCAATGAAACGCGTGTTGATATCGATATCGATAAAGTATAAAAGTCTGTGTATAAAAGAAAAATAATCATAACAACGATAACAGAGAGAAAACCATTGATCATGAAAAAATACGCCATTTACAAAAAAATACATTTTATTGTTGTAAATATCACAGTTTATATTATACACTATTTACAATTATATATAAAAAAAAAATAATAACATCTTTTATTTACAACTAATTTAAAAGTTTAGTTAATTTTTAAAATATTCCATATCAGTGATAATGTTTTACCATTAATAAATACACGCATATGCTAATCGCCGTTTGGTATTTTTTAGACAAAATAAAAGAAAATGTAATACATAAATCTAAAAGTATACATATAAACGAGGTGTCTAATTGAAATTAAAGTTTGATAGATAACATTCTTTCTGTAAAAAAATATATGTATGGAGCAATTACTTATTTTAGTTGTTCAAATGAATAAATAATGACGTTATTAGTATAAAGGTAAGGTACTCGATATGAACATATTGATTTCCTGAATTAAAATTTCGTTGTTTTAAGATTATATCTAGGTAATAACAAAAAAGATTTTTAAGATAAAAAAATGTGCAAGTAGGCGGACAAGCAAGCGGTCCCACGTCATGGTAAGTGTTACCGCCGCCCATGGATTTCACTAAAATCTCATTTTTAGGAAACCAGTGCCGACAATAAGGTCCCTTCTCTCAGATATATTTACTTTTAAACATAATTAATTTGGCGCCTCGTTTGTTGATAAATCAGCCTCAAAGACCTCGTCTTAAAGTACAGTCAAACAAATTTTATCCCTGTAACTGGTTTGTAATGGTATAGTCGGTAATGTGACGGCGACATCCACTTTGGAGATGGGTGAAGACGTCACTAACTCTTCGAGCTGACCCAAGTATTCACAGGATTGACTCATCCGGATTCGTGCTGGAAAGACAGACATATACAGTAATACACACGTACCAAAGCTTAGAGTCCATAACTGTTTCCCATAAAGGGGAAACATAGATACCGCGGATACTACGGTTAAAGTATTTGATTATTTTCAGAAAATCTTTTCTTTAAACTAAAATAATAGAATTCAGTCTGAGAAATCGAAATATCGATATCAATCTTTGACGTTACACTGCTGGGGCACAGGTATCCCCTAGTAAATCATTAGGTTTCGGGCCGCAATTCATTGCGCGGGCCCAGTGCAGATTTATTAATACACAATTACACTATGCCATATTTTATTTAAATTAAAATTTTTAGTTCCTTAACGAATATAAAATCTTTAAACTGACCACAATCAAAATATAAATATCTAGAATTTATGTAAAGCGAGAAATACGTGAAGGAATACAAAATAGAACATGATGTCATTCTTTTATAATGCCATTACAGTCACACTGGAGTGACAGAGATGTCAATGAGTCCCCACGAACGTCTCAACCTCAAATATTATTGTAATTGTTTTATTACTTACACTTAAATGTACTACTTTATATATATTGCATGTAGTGTGTGTGTGTATTGATATGTATGTATATTTTTACATGTAATTATGCATACTGTACACCATCTACCTGCCATTAAAATATCTATTTCCTCACTTCCCAAAGGTTATCTGGCAGAGATCGCTATTAGCGATAAGACCGCTCTTTGTGAATTTCATGTGAACACACTCAGGGCTCCGTTAGGCGAGAAATATTAATGCTTTTTATTCTGTGAAACGATTCTGACATTAAAAATATGCCTTACCCTACTTATACTAGCAGAGGTAACGAAACCATAGCGAGATCTAACTCGACGTCAACGCCATCTATCGAGCGCATAGGTCAACTCTGGACATTTAATGAATAAATATTAGAACCCTCCGTGGCTTCGCTACATACTTAAACATATACTTCAACACATGTGTTGCAATTTCTGTTACTGTCTCGTTTTGTTTTGGTGTGCAATAACGAGTTTTTATCTATCTATTTAATTTTTCTCACCTTCGCAGCACTTTTACAGTCAGCGACAGACAGCGTCTGTGTCGCCGAAGATGGCAGTATGAGAGTCATTGTCGATGTTAATGTCAGTTCCTCTATTGATTTAAGTGTATGTATAAAACATATTATTCTAAAAATACCTTTAGCTTTCTGATGATTGGTTTGTTTATAAAATCTACACGATAGGTGCATTTCCATGTGAATCATCTGGAATCGTTACTCACAATTGGCATAAGAACTGGAAGCGGAGTCACCAGCTGAGTTGAAAGACTTCATTTCGCACTCATTACACGCAGCCACTTCCTGCTGTCGGTTTTTGGAGTCAAATGTGTAGGAGTAACTAGAAGGCGAATAATAGTACATTGTTACCCTAGGGGTGAAAGTGACTTATTTCAGTCCCGGGACTGGGTTTGGTACCCGAGCGCAGCGAGGGCGCCAATAAGTCGAGGGACTAAATAAGTCCTGAAACCCTAGGTAAACACTGTGCTTTTCATTACGAATACAAGGAAAGTAAAAATAAAACTATTAATTAGCAAAATAAAAAATGAATGAATTTTATTTCATAAATCAACAACTTTGGTGAGATATTTATTTAAAGTTTATGGTGACATTAGAGCAATTATTTATAGTTAATGAAATGTTTTTTTCCGGGTATTTTCATATTTGATATTTTCTGGGATACTTGAGTTTCCACAGTACCCAGGGATTCTTGGGTGAATAACGCTCACCCTAGGGTGTATTGGACTATTTTAACTTCGCTCCACAGGCAACTTCGGACCTACTTTCAGAGTATGAGTAATGAAAATTATATTGCATACTAGCGGTGCCAGCGGCTTCGTCCGCGTGAACTCATGATTCCCGTGGGAACTCTATAATCGATCTGGATAAAAAATACCCTCAAAGTTAACCCAGCATATAAGTTATAACTGTGCCATGTTTCATTATCCGTCCGTCATTTTGGCGTGATGTCTGTCTATCTGTCTGAACGCGACAGACAGACAGACGAACAGAGACACTAAAATTCCATGTACAGACACGGCTCTTACGATTTTGTTATATGTGTAGATATTCTCGTAGATCAGAATGAATGAAAATTCTTTATTGCATTCTTGTTTCAACTTAATTACTAATTATGAGTACATTTAAGAGAAGCAACGTGCGATTATTCATTATAATTTCCATACAATTTCACTAACTTGTATTGTTATCTACGTCCATTATCACTTTCGTGTTGCACTTTTAAACGTTTACTTTAATTTCGGATTTTGTTTTGTGGTTTTGCGTGAAGTGTTTCAGCGCGATACGTCTTTTGTATTGGAGCGGGTAGGAAAGGAAAATGAATGAATGAATAGAATGCTTGTATAGAAAATCGAAGTGAATGAATGATATAACTTTGGATATGATTAGTTAAACGAGATACTGTTAATTGGTGTTTGAACTTGTACTTGTATCAGACAAGTCAGTGTCATTTTTTATAAAAAAACATACTTATGTAGAAACTCAATGAAACCGGCCGAGGATTTGACGTCCCGACCACACGAATGTAGCTGGTAATTGGCGTATACATGTCCCTAATTATTATCGTCAATTCAATGTTGATATCAATGTATCAAAAAACTAACTCATCAAGTCATCACCTGTCTTTCAAATGCGGCATTTCATAATGATTATCAGAAGATTGCGTCCATTGTTCATTGCAGGATCTCGTGATGTCAGGCACCGCAGGATATCCATCATGAACCATAAAAGGCTTGGGAGTACCTGCGCCAGTGTAAGGTATTGTACAGTCAGAAACCTATACCACACAATTGACTATAGTTCCAAAAATATATACACGTTTTTATAAGTAAAATGTGTCAGACGATCACAGAGTTCAGCTGGTGGTAAGTGAATACTGTGGTCTACATGCCAATACCACTCAAAAATGACAAACGTTGGCACACCCACAAATGCGCTACTTAACTAACCACAAATGCTTTGGAGATTTAGGAGTCAATATTTGGAAGGACGAAGAATAGAGAATGGAATATAAAGAAGAACAAGATAAAGGGCCCTCGTGACTTCGTGGCGATGTCATTCGGGACGGATATTGTCATGTATCGCGCATGTCACAGGGCTACAGTATCCACTTACCAACAGGTGGACTGGTTTAGAGATTTCCTTGTCACATTACACTCCCCCACTATATGGGAAGGGATGGGATTGAATGAAATGGAAATACAATGGGGATAAGACTTTTCTTACCTCCTTATCCCATTCGGGCTTAAATGGAAAGTTTAGAGTATAATGGAATACGTCATCGATATGTGGAATAAGGAGTCTCCTTTAACCCATTATATTGATGGGAAGAGTTAGACGTCAACTACACGAAAGAGTCTCTCGCGGCGATATCCTCGCGCGTGCCAATAATTTCAATAGATATGAGATATAGTTGGTGCCTTAAAATTTAATTAGAAGTAATAGAGTGTAGAGAGTACAATGCTTCTACTTTCCCATGTAGTTAATAAGGAGTTTTGAACTGCAATGCAATATGGTAGCCTGATTTGGATTGGTTAATATTACACCATATGGTTTTCATGCCACACCATAGGCTTCTCTCAAAGCTCGCAACCACACACTAACTTCCGCTGATCTCATCCACCCACCACTGACCCCGAACCTCTCATGGCAAAGCCAACTACAGCGGGGGAGCCTTTAGGCTCATTGCTGCACACACCCTTTGCTCCTATACAATACACACTATACAAGTCCGGTGACTCTTGAAAGTCATTCGGAAAAAAAAACCACGGAATGGAATCTCTGGACAGAATTTAATGAAATTTGACGCCTCCGTTCTGGACCGGCGTCGCCACGCTTCACTGATGCCGCCACTCTTGGCTGGCGTTACCGCCTCATCCTGGGGCCGCTGCATTTTTCAGGTCGCTTCATTTACGCCTTTTCTTCAGGCGAACTTTGTTGTGCTAGCTTTAAGTAGTTGTCTATTACATAACAATTCTGTTAAGTTTTTTTTTAATTTATTTTCTTGTTAATAGTTTAACAAAAACTACTGTTAGTAGTTTTTGTTCTGTTTCTGGGTTACACAATATCGTGCACAAATATGAACACAAATTACACAGTTCCAGAATAAAGATCACACATGATGTCGGCCTTGTGTAAATAACTTTTGTAAAAGAGCTCTTATGTGCCTTAACATAAGAACAATCTAAATAATTTCGGCATGAGTCGCTTACCCGCTGTACCAGCGATATATCCTGGTCTTGATTTGCGAAATTTACACCACATGAGAAGAATAACCACCACAGCACCAAATGTGGCAATCGTGACGGCAATTCCCACGTACAAGGTTGTATACTGCTTGTAAGAACCTGCGGAAATGAAATGGACGCCTGATGGTAAGTGAATACTGTCGCCCGTGAACATTCACGGTACATGTCAACTTCATTACAGAATGAAAACCCTGGCAAGCCTACTACCTTTGCGCTTACTACCTTTGCAGATTTAGGAATGGATTTGTAGAAACGCTTTTAGAAAATGGATAGGGATAGGATAGGATGGGATGGAAATGTGCTGTAGCATATCTACTCACTACGTACAACGTACGCACATTGGGAGAATAGGATACAAAGGGAAATGCAGTACATTTGATGATAGTCTTCTGTAAGAGAGGAGTAACATGGCTAGTCGACTACGCCCCGAGGCTGACTGATGTTGGCATGTATGGAGGATTCCATTGACGACGGTATCCACTTACCGTCAGGCGTACTCTCTGTTCATTTTCTACTTAATTTAATTATGAAAGAAAATATAAAGTAACGGTAAGAACTTACTTTGTAGATCACACAATCCGTCAACACAAGCAGCGTGTTGAAATTTTGACCCCGAACATGATCCCGTGCACTCCCTGTGACGGACCCTCACGCACTGCTCGGTGCACGGCGACCAGCTGCTCCAAGTTGACCACATCTCACCTGCAGGAAGTAAGTTCTTTTATTTTAACTATGTTCATAGCCATTAAGTATAAATAACATGGCTAGATTTAAATATAGGGAACTAATAGTTTAGAAACTAATCTTATGAATGTATGTGAGGAAGTTTCATTTTGCCTTTTGTCTTTTATTATTTTATACAATTCACCTGCTGGTAAGTGGCTACTCTCGCCCATGGACACCCGCGGTACCTATCAACATCAGTTCAGAATGACAAACGTTAACACGGCTCCGGATACGCTGCCTACGATTCGGAGAAAGGGTTGGGAAAATTGGAAGGGGTAGGATAAGATGAGATGAGGATAGGCTCTGGCATATCTCACTCACTACTGAAACACATTGGGGAATGGGATAAAAAGGGAAATGCAGTACTTTTCAAGGTAGTGTTCTGTGAGAGAGGTTCATAACTTATGGACAGTAATGTGCGAAACACAAATATAGTCCAACCGCCTGGTGTTGTCATGTTGGCCGTCCGCCCGTATGCCAACTTTTCTATATAAAAAAAAGTGTTGTATGTTTGTAAACATTTTGTATGTTGAAATGTTGTAAAAATGTTTGTAAAAATCAGTTGTATATGCGTGTGATAGTCTAAGTAATTATTACAAATATATTCTAAGTAATTATTATAAATACAAATTATTTATAAGTGAATATACTATAGATAGGTACTCCCTCAGAGGATTGAAGTATAATGACCAGTGGAGCTATAAATTAACTGTAGCTTCAGTTTGATTGCGGTAAATATTGAGTGCTATAAAAAGTAAAAAGTCAGCAGAGACTGTTAACTTAATATTTATGTGACAAACGTTTGCTTACCATTTCGGCATCTGAGACAGTCCTCGTTAATTTGCATGGCCTGCCCTCTACACGGCGCGCCGCCATTGGCTGGCGCTGGTTGAGTACAAGTGCGAGTACGCATCCTCCCGTACGATTGGCCCCCGCACAGACAGGTAGACCACGGAGACCAGGATGACCAACCTCCGTTTACTACTCGACATTGATAGATAATTCGTTAAATACTTCTACCATTATATTATCAGCCCGTAAATTTTCACCGCTGGATATAGGGAATTATTCCATTCCAGTCCCTATAATCTGGCCCATAGCTGGCCCTCTATAAGTCTCTTCCAAGGCCACGTCACCACATTTAGTTTTCCGCTCCTCTCATGCACTCACTAGTGGTGACTAAAAGAAAGGGGAGGGGTGCACGCTGCAATCCCACAGCCTCTGTGCGCATTCAACTGGCCAAGTTACCCCTCTCTCAGAAAAGACTACCGTAAAATGTAATTTCCCAATTTATGTTATTCATACATACAATACCTCCCCATATTCCTAAGCCTTATTCCAAATACATTCCAAATCTCCAAGGTATCTAAGTAGTGCATCCGGGGGCATTGGCATGTATCATGGATATCCACGGGCTACAGTATCCACTCACCCCCAGGTCCACTTTCTGCTCGTATGCCGACTTCTTTCTATTAAAAATTAAACATGATATCCATTCAAAGGCTCATTTAAGCCTCAATTAATCACTGTTAGGATCATGACCCTTTAATCGTCGAGTTTATTGTCATTAGCTGCGCTACTGCTATGTTATATATCAAACAAAACAATGAACAAAAGGATTATTATGTCAATTTACCGTAGACAGTCAAAACAGCACTCTCAGATATACGTTTCCCGGCGACGTTCTCAGTGATGCACGTGTAGTTTCCCATGTCCTAAACATCAATGACACTTTAGTTACTCACTGCCTTACTCACAAATGCTATTAAAATAACCATCGCTTAAAAACCCTTGTCCTTTTCTAAAAATAAAACTTTAAACTGGTTAGACAATGACAAAGATTTTAAAGTAATAATTGATTTAAATTTAAAGTAACGATTTCTTTCAAATGATCTTCTTGTAACAGTTACAATAATTTTGTAATTATTGTCGCTATTACAAGAAGTTAAACAAGGACACAGACGCCACCCGAGAGAAAAAATAGCGGGAATCAATGTGCTATGTCGACAAGCTGTGTTCCTTGCTTGCTTTTCTCAATGAGTATTGTCACATATTGAAAGCAAAGTGAAAGCGTTCTTTAATTATAATTACTCTTGAATTATAATTCAAGAATCAAGAATCTTGAATTGAATCATAATTACCTGTATGCCAGCCTTTGGCAGTACAAGAATTTCGTCAACGGCTCCGATGTCTGCACCATTTCTGATCCAATGGATGGTAGCGGGTGGGAAAGAAGTGGGCGGGACGCAGCGAAAATTAACTACATGACCCACTTCTACTGACGCAGATTTTGGCTGCTGAATAAATTGCTTCTTTATGACTAGGGAGAGGAGAAGAAAGGTTTTATGAACACTCGGCAACAAGTCAAGTCATAACGATCAGTACCTTAAAACGTTAGCATTAAGAACTAGAATATAATGGTTTTCGGTATATTGGCATATTGCTGATTGTACTAATATACACTCACCATATTTCACGTTTCATTTTTAAAATCCTAAATATCAAAAGATTCATAATTTTTGATCAATGTTGACAAGTAGGTATACCTACCCGCTGAGCGTTGACCCGCGCCACAGTGAAAGAAAATATCACGAGATAGTCCACATGTTCGAAAATTTAAAAAAAAAAACATTTATTGGATACACAATGGATGATATTGGATATACATGTTACATTGTAAGGCACGGGCTTGTAATCACGAAGAAGATTCAGTGCATACCTACTCGTAATCACACGGGAGCTCAATGGATACGCATGCCCCAGATTTTTTTAATTCTCGAGCAAGAGATTCATCACGACGTTTTCCTTCAACGTCGAGCTAGTGATAATTGTAAATTCGTGGGTAGATTCTGTAATCTAAAAATCGGTAACATGAAATGGGATTATAACTCACTGAATGAGAGTGGAGAATAGGTAACCCAAACTACAATAGTCCTCATTTCCCGTGAAATAAAGTTCATATACGTAAATAACAGAACTGAAGAGGAAATTCGCCCTCGTATTCATTGATCGTCCCTAACAAGTAACACTAACTTAGGTTAGTGTTACTTTTTAGTGAATAGTCACGGCCCCCAATACGTTCAAAATAAAAGCTAGTAAGCATTCATCAAACGGCAAAGTGCTCGAATTAACGAGCGGAAATAATGTTTCCTTCGAGTAATGGTTCCGGTGTGTGACCATCCCGCCCCATCCAAATCCTCAAAGATAACGAGCGGGTATAAAACGCTTCAATTTTTTTTTTATTTTCCTAGAGCATATTATGCGGTTCATTGTAATTACAATTATTGGTTTATTATTTTTACAATTGCTGATAACCTGGAAGATAAGGCGGCCAATTGCTTCTGTATAATATGTGAATCATTATGTTTGATGTAATTAATCAGTCGCAACAGGAATTCAATAAAGAATTTTCATTCATTATGCGAAAATATGTGGTAAACACCAACAGAAAATTTATTTCGGTAAAACGAAATCGCAACTTAAATTCAGTGTTAACTTTACTTTGTTTCTATGTTAAAATTATGTTTGTGTGACGTGTTTATTTCTACACAGTACCTACGAGTTAGTAGGATCCTTTATTTGTACCTGCATTCAATTTGTTCCCATACCATACCATCGGCCTATGTCTCTCAACTGCTGGATATAGGCCTCTCCCACGTATATTCTACTGCACACAGTTAAGTTTAATGAACATACATATTAGAAACATAATACAACAAGTTATATAACTTGTCACCGATATAACGGAATACCTGAAACACGTCAACCAATTTAAAATATATAAAGCTGTTTTGGCGAAAAATAAAATTATTTCAGGGATTAAATAAAAAGTTACAAACATGTAATGTTTCATTGTTCTATCTAAAACATTCGTAGCGCTCATTACTGAATACAGGGCAGTGACCGGGCGCCGTAACTGCGCAAAGAATATAAGATATATATTAGAAATAAACAATCAGTTATGAAAAAAAACATATTGTAAAAATTGGTAATTAGAATCGATTCTACTCTGGAATCTGAACAATCCATTTTCGGCTCTTATATCTTTCACACTTTGTATACAGCTTGGGAGGGGCTTTATTTATTTACTCTTTTTGTAAATTGTTACAAAAAATGCCTTACAGCATTATCTTCGAGTCACCCTTTGGGCCCTTTGTAGGAGGAGAGTCCACGCTGCATTCCTATAGCCGCTGGGCGCACTCGACGGGCCACGTTACCTCTCTCTCCCAGAAGACTACCTTGATATGTACTGTATTTCCTACTATATCGTATTTCCCCAATGTACGTACGTGTTTTGGTAGTGAGTGAGATATGCCAGAGCCCACTGCCATCCCATCCTATTCCTCCCCATTTTCCCAACCCTTTCTCCCAATTCATTCCTTGATCCGCAAAGGTAGGCAGCGCATCCGGGGGCGTGCGTTCTGGACTGAAGTTGGCAAGTATCGCGGATGTCCATGGGCTACAGTATCCACTTACCATCAGGTGGACTGTATACTAGAATGCCGCCTTTTTTCTATAAAAAAAATACAGGACATGAAGTGGTATTTTTCTTTAATATTGACAGGCAGCGCGTTCCAGAGTCGAGAGACCTGCACGGCGACGAAATCATCAAGAAAACCAGTACAGCCTTCTCCTCGAAAAGCTGCAATACCCACCTCAAACATATTGAAATAAATAAATATACGATTATTAGATAAAATGTTACGATAAATAGATATATAAAATAAACATATCAAATATATAAAAAAAATATATAATTTCAAGTTCAAGTTCAACTAAATGCTTCTGCTGCACAAAACCTACTTTGTCCTGTCACCTGTCTGTTCTTTGACATACGAGTATATCCAGTGTCTTAAGCAACGTCATAATTTATATACCTATATCTCCCCAACATTATACATAGATAGTATTAAGTCGCACGCCTACCGCTGGGCTTCGTAATGATAAAATTTACATATTCATTGCGGTGTAACCACATCCGTTTATGCGCAGGTATTTTAATGAATACATTTCACCGCGTGTTAAAATATCTATCGATACTGATACAATAGCTGATAACATTAATCGTCATTGATGTTATCAGTGACGATTTGACCCAGCTCAGTGAAATCGTCACTTATCGCCACAAAGCACGGAATTAACGTAACAAGCTACAGGATGCAACTGATTCATTCCCGAAACCCGAAACCATAAATAAATACAGTTGATGATTCTAAGTTCATCCACACGATTTTTATTACGAATCTTTTCTTTTGCAAAAAATCCATTTTTTTCCAGTTCTTATCAAACGTTTTTTGTAAAAATTTGCCGAATTTTAAGCTTAATCTTTCCATGAGCGACCATTTACCACCAAGTGGACTGTAAGCTCGTCTGCCGTCTAGTTCGTAAAAAAAAACTTACGAAAATTACGTAAAATTATCACCGATTACAAGAGAGGTTTCTGGCTTTTGAATGGATTGGTTACACTATAGTAGACTTTTAATTACTCTGCTTTGTATTACTAACCTTATTGGATCAAGCGGCGCTTGATTGATCATTTCACTTATCTATTGCATGTTGTAGGTACAACTACAAAAATCTGATGGCATACAACAATGTAAAATCGCAATAAATATCAATAAACATACAAGAAGCAATACTTATAAGCAGAGGCCTCCCCCAAGGCTCACCACTATGTACGACCTTCGGCTATATACAGCAGTGGAGACACATAGGCTGATCTGACGGTAAGATATAGTATGATACTCACACGCATACTCAAGAATCGCTTTCCGACTATTTATCCGCCCTTTGCCGTTCCACGCCTGACATATACAGCTATAATTATCTCCAAAATATTCGTCTAAATCGTCTCTCGACACTGCGAGTTGTGTTTCTATTATCCTGACTCCTGTTTGCGGATCCACGTGGTCGGATGAAACACTTCTATCTATTTTAATGTCATTACATTTGAAGAATACTTCTAAAGCATCCGCTGCTGTGCAGTGTAATTTAGCGGGTTTTCTTCGTAACACGTAAGAAGCTTCGGGATCTTTAAGAAATATGGGCCATCCATTACTGCCTTCATTTTCTTGTGGCAAAGGTATATAGTCATCTACTTCTTGCACTGGTTTGTTATCTGATAGATATGGGTCGAAAAATATTAGACCTTCAGGATGGATGTATTCCGGTCTTGTTTCTTTCTCCGTTGTTTTTTGAGCGTCTGAAATAATATTTAATAAATCAAAATTTAATAAGAAAAGGATATATAGGTATGACATTTTAAAAAGCTCTAAGTTCTTGTAATATATAGTAGTAATAGATATAATCAATCAATAGATTAATTAGAACATATTAATTTTTTTCCGGTGTGAAAACTCCAAGCGCAATGATGTTTGCATGTATTTTTTCTCCAAGTGAAATACGTTTTTTTTTATTACAGCTGTGGGATTTAACGTTATCAGAACCTTTAATAAAATAATACTCTGTTTTATTTATTATAAAAGTGACGTCACACCTGTAACATCACTGGCAGCAAGTGATTTATTTCAGATAATAATAGATAATAAATTTTAATGAAATTTAAAATAAAATCACATTGTAATTTGACTGTATTATATTGTCATATTAATACACATATTTAGATAAAAACTAAACATTATAATTTAGATTTTAAGGTGCACGGTGTCCAATATTCTGTAAAGATTTATTTGATAAATAATAAAATTTAGGGGAATGAGCCTTTATTTGGAAAAAAAATGTATTATGTGGCGGAATAATAAATTGATCTATAGAAAACAGCAAAAGATACGCAATAAAATACATGTAAAAATATGTATTGCGTCGAATACCGTCTTATTTCAAATTTAACAAATAGCGTTATTATAAGTTGAAAATGGTACGAAAAATCACCTCCGTCTTTAACATTTAAACTTAGCGTAATCACACAAAAGGCAAATCCGACAACTTTTCCGTCACACATTTCTATAAAAATAAGAATAAACCTTTCCGCGGGTTTCATTCCCAACTTTCATAAAACTTGTACTATTTCCCGTAAGGAAGCGCTAATCACACACTCATTATTAGATTTTTCTAACATAACATCACAACATAAAAACATCAGACACGGATCACACACATAGATTTCACTAATTAAAGCCGACAATAAGGTCCTATTTCTCAAATAATGTCACAAATTGTGCAATGTATTATTGACGTAAACTCGCGTTTTTTATTAGAATGCACGAATGAATACCGCGTGCACTCGATGAGGCGTTCCGTGTTATACTGAACACTATTGAACAGTGAACAGACAGACGGAGTGGATGAAATTATTTACTTTTTGATGCATACATCATTAAATCTATTTATGTATCCTAAATCTAGTGTCGAAATCTATTTTTGAATTTTGATTTCATCAAGCCAGTCACAATAATCAAAATTAATCCACATGCATACAGGGATTGATGAAGTCATTAATTACCCCTTCTTATCATTGCCGTAATCAGATATAAATTAAAAAAGAAGTATGTATTAAATTATCCAGTTAATTTTTATAATATTGATTCTATAGGCTACTATTACACAAACACTATCGACATCCCGGACAAAAACAATTGTCTTAAATAAAGTAACCCATAAATCAAACCCGAGACCTTTCACACAGAAGGACATCTCAGAAGGCGATACAGACGTCTCAAAAAGCTTTATGCCAACCTACTCGCCATCTATACCAGAAACTTAGAAGTACGTTATACTTGAGCGCAGATTATAATCCACTCGAACTTAGAAGAAAACTTTTGCCATAAGCACTATAGTACAGATAGTTACTAATAGATGTCACTTGTCACTTGATAGTTACTACCTGAAGCTACGATTTTGGAGCTTTGAAAGCATTTTAGTATGCATTAGTGCCAATAGATGTCGCTCTAACTACAGTGCTGCCATCTACCACGCCGCCGTACGAACGCCATCTAATTTAGTTCGTGATTTTTTTTTTTTTTTATGTAAATTCATGATGATTCCATATAATTTGTGAAGATGGCATACCACCAAAGTTTTGAATCGCTTGACCATGTAGAGAAACGCAATGTGGGACCGCCTTCCCACTTCCGCGTTTGCACATGGGAATATATTTATATATATATGAACATTTAGATATGAATATAAATTAAAAGAAAAATAACTTTTTCAAGAAAAGTTTCCTAAAATATTCATGTCAATGAACGCGGAATCATATAACAGTGTAATTATACAGCACTGGAGGGACAGTGGTATGATATGGAATAGTATGCTAGTTAAATAGTGAAGTTCATTTGTTTGCACTAATTTCATAAACTACAAGATAAATTTCATAAATTTCATCAAGATGTTTGCAATTTCCATAATTGCGTAGAGTAAATATTTATGTCGGGGGGTTTTAATTTTATATCAATCCAAATCGGTCCAGTACTTAGTTTTAAAAATATAGTGATTTTTGAATGAGAAAGTAATTAATTTCTTAAGATATTACCATAACTATACCCTATCATACGATACAATCAGCCTGTGTCTCTTTATTGCTTGATATAGACCTCTCCCAAGGACCGCCACCACACACTCTCTTCTGCTCTTGTTATCCAGAAGCTTTCGGCTACTTTCTTTACGTTCCCGGTACTATCATCGGGCGTCACAACCGACGTTTCCCGGTACCTACGTCGTCTCCTTCCAGTGAGACGATTAATAAATTACAAGCTAATGTTGTGAATATTGTCTAAAAAATAAGAATGCAAAATTAAATTATTAGCGGTGATTTTAGAAGGGAAATATTTTGGGTACTTTGTGTTAAAAAGCTAACATAATAATAATAACAACATAACATAAAAATACATAAAAGGTACTTGAATGCTACCATATTAGAATTTATGATGCCAATCAAACCTCACCTTCTTTGATATTCGCAAAAATTACCATGTCCACTAAACGTCTTCGTTTGAAATTCGAACGATTGATTCCTTCGAGCGTTGCCAACATTGAATATTGATTGTACAAAAGGCGTTTGGCGCCAAAGCGTATTTTCAATTCAAAATTATTCCACGAGAATCCTTTTGACGTTGCAAAATATGTAAGTAGCCGAGTTCTCAGTCACATTTTTATATTCGGAACAACATTTTCTATTTCTCCTCCACTTGCCAAAACTATGTATATCCGTCTCTCTTCTAATTTGAGGTGCGGAAATTCAAATTTGGCGGGTTGGCTCGCCTTTCCGCTTCAGATTTTCAAGTATAATGAGGCTTTAAAGGTTGTGCTCAATCAATAGAAATATCAAAGGTGAATGTTTTTTTTAAATTGACTATTTGCTTATGAGTTATGGGGATTCCTATTTTTATTGCGGTTTTACAATTCTCTTCAGCGTTAATTTAAACAGAAAATTTTACAAATTTTAGAGTTGAGACTGAAACTTATAGACAACTTTGCCAAGTAACTTTGCCAGTAGTCAATTTATGAATTAAATTTCACATTAAAATTTAGGAAATAATTTAATTAAATATATTTATTTAGGAATCCATAAAGTATTGAACGTAACATCTTGCTTAAAATATTTGGAGGGTAGATTTTTAAGTGGACTGTAATTTTGGGGTTTTATTTATTATTTTTGATTAATAGCCGTACAATAATAAAGCTTCACTGACCTGAAAGTTGTCTGGTGCACCGAAGTCTTCTGCCGGCGCCGGCCCTTGGTTCTCCTGTGTTGGCACTAAAGACACTAATGCACGCACAATACGGAATTTGGCGTAATAAAATGGAAGATTGAATATAGCGTTGCGGGAAATTATATTTTAATTATATTAGCGGTAATTTATGTAACTTCTCGGTAGGAAGTTTTGCGTATGTTGTCTAGCCGAACGTCTCCGCGATACCTCCGCGATGCAACTGTCCCGTCGTCGTTCACAACGACATCTGTATATATATTTTTAACACCTCATTGAGATTTGCTAATAAATCAATGAAGCTAGTTCTTGACAAGCGGCGGCAATCAATCGCTCGTCCAATATTAATGATCTTTACCCATAAATTGAGTAAAATGTTTATAATAGTAATACTGTCGTCGATAGCAACGACATCCTTCATCGGCAAAGTTATGTGTAAAGTTAAATTATGTGCAAAGTTTTTGTGTAGGTCTGTAAATAGTCTTGGTAAGAAATTATATTCTGAAGTCTATGGTGAAATGAGTGAAAGTTGGTCACCTGCAATTCTGCTGGTTGCCGGTGACATCCAGGACGAGGTGATTATTAGGCTCTATATATTTTCATATAGATAGGATTTTTGTATGCCTTGTGCTTGCGTTTCTCACTAGGCTTTGTCCTGCTAGTGTCGAGTGTTGCGGTGCTGCTCGGCGCGATGAGGACGCATTATCCTATGTGAGAGTCGTGGACGCGCGATTGCAGTCAGTAGTATTAGAGTTTTTAATATGACAACACATAAAATTGGTAGCTTATTACTCAGTGTAAACATTTACTTAAAGTGCATTTACTTTACATTTATTTGGAACGGCACAGAGAAAAATACGTAGTAAACGGACGCGTCTCACGCGTCGCAACACGTGTTGCGACGTGAACAGGACACGTGTGGGCAGCGAATATTTTCCGGACGCAACGCCCGACGCGACGCGCTGCTTCCCGCCGCCGACATGGGCTTAGCGGTAACGATCAGTTGATTATTTTTTAATAAAACATGTTTTAAAGTAGTTGTTCCAATACGCATTCGTGACTTTTGTCAATTTTCTTCGTAGACGAAGAAAAACAAAAGACATTGAAAATTGTCATTTGAAATTAGTACATGCAGGGTTCCGCGTCACGTGACATAAACCAGCAAGGAGGTTGTATATTGAGGCTCATGTGTATATTTCAGAATAGAGAAAGGAAAATAAAATAATTTGAATTAATGAAATGACGATAGTGTCCCAAAAAATCAACATGTACCAATACACATGAGATATACTTCAAATGAAAGCTTTTATTTCATAGATCTTTTAATATTAAGCCACTTTTTTTTCTTTTGATAACGAAAGCTCGGTGTGCTGAACAGAGCGAAGCGGTATTTCACTCCTGGGCAACTCCTTATGCTTTACAAAGCTCAGGTGAGGCCCCATATGGAGTATTGCTCTCATCTCTGGGCCGGTGCCCCGAAATACCAATTGGACCCATTTGACTCCATCCAACGACGTGCTGCTCGTATTGTCGACGATCCCACTCTCACGGGCGGTTTAGAATCCCTCAGCAGACGGAGAGACGTTGCGTCTCTCTGTGTGTTCTACCGCCTTTACAATGGGGAATGCTCTGAAGAATTGTTTAATATAATTCCCACCTCGGGTTTCTATAACCGCACCTGCAGTCACAGAAGTGCGGGATACGGAGGTGTCGCGCACTGTTCGGTCTAAAAGTTATTTTATACCGCGAACCCGTAGGCTGTGGAGGTCTTTCCATTAAGCTACGACATGTGGTTCTTCAAGAGAACTGTGAATAGGATTTTGCAAGGTCGGCGGTAGATCAAAACCAATACATAATCATTTCCTATCATACTATTTTCATGCCGTGATCAAATTTCATTTTAATTTTTACGATTTTCTCCCCCAACTTGATCAACTGAGCGAAATGAACAAACTTAAGTAAATCCGTATTTTTGTTTAGTGGATAAAGACTGCAGGACAATAAAATTGTTGGAGACACTTCAGTAAGGTAAGTTTGTCCGAGCGGTGAGCGGAGGCTTGAAGTGGTAGAAGACATTTACAATTCGCGGTCGATATATTCAAATGTTTGTTTTATTTATTCAATAACACTTCATAATAAGCACTAGAAAACATCTCCAGAATAAAACCCTTTCGTAGTAGAAGAAATTAGCGAAGAATTATTAATTAATTAATCAACACACGATTTTCCGCTATTCTCATCCAGTGACAACTGGCAAACTTCTTTAAGTCTTTGTATTAAGACTTTGTATCCGGAGGGCGGTGCATTTCACGTTTCCCGATACATTTAAATAGTATCTTTAATTCTTAAAGCATTTTAAGTTGGTTTTATGTACAACATTTATAATACCATATTGTTGTAACACAAATTGTAAGGAGTCCTGAGTAGGTGAATTGGTGGGTGCATTGTAAAGCTTACCTACTCTGTTTTGTACGTACGTATTTCGGTGGTGAATGAGATATGCCAGAACCCATTCCGATTCCATCCTATTATACCTCTCTATCCATTTTCCCAATTCTTTCACCATTCCACTCCTAAACCTCCAATGGTAGAATGATAGAATTCGGGGATGTGCCATTCTGAACTGATGTTGACATGTATCTTCAGTGGACCGTTTGCTTGTCTGCCACCTTTCTCCTTCTATAAATAATAATAATAAAATAATTGATTGTTCTTATAACTAAGATTCGGATAATCGAGGTTAAATAAACGCAGGGTGTAAATGTCCCTACACAAGTGTCGCTTTAACAACCACATCACGTAACCGAGACGAGTGGCATGCGCGGCTCCCGTCGGCAAATCTTCTCACTGGATTGTTCAAATCTTTCGGACTTAACTCGATCAGAGCGGTTTTGTTGCCAAGTGATAAACCTCTTACGAAGTTCGCCCTTTATTCTGCGGGTGATTAGCGAAGGATTGTTTTGGACAAGCATGATTAGATGGTTGTGGTACAGATAAATATAGATATTAATAGAATTAATAATTCTATTGCCCTACTCGGCACGAAATAAATTCGATAAAAGTGTAATTGTTCTAGTTTGTTTGGAAAATGAAAGGAGAATTATTGGACAACTGCAGTTTAGCGAATCAAGCAATTTTTAATCTTTATTGTAAATGACGATGATTGTTAATGCTAATTTAGAAAGAAAAAAAAAGAAAAAGTTCAAATATGTTCAAGGAAAACTTTGAATGAAAGACAGAGTAGAGGAAAATCATAAAAAAAATAATTATGTCTTACATATTATGTCGCGTATTACGTGTATATTTCATTTAATGCGTCATACATTTAATTTGAATGATTCAAATTAAGCGATTTATTATAATCAGCCTACCATTTTCTTCTTATTTAAATATTTTTCTCTATAATTATCAATATCCTTCTCTGTCCAATTATAATTCGAGATGAGACAAAAACGAACCACAACGTAATCTGTTAAACTAAGTTAAATACTTTGAAACAAGCCTTTCTAAACAAATTGCAAAAATTGTACACGCTACTACATTATCAACATGGAAATCTGAACTCAATTCCACCGAAAACATCTCCAGGGTTTTCTGTTAATATTGTTACTAAGAGTAACAATTGTTACCCATTACTAAAATTAATTGCTGTTCAGATTAAATCAAATAAAACCTTAAACAAGTTAATTAATTCAAAATAGCGATGAATACTTTATCGCTACCCTGAATAATAAAACGGATTCATTACGATGTTAACGTATTTTTTTTTCGGAATGACTAAATTCTTGTGGCCCTAGTGGCTTTTCAAGAGCCAGCGGACTTTCTTAATTAGGGCGAGCGCAGAAGGCGCTCAGTCAGGAACAAAATGTGTGTTGCAACGAGTCTAAGGACTCCCCCGCCGGTAAACCGGCGGTAGGAACAGACCTCGGCTTAGGGCGTTGCATTGGGGGGATACCGTCGGTTAGAATGAATTTATATTAGCTCCGCTCTGCACATGAAGGCGTCTAAAAAGGTTGTTCAACTACCATCTAGTTGTTCAACGACTACTAAGTTTGCTTTATCGTCAATACTGGTAGTTAGACTAGACGTGTGAACGACCGTTTGGCGCTTAGGCATTCAACTTTTCGAGAGAAATCCAACAGTATAGTGGTGACAGCTGGTTATAGACAATATAAGTGTAGTTTGTATGATAGCGGGATTAAATAAAATATGAGTTTTGCAAACTTGAACTTGCATGTGCCGATCGGTCGCCTGTGCAACTACAATGTAGCTATAACGATTCTTCGTTATCGAGTGAGATTAAAACGATCGCTTCAGCAACTGAAAAGTAGTGAGCGAAAAGTCATTCACGCCACTAGTTGCCCGTGTATAGTGCATTTCTCCGCGGGGTGTCGTTTTGAGCCATCCATGTAATCCAGTGTACAAGCTAGTCAAAAGTAGACTGAGTTGCTTCGAGAAAAGGGCGCAGTGTTCGGTAGTGCGGCGTGTCTTGGCGGGGGTACTACCGTGCCCCCTGATTACCATTTTCAGTATAACTTACGAGTACATGCCCATCTAAGATACGAGAGTATATCAGAAATATGTCACCGGTTAACTGAATGTGTCCCATATCAACATATCCCGCTTCCACTGCATTCACTGGACGATTTTCTTGCGAATTCCCTATATCCTTACGGTAGTGTTTCTATAATGAGCGATGAACGCTTGAGCCTTCAAACGTTGGCGCTAAGTTAGTGCTATTGAACCCTAACTGTTTTAGTACTCGAGCTTTTAACTATAAAGGTTTAACATCATCATACGTTATCAATTTGGATTATAACGTTCACTAGCCTTTAACGCTGAGTCTCAAAAGTTAATTAGCGCTCAGTCAGCACTCGAACGTTGAGCACTCAACGCTCGTATATAATAGGGGTTAAAGTATGAAATTGCCGTTTTATAGTAATAGATACTTTGAATTGACATAAAACCTTCATGGTGTGAGATTTTCGAGTGAAACTTTTTTCACATGATACCTATGAGGTTCTTGTTTTAAAAAATGTGCAACATTCGATTTTCGATATTCAATTGTTTTTTTTATTCAGCTTAGACGGGAAAGATGGATACTTCGAAAATCCGAGTAATCTTTGAGTACAAGTTCCGACGCGAAACTAACGCGGCAGAAACGGCTCGCAATATCAATTGGAGCGATACTGCGTTTGGAGAGGAGACTGCTAATGAACGAACCGTGCGTTTTTGGTTTAAACGCTTTCGTAATGGAAACTTCGACTTGAAGAACGAACCACGTGGAAGACCGCCCACACAGGTGAATAACGCTGAATTGAAGGAGATGGTGGAAGCCGATCCGAGTCAAACTACCCAGGAATTAGCGGCATGGTTTAACGTTACCTTACCTACAATATTGACTCATTTGCATCAAATCAATAAGATAAAAAATTATGAAAAATGAGTGCCTCATGATTTGACTGATCTGCAGAAAGAAACGCGTGTTGAAACTTGCGTTGCCTTGTTGAATCGGTACAGAAATGAAGGAATTTTGGATCGAATTGTGACATGTGACGAAAAGTAGATTCTTTACGATAACCGAAAGCGAAAAATGCAATGGCTGACCCCAGGTCAAACGCCGCAACAGTTCCCTAAGGCAAAGCTTACCAATAAAAAGGTAACGGTAACTGTTTGGTGGTCTATTCATGGTGTTATTCACTATAGCTTTCTCAGGTCTGGTCAAGTAATAACAGCAGATGTTTACTGTGCCGAACTTCGAACAATGATGGCGAAACTAGCAGTGAAACAGCCCCGACTCGTGAATCGATCTTCACCATTATTGCTCCACGATAACGCAAGACCTCACACTGCACGAGAAACCGTTGTAACTCTACAGGAGCTGCAGTTAGAAACCATACGTCATCCTCCGTACTCGCCAGACCTTGCTCCAACGGACTACCATTTTTTTCGTGATTTGAACAATTTTCTACGTGGTAAAAAATTTTCTTCCCAAGAGGCGGTACAAAATGCTTTCACACAGTTTGTCGAATCTACATCCCCAGAGTTCTATCGCAAAGGCATAAATGAACTTCCGATTAGATGGCAACAATGTATAGATAATGAGGGTAAATATTTTGATTAAATAAATATGCTACATTTTAGAAAAAAACGAGTTTTAATTTTTCAGTACAAATCGGCAATTTCATACTTTAACCCCTAATACAACACAACACTACCTAATGGACCTTTAATAAATATTAAAAGCAAAACTTTTATTGCTCGTGACATCAGATGTCAGAGCATGTTTCTCTTTATACAGAATTTTTAAGCAGTGAAATTTTAAATTGGAAAATCTTAATGAAAGTCAAGAGTCCATCGACAATTGGGTGCCTTTGCTCAAATGATTTTACATTTTTCTAATTAAATATCCTCTATCTCTTTCCCTTGCCGCGTCAAGTGCGCCATTTCCCACCGCGAGCAGCCATTTTATAAATATTTTTTACCGCAGAATTAAAACCTTTATCTGATTATCTTATATCGGTTTTTCGGCGCGAACAAAATAAATAAATTATTTGTTCGCCTCGTCGTAAGCTGATTCGATTATACGCTGCACTGAATCACTATGAAATACTTTTTATTACGTCATTGTGTATTCCGACAATGTATTGCGATAGAGAATAATTACTTAATTAATATTGTAATAACAGAATTAATTGATTTAAAATTAAAATTATTTACATTTCTGTGACATGGATGAAGCTTGCTGTACTAGGGAATAACACGAGAATAAGCTCTTTTGGAGGATATTTAGAAAGTATCGAAGTACTGAACTGCAATCCTCCGGCGATACTTAGTGTTCCTTGGGCACCCTTCGATTTGGTCTTCTATCTGCTGGGTTTTTGGAGACCTTTATATATTATTATTATTCACAAGCAATTCACTGGAATTTGCTTAGAATAACGGTTATTACAATGATAAAGGAATTATAATGTGTGGCATGCGCGTGCGACGCTGCTGGTCGAATGAAAGCAAACTTTCCTTAGAATTTTGGTGGTTAACAGTAACAGACCACTTTTTTAAATATAATGATTACAGTACCCATATTCGTCGGCAATAACGGTAGCAGTTTACTTTAATTATCAGATACAACTGTCTATGAGCGGCGGCGATCACTTACCATCAGGCCAGAGCGCCGTTTTAATTTTATTTATTTATTACATCTTTAAGAGAAACAAACAAAGATACAACACCTTCTTCTTCTTCTTCTTCTCAGCCCTTGGACGTCCACTGCTGGACATAGGCCTCCCCCATTGTCCGCCATTTAGACCTATCGGCAGCGACCTGCATCCAGCGGGTGCCCGCAACCTTTATGAGGTCGTCTGTCCATCTAGCAGATGGACGTCCTCGGCTTCGTCCGCCGGTACGTGGTCTCCATTCGAGAACCCCTATAGATAGAATAATATAAGTGAAAACATAGTCCAATAAGGTTTCCTCATATTACGAGTACATATTAATATCATACATCAAATGTGCACGAAGACGCCCATATCCAGCAGTGAATGTTAAAAAGGCTGTTAAAATGTGAATGTTAAAAACGATGATTATTATGATTATTTATTATTATTACTTAATAAATTACAAACTTTCCTATTAATATGTGGTTGTTTTAATGGCGAGATAATAAAAAAAAATATTTTCAGTGGACGTAATATTCTTATTGAAGATTTTAATTAAAATCTGTACTCAAAAACGGTTAGTTTCGTCAAATTCACACAGCGCAGAGGCGGTAATCCAATTCAGTTCTTACGGTAGCCGATCAGGATAGCATAACTAGCTACCGTTATAATCCCAAAACGTTTGCGTGCATACCCTTTAACCAATACGTGACCACCGGATTTTAGAGTGCGATGTACGAAGATTTTGATTGGATATGTACATGATTATTAAAAATATTCCATGAATTATATCTATGTATTATATCACACGTAGTATATATATATATATATTTATTTATGTATGTATTTGTGGTCAGTAGGGGGAATTTGTCATTAGATAGGGTTGGCACATTGCAGCCAAAGAAGGTGTAACAGGATTTGAATTGCTAGACAAGTAACCTTTTTGTCTCATTTTCGATGATACGTCGTTTCAGCTCTAAGCCCTAGAATTTCTCTTGACTTTTAATCTACCCTTTTACTGTGATCCTCACTTTTTATGTCTTTTATAAAAAATTAGACGAAAATCTTGTGTTAGTTGCATCCTGAAATTCAATTATAAAAATAAAACGAAAGTTCGGTCAAAATTTTGTTTTCTTATTAATGCCACATCTCGCTTTTAGGCGGTCTGAAACAACCCCAGGCAGGCTTGTCTCGTGTCGTCCACAATCGGCTCAGGACTCAGCCTGCCGTAAAATTGTATTTGACGTGCGCTCGGACGACAGAGGGGCGTCCGAGGGCGAAGAGGGCGAATTAACGCGGCTTAGAACAAAATCTCCGTGTTATGATTTTGCGGTGTCGCGTCCTGCGATTATCGCTTTAAGTATGTTACGAGTTTTCAGTTGTTTTTAGGACAGATTTCTTTCAGTTTCTTAAATTTAATATTAAAAAAATCTGTATAGGTAATGTCGAGGTCCTATACACACTTCTGTCACTAAAGATTATTTTAATGTTTCGGAAAATATACATTTGTACACGACGATGAACGGACGAACACCATTGGAAACCTACAAATGTTTTAATCATTGTAATTGTATAACAAAATATGTAAGTGTTAATACACTCCTTTACAGCGTTACAAAGGTCCTCCTTTACAGCTAGTTTGCTTAATATACCTAATACTTCCAATTTCTATTTTATTTCTATGTTTTTTGGCCGTGTGCTGTTGGCCAGCATTAAAATAGCAGCCCATCCCTTCCTGTGGCGACTAAAGGGTAACAAAGCAGCTACCACAAACCCTAAGTAACTACATCACCTTTAAAAGATTGAACTCAATCAGGGCCGTCTTAAGTCTATTCTGCGCCGGGGTGCGGGAGTGTATCCTAAGACAGTCAAACATCCTATTGTGTATCCTATGACAGTCAAATATCCTATTGTGTATCCTATGACAGTCAAATATCCTATTGTGTATCCTGTGACAGTCAAATATCCTATTGTGTAATTGTTTACTATAGCGTTATATTTTTTCATTACCTTTAAAAGGTGAGCGCCCGGGGTGCACCGCACCCCTTGCACCCCCTGGTAAAGACGGACCTGAACTCAATAATCCGCTTGGCCAGCGTGACCTTTTTTAGGCCATACATTCCTCATGCAAACGACAATGTTAAAAAGGCTTGCTATGGTCTTTATAAAACTGTGTCTCTTCACGTCAAGGTGTACTAATTAATCGTCTTGTCGTATTGAATGTCAATGTAAAACTTACATCATTTTAAAATATGTCTATAAAAACTTAACCAGCTACCTCTCCCGCATATTCCCCACCGTCGTCAGTACAGTCTGCAGCGTAAATCTCATGGGGAAATATAAAAAGTGACGCTAAAACGTCGCTCTCATTCAACGGAGAGCGAAAATCATATTCTGTTAAACTCGTTATGTGTCCACGCCTTGTCGCGCTGACCTGGCAAACGTTGGGATATTATAGACATATCCGTTTTATATAACTTATTTATTATACACTTCATTGCACATTATCGTACAAAAGGCGAGCGTAATGCTTTGAGGCATTCTCTACCAGCAACCTTTGGGTTAATCAGAGACGTTCAGTTGGAAAGAACCAGAAAGGCTTAAATAAAATGGTATGGTAAAATATTATTATAACTTATCTAGAAACGAGGCATGTTTTGAAGTGAAATTTGTAGCCAATTTTCGGTTTTTTACTTCCGCAGCTATCGTCACTGAAGTGCATTTCATCCGCAATTCTTTGACAAACAGTTGCAGTGTACAGTGCGGTCTTCAAAACATTTTATAAATGCTAATATACATAACGACAATATTTGATCAAACATTTCCGTATATCTAAATCATTCGGAAAACAGTGAGATCTCTTCGACTGGCACCTGACGTTGGTCTCTTTGTCAGTAAAGGATTATTCAAGGTCGGCAACACATCCCCATTTTCCTCGGTGTTGAAGATGGCTATGGGAGTCATCGTTTATACATTTTACTTTATATCTGTGATTAGCCCTTTTATTATTCACTGCTCGACATGGACTTCCTCATACACATTGTCTTCAGCATGAGGGATGAGCCTTAAATGTCACGAACTAAGGTCACATCCGCACTATTCCAACACAGCTACTTCGCTGTGAAAGCAATACTGTATTGAGTTTTTAGCGGCCGGAGGACTCAACTGTCGCCCGATAGCAGAAAATATTGGGTTCCGAACCTTTTTACCGGCGAGTGTGGGTGCCGATTGATTTTGGATTGAAATCTCCACTCGTATGTGTGAACTATAATTTTGTTACTACCACTTTATACTGAGGGGATATATTGGTGATTATACTTCACGCCTCGTCCTCTAGATTAGTATGAATTTATTTACTTGTAATAACGCATAAGTATCGCCACTCGAGCACTATGTTAGGAATTGTCATTGCTAGATTTGTTTTTTCTTTTCTCTCTTAGAGCTGTCAGTCGTCTATCAATGTCATTCGCTATTTAGTGCTTCACCACTCGCCTTTACAAAAAATGTTTCAAATGAAAATAAGTGAAATAGGTGTGTTAAATATCAAATTCAACAGTGCCTATAATAGGAAGAGGAAATATAATAAACTGAATCATACTAGTAAGTCACAACGAAGACTAGAACCATATCAGGGACACAAAATCGAGCGGCACAAAAGTCTGCAGATGTTGCCATACCAGAATTACGAAATTTTCTTTGGAAAACTTCACAATATCCTTTGCTAATACCCAGGTTACTTTTCTTTGGAATTGTTAAAAAATACAACGTAAACCAAACATGTAACCTGCACTGGCATCACAGATCTACCTATGGGTTAATCAAGGCCGTGTAACATAATATTTTACAACTTACAAGTGAGAATTTCCTAAGTAAACTTCATTAGAACGTCTGCGATGCAGACGATGCGATGAACCCCAGCAGGTGGAATTATGGCATTGACAGAATTAGACAGTGACTTAACGGAGATCCTGGCGAAGGCTCCATGATCACTTCAAATTGCAACGCAATGCAATACAATCAGTCCTTTCAATATCCACTGCGGGACATAGGCCTTGTCTTGTCAACATTGTCTTTTGCACGAGGAACGCATGCCCTTAAAGCTCCACGCTGTCCAAGCGCGATTCAGTTATGGTACAGAAATGCTCAAGGAGTTAGTGGGCCATTTTTGGCATACAAAGCTCTATCAAGGAATTTCGCAAGAAACTGTGAAGGAGCTTTATTAAGCTTTAGTCTTGAAAGCCTCCTTGAAAGCAATTAAATATGGAATAAATCGAAATTCAAGCAAATAAATTCGTTTATTCGCACTAATTCAGTTGACTGAACTAGTGGGAGATTTTTCCCATTAGTTCAATTGAAAATAAAACTAGCTTTTACACAGGTGTTGCCTTGTCCGCAACATTAGTAACTCCCACCCTCTCATTCGTACCCATACATCAGAAAATATCAACAATTTACAATTTTTGTTTAAAAGCTCTGAACCAAATGACTGACAACTGACAACTGACAGCGACTGACAGTGAAAATAGTAGGAAGAGAGAAAAGAAAAAAGCTGGCAAAGACAACTCTTAACATAGTGCTCGAATGGCGATACTTATGCGTTATTACAAGTAAATAAATTAATACTAATCTTGAGGACGAGGCACGAAGTATAATTATGATAGAACTTTACTTCAGGTAAGTTGGTTTAATCATTAATTTTTTGTGAGACAAATTGTTGAATGTATGCAGTTACAAGATGCAGTAGGTAAGATGTTGTAGGTATATATTTAAATAACGCCACACTCAATGACCCTCACTAGGATTCCCTGTGTCGTGGGCCCAGAGACACATACAAGGACAATCACAAACACACACCCAGACCCGAACATACATTTGTCTTTTTTTATATCCGACCGTGAATCGAACCCGGGACCTTTTGCACAGCAAGCAGGGTCACTACCAACTGTGCCAATCGGTCGGCCAATTTGATTTCTGTAAGTAATGTATTTTTTATTAGAAATATTAAGTATTTTTAATAAGATCCAAAATCTTTTCTTAGGTTTTCGCGATTACTATACATAGCAATTAAACAACTTTGAACGGTTTAAATCGCGTATATTTAACATTATTTATATCCCGACGTTTCGAACACTTTGCAGTGGACGTGGTCACGGGGTGACTAATTGATTTTATTTGTCACTTGAGCTATTAAGAAATTATTTGAACTATCAAAGTGACAAATAAAATCAATTAGTCACCCCGTGACCACGTCCACTGCAAAGTGTTCGAAACGTCGGGATATAAATAATGTTAAATATACGCGATTTAAACCGTTCAAAGTTGTTTAATTGCTAAAATCCAAAATCATCGATATAGGCTATATAAACCAGTAAGCTGAAGTGGCATTGGACAGGTCACTTCTGTCGCAGGAACGACAGTCGATCTGATAAACCATTTCTCTAATGAAGCCCAGCGGAAACCGTAGTATTAGACGCACGCCGGCTAGATGGACCAATGAGACAAAGAAAGTCGCCGCTAGTAGCTGAATGAAAAGAGTGGAAGAAGGTGTGCGGTAGCGAGCCTCGGAAGAGGCCCACATCCAGAAATGGAGAGACATAGGCTGATGACATGACATGGTAAGTTGGAGAATATTCAGGGTGGGGACGTCGTCATTGACAGCTATTGCATTTCAGTCACTCAGTCGGAGTGTAATGTGTTACGTAGTGGCAACCCTTAGTATGTAGTGGCAACCCTTATTTTTGTAATAGTTATAAGTTATATATACCCGCTCCCCTTCTCATCACTACCACGTAACAAATGGTACTTAACTGCGGAGTAACGTCATAGTTCAGTATTGCGGTCTTTTTCTAATTTGTAACTCTTAACTTTAATTTAGTATTTTTTTTAATAATTATAATTTTGATTGTAGGAATCTTTTGTTTCAAGTTGTTTAAATGTAATGGTAAAGTATTGTACAATTTTTATAAAAATGTCCTATTATATCAAAAGCAATATTCTCACAGGAAAAAATTCATATAGCAGCCCCACTTCAACATAAACAGTAGGACACACTGCGAATTCAGCGAAAAACAATAAAAAACGCTTCAAAAGTCAGTGATCCGTTATCTCTTACAACAATTAAGTAGTTCTTTATTCACTTATTTTGATCGGTTAATACGTCAAGTGGTTATCGCGTTGCGTACGAATATTTGACAACGATATCTTCGAATCCCACTAATATATAAAAAAATCTTGTTCCCATTGAAATAAAGTCGAAAATATTAAGTTTGGTAGGCACGTAAGAGTTGTTAAGGGGCGCAAGTGGTGATCGAAAGCATAACTGGCTTTACAAAGCGGTGTTTTGAGTACACTCCAAATATTGGCCGAGTGGTTTATGGCACAGACTTATGTGATTTTGATATTAATACTATTGTTTTATTTTTTGTGGGAATGACCATGCAAGTACGTGCGTTTAAAGAATTTAATTTTGTAGGTAAGTATATTGCATATCAGAGTAAATTTTTATGTTTATTTTAGTTTATTTGGGAGTTAATATATAATAACTGTAGCTATTTGTATTTTGCTGAATATTTTACGTTGTCCTGTCCTTTATGACGTACAAAGCGGGGCTACTTGACCACCGCGGGGCTACTTGGACACCATGTCACATTATACCTATATCTAGATTTTTCACTTACTTTTTCTTTGGTTATGTATTATTTTACATTGCTATTATTGTTATGTATTGTTACATTGCTAGTATTGTTATGTTACATTGTTATTGGTAGTAGCTAATTGTTAAAAATGGTGCGAACTTATGAAAGACCCCAGGGTCAAAACATCACATCAATTATAAATAAGAATATATGGAAAAAGCGATAGAAGCAGTTAGATATCGAAGACATAAAAACATAAAACATAGTTAGAAAAACATAAAATACCTGCCTCAGGCCAACGTTAGTACGGAAGGTACTTGGAAAGAATCCGGGACCTGTTGGACATCGCAACTGTTCTAAGCCAGACTGAAGAGTAAAATACTGCAGGAACCTTGGGAGTGGTGGCGAATTGGGGATTCCTTTTAATGAAGGCCAATTTACGAGATGTGGTGAAAGAATACCTGGCTGAACAGGATAAGTAAGTATCTACGGATCTCCACGGACAATATTTAAGGTCCAGATTTTACCGTTTAAATTAAATTATTAAGATTTTTCAATTAAAGTTCGATAAATTTTAGTTTTCTTTTACAATTTTATAAAATACAATTTTTTACAAAGAGTGTAAACTTCTGACGATTTCTACCACATTTTACGGGGTAACCTGAGCACCTAACAAGCATGCCAGACGTTTTATGCTTAAAAAAAGCGAACACTAGTGTTCGCGCCTCTAGATGTTCCTTGTATGCTCGCGCGGGTTAATAAACTTCATATTACCATTAAATTGAACGTAGTTTAACATGAATTTAAGTGAATGAGAATCTATTATGATTCATTTTATATACGCAGTTATAAAAATATTACATATCGATTATCAAATAAATAAGAGCAAGCGTTGCCGCTAAGGGGTCATAATGTTACATGGGACAGACTTAAGACCTTACCAAATATTAATAATATATTTACGACGCCATGTTGGGCGCCATTTTCCCGGCGCGCGGATTGGCGCGCTATCTCCCGCTACCGTGCTTTGACCGACATATTCTTAGGAGCCTTACGATCTCCGTCTCTTTTAACAAAAATATCACGGAGATGACTTTTAATTTTCTTATTATATTTTTTAATTAAAAAATATATTTAAAATCCGATATGAATTTAAAGAAAGACTCCGATTATCGCTGAATTGGAAAGAGCAGTAGATCGTGTGTAAGGCTTAGGTTCAGCAATGAAGAGACACAGGCTGATGGTGTACCTATATGGTACTCAAAAATATATCGAACTGTCACTACAAATGAAGCAGGATGCACTTTAAAATTATATCTATAGGGAATAATCCCTATAGGATAGCTCTTTACCTTATAAACATAAATTGAAATGCATTATGTTTATATTCGAATTGACCATTTTTTACGTCACTACTTTCTTACCATACCACACTTTCTTATATATAAGCCCCTCCAAAGAACTGTATTTTTACTTATTTCTTGAACTTCCTGACCGTCAGAAGACTTACGGATTCTTTTAGTAGGGGAACATAGTGTATTAGCTAATAAGGGTAAATGCTTTACTAACTACAAGAATCTAAACTGTTTTAACTAAACCAAACCTATATTGTTTATTTCATACATGAAAAATATAACAAACCGTCTCTTTTTCTGTCTCTATTCTAATAAAGGAATATATTTTTATGATTCTCGCGCCATCACACACAATCCCATGAGTTAGTGTCGTGGAGCGCGGGCGACGTATGCTGTTCTATATTCAAATTGAACGTCCTCGCGAACGCGACCTCCGCCATTTTGTCGTCGTCACTCGACTCGAGAAAATGGCGGAACAGTAAGAAGCTTAACGCGGGAAATGTGGTTTGGAATGTTATATCGTCGAAATGTGTTCGAAGTAAGATCTTCTGGAGAGATTGGCCAATGAATAATTACTTTACTGTCTACTTTTAAAACGTTTACAGTGTCAATATTCTTTACTAATAACAATATATTTAATGACGGTTTTATAAATTCACACTGATTCAATATTTATTTTATTGTTATCGTAAAACAACTAAATTAACAGCTTATATTAGGTATTTAAGAATTTAGAAAACTATCCGTAATTTTATTTACATTTTTTAATAAATAAGCATTTAAATCAATGCAATTAGAAAATTAAATAACTATGTAAATAAATGTGTAATTTAGGAACGCAAAAATCTGGAGAATATGAAAAAGATGCTATTGATAAAGAACTAGGCATCGGAACACGTTCGAGGGTACTTCAATCAAATTGACTGATTTCTGAATAAGTAGTCTGCTTTATTCAAAAGTATTAAGAATGGCTTCGTTTCAGCAAATCAGAATTGATTTAAATGCTAATTTTCTCGTTGCCTAATCAATCACAGTCGTATTCCACATTCGTAAATGCAGATTATAAATAAATTTCTATAAGAAATATTTGTTGCAAGAAGCTAGAAATATTTCCTAATAATTTTTGAAAACAAAAACAGGTGTCGAGCACACAAAAAGCGAAACATCAGGGCTGGCCAACACAATATGAGTTGTCAGTACATTATTAGCTAAATAAACATAAACGCTACCGGAGGGTTTGCGATCCCTGTTGCTCTTATTTAGTACAGTGTATTTGACTTGTTTAATTCAGATTTATTTAGTTGATGACATGCAGATGATTAATTGTAATTTACACAGATAGCTACTTATATAAAAACTATTTAGTGTTATTATTTTATTAATTAACTATTATTTTTGTCAGATTTGTGTTTAATGTAATAACAATAAATTGTTTAGGAGATTAACAAATTATAAATTCAAATGTCATATTCCTTGATTGATTATTATTATTATTTATTTCGATGTTAGGTATATGAATAAAAATTAAGACAAAGGAAAAATATGTCCGAAGTGCTAAAATTATAAATTAAATTTAATTAATGCAATAATAGTCTAATTACGAATTAACCTAGCAAATATCATTTGACCATCATTTTTTCTCTTTTGTATTATTAGTTAGTATTATTTTTCTCCTATTGGGCCAAGTCGCGATTGACTTGTCAATTCCACAAAATGAAATAAGCGTAAACGAATAAGAAATATGCATGATCAGAGGTGAAAACTTGTTAGTCTGGGTTTTTAATACTTACATCAAATCATCCATAGTGGGTCTAATCAATTGTCAGTAACAAGAATTCAAAGGGCACGAAACAATCGTGGTATTGTTAAGGCACAGGGACTGTAGGGTTGGGGATTCCGTTTATTAGAGGTTAATAGATAACATTACCGGGCGTTGGTTTGTGACGTCACTACAAGGTTTTTCATACCATTAGTTTATTTACAGACGTATACCTACTTATAATTATAACGATGAGAATGGCAAATTCAATTTGTGCGTTTGAGAGTTCAGCCAACGCCAATGAACCTTAAGAACTTAACATAAACTGTTTTAGACTCGACCTTTTAACCTCGAGGGATTAAGACCATCAAACTTTAAAAAATTCGTCCCTAACTTAAATGTTCATTGGCGCTCATTCAACGAACAAGCGTCGAGCGCTCAGCACTCATTACTACAACTTTATATAAAACTCATATATGAACGCATATATCCAAAGAATCTCAACCTTTTCCCAAATTCATTCCAAAATCTCCGAAGGTGCCAACGTTTGTGATTCTGGAATGATGTTGGCATGTATGGCGGATGTCCATGGGCGACAGGGTGGACTGTCTGGCTGAACGGCTCGTCTGCCACCTACTTTCTATAATAAAAAAATGGCAGCTCTCTCGCCCTCTCCGATTATTTGATGACACGTGCCCTTTGATTCTGTTTCTTTTGTATGATGAACCTGCTACGGTTCGAATTCCCGCTCGTATGCTATGCTGATCTTCGTGGTTAGCAAGATGTAATCGTGTACCTAATTATTATGATTTTTCAAAATCACGCATGGATCAAACATTATCACGTTATATATGTGGTAAAGCAAGAACTACAGTAAGAGCAAGAAATGAAAGGTGGAAAGATTAACGTTACCAAATGCGATGGAAATATCAGCGACTTGGCTATAGATCCGGCTGAAGACTATATTATAAAATACAATCCCACTAAGATATGTATAGATATATATATACGTTTATATTTTTGTGTATATGTACAAATATATTTGCTGTTTTTTGTTGTATTATGTAGCCTGCTTTTTAATAACAAAACTCCTTTCAGTTATTGTAAGTCCACCTTTGTACTTTTGGTAATACTGTAATGTCTTATTGTAAATAAATTTTAATCAACTTTTATTATGTGACAACCCTGTTTGAACAGTCGGCGTGACAATGGCTCGGCTCAACTAGTTATCTATTTAAACCTGGATTAGCACTCGATAAACTGTGATTAATAGTCTCGCCGACGGAAGGTAGCGTCAGCAACGACAACGTTAGTACATTGTCATTTAATAATATTTTTTTCAGTTAATATGGTCTAAATAATTGTTTAAATACAAGGCGAGCGCTTCTATGACACAGAAACTCTTTTTGTCTTCTGTATTACGTGACTGAAAAAGTGAAGGAGATAAGAGCAAAAGCATTATGTATAATACTTATTATTGATCGTTAACAAGCAATGTTAAGAAATAACAATTAAAATAACGACCCATAACATGCTTGGTCGAGAACTTGAAAAGTGCCTGTATGGCACACAAAATACTGAGCCTCTTTGATTATGATTGATTAAAAGCAAAATGATTAGGGATTCACTAAATTGTTTTATTAATTACAAGAAATATTTAATATAGCTACACCTAATCTCCTCACGAAATTATCCCTTAGTCGTTTTTGGGATAACAAACCTACTAACCACTAGCCCTGGAGAACCACATCATCCCTTAGCTAACCAGTTTGACCGGCGTGATGTTTTAAGGTCATTCACCTCTCATGCATAAGGCAATGTGCATGGGGGAGACTCGTGTCCATCAGTGGACGAAAAAAGGGCTGGTTGCGGTTTACGCTAAGAAAAAAATACATTTCACACTAAGGTTTTGGTTGCTGTCGGTACGCGCCAGGCAGAGTGAGGTCGGTCGGCGTATTCGGCGCGATGCGCGGAAGGTTGCCGCGTGCGGGGAACAGATAGTGCTGGACGCCCGCAAAAGTCCGGATTAACACGCCGCTGGTAATTTAGTGCCGATGTGTGACAGCCCTAGTGCACTGCGTCTCGTTTTTTATTACACCACGTAAAGATGTTTTCCCTGTCATAATCATCTCACAACTTAATTATCTTAGTATTGTAGAACATAGTAATAGTAATATTGCAGAATAATATAGTAATTCGTGCGTGTTTCGGAGCCGAATCTGTATCCTTAAATTTATTAAATAAAAATAATGTATCCGTAGATTGTTACCTTAAATTTGTTAATTAGAGGGATGTGTGTGTATTTAGTTATTATTTTATAAATACTCATAACTCGAGTAATAAAATTACACCTCATTGGAGGTGATCGACAAAATTTTATTTAACTTAGTAAAACTAAATAAATACGTATTTTAATATCCGAATTTCATATTAGAGATGTACTCGTATAATAAATACTAAGTAAGGTAGAAAAAGATGCCAGAGCCCATTCCCATCCCATCCTTCCCCATTTTCCCAACCCCTTCTCTCCGAAAGTAGACGCGCATCCGGGGTCGTGGCTGCCTTTGTCATTCTGGACTAATGTTGGCATGTATCGCGCATGTCTATGGGCGACCGTAACCACTTACCATCAGGTGGACTGTACGCTCGTCCGCCGCCTTCGTCCATAAAAAAGAAGTTACGCTCGAAAATTCTTTGTAGTATGAAATTCGAAATGAAGAGATTCACCAAAGAACGAAAGTCATCGACATATCAGTATGCAGCTCATATTTGTCCCGGGACCGACAACTAATGGGGAAGACGAATAGAGGCCACGTACCGGGAAGCGCAGTGTGGAACGCTCTCCAGCCACGTGAACAGATGACTTAAAGAAGTTTATTGGAGTGGCTAGATGATATGAACAGAATATTGTATGCGAGCCCTGGAAAAGACCTATATTCAGCAGTGGAGAGACACAAGTTAATGTTGTGGTATTCTAATTCTATGTGGACAAAGCCAAATATAAGTTAGTACCTATAGGTATAATGAAATACCATAGTTTAGAATGGTATAGAATTATGGATACCACGTGTTAATCCCAGATTGAATCCCAGTGCCATGTAGTGGAAGCTCAGACAGCTCATAACTCCCTCGCATATGTATGGAGTGTATACAGGTTGATGTGAATTGGAAGATATCATACCTACTAAAATGTTATCGATATCAACCTATAACGTCCAGCTGCAGGGCACAGGGCTCTCCTAGTAACCTCTCCTCCCTCACACCCGCCACAGGGTTTTGGACTATAATCAACCGCGCGGCTCAATTGCAGATTGATAGATACATATTTCCCAGATTTTTTTAATAAATATTTACTCACGATGTTTTTCTTCACCGCCGAGCTGTTGATAAATAATTTGAAAATGCGTACTTTAATAGAAACTCAGTTATACAAGCCGGAATGAGCCGCGTGACCCCGTGAATGGGAGTCTAGAATAGATGTAAGCTACCACCAATCTAATCTCAACATTATTAGATTATATTTGATTATTTTTTACAGAATTAATTCACCAGACGCAGGATGCAAGGGATTCCGCCTGAACGGTAAATCAATACTTTTGTTCTGCGATGCCAATATTTGCACGTTTAGTTTTAAATCAGCCCCGTTTTGTTGTCTATACCTTTTGATGAATCTTAAAATTTTAATGTTCTCTTCTTTCTTTTATTAAAATGGTAGAAAGATATATTGGTTAAATGATTGTAAATTATCTCACTTGTATGTAATCATTTTCTTGTGAGTAGATACAAATGTTTAGTTTCTGAGAATAAAATAAAAATCAGCCAAAAATGATGAACATTGGTACGTCTGCAAATACGTTGCCTACTTCCTCGAATTTGGACATCCGGATTTAAATAATGAATTGGGAAATATGGGAAACGGATAGTTCCCTCTATTACCTACACTCTCAATTCATTGTATGGGATGTAATTGCATTAAATTTCCATGGACGAGATCAAATTGGATAGGATGGTAACTCTCACTGCTAAAACTCGCCGGTGCATGATCAGTACAAATTCTGATGAATAGAAAAAAAAGTAGAGTAGTAAAAAATAATGCTCTCAAAAGTATTGTTTCAAGTAGGTACCTACAAGTAGAAAAGTCTGGCTGCCTAGACATTGCTGCGTGAAAGACGAAACAGCCTGTATCAGGAATTAAGATAGTTTCCACCGAGTAGTTTATGTAAAGCTGGTTAAGACGGTGGGAGCCACATGTCCCCACACACCTGACGGACGAGCATCCTGTATAATCTCTACAGTTTAATCAAATTAACTATCTGTTTATGTCCCACTAAAATGATCAAGGGTTAATCTTGAGTAGATGACAGACGATCCATGATTTACTGTAATTTTTGACTAAGTATTTAACTATAATTTTCGTGATGTTATCTGAGCAAACGGACCTTATTGTCGGTATTTGTTTATTTCTCTGTAACATAACAGTTATAAATCAATGCGTTTCAAATAACAAGCCATAAATTTTAATATGTTAAATTATTCACTGGTATTTTGGCTTCAAGCATTCTCTAACATTCAGTCATCAGTTGGTACTTGATTTACTAACTTCGGTTAAGACAAACTTAAAATTGTGTTGTTTCATTATTCTGTTTAAATAGAAATATTTATATTACAATCATATCATATCATGCTATAATATCAGATTTTTAAGATCTAGTTATAAAAAAATATGTTATTATTTTTTTTAATTTCACTAAGGTTAATATTTAAGAAACTAGAATTGACTATTTTTCAAAAATTATATTTCTGCCAAATCTCATTTCAATCCGTTTGTTTTGGACTTAGCTGGTGGTCATCGTCGTGATCTCCGCTATAGGTAGATTTCTTCAATATCTCCCTTAGTTTTTATAGGGTAGTTTTTATCCCGGTCAAATCGGGCGAAATCGAAGGTAACATAAATTATAGTAATAATATAAAAATAATTAAGAAAAAATATTCTAATAACTAAACTTCTAAACCTATATGTAAAACCCTTCATTCAGTCTATTAAAATGGCCGACCAACGTTCTCTCATCGAATGTGAAACTGAATTATAATAAATTTCGATTTTCAATCAAATTTGCGATTTTCGAGTGCAATGACCAATGGAGCGTGGTTTAATGGTTATTTTATACGGAAGACGTAATATTATGTTTGCGCACAACTGTTCAAAATATATACGAATATTGCTGTGTTATATTTTGAAAAATAAGATTATTTAATAACGACAAGTACACATTTGAGTCTATATCCTTTAGAATTGTTAATAGAATCGAAATAGATACCACAAATCGAGAAATGGAACGTGGGACGCCCGCCGCGCCGGCCAAATGGACTGACTACCAGAAGGAAGTTACCGGTAGTTGTTAGATGAGAAGGGTAGAAGACCGTGTGTGGTGATGATTGCTGGGAGAGGCCTATAAACAGCAGTGGTGAGTGTGACACCGGCGGATGGTATGTTGTGGTATATGGTAAAAGAATCAAAGGTTCCAATTGAACGGTTTTGGGAAGTTTTGGGTAACCTTAATTTTATTATCGTTGCCTAATTTACTAAAGAGAAATTCGCGTGTCACCCTCTCGGTAGACAGCTGTAGGTACTTGTAATTACGTTTAATAGGGTATTTACAATTAATTTAGCGTTATACAATAAATATTTATAAATTCCTATAAAAAAATTAAAGCAGTGAAATAGTTATTAGCTAAAATGTTATCAACACAAACATAAAAGCGGTTTGTTTCGAATGGAAACGAATTAAAACCCTTTGCTGAAATAAATCATATTAAAAAAAATGTTCTATCGGCTCATTCAAAATGGCGCATGCCGCTAAGCGCGATCAAATCTAACAAAACATAAATTTAAATTTAGAACACCCTTTGCCACAACTCGCCCGTTCTAAAATCGTTCAGCGTTGAGTCGCTGACAGATCCTGTGCAATTTCAACTTTACGCTACAGAAATAAGGTTGAATTTAAGCGAAAAATGTTATGTACAAGCTTGCTTAAAGCGCTGGTTTTACAAAAAGTGTTTAATAGAATTTGGCATATCTTACTAATGGAACGGTTCGCGTAATGAAATAAGGTATTTTTTGTTCGTAACGGCGAATGCTCTCGGCGATTTATTAAAACTGCTCGTTTTTCAATATGCGGCGCCCGATTTGAATCTGCTACTTTATTGCCATTGCTTTTTGAACTTGGCTTGAATTGAAAAAGTTACAGGAAATATTTTGTAAATGCAATTTTGTCATATATCTCCAATCAAGTTCATTAAACACGGTTAAAGAGGGCCGATAGTACTCAATAGAGCTACATTATGAGGAATGAGGAAATTTGTTTCGTCCGTTAAACTTATCTTCTATTCCCCATTTTAACCCTTTTTCCAAATCCTTTCCTAATTCTCCAAAGGTAGATAGCGCATCTGGGAATATACTAATGTTTGTCATTCTAGACTGATAAATGTGGCATTGACATTAATAAACACATAACACATTTTTTTTAAATATGCCTAATTATAGAATAAAATATAAAGTCATTGGTAAATAAGGCAATAACATTAAGTCAAATTTATACTACAAAATTAAGAAAATATACTTACAACCGACACCCCAAAAACAATTAATCGTCTTATAAAAAACCACGTTGAATTATCTTAATCTACTTCCATATACCAAGTGTCAAGTCTTTTGAAAAAAGAGAAAAAATTCCAACTCGTTATCTGTAATCTTCCCACTCCCAAACAAAGGGGGGACGGATATTTAGCATAATGAGTGACATCTCTGGAACGTTTAGGGCGAGCGGGATGGATTGATACTCATATATACATGCTAGACAAAGACGAACAGTTAGAGAGAGGACAATATCGCAATCTTGTTTCTAGACCATTTCCCTTAATTAGTGGTAGGACAGCCGGCTATTTGTTTAAAGCGTTATGCTAGAGATAGGAGTTCAGATGTGCCTGGTACAAGGCTATTTGTAGGGTTGTTACTTGTTATGTATGTCAGCACTAACCAATGTTGTGAAACAAGAATTTTTCAATAAGTAAATTATATTTATCTCATTTCATGTCTCTATCTAATCCAAAAAATGGATAGAGAATGTTTAATATTTGTTAAGGTTTTTTTTAAATAAAGACAAATAAAGCCTAGGAAACATCTTTGTTCTGTTTTATTTTTTCAAATTGTTCCATTTGAACGTTATTCGGAAATGTATAAGCCACAATATCCGAACTCCATATTGATCTGCGGCGTATAACGAATACAATTAGTACGTATCTACATTATAATTATAGAATTACTACATTGTGCCAATGTTCATAATAATGAATTTCTTCATAATGAACAACTTAAAAATCAAAATTAAAAATTGGAAACATATCTCGTCAATGCGCAGTTGAAATAATTTAGAAGTCGTAGGTTTACGAGTGCTGAGGACAGATAGTTGGACTCCATGAAAGTACGTTTCATATTGTAAATAGGGTTTGAACGCCTGAAACTAAACATGAAAAACCAAATTTTATTCTTTTATTGGATTATCACAAACACCGCGCACTTTGAAATTTAATAAACTATCACTATTAAACCACAAAATACACATTTTTTTAATAATAAAATAAAATCTCAATCTTTACTTCACTTCTTTACTAAACCTTTCTCGAGTTTTTGCCAAAAACTCCGCCGCGTGTCTATAATATGCTGTATTATATTCTTTTCAAATGACATCAGTCTTCTTCTTTGTTCACATCATTGTTTTCTCCTTCTGTTATGACGAATTTACATAATTGACAAGAACTTACGTACAATTTTATAAAAAATAATCAACTGTACCTAGAAAATCGAACACAAGGCATAAGGAATCTATATGTGAATACCATCTTGAGGGTCGCCCCGAAGATCATCAGCAGACGGCAGGATAGGATAGCAGGATTATGTATCCCTATTGTTTTATTAATTTCCCTACTTACAATAGTGTTTAAGCCAGTTATAACTAATGAATTGAAAATTATATCGCATATAAAAGTGTACCATACCTGATGGTGGAGACATGAGCCGATGCCCATGTCTTTACGTAGACCCAGAGCGTACGTAGACTCATCCCATCGCCTGTCAGTGCTGTAGCAGATATGACCCGTACTAAACTGAAAAGTAGCAAATTAACGGCAAAAATAAAACAGGAGAAAACAATAAAATGGTTATTTCAGAACATCAATTTTACTATCAAACTGACAAAACTGACAAGGCAAACTTTACAGAGTTCTTTATAGAAAGTGTTAAGAAAAAATATATTTTATTATTAAAATTACCATTCACACCCAGGTACAAAAATTATATTTAACAAATTTCAAAGAATTATTGAATAAAAATGAAAAGAAATAATTATTTTTCATTTCCATCCTCAATTGACTTGTTTATCTTGAATGTTCTTTGATTCATTTTTCATGTGAAAATCGTATGTAGGTACATATTTGTATTAAATTTCTTCATGTGCCTTTCTGCGGCAAGTTAATTAAATAAGTGGCATTCGGTTATTTCGGCTATTGTTCTGTTGTGTAATTTGGTTTTCATTATATTAATAGCAAAAAACAGTATTTAGACGATGGCTTTATGAGGCAGGCATAGGTTTCTTGCCAATACTGTGAGCTATGTCCGTGACTATAATTGTTTGTAAAGAAACTCTTAAGATAACTTTCTTCATAGCTCGCTGATGCGTTTTTAAACTTATGGATCAAGCGAACCGTACGAGACGTAATAAATAAAACTATCGTTTAATAATCATAATCCCATAATGAATATTTTAGTGGCCAATGTTTTTTTGACTCTTCGTCATTTTTAATGGATATAAACATGTATTTCCCAAATAAATTGTCTGAATCTGAATCGTAGATGTTCACGAGTTACAGCGATCACATACCGTCCGACGGAAGACCTGTTCGTCTGTGATATTTCTCCATTACTCTGCTGTAACTATGATTGATTACATTATAATCGTAACTAACCTATTTTTTATACAGTTGAACGAGACCCTCCTCAAGCGCATTATCTTGTAACACACAAGATAATATACACAAAACATTTTATTGTCACTAACATATTTTTATAATTATAAAGTTAGCCTAGCATTGAATTCATGCATCAAAAAGTTTTGATACACGCCGTCCATGGACATTCGCGATACATGCCACCACCAGTTCAAAATGACAAACGTTGACATGCCCCCAGATGTGTCTTTGACGATTTAGGAGAAGATGTGGGAATAGGGAGATGGATCTCCTAATGCCTCGTGCATGAGGGATGTATGACCTTGAAACGCCACAAGTGGGTTAGCGAATCCACTCTTTTAGAGATAGTGTAAGTTACTCAGGGCTTGTCGTAGCCACTTTGTTATACCTTAGACACCTTTTACGACACCCAGAGGAAGAGATGGGATGGTGTTATTCTAAAACTAGCCAACACCACACATCAATAGCTGTGACTAGATTGATTAAAATTTAAATCAAGTCACAAATTGAAAACATTAAACAAAGACTTGGAGAGATCCAGTTGTTGGGTTAACCGAGCGCCAAGTGAATCTTTCCATCGAATTAACCCTTCAAAGCCGACACCGGGTAATAAAGGCCACAACAGCCGAGGGCGACACGGTTGTAACATTAAATTGAGACATTTAACACCGAAGACCGTTCACTAATGTTTCACGGTAATCAAAATGACACCGTTGCGGATATACACATTTCGAAATGAGAGATGTTTGACGGATATAATTTTAAAATTCTTAATAATGAAATATGCTGGACATAATCGTTAAGTAGGTACTCTTTTGTACATTATAGACTGATATTGATATTAATAATTCTTTAAAAAGAAAACTCCTTTGATGCACACACATTTTAACTTTTTATACGCGTTCAGACCCGATTTAGAATATAAAATGCACACACATTTTAACAACATAACCACCTATGCAATGTCGTGTTGTTTATAAAACAAAATTACATAATGACGATAGTTACATTCCAGGACGTAGGTTAATAATAAAATAATTGTTATCCATCTTTTGTGCATTTTGTGTCTACGATGTCTGTTATTGTTTTGTTTTGGTGTTCAATAAAGAGTTTTATCTATCTACTAGCTGTGCCCGGCATGCATTTCATGCCTGGCAATTTTTTTGCACATAATATATAGCCTATGTCCTTCTGGAATAACGTATCTTTCAAATGGTGAATGAATTTTTCAAATAGGTGCAGTGGTTCCGGAGATTACCCTTCACATACACACAAACTCACAAAATTCGCACTCTCTCTTTATTATAGTATAATAATTAATAGTACTTATAGATTTATATGTATTTTTTTTTTTTATAGACTAGTGGGCGGACGAGCAAGCGGTCTCACGTGATGGTAAGTGTTACCGCCGCCCATGGACACCTGCAACACCAGGGGGTATGCGGGCGCGCCGCCAACCTTGCAAAATCCTATTCACAGCTCTCTTGAAGAACACCATATCGTAGCTTAATGGAAAGACCTCTTGAGGCAGTTCGTTCCACAGCCTACGGGTTCGCGGTATAAAATAATTTTTGGACCGAACAGTGCGCGACACCTCCGTATCGAGGAAATGCGGATGGACCGCACTTCTGTCACGGGAGGTGCGGTTGTAGAAACCCGAGGTGGGCATTATATTAAACAATTCTTCAGATATTAAACAATCTACTCGTATGTTTATATTATGCCCTTTTTTTCTCTGAAACTACAAAGTATCAATAATAATAATAATAATAATAAACATTAGACTAGGAAAAAAATATACTAACAAACTGTAAGTAGTACTAAAATACGAAAGATTCCCAAGCGCCAAAAACTGAAATTAACTCATTTTTATCAATATGCTACTACATATAGCGATTTTGGCATCGGATTTGGAGAGTCTTGGCCGTGGCGAGATTCAAGAAAAAAATAAGTCATTAATCACAAAGCCAGACGGGAGGACCCAGTGGATTCTGAATACGTAATGAGGCATCCGTTTGAGGGTTGCCCTTTTTTTTTATTATTTTGTTACGGAATCCCTGTTTACATAAGGTGTTGTGGTTAATGACGCGTTTGCGCGAGTAGGTGATATGAGGAACATATTTGGAGGCATTGTACATTTTTTGTGAACTGTTGAAGAACCGCAGTAAGTAATATTCTTCGCATGGAAAAGATAGATACATCGTTTATTCATTACAACACATTAAATTACATTCATTACATTACTGCCTGAAGAGGTCTTTCCATTAAGCTACGATATGGGGTTCTTCAAGAGAGCTGTAAATAGAATTTTGCAAGGTCGGCGGCGCGCCCGCATACCCACTGTTGTTGCAGGTGTCCATGGGCGGCGGTAACACTTACCATCACGTGGGACCGCTTGCTCGTCCGCCCACTAATCTATAATATATATATATTACATTTGGGAACTCGGCGGGTGGGCGCATTCAAACGGCCAAGTTTCACCTCCCTCACAGACGACTATCGTAAAATGTACTGCATTTCCCACTTTATTCTATTTGCCCAATTACATAGGTGTTTCGGTAGTGACTGGGATGCGCCCTTCCCATCCTAGCATGTATTGAGGTGCAATTCGGCATGTATTGTGGATGTTCACTTACTATCAAGTAGACTGTCTGTTCATCTCACCTTCTTTTTTAAAAAAAAAACAATCAATAGACCCAATTCCCACATCGGGTTTCTACAGCCGTATTTCCCGTCACAGAAGTGCGGTCCATCCATATTTCCTCGATAAGGAGCCACGCACAGTCCGCTCCGAAAATCGCTTATACCGCGAACCTGTAGGCTGTAGAATGAATTACATACGAGCTCTTCAAGAAAGCTGTGAATAGTTTTTCAAGGTCAGCAGCGCACTTACAGACGCCCTGGTGTTTCAGATATTCATGGGTGGCGCCAGCCACTTACCATCATGTAGGCCGCCTGTGCGTTTGCCTCCTATCCTGTAAAAAAACGGACGGTTTCTGGTTTCTGACTGTTTCACTCATACAAGTTTGTTTCACATATTCGCTACCCAGGTGTCCTACAACTACAGTGATGGGCGTCCAGCTCTGCTTTAGCCGTATACCTGTTAGAACACAGTTGAATTCAGCTGGAAATTCGTAAACTCCGTCTTTTTGTTTTTGGGATTCCATATCTGAAATATATATTTTTTAGAGGTCCACTAATCTACACTGGGTCTGCAATTTGGATTATGACCCGAAATCCCCTCTGTGTTCTGATATCGACATCGTAAATTAAAAAGAAAACCTTATAGTATGATAACTTGATTGTACATTTCTCACATTTTTCTGTACCAAAAATAATTGGACTTCATAGAATCATAGACAGTGAAATAAACAAAACATGTGAGTTTTGCGTTGTGTGAGTGCACACTGATAGTGTACAGTGCGAACCAATTCGACAATCGGATTGGATAATTCGGCACCCACTCACACAGATGCAAAGCTCATGTCTCGTTAATTTCGCTGTACCGTAAAATGTCCTGCTATACAAATTTTATCGGCAGTTATTCAATATGAACAGTTGATATACTTAAAAAATAAAATGAAAACAATAACGCGGATTAGTGAATATTACACATGCTATTACACACAAAACGTAAAACTAAACATAAACAATTAACTTTTGTGTGTTGTGTTCAGTTGTGTTTGTCTATTAATAACCATACCTCCAAAGAAAGAAAAAGATAATCCTCCTCATTTCTCTGCCACAAAAGCGGGTAGTTATTCACGCGATGTTTCCTGCCCTGTGTTCAGTCGACATTGTATTTTTTGTGTTTGGAAAGAACTTTTTCTGTTCATTTGTGTTTTTGTTCAGAAGGCAGGATTTCTTGAACCCATATTTCATGTTCATATTGTCCCGAATTTACATCTACCCGCTTCAGGTTTTCTGTTTTGTTTTTAAGTTAAGAATTTAATTATTATTTTTTCTCTTTTCCACAGCGCAATTAACATCCTTAATCTAATTAATCTTTTCTATTTTTGGTTTTAACTTCTTTTTGTAGCTCTCAGCTTCAGTATAGCTGTGCGCCTACCCATTAGATTCTATATTATTTTGTATTATGAAAATTGAAAAAAATCTATTCTCATTCACTTATTAAGATTTGGTTACTCGATTGCAATCGATGATTGAAAACAGTATCTGTTTGGAAAGATGTTGAAAATTTCTGAAAAAAATTCGTGTTCTCATTTTAGTCAAAATATTGGTCAATATTGTCAATTTTGTCCTTTTTACCTTATTATTTTTATGTGAAGGCATACAATATATATGTACGCAGCTTACATTAAGAATAACAGTGGCGTGGACACGGGCAAATTCAGTATAGACATTCGAAACAAACAATTGTCTGACTGATGATCTCACGCCAGAGGTCGCATCTGCAACTTTGATTGGATGTATACTCCGGAGAGATCCCGTCGACACAGAGACAGATTAGTTGGTAAACGGTAATATTCTTTCGATTAGATTTGTTGCTGCTCAGGTCCCTGAAGACGTCTGATTGAAATGTTAGAATGATTGGACGGTTACCACTTACGTATACACTTACCTATTTGTGGAAACTGAAATAGCTTTTGCGGTTATAAAACTTTAGCTATTCCTTGTTTAGCATTAAATTTTCCTAACAGATATAGTAAGGTAAATAAAATATATATTAAGAACGATTTCCTCCGTCTGTCTGTTTGTATCATTGTAATGATGTAAATTTTCACTTCTGTGTAGCATTTGTATCTGGAATGGCTATTTGTTAGCAAAAAATCTTTCTTAGCTGGGTATATCTTTTCACACCAGCAAAAATTTAAATATCAGAAGGTATCAATAAAAATATCGATTTAGACGACTGTTTAGACGACTTTATAATAGAGACGTATAATGAAGTCACCCAGATAGATGCATTAGATCTAAAGTCATATACGAGTACGTACTGAATCAGCACTAGTAAGCAGTAAGCACACGTCAAACTGAATTGAAAATTGAGTACCAAGTGGAAGAAGTCACGAATTAGGCTTAGTTTATTTATTAAGAAAATCTCAGTACCGAAGAACAGTACTAAATTCTATTATATATAAAAATGGATGTTGGTATATCTGAAATGAATAGACTTCGACACTGTTTGACCGATCACCGTGAAAGTTGGCACATATATGTATTTTTTCATGGAGAAGGTTTCTATGCTATCCACTTTGTTATAACTCGCTACTAGATGGTGCTGCATCAAATCAACTTCTATACCGTTCAACCGATCGCCATGAAAATTGGTACACATAGGTATTTGAGCACGGAGAATATTTTCGAGCTATCGACTTTGTTGTAACTGGCGCTCCAGCACATCAACTTCTATATCGTTCAATCGATCGCAAAAGTCATATCGACGGCAAAACAGAATAATTTGTGATTTTATGTACAGAGGTAAATAAATATACACAGGCAGGATAACGTCTGTTGGGTGCAGCTAGTAGAGAATAAATGCATAGTAATGTTTCGCCTACTTCTAACTTAACTTGAATAATAAACATGTATATATATAGGTATACATTACATAAACAATATTAATGGTTACTAAATTATTAGTAACAGTTAACAATTAATATATTGACACAATAACCGACCTCTACAGTTGCTTAACTTAAATCGTCAATATTTCTGAATTGTCAATATTTCCTAAGCATCTTTTTAGGTCATTTCAGTTTTTATCTTTGTCTTTGTACTTAAAATTCAATTTTGATTCAATATTATTTATTAGGGGTGCTTTTTTTTCAATATATAGAAACTTCTGCCTAACTGCAAATTTAACATAAAATAACATGCACGTTTAGCGCAGTACTACATTTTCTCCATTCTTCTATACTATTTTGAATCGTGGACTCTCACTGGAACTATGTACCTATTGAACGGTAGAAGCCTTTGAAATATGGATTTATAAAGGAACTAACTTCTATCCGCGGTTTCACTTGCGTGGACTAAGTATCTGTAGAAAAATGTAAGACCTCTAAAAGCACCGATACGATGGATCTCAGGGAAGCGTTAGCTCTCAACCTAGATATTACATATTCTCGTATTTATGCATAACCTCCTGGGGTATTTACATGTCAAATGTTGTTGTTCCTAGTCACTGTTCTCAGAAATACTACGTATAATTGCAATCCACGCATACCTTCATAGCACTATCGGATATCTTTCGAAAGTTGTTCATGCTCGATACTGATTTCAGAAAAACTTAATTCTTGTAGATGTCCAAGTAGTAGTGTAGCGAAAAACCTCACGTCTGAGTTAGCAGTAACCTTCGGATTAAGTGACAAAATGATATTGATTCATTTGCGTCAAATCGGGTAAGTAAAGAAGCTCGGAATGTGGGTACAATGTGAGCTTAATGAAAGTCAGGTGCAAACACACGTCGAACCTTGCCTTACTTTGCTGAACCGGCACAAAAATGAAGGAATTCTGAATTGTATTGTCACTTGTGATTAGACGTAAATCTTGTATAATAATCGTAAACATTCGACACAATGATTAAACACAAGAGACACAGCCAAACAATGTCCGAAACGTAAATTGAGTCAAAAGAAACTCACGGTAACTGTATGGTATGCCTGTACCGATATTATCCACTACAGCTTCTTGAGATCTGGCACATCAACTAATGCAGATGTGTACAGTGAAGAACTGCAAACGATTATGGACAAGCTCGCTATCAAACAATCGAATCTGGTCAATCGCTCTAGTCCACTGCTTCTTCATGATATTGATAACGCTCGCCTACACACTGCATGACAGACAGGAGCGTTACAGGAGTTTCGACTGGAAACTCTCCGCCACTCACCATACTTGCCAGATCTTGCCTCTACTGATTTCCATTTTTTTTTTGCGGAATTTGGATAATTGTGCGCTTATTGTGAAAGTAAAAACCTCGCTAAAATCCATCCAGTACTTTTAGAGTAATTCTATTAAAAGTCATTTCTTCATTTTACTCTATAACTCAACTTCCTTGTGTCATATGAAGATGACACATGCAACAGTTTTCCTTCTTGATAAATAACTATGCATTAGTGAAAAGCCGCTCAAAAATTTCCATGTTGGTGAAGAATTGTTCAATATAATTCCCACCTCGGATTTCTACAACCGCACCTCTGGTGTCGCGTAGGTACTGTTCGGTTCAAAAATCATTTTATACCGCGAATCCGTAGACTGTGGAACGAACTGCCTCAAGAGGTCTTTCCATTAAGCTACGATATGGGGTTCTTCAAGAGAGCTGTGAATAGGATTTTGCAAGGTCGGCGGCGCAACCGCATACCTCCTGGTGTTACATGTGTCCATGGGCGACGGTAACACTTACCATCACGTGGGGCCGCTTGATAATCCGCTTACTTCCCGATAAAAAAAATGCACAGGGCACCATAAAGATAACAGAATTAATTATGAGATAACTGATACAATTTATATATCCAAAATCGGATAATCTAAAACGACTAATGAATTTTCCGTCCTGTGTAAGAGTAAGTTACTTAAGTATGTTGATAGGAGTAATTGACATTTCATCGTCGATATTGCATTAATATTGCAATGTCGTCATGATGTAAAGTCAACAAAACAACAGATGATCATATAAATCAAAATAACACCTGTACATGATATTAAAATATGTTTAGCTAAATCCCCTATTGTCGTATAGAGGACTAATGCCAAGGTACCATATGGTGTTCGAATTTACAACAATGGTCAACCACTGTAAGGCACTAAAAGACAAAACTAACAAGATGATGTAGTCAAGCAAACTTTTCATTGAACTTTTTAAATTAAACTACGCAAAACTAACTAACCTCAACTACGCAATGAACTGCACGGTGAAATAAAAATTACACAATACAATATTCGATAGCAAACTCCAGCTGGAATTACAATCATCCCCTTCACGTTTTCAATAGTTGGCTCTTTCAGATCATTCACCCTATTAATTGTCATCTATTTCACCACTATTTCTAAAGAAAAAAATACTTTATCCCACACAATATTAGTATCAAAATCGTTGGCAACGTATATTTGATTTACAAGTTCGTTTATACGAGTAGTTCTGTTGCGTTTAAAACTTGCACTAGGACAATATTTTTTTCATTCATAAACTCGAAACCATTGTGAAGTTTAAACCCTAACAATTTGTCAATAGAGTTGCTATTTGATAATCTGTGGAACTAAACGTATTAGTATTAGATGTGAAAGTGATACTCAACCTTACAATGCATGAAACATAGTTGATATTTGAAATATAAACGGTTGCAAAATCGCGAACTAGCTATTAAAAGCAGAATTCGGAACACACTTGTTTATGAATTTTTGTACCATATGGTCTAAAAGCCGCCGTGGATATGGACAATACACCCCCATGATGGTGCCCCATTACCATATGGGTCACGTTAAATGCGTTTTCAAGAGAATCGAATGAGTTAGATGACCCCTAATGCTGAGCGATCAATACGCATAATGCTAGAGGCATAGAAAGTTCAAAAATAGAAGTTTTATAAGCAATATTAATTAATTTAGATATAATCTAAACAGTAATGAATGCCAGAATACTGAACTGAATGACTTTTGTGCTCAGTCTGGCAGAGATCGCTGTTAGCGATGAGAAAGGAGACATAAGATATTTGAGTTATAAGAGATAGGTTTTGTGCATTTCATGTCTTTACAATGTCTGGAATTGTTTTATTTTTGTTTTGGAGTGAAACAAAGAGTTTTATATATCTATCTTATGTATCTTATCTATGTTCACATTCAAGAAATTCAAACTCCGCTTCGACCACTGAGTTTTTACATAAGTACGGTTTTATAAACTTTAAGTTAATATAATGAACTCCGCTTTTGCTAATAAATAATTAAAAATAGAAGTCTTGCGCTTGTGTTATATTCACCAATCCGCAGTGGGTGGAGTGCCCTGAAGTGATTTTAAAATTTTAGCCCTATGAAGTCCCTCTGAAATACATAGGCCTCTTTAAAGTATATCACATAAGCACTGATAACTTAATCTAAATGACCGGTATGTGCATATTAATAAATTAAAGTATTTTTATAAATTTCAGAGTTATGACATCTCAACTATCTATAAATTCTTCGTGGAATATAATCAAGTTACTGCACCGAATTGTTAATGTGCCCGTCCTTGTCGACTCGTAATGTTTTCACTGAACGAATGCGCAAATAAACAATTTGAACAAAGCCGTGTAATAATGCATATTGTATTTTCTGTCAATTGCTTTGTAGTACAATTGAATGGTTTTGATACTTGATTGATGAAACGCTTAGAATTTTGTTCAAAAAGTATGGAAATTAAAAGTAGTCCGGTATACAAAACGGGTCATCCCACAGATCATAAAAATACGTTTGTTTGGATATTTTTTTTTGTTTTTATCATTAAATTTTGTGGGTCATCATTAGCGGGAGTTGGCATTTATGATACAAACATTTATAGTCGTACATACATTTTCATTTGTAAGCGTTTGACATTAGGTTAACTATCTATTCGCCTACCAATTTCTTTCTATAAAGAAATGTGCCCTGGAAAATAATATTTATATAAAAAAAACTCGTTAACTACGATAATTAAGTATTGAAAAAGGTCGATATCACGCGTCACTCTGAAAGGTAGATTTCGCTATTAGAAAAAATATTTGTAGATTTTTAAGTCTCATCCAACAACATATTGCTTGCATTTTTTTTTTGTATAGACTAGTGAGTGGACGACCAAGCGGTCCCACGTGATGGTAAGTGTTACTGCCGCCCATGGGCTCCTGCAACACCAGGGGGCATGCGGGCGCGCCGCCCACCTTGCAAAATCCTATTCACAGCTCTCTTGAAGAACCCCATATCGTAGCTCAATGGAAAGACCTCTTGAGGCAGTTCGTTCCACAGCCTACGGGTTCGCGGTATAAAATAGTTTTTGGACCGAACAGTGCGCGACACCTCCGTATCGAGGAAATGCGGATGGACCGCACTTTTGTGACGGGAGGTGCGGTTGTAGAAACCCGAGGTGGGAATTATATTAAACAATTCTTCAGAGCATTCCCCATTGTACAGGCGGTAGAACACACAGAGAGACGCAACGTCTCCGAATGCTGAGATTCTAAAACGCCCGTAAGAGTGGGATCGTCGACAATACGAACAGCACGTCGTTGGATGGAGTCAAATGGGTCCAATTGGTATTTCGGTGTGCCGGCCCAGAGATGAGAGCAATATTCCATATGGGGCCTCATCTGATCTTTGTAAAGCACAAGGTGTTGCCCAGGTTTGAAGTACCGCTTGGCTCTGTTCAGCACACCGAGCTTTTTGGAGGCCATTTTGGCCTTATTTTCCAAATGACCCCTAAATTCGACTTTGCTGGAGATGTCGATACCAAGGATCCCGATACTCTCCAAGATCTTAAGAGGTATGCTGTGAAAGCGAGGTGCTACAACGAAAGGGGTTTTTTAGCGGTGAATGCACAGACTTGCGTCTTACTGGGGTTGAAATACACTAGGTTCAGAGAACCCCAAATCGAGACCAGATCTAAAGAGTCTTCGATTTTAGACACAAGCCTGGCGCGACTCTCTTCCACTTCGACCCGAGGGATGTTGGCGCGGCCAACATCCCTCCAGTACTCCGTCTCCGTACTCCGTAGGCGTTTCCAGTACTGTCATCTGCATAGCAACGTATGTCATCAATTTGCAACAGGTCGTTGATACGCAGAAGGAACAGAGTTGTGGACAGCACGGAGCCTTGCGGGACGCCAGCGTTAATAGAGCCAGTGTCGGAGCAGCTACCGTTGATAACAACTCTGATGCTCCGTCCTGTCAGGAAACTGGCAACCCATTCGCATAATCCCTCGGGTATCCCGAAAGATGGTAACTTGGAAAGCAGCGATTTGTGCCATACCCGGTCAAAAGCTTTCGCAATGTCTGGCCTACAGCCAGAGCCTCGCCTCTACTCTCCTGTAGTTGGCCGGGTCGGTGCGGTCACCCTTTTTAGGCAAAGGGTGAACATGAGCTACCTTCCATGTTGACGGGAAGCTTTTTGTAGAGTATGAGAGCCTAAAGAGTCGCGTAAGCACCGATGACAACTCGGGAGCGCAAAATTTAAGCAACACTGCAGGAATACCATCTGGCCCACTCGACTTTCGGATATCAAGAGATGCTAGAGCTCGCCGGACTTCACGCTGTGTGAAACAGATTTCCGGCATGGAGCTTGTGCACCTTGAGATAGACGGTGGTGAAGCACCTCTATCGTCCAGAGTCGAGTTTGAGACAAAGAGATAGCCCAAGAGATCGGCTTTCTCCTTCGCCACATGGGCCAGTGACCCATCGAGTTTCCGCAGTGAAGGGAGTGACGACTGACAGAAGTTACCTTCAGCAGCCTTAGCGAGCGACCAGAAAGTCCGGCTTCCAGAAGGACAGCCAGCTAGTCGGTCGCCAATTCTGCGGATGTGCTCATTCTTTCCTCTGACAATGATCTTCTTACTGCACCTCGAGGTAGCGTTAAATTTCTTCCTCAAGTCGGAGGTATTCGGATCTTCGGACACCTGCGCTCTGGCCCAGGCCCTGTATGCGGCCCGTTTATTACGACGGGCCTCTCTGCAGGACTGATTAAACCATGGTTGACTCCGTACGCCTATCGGTATCACGGTGCAATGAATATAACATTCCATGCTCTGCAACACCACGTCGGCAACGGAGTCTGCACAGGTATCCGGATCTCCCGACGAGAAACAGAGCTGCCCCAGGGATAAGAGGCGTAAATTTCGCGCAACCCATCCCAATCTGCTGACTTGTAGTGCCAGACTTTGCGCGTTCCCTTTGAATGGGTCGGCACGGATTGCTTAGCCTGCACAGCAGTTCGAATGACGCAATGGTCGGATGATCCTAACGGGGCATCAACAACAACATTGTAGTCATTCGGCCGCGTAGTCAGCAGGAGGTCAAGTATGGTCCAGTATGGGGTCCAGGAAGGAGTATGGCTCTCGATGTCAGGTATCCTCGTAGGTGAGGACACCAACTGCGAGAAACCATAGGCCAGGGCAAAGTTATAGGCTGCTCTCCCTGCGCGGTCCGTAGTTCGGGATCCCAACCATTTTTCGTGGTGAGCGTTGAAATCACCAAGGACCACCACTTCCGCGCAAGGGAACTGCTCGAGCACGCTGTCAGTCGTGTCTTGTAGACGCTCAAAAAAACGAGTCGTCTCCGTATCTCCGCTGTGGGACCTATAAAGGCAAGCGTAGACTTTAATGGAACGTCCGTAGTCAATACGCGCCCAGAGAATCGACAGGTCCCCGTCTTCAAAATGGCTGAGGCGGCGGCAACAAACATCCTCCCGGACCTACATGCATACCCCAGCACGTCGCACAAAACAGTGCTCCAGTTTGTAACCGGGTTAATGAAGATATGATGTATCGGCCGGGCAGGAAATCTGTGTCTCCGTCAAGAAAATTAAGGCCGGCTTTGCCGTCTCAAGGTGGTAGTGGACGGCGTCGATGTTACTATGCATCCCTCTGATGTTGCAAAAGTCCACTTGTAGTGTGGAACTTAGAGGATGGGCCGCTGAGTGAACATTATACTTTTTCTTTTTCTTGGCCATCATAGTGAGTGTGAATAGGGAAAAGAAGAAGAAGAAGAAAAGGGGGGACGGAGAGAGAGATGGTTGCATGTGGATCAAAGGACAAAGCACGGAGCAGAGAAAAACCAGGTCACAAAGGTTGTGTGATTTGTTGGCACGGGGTACGGAAGGCCCGCCGGTCCCCCCCTGGGGGTAGCAGTCGGGTTCCACTCCGGTCTCCTCCGGCACAACTGCTACCCCAAGGGATTTTTCGCCTGCGGCGCGGCAGCCTCCTGGGGTGGAGATTAAAGTAAGATCCCCGGGTTCGGACCCCCAACAACCCGCGGGCGGTCAGCGGACAACCGTTTCACCGGATTTCCCTGATCCCCGCGCCACCATGTCACGCCCATGCGCGTCTGTAATTCCCCGCAACCGCCGGTCCTCATTTCCACACGCAACAATCTGCATAATATGCATAATTGCATAATATGCTTGCTCTGTGGTCCAAAATAAATAAATAAATATACGTATAAATTATCAAGATTGGTTAGTCCTCGCGTTCAACACAATCACACAACATATGCGCTAGTGGTGTTCTGTCAGCTGATCACAATAACCATAATGGTCAGAACCCCTAACAGACAGACAGATTTATCTGTGGTAATCAGAGCGCTCTACTTTGATGTGTATTGATTACTTTTTTATAATGATCTATTTATGTTTATGTCACAAATGGGTCTATATTTAAAATAAAAATTATACTACATTAATCTAGTCTTTATTTAATAAAAAAAAATCTTAAATGCAGGATTCAGTCGGACTGGTTAATTGCAAATACAAATGATATTATTTACATATCAAATTATAATATAAGTCTTCATTAAGATTAAGCAATAAAAAGTTTCTTAACCCAATTTGAATAAACGGTCATCGAAAAAATTAAACTGTAAAATCAATGTGCTATTAACTTTTCTTTTTAAACGTAGGTAATTTGAATTGAATTAAAATCAATTATGAAAACATCATTTTAAATTCAAGTTCAATTTGGAACGTGAATGATTTAGAGGATTTTTATACTTCTTGAAAAATCAATTCATTACTACTCCAATAATTCCCTTATCAATACCTTAGTGCGGCTTCCCTTGATAAGTAATTGTTGACACGTGGCGTGTATTATCTCACACACGTGACTTGGGTGAAGTAGGGGTAGTGTCACACTAATGCACAAAGATAAAATATTTAAATAGTTATTATGTTATTCAACTAACATCACACTTTTGAATTGTAATAAATTTAAGATTGAGTCTACTATATCTACGCATCTACGGTGTTCTTCGTGTTAAAGATGATTTTCCGATTAATACCACAGCCCCAAAGGAAGAGTGTTTCTTGACAGTAGTCCACTTTTATGAAGGGGAGAGTGCACGCTGCAATCCAACAGCCGCTGGGCGCACTCGACTGGCCACGTTACCCCTCTCTCACAGAAGACTACCTTGAAATGTAGTACATTTCCCACTTTATCTTATTTCCCTAATGTACGTACGTGTTTCGGTAGTGAGTGAGATGTGCCAGAGCCCATTCCCATCCTATCCCTCCCCATTTCCCCAACCCTTTCTCCAAACCCATTCCTATATCCAAAGGTAGTCAGCGCATCCGGAGGCGTGCCAACGTTGTCATTTTGGACTAATGTTGGCATGTATCACGGATGTCTATGGGCTACAGTATCCACTTACCATCAGGTGGACTGTATGCTCGTCTGCCACATTCGTCAAAAAAAAAAAAAATTCCATAGGAAATTCCATTTCCATTTCCATAAGGAATTCCATAGGATTACAAAGTAGGGAATTAAGAGGGAAATTGGGAAACTGTCAAAAATATACATATTGGTAAATTCTATTGAATGTATATCCATCAGTCATTTGTCATCAAATATGAAAAAGAACTCAAAAAAATAAATGTGTTTGGGGTTAATTAAAATGTTTTATGTAACTTTTATTGATTAGATTTTTATAGAAAATATAAATTTTTAGGTGAAATCAAACGAAACACTTTTAACAACATCGCCACAAAATGTTACATAATTTTTTTGATCAATTTGTTTTTTGATCAACTAATGATATATTTTTTTTCACATCACTCACTGTTTCACTGTTCTGTAGACGACGACGTTCAGAACAGAAGCTATCGATCGTCTGTATTCTTAATTGTTGAATTCATATTGTACAATTACAATATACAGCTATTCCCACAAAGATCCGTTGATGCCATACCACCAGCTTGTGAATATGAGCCACTGCCAAGGTTCGACACTACACATGGCCTTCTGCTCCTCTCATGCAGCCACTACCGACGACCTTCTTCAATTCGTTAGCCCACTTGATCGGATAGCGTTTCACGCTACGCCCTCGTTATTATTACACAAACATCAAATATTTTATCTTATTTCATTTATTTGTATGTGTGTATTGTGCATGTACATGGACCTATATGGGTCTGAAATAAATTCATTTATTATTATTATTGACTATTAATTTCTCCTGACTAACACGGCTTTCCATTCTCTAGGTTTCGATTCCTGAATTTGCACCGTCTACCGGATTTTTCTGTCACAAAATAAGCATGACTGACTTTCGATCTCTTGAATTTAATTGAGTTTAATTGTAATTCTATAAACAATTTTAAACGTGTTTAATTATTTGTATTATACAATAATTATAGCAAATTTCAAGTTAACAGGACCATAAAATCGTTCTTTAATACATACTTTGACACCGCTTACGGATTGAATTTGCAGAAATCACTTCTTAGTAAGTCTCTAGATTATAAAAGTAACTTACTGTCCAAATTTCATGTTTCTAACGACTCGGCATTGATTAGTCAGTCAGTTAGGACATTTCTCTTTATACTCGTATATATGGAAGATATACAAACTCACTTTAAACTACTCTTCCGTTGGCCTATACATTCACAATTACCATTGAAAGAGCCCCACATTGTAAGCACCACATATGTCTAAGTGGGACTGCGTAATTAAAAGCTGGTGCACTCAACTTGGGGTAAGTTAATGCAATTATCGTGGAATTTTTCGCGACATATGGCGGTTTGAGCGACGTTTTACAAACTAGGGTGCGCGTGCGGTTTTTTTTTCGAGATTCGAATGGTATTACTGACTGATAAGTAGGACATTATTGGTAGTCTCGTTTTTTTTATTAGGTGGTAGTAATGGAAATAGAATATTCTGTATTAGTTTTTTACTAGCGTATTATCGAATATAATAGCATATTCACGTATTCGTAGCACGTATTCACGTAGCACATATTCACGTAGCGTATTCACGCGAGCGAAGTCGCTGGCACCGCTAGTTATAATCTAAAATGATTTATATTTTATAGACGAGGTGACAGACCACTCATCAAGTGGTCACCGCCGCCCACGAACACCTCCTGCGTCACCAGAGGAGATGCGGTTGCGCTGCCGACCATGCAGAGTTCTATTTTTAAATTTCTTGAATACGCTCATGCTTCAATAGTTTAATAGAAAAACAGTATGCAGTTCATATCAAAACTTGAATTGTTACAAACATTTGGATTAAATTTAAATTAAAATCAAATCAATGAACTTATGTAAAAAGACAAATGTTGGTTCCGGTCTGGATGTGTCTCTGTATTAGCCCGTGTCTCTGGGCCCACGGCTCAGGGATTCCTAGTATGGTGTTGTTTATTATTTATTTATTTATTTTAAGACTGGCAGAAATACAAAGTAGAAATGAATATTTTATTCTACTAGCAATCGTATACGGCACAATTGTAAGTACTGCCAGTATTCAGTTATCATTATCAAGGGGCTGCATGTCCCTAGGGTGTACCCCAAGCCCTTAGTTACATATGGCGTATAAATGTTCATCGAATTGCGTTCTGGGTGCTTTATCAGCGAATTTCTGTATAGGGTTTAAAAATGTCAATGCGGTTTTAATGTAACGTCGGTAGGATTCATTTTCATTTCATTTTCTGCGAAACTACAGGATAAGATTTGGATCCTATAAGATACACTGAAGTGATTGAAGATCCTGCCAGTTATGTATGACAATGGTGCCGCAATGTGGCCTCTAACGTTAGGCCTGAACCATAAGTTCAAGGTCACTCAGCGAGCTATAGAAAGGGTTATGGTCGAGGGTTTATTTGCGGAATATGACTCGAAACGAAGACATTCGCCAAAGACCTAATAAGGTCACCGACATAGCTCGTAGGATCGGCATGTTGAAGTGCCGCAGGACCGATTGCCATTCGGGTAGACGAGTCCTCGAATGGAGGCGACGTCCTGGGAAACTCATTGCGGGATGCCCTAGGGCCAGGTGGACCGACGACTTAAAAAAATTCGCCAGTTGGATTCGGTTGGATAAGAAGAGCCGAGGTTCATGTGTGATGGCGAGCCTTCGGAGAGGTCTATATCCAGCAGTTGAGAGACATGGGCTGATGGTATGGTATGTGGTATATTTTATATAAAATGGTATATAAAAAAAATATATATACCCTGCTTTGAAAATAAAAGATCGATGTCAGCGCCAGTCGAAAGCTTAAATTTTAAACGTACGTTTTAGAAAAAAAAATGTGTTCACTAAAGTTGTAGAACTTTACGAGTCCTATTCAATATATATTTTTCTTCCTATCTTCCTATAAATTATAAATTAGTGACATAAATATCGTAATGATTCCCTCGCCTTGATCATTGTCTAGTAAATATCATTATGATTCCCTCGCCAGGCCTCGCTTTGATCATTGTCTAGTAAATATCATAATGACTCCCTCGCCTTGATCATTGTCTAGTAAATATCATAATGATTCCCTCGCCAGGCCTCGCTTTGATCATTGTCTAGTAAATATCATAATGACTCCCTCGCCTTGATCATTGTCTAGTAAATATCATAATGATTCCCTCGCCTTGATCATTATCTAGTAAATATCATAATGATTCCCTCGCCTTGATCTTAATCTAGTAAATTAATAGGAACCGTGAGTAACTCCGCTATTGTAGTTGTAATTACTCAATTGTAGTTTGACCTTTTATTGTTTGCGGGATGAAGGAATCCTAATGTCACCGTACTGGTTAAATAAACAATTCAAATAATCAATGTCAACTATTCATATTTTAGTGTGTATTAAGTATATCATTACCTCGAGTTCTTTAGTCTTTATTAATGTAAGTAACATATGACTTAATGATATTGTACCTACGCAGCACTAAGTTCTACCTCAGCACCAAGATCACTAAGATTCAACTGTAATTGTAGTATACAATAAATCATTCTGAATCTGAATTCGATTTGTTATTGTATATTAGCAAAGAAAAAAAATGTGTTCGGTAGAAAATAGAAAATCACTCCTGGAATCAGTTTTCTTCGCCCGAGGCCGGTCATTTGTCTTGCAAGCGTCACGAGAAAATGTTCCATTGTTATTTAGTAGATGGAGGTATTCTTATTTTTTATTACGTTTTTGTATATCTATGCATGCCTGTCTAGGCTATACATACATATCTTCCTTTGTGTTTAAAGCTAAAATTAAATTATATTTTATTTTACAAGGATAAAGAAACCTAATTATCTAATAAAGAGAGCAAACGACATACAATCGCTTAACTATATTTTTATAGACGAAGGCGGCAGACGACCATACAGTCCACCTGGTGGATTACCACCAGTATCCATTAGGATACTGTAGCCAACATTAATAACGTGACAAACGTTGGCACGCCCGCCCCGGTTGCGCTGCCTGCCCCTTTCAAGATATAAGAATGAATTTGGAGAAAGGAGAAAGAGAAGAATTTGGCATATTAAAAGTAATAAAAGCAGTGCATAGTAATTAAAAGGAGACTGGTGGTAGCGTCATTCGGACGGATGATTTCTCTCTACTCCAATGTTTCTAATTATAGCACAAAAAAGTATATAGAGTATATAGATAGAAACAAAAGTAATGATTAATTAATCAAATAAATCATGAATGAATGTAAATTATTAATTGCATTTCTGTTGTAAAAATTAATTAGATTAAATATAATGACATTAATAACAAAAGCAAAGTCGCAAATAAATCTTTATAAAAAAAAAAAAAACTAAGTAGGTACCTACATACATGTAGGTGCGTCAACTTTTAATACACTTGATACCTAGCTATAACTACATATAAATATAGTTACATATAAAATAAGGCTAGTATTTAAAAGGGCAGCAAATCCTGATCAACAAAACAAACTACTTTTGAATAACTGAAATAAACAAATTTTAATTATTAAGAATGTCAACACCAAGTCGACTGAGTTCCGCTTCGCGGGACTCCTGTATCTTTATTGTCAGCCTGTAACAATACTCTTTCGAGTATTGTCCTTTACTGAACTTCTTCCCACTAAGTCATGAGAAACCCAAGTTCAAATTTATCCCAAAGTCTTTACTGTCTAATTTTCGACCTGTACCTAAATACGTGTCAATTATGCCTCGGTAAAACTTTCTGTATCTGTACGTTTGTGAATATCTCGTAAAATACTTGTATTTGCGCATGTTACTGAAGTTCTGTTGTATAACAATACATTTGTAAATAAACACCTTATTAGGGTAAGTAGTTTTTAATGGTCCGTTTTTACATGCATACACCGTTTACTTTTATAAAATCAGTTACTTTCATTTGTTTTGGTGTTTTTTTTATTATTTTAATACTTTTACAGATAAATAAATTGCTGGAGTAAAGACTGGGTGTCATTTATTTCCTAAGGACTCCTCTATCCTCTGAGCAAACGTCGCAACCAGAGAACCTAGACTTAACCGCATCTTTAAATTTTCTGCCATCGATTTGCTGCCACTTTCAGCATTTCTGACGCTCATTTAATTATTTCCCAAAAATAATTACCAAAACCAAAATCTTTACCCTTTTCAAGTGCGATCCATCTAATCGTGCGATCCATCAATCGGCAGAGCACGTCAATCGATTCACTGATGTTTTCACTGGAACATTTGTCTGTGTTAATAAGATGTCACGGGTAACGCGTCTGTCCGTTCCAGAGATTGATTGCCCATTGGATCAAGTAGCCATTGACTACTCAGCTAAAGAACTTTAATGTCAAATAAGACACTTATTTTATAGACCGTCAGAATGTTTTTCACGATGAGGTGATGAGGTAAAAAACACAAAAAAAAACATTAAATATTAACCGGAACTGTATTATGTAATTGTTATTAAATTGTCAGTATGCATTCTTAATTGTACACTGCAAAATCTGTAGTATCTCTATCTGTAGGGTATTTGGTAGGGGGAGAGTGAACGCTACATTCCCACAGCCGCTGGGCGCACTCGACTGGCCACGTTACCCCTCTCTCACAGACGCGTCAATGAATAGATCTTTTTATTTTTATAGAAAAAAGGCGGCAGACGGGCATGCATGACGGTAAGTGGATACTGTAGCCCATTGATATCTGCGATAGATGCCAACTTCTGTCCAGAATGACAAACGTTGGCACGCCCCCGGATTAACGAATAGGATAGGATGGGATGGGAATAGGCTCTGGCACATCTCACTCACTACCGAAACACGTACGTACATTAGGGAAATAAGATAAAGTGAAAAATGCAGTACATTTCTAGATAGTCTTCTGTGAGAGAGGGATAACGTGGCCAGTCGAGCGCGCCCAGCGGCTGTTAGATCGCAGCGTGCACTCTCCCCCTCAAAAAAATCAAAATTCTCGTCCACATCGAGCATTTAAACGATTTATTGAGTCGGACGTGTTTTTCCTTTCATTCCTCAACACATATAGGCAGGGCCGTCTTAAGTCTATTCTGCGCCGGGGTGCGGGAGTGTATCCTAAGACAGTCAAACATCCTATTGTGTATCCTATGACAGTCAAATATCCTATTGTGTATCCTATGACAGTCAAATATCCTATTGTGTATCCTATGACAGTCAAATATCCTATTGTGTAATTGTTTACTATAGCGTTATATTTTTTCATTACCTTTAAAAGGTGAGCGCCCGGGGTGCACCGCACCCCTTGCACCCCCTGGTAAAGACGGCCCTGCATATAGGTATATTCATTACCCGATTGCCAAAGTCCAAATCGCACACTTAAATAATTACTTATACATAGGTATATACGAAAGCTGCAAATATTCTGTGCGAATTTGCGAGTCGCTATCAGAGTAATAGATAAGTTAGGGTTAAGTAGGGATTTAAGAAAAACATTGTAACCTTTAGGGTACGATGGGGCTGACATACACAAAATTATAAAAGCCCCTAAATAAAATAAAGAAAAAGAAAAGAAAATCTCCTACAATGTGTATAAATAGGTACTAATAGATAACGTAGATACTAACATAGTATATCTATACTAAGTATTTTTTATTAAATATACTACTGAATAACAAATTACAGATTCATAGTCAATATCCGCATATATTTCTCTTAAAATCTCATTAACGCCAGAATAAACGGAACAGATTTTCATTGAGAGCAAACGAATTGCCAAAAAATGGCTAAAACCTGACAAATGACTTTCCTCTAACGTCTGCGTCCATCTTATTATCGTTACCCACTACCGAACAGGACTCTCATTTGAGTCTGCTTACAAGAATCCCACGAAAACTTTTGCTAGCAAATTTCAACCTTCTGACGAAGTTTTTAGTGTTTCTTTTACCATCACGTACTTTCTAACATTATGTTCCATTAGAGCCAAAGTACTTTTCACTTTACGCGCTTGGTCATAGATTTCAGTTTCATATGAAAGATTCTTTAGTGGGATATCAATTTGAGAAGAAGCGTCTGTGTTAATAGCATTATTCGCAATCTCATCTATACACTCGAGGGTTAGGCCGACTGCGGGAGAAATATCATTTTTTATGCGACATATAAAACATATTTATTGCAATCGTAATCGACGGAGTTTTTCCCAGAACCATGTTTGAATGAAACAAATATTTGGTAACAGGAAAAAGTTTTGCGATAAATTAAATGAACTTATTTCTTTGTTTTTTGAAACATATCGAACATTATATATCTTAGATTGGAAATCATTACGACATAGACCATTAAACCAGTTAAACACAGATGTGTCTCAAATTTCAATAAACTTTTGTTACAAACAAGGGTTTTCCATTGTTTTCAGTATTGAAATTGTTGTCGAAATGGCAAATGATTTTGCCAACCTTACATCGATAGCGCGATCGTAGTTTTCAATATCATACTGTAATTGTTGAGCTGACCCTACTACAACTCAATGCGCTCTCAATTCGCAGCAGTTATTATTATCTTGACTCGGTGATTGAGCTCTCCTGCTCTCCATCGTCGCCAAGCTACCCGATTGGTCGGCGGTTTACTTTCACGCCTCCTGCTGTTCGCTGGTTGGTCGCTCTCGCCACGCCCCTTCAACTTTAAAGGCTCTGTTAAGGGTAGTTCAAAACCCCACTTATATATTTTCCACCCTTATGTTATACCCTTATTCGTAAGTTATCCGCCGGGCAGTACGCACGCGTCTCTTTCAATTCGTCACGATAGAAGTGTGAAAAGTTTTATTTCTAGTGCGATCTATTAAATGTAAAAACAATGACAATGGACGTTCAAAGTGGCTATCAAAACTATAAAGACACATCTCCTGATTCTAAGGAAACCAATTTGAATATTGAAAGTGCTCGAACTTCACAAATTACAAAAACAGAAATGCAGTCGACGGTGCTGAATCAAGGGAAGGCTTCCAAGAGGTCTTTCGACGTGGCATTTCTTATGATGCCAGACGACAAAATGCGACACAAGCAACCTGAAAGACAATTAAGAGTCTCCAAACAACTTTTCAACAGTGAACAATGGGAACAATCGCCTAAAAGACTCCCGAGTATTTATAAAAACAGCGAATACTCCAATGAAAATATAATGGAAATGAAAGAACAGGATGACGACAGGATTCGAGTTAACAACAATGTATCCCCAAGTTTCGGGTCCGATATAAATATTGACGTCGGAACTGATGAATATCCGAGCAAGTCTGTTTATTGCAGCGATTCTGAAAACTCCGAGCGGTCGAGGAGCCGTCCCAACTCCAACGAAAGCGCAGCGAGACAGCCAAAATTTTTACCAGAATATAAGAACAAAATTTTTGACGATCCTACTTTGATTAGTATGCAGTCAAGAGCGAGGTACGAAAATAGATATAGTGAGAGACCCCCAGAAATGTCACCGAGAAGTGCATTTACGAAAGTTTCTAACTTCGGCTTACGATCTCCGAACTCATCAGTCAGCCCCGATAATCTTCTCTACCAGAACTCTTTAAGCCCGCCACTTTCTGCCACTAATCCCTCATCCACCTCCTTTAGTAAATCCGGTTTCAACAATCTACTGACACCCGCTCATTTATTAAACGGAAATAATTTCTTCAAAACTCAGAACGACCATCCTTCTCCAAATTATTCTGAATCGGGTCCTATGCCGAGGACGGGTGGAACCTTTAAAGCCATAAATTATCACGAGAAGCAAGCTGACCCAAAATGTTCCCAAATATCTCCGAATAAACTGAACTTTTTGCCCTTTAGACCAGATATACCCTATCTTCAAGCGGGATCATCATATCCCTTTGCCATACAGAACTTTCAGAATCCTAATCCTGATTTCATGAAGTTTCCTGTGCCACCACGAGAGCCTGTCAACCCACTCATAACTAACCCTGCGGCAGCTTTCCTCAGCACGCTTCTGCCACCAACCCTGGCCGCGTTTTCTTTACCCGCGCAAAATGTTTGCGCTAAGTGCAGCATTAGTTTTCGAATGACTTCGGATCTGGTATACCACATGCGTACCCATCATAAGAGCGAGACGAACAACGATCCTAATAGAAGAAAAAGAGAAGAAAAATTAAAATGCCCCGTGTGCAACGAGAGTTTCAGAGAAAGACACCATCTGACGAGGCACATGACAGCCCACCAAGACAAGGAAGGAGACATGGATGATGTATCACTCTCCAAGAATTTTAATAAGAAAACTAAGCAGTATTGTCCCCACAACAGCGGCTCTCTCGTTCACAAATGAGAGATTTATGTAAATGTTATAGCTGAGTAATAGTTCTAAGTGTTTTAATTGAACAAAATTGCATCTACGAGTAATTAACATACATTACTATGTAAATTTTAAACTACCTATTCCATTTACCTAAATGGTTCAAATCACTCGTTTATTCAAATGTGTCAGTTTAGTTAAACTCGATATTGTTATTTAGCCATGAATAGTGTTATTCACAATGTGCAATATTAGTTGTAAGTATTAATTTATTTTGTAAATAAAGTAATTGTAGCAGATGATCATCTAATACAAGTTAAGAGTAAATTATAACGAGTTTTATTCACCTAGGTATTCACCTGAATAACAAATAAGTACACGCAAATGTTTCATAACAATACAAATAACAACAACAATAATAACAAAAGTTCATACGCAAGCCTATGCAGTGCCATCTTCTAATTAAGATTGGCAATTATTTCTTAAACTACCACTTTTATTTTTTTTTAAATAAGTTGGTAAATGAACAAACAGAGCGTTCCCCTAATAGTAAATGGTATCAATGTTAACCAAAGGAAACAAAACATTAGTACCTAACTAATAAAGTTTCTGGTCACAAAATTATGGCAAAAAAATTTTCAATACTTGTTAAAATTGCATTAATTATCTTATCGTATAAATTTTATCCCACGATATCCATGTTATTTCAAAACTGCAAATGGCCTCCCCCTTTATAGCAAGTGCTGCTAACGAGGCATGGTATGACTAATGCTTAACATGGGTGAACGATAGAGTCGTCAAGATACAACGCTATTATAATGGAATCATGTTTCGATTGTCGCGGGCCATACTAATTTGTATATAACGAACCATGCACGATATTGGATGGGGACACATCACATGAGAGTGACACATGTTCCTCGCAACTTCTTAAAGCAACAATGTCACACCCGCTACTGTGAAGCCACTTTTTTGTTTTTAAATCTTTTTCATGTTCCAAATTTAATAAAATTGAAGTAAATTTTATCGTTATTGTTAGGGCTGACCACCCTTCCAAATTCCTAATCACTTTGGTCTCCAAATATGATATCCATCATATGCCCACTTTCGAATATACGTCAATCGTGCAAGCCGTAGTGTCAATGAGTTATCTTTCTAATATAAGTTTTTGGTTTCCCGAAAAACTGATTCTGCATCTTGTCGGCCTCTAAATTTTTCCACAGTTTGCTGAGCGATTTTGAATCTGTAATCATCACCACGGTAAGTATTCACATCTTAGTGCCATAAATTATCATCGGTTGGACATGCTGATTAGTCAGGTGCTGCGGTGTTCACGAAAAGACTTGATATAATTCTCAAACACTACTTGATTAATTCGTAATTTTCGTCCAGCTGAAGGTTCTTTGTTACAATCCTATCAAGTTAGAAAGTTATGGTGTATAATTAACTTGAACACATTGGATTAAAAATGTTATATCCTCAATAGTTTTTAAAGCAGAAGGTTTTTAGTATCATCACCTACGATTACCGATTCTGGGACACCATTAGCATTGAATATGACTTTCGTTTCTCCAAATTTTTCCCTTGATCGACGCATCAAGATAACGTAAAAGATAAGGGAGTTATAAATTAATGTCTAACTTTTTACAATTAAAGAAAAATAAATCTTCCTCTTTCCTTTTCTCCGTTCGTAATATGTTTAAAGTATCTCTTTTTCCTTCTTTCGTGAATAATGTGGCTATGGTTTCGATAGAAAGGAAAGATACTAACAAAAGAAAATACAATATTAAATATGTCATTTTATCATGATTCAGATTTTCAAAGTTATACACGGGATTTTTAAAATTACTTTATTAACATTTTTGTGATAATGACGACATGATCTCCTTGACGGACATTTCTACTATTCTTACATTTTAAATAAATTTAAGTACCACAAAATACAAGTTTTTGAAAACTAGATATATCCTAACCTATTTTTTTATAGTTAAGTTTATTAATATCTTCTAGAGATCGATCAGTACACTAGTTAGAGTAATTACAGTAAACAGTAAAAACGGATAAAAGATAAGGGTTTAATGTCTATAACACTTCGCAAACAGAGAAAAAGAAAGAAAGATACTTACTGACGAAGAAAATGTTTTACAAAATTAATACTTAGGGAAAAAGCATAATCTGTGGGTGAATACACCAGAATTACAAAGTTTTACAAAGAATCAGTACTTTCCTGCATTTTATTTATGCCAATGATGATACAATCTCCTTGACCGATGTCTGTACTTACAATCTTTACATCCTGTTTGATAGATAAGGCTCACGAAAAAGTTATATTTAAGTAAAATTTAAGTCTTTAAAAACTGTATCCTAATCTAATTAGATTTACTAATAACTATTTTCTAAACGTCACTACTTACAGTAAACAAAGTTAACTAAAGTAGCGTCATCATGACCCTTTGAAAAGTGAGAATTGATTTCTTTGCTGTCTGTACAATGGGGAGTGCATATCGAAAGAAGCGTGTCTAAAATCTTGCGAACTACTTTGTTCCCATGTCAGGCCGCGGGTTGTAATATGTTTATAGGTTATGCCGGGCCGTTGGCCGGGCGGCCGTTGCGAATTGTTATGGGAAAGCGGCCCAGATTGTTTGTTTCGTGTGGGAGATGGAGGTTTTTGGGTTGGGATGATGAAGACTGTCTGATATTTTAGAGGGTGTCGATTTGAATGTAGTTTTATTGATAGAGATTAAAAATATAATCAGGAATAGATATTTGCATTTTAAGACGACCGATTAGAAATATTGAAAGTGCAAAAACAAAGACCTCTAATTTACAGACAAATGTTTGTTCCGGTTTGGGTGGTGCTTTGTATGTGTCTCTGGACCCACTACATAGGGAATCCTATTGTCATTGATGTTGAGTTCTTATTTAAAAAATATTAAATTATATACATATATAGATTACATATATGGTAGTACTCTTATCCACTGTGATAAGTAGTATGCCAGGTTCGATAATCGCTCAAACAAACATTTGTTCAAACGTTTAAATGTTTGTTCAAAATTTGGATTGTATTCATCATAGTGTGTATCTTTGCACCTACGCCCTGGAGTCCTGTGTATTTTTTACTCTTTAATAAATATAATAATTTATTGTATCGTGACATTTCGAGACCACGCGGGCCCAGTGCGGATGGGTGGATCACATACTCTAAATTCTCTCATCCCGTGGGTGCTGTCAAAGACGACTAAAGGATAACAAAGCCAGCACCATAAGGCCTTTAAAACTACGCCATTTCCAAAAGAATCGCCAACCCAATTGGCCAGCGTGGCCACGTGACCTGCAGCGGATACAAGGGCTGGTTACGGTTACCACCGATATATATTTCTTTATGGACATTTTATTGTTACAATTCACAAGATACTAATATTAGATTCGCCGCTACATACGATCTTCGGGTCCTCATATCCGGGCCACCTATCAGTTGATACAACAATAAACGTATGAAAAGTAAAAATACTAAAACGTATCTCCACATTACGTCCTACATCAGCGTACGTAACACATATTTTATCACACATACGCCCGTATCTTGGTTCGTAAATGCGAAAACTTCACAGGATGTTCCGAGATAAGTGCGAGGAGAACAATATTTTTGCTGGTCCGCCGAACCGTGAGTAATTCAATAGAAAATATTCATATTGGGGACAGTGAGCGTCGCCCCTTCGCCGCTCGTGCATATACATGGTGTTCAGTACTTGAACGTGAAAAGTTTGTTATCTTTAAAATATTTGAATCAAAATAAATAAAACAAAACATTAATTATTATTCAACATAAATAAATATATTAGAATAAAACAGCTACAATAAATTAAAATTAAAACGTAACGATGTACCCGTTCATACCTAATCGATCTTTTGATCTAGGATCGATAATTTATCTATGCACAGCACTGTAGTTTTGTCGATGACTACCATTCTCTTCCCATTGGTTGGTCAAACATGGAGACAGCCTTGCGTCCTCCAAAAATATAATGTACTATTTTAATAAATTATTACAAATTACATGTTTGTATTTATTTAGCCCACACATAATTTGTTACTCGGTTCGACTTCTTTCTTATGTTATGATTGCCATTACTCCTTTTATTCCATTGCACCTAATTAAAATAAATAAAATTACAGACAAAACGAACATTGTAACGAGCCTCGACTTACAAACACGAAAAAAGACAATCGAACGGAAATCCATACTTCTTATTTTTTTGCAAATGACAACAACTGATTGGCGCAGTGTGGAACGCCTTACGGCCACGGGGACCCACGACGACTTGAGAAACTTCGCCGCTAGGGGTTGAATGAGAAGAGTCCAAGATCGTGTATGGTGACAAGCTTCGGTCAATATTCAGCAGATGACATGATTTTATGATATGGAAGCATTGCATTTTAGAAAATCATTCATATTCTAACATCAGCCTGTACTTCGGAGTATGTTTGCAGACGCTAGTTCCTTATAACGGATGTGACCCGTAATACTGAGCGAGGTACATTTGAATATTGTGCGACACCCAATAGCGACTGCTTGAAGATATACAGCTTAGTCCAGACCGGCTACGTACGTCCGTGACGTAATGTACTTCCCTTTGTATGGGTGAAGTATTTGAACTGCTGCATTAAGACTGGATTCTTCTCCGTGATTTGATATGATATCTGATTTATTTCCTTAATTTGCGAAAACGAAAAATATATTTATATAGTGATATACAATAATATACAATCAGCCTATTTCTTCCCACACACTGTTCTATATAGGCACCATATATAGGCCTCTCCGACGGCTCATCACCAAACACGATCCTCGGCTCTTCTCATCCAATCACCACCCGCAAACTTCTTCAAGTCGTCGGTGGTATACTGATTTACCTACTCTTACATGTACGTTTTTTGATATCCATGTTTCGTTTGTACTCGCCTGTCATTCGTGAGGTCAGGAATTCAAATCCCCGTCTCGCACCACTAAGTTTTTACCTACACATCTTTAAAACTATCGTAGCTCGACGGTGAAAGAAAACCCTCGTGATCTTGAATAAAAAAAAAAACAGCGTGTGTATCTGTTATCAGAAATGTATATATAATACAAGAATTTTATTCAATTCCCAAGAAATTTATAAAATACCAAGCTGATTTAGGAAATGTATAAAATATTTTATTAAAGACACGTTATTACATACAATACTTACTAACTGGTACTAGGAAACGTATGAAAATAATGAAAATGTATAAAGTGGTTCCGGAGAATCCTTCCTGGATTCTCGCTTTGTTTGGAAAAAATATTAACCACAACTCGCACTTTATGGTTACCTCCTCTACGCTTTGCGATCGCCTCTCGCTCTAACCAAAACCAACTAAATCGTTTCTGGGTGGAAAAGACTTTCACATTCCTGAGAACTGCTAGGAAATGTGCCCACTGAGATTTATTTTATACATCTGCCGACGATTTTAGGTACTATATACATTTCGTACGAATCGTAGGTATATATCGACGCAATGGCGTGCCACGTCCTTATAAAAATAATAACACGTCTTACTTTTTCTACATTAGTTAATCTAGTAGTAACTGTTACATTATTACGACCCTTTACAGTGTAATTAAAACAATTATGTAATTTTATTAAAAGTAAGTTTAATGAGGTCTATGACATTTGTCGAATAACAAATCTGAATAAACATTTAATTTACTTATTTAGGTTTGCACAATTATTTAAACAACAATTTAATAATTGCAATTCATTCATTATTATTATTACTTCATACATCGATTAGTCTAATTTTTTAACGTTCCTGACAGACGCAGCAACCACGTGCTACGAAACAGCCAATCAGAGTGCACCGTACCACGTGATCGCCCAGTCTTGTCACAACGAGCCAAGTCAGTATTTGTGTTGTGACTTCGATTACTAAGCTAAGTAATAATATTTTGTGTTTTACTACCGTGTATCGTAATTTTAATTATAATTGATACTAATCCTAATAGAATAAGTCGTGACGTCAGCAATGTTTACTTACGACTTACAGTTTATAAATAGTCCTGTGAATATATCGTCATATATTGTTTTCTAAATCTAGCTTGATTAGAATGGCAGCTGTCAAAGTGCCTCGAATAGTGCCATATTAAAATAATTAATCTATAGAAACTTAAAAATCACAGAATTTTTTGTCATACGTAAACGCACGTATTTTTTTATTTGTAGTCCATAATCATAATCACACTCAGTCGACAAATAACCTCGATTATCTCGATTTGATCATTATTGTCCTAGCACTATTGGAGGCACTTTGACAGCTGTCACTGAAGTATCATATTTGATACATTTCCGTTAACATACCCACCAACCTGCACTGAGACTGCGTGCTGGATTATGCTCTTAAACCACATAGTGATTTACTAAGAGAAACCTGTGCCCTGTGGTCTTATATCCAAATCTATTGAATCTATGCTTTCCACGCTTTCCAATTAATATAAGTACATGTAATGTTGCTCTTCATCTAATAATAAATTAACTTGGCAATTCATATCAATCATGACGTGACAGAAGCAACGAAGAGCATTCAAAACATTCGACAGTCATACATAATCAATGAAAAGCTCAATATTTTCCACTCAAATAGCTGTACGGAACGCCAAAAATAATAAATATGTATTTTGAACGCATTTACAGGATTACAATATTAGCGGACGGAGCTTCGTCCCTCCGAGTAATGTCGGCTTACTCACTAGTGAGTTGCCTCATACGATACTCGTATAAAAGAGCGAGTTAATGAGTGTAGTGCGATGAAGAGATGGAACAATGAAGTTTGTACGAATACTACGTATGATCTAAAGCTAATGTTAACATAAATCATAAAAATTTGTTTTTTTTTTAATTACTTACTCTTTTCTTTCCTGGAACATATGAGTCGTAAAATCCGAATGCCTTTGCCGTCAGGTAGTGTGGCCAGTGTGGCGTTTTAAATCCATACATCCCACATTCACAAGACAAAGTGCATGAGGCGGTCCATATCCAGCAGTGGATGTAAAAAGGACTTGTTGCCTCCATTCTTCCCGATTCTTTTTCCTAATTTACACCTAAATCTAAATACAAAGGCGGACGGCGCATCCGGTGGTATGCTAACCCTTATCATGCTTGACTAATGTTAGAATGTATCGTGGATATATAATCGTATCTATATACCACAAGGTGGACTGTCTGCTTGTCCGCTACTTATTTTTTTAAATGAAAATCGTAAATCATGCTAAAGTAGGTATATGTCTAAGTATACATGTCTAGTACTTTAATGTAATGAACATGTTCATTAGCGAAAGTATCCATGAGCGACATTCATAAGCGTCAATAACCACTTATCACCAGGTTGACTGCTCTTCTGCCAACATCTTTAAAAAAAACTCATGAGGTTATGAGGCTACACTAATTCATACGAGTGAACCCAACACTACCGAGGCGTCATTACAAATGATAAATAGCCGGCACACTCCGATAATCAAATTCAAATTTGGAATCTGTTCGACCCTCGCGAATATTTTTGTTGTTGAGGCAACGGCACCGTCATTCATACAGCCTGTTTTGTATTGTGCGAAGATTGTGACGTTATTTAGCGTGAATGTATCTCTTTAAACCGATTTTTCACGGAGCGACACGTGACCCGGAACCGATTATAGCACGGCGCCGATTTGTATGTATTTGAATGTAAATAGGGGAAGCTGGGGCGATGAGATAACCGCCGGTTATTGATAGGGATCGCTGTTATTGAATTAAAGTGTGCTCTTTAATATTTAATTACATAGTCATGATTTATTACAAGAGAAAGTAATTAGATACATTCGCACTGTTTTATTTCTAATTTAACAGTTCCAAAAATACGCTGCGAATAGGGAATGGGAAAATATATGGGATTATAAGACATACGTTCCAAATTTACGAAATTGCAAATCAATAATGGTAAGAAATTAAAACATCTTGTAATGTAGGCTGTTATTCGGGATTGGCTTGATTTAAGTCCTAAGATCCATCCCTCATGGCAAGACAATTTGCATGAAATAAAAATAAATAAATAAGGAAGCTCATGTTGATGTCCATCGGGATACTGATAGAGCTGATGCATTGCATTGTGTTACACTGATCAATTTTCCTTTTCAAAAATGCTTCTGTCCACTGATGAATCCACTGGGAATGATCGCGCTTTCTTTGTCGAACTTTTGATATTTCAATCACACTATCCTGGTGTCATTGCAAAACGATGTCGACCCGAGTAACCTGACCTTACCTCACTCAAACGCTACATGTAAACGAATATTCAGCCAAGTTAATGATATCAAAACCAATAAAATGATTAATTAATTACAAAAACTATTAAGGGAAACTTGCTTGCCCAGCAAGCTATTGCCCGGAATGAAAATTGTGGGGCTATCGTATCCTCAAAGGACATGTTAAAAAAATGACGTCCAGATGTTTGCTGTCGTAGATTAAAAATATATTTAAATACGTATAGGTACAGTTTTTTTTTTAATTCCACAATTTACCGATAGTAATGATTGAGTTTGAGATAGCTTTGATCAGCTAATAATGTAATCCTTATCCGCAAGGGCAGAAATTGGTCATAATTATTTACCCCGGGTATGCTGAAACAGCGAATCTCGAAATCGCGAATAAACAGCTTCGACTGTATATTTGTTAATAACTATGCCGTTGCAATGAACGATAAATTGTTGCAATAGATATTGAATGTCATATACACGTTTGATTCCTACTGAAGTTTCTTCACTGAGCTCCGCCGCGGGACTCTCCAAGAAAAAAATTCTGCTCTATCAGCAGCGTACACGTATACCCCTGTTATTGCTGGAAACCACGGACAGCTGCTAGTCGGAGCGTCATCTAGTTGGCCACCCATCTGCCACTTCTTATAAAAATAATACTTTATTAAAACACCACAGTTGAAGCTATTACATACATCATTTTCATCCTAACAGAAGAGAAAAATACAAATTGTATAAAGAAAATAGAACACAAAAGCAATAAACAAACAGCATAATACGTAATTAATAGCCAGTGGCTTCCTTCAGAGCCATAAGGGGCTTACAATGCGACGGACGAACAGACGGAAGTCATTGGACACAGTCGCCGCGCAACGAAAACTCTTGAGATTATATTAGCTAGTATTTTAATACTAGCTGAATTCACGGTTTTACTTAAGCCACCGAATATAGAACAAAGAACAGAAGGAACAACGTTGTTTGTGTGCTGTAGAAGTGCTTGGCGCCTTGCATGTGTGCATGAGGTCGGCGGAGGGCAGGCGCGTAGCTGGTGCGAACCAACAAGCAGTATAAATCTTGTAACTCACGTGCATCGAACTTACTCGTTATCCACAATACCTACGTGTAACTTTCGCGTCTTAACAAGTCATACTCCCTATCCTATAACATTAACTTCCGTTTTATTTAATTGAATAGAGTATCCTCATTCATCACCTCAATCCTCATTTCATTATATTTTCCACACCTCAGCTCATCTCCTCAGCTGGATTCAATGAGATGGGTAAACGTTTTCATTCTTTTCTCCATCAGTCTCCAGTCTATAATCTCCATTATTCCCAAACTTTTTTGAAAAATCTTCAGTGCATTTACTACTTGCCAGTTTTAGCTACTTTTGACTGTTGTATACACGACAGCATCCATTTAACACCTGATAGACTTTCTGGTCGTCTGCCATTGAAAGTAATCGTCTGTGAAGTAAGTTAGGATAGCAGAACCATAGGTAAAGATTCCACTGTCTAGTAACATTTATGCACTTTACCTTTATGAAGAACGAGTTTAAAACAATAATTAAGCCCTTGATGATTACATTGATAACGATCTTCGTCAAGGGCTCCGAGGGTAATATAATTATCTTTTAATTTCAGACACTAATTCCTTTAAATCTAAATTCCCAAAACATCGAAACTGTAAAGCGAAGACAAAATATAATGTATTCACTGAATATTGCCACGAGGCCGCTTATTATTTTCTACTTAGTCGAAGCGTTTTCCACTTGTAACTGATAAATTGCATGTAAATATCACCGAATACATTTTTTATAATTTACTTTAAAAAAAATGTAAAAAAATGAAAGGTGATTTATTGAAGATAACTGTTACATTCCTCTTTGAAACAGTCTACTCATAACAATTTTAAGGTAAATCAATTTACTTGCCATGGTGCCTATGACAGTTGACAATAGCGCAATCACCTCGTTTGAACTCGTTCGAATTTTATCGATAAAAACAACGGTACTCTTATGTTCTTTCTAAAATGTCAATAACAAGTTTAAAATTTATAGCAGTTAGTCAAAGAATTATATGTGTTGGGTCCCTTGAAAAAGTGTAAATGAAATCAAAATATGTGTACCGACAAGGGGCACTTTATTAATGCTATTCCGATAGAAGACTGCTAGTCACTGACTATTAATCCCTTTGCACCAACAACAAAGACGCATAATAATTATACTGCTGTATATAGGGACATATAAGCACAATTGTACCTGTACTAACTTCTAGATTGCAAATAGTTTTAAAATACAACATTAATCATTTAAAGATCCCATATAATTCAATATACATTGACAATATACCTACATTTACATAAGCAAGCAAAATAACAAATAATCCAAACATAATTATTAATGTTAAATAATGTGAATCAGAAAAAAATTGCGTCAAATTGTATATCATATCCAATGAAATACATATATAATATATATGTATATGTTTTAAATAAAATATCGCATTAGTTTCAAATGTATCGAAACTATCGATAAATCAAGAACACAACCGCGTCAACATCACTATTTTCAATGAACTACACTTCCCGGCCGAAAGTAATACAGACTATATTTTGTAGAGCATCGTCTCTTTCGTGTGCCGTTGCGACGGAGACCGAAGCTAGCCGATCATAGTCGATGTGTGATGATTACATGCTCCAAAAATAAAAATATCAGTAGTATGTGATCCACCAATCCGCAATGGGTCCGCCTGGTGGATTACGGTCCGAAACCCCCCAGTGATTTACTAGGGGAGACCTGTGTCCTGTATAAATAAGTTCAATTACAAAAATATCGTCACAATGTCGACGGAGTTCCTCTTCGCGGGACTTCTGTTTCTTCATTGTCACCCACCCCACCCCTTAATCTCAGAACTTAACCCCACCCCACCTTCAAATTTTTAATTCAGTGTTTTGCTGCTGTTTTAATTATTTCCCCCAACATAAAGGTTGAAGTATATGTTCCTCCAACTATAAATTCAAGTAGTATTATCGGTTCAGTATTTCCAAAATAACGGGTGTAAACTTTTCCAGAAATTTTAAAAAACAAATTTCGGCATATAAACTCTATGTCGCGAGGATTCATGAAGTTCTTCAATTTTTATTTCAATATTTTTTTTCTAAAATACCTTTATATAGGGATAACGGATAATTCTTTATAGTCCGAAACATGTATCTTTCTTGGTACCAAGTGGAAAAGTCCCGGTAATGCTGCGCGCGGCGGCATATATCCATATTAATTTAAACCATATTTCACTGTATTTAATTCATATGCTAAATAGACGCGGGGCTTTGTCAGGCGCCTGTATTTTGCATGAAACTTTTGTTAGTTTCCAAACTGAATTTATTGATTGTGTAACGTTACCCAAATTTTATCAAACAAATAATAGGCTCTTATATATTTTTAGAGAATAGTGGGCTGAAATCCACCAGCACATAATCTGAGTCTCCTTTTCATGAGCAGAAAAATCTAAAAGTACTTACTTGATTTAAAAAAAATGTTTTAATTTAAAAAGAAACAAACCAATGTAAGAGTGAGTTTCGGAAGTGAGTAAGAGTTGTCAGAGCCCGTCTCTATTCTCTTCCCATCTAAGCCTACCGTACGTACCGGAAGTACAAGGCGCAGCACATGCTGCACATATCACATGATAACAGTCGATTGCCGAAGCCCAATAATATCCCTTGCAGTAGCAGTTAGTTGGCACTGACTAGTGTACATTTAGTTCGTAATCAGGAACAAATTTTATATCAATATTTCAGATATCAGAAACAAAATTTGATTACAACAACATTCAACGTATAGTATCATATTCGTTTGGATTCGTATGTACGAATCCAAACGAATATGAGTATGTTACTCGAATTATGTATGTTACGTATTATGTTATGTTATGTCGAATTATGTTGTTATGTATGTTACGTATTATGTTATGTTATGTCGAATTATGTTGTTATGTATGTTACGTATTATGTTATGTTATGTCGAATTATGTTATGTATGTTACGTATTATGTTATGTTATGTCGAATTATGTTGTTATGTATGTTACGTATTATGTTATGTTATGTGGAATTATGTTATGTATGTTACGTATTATGTTATGTTATGTCGAATTATGTTATGTATGTTACGTATTATGTTATGTTATGTCGAATTATGTTGTTATGTATGTTACGTATTATGTTATGTTATGTCGAATTATGTTATGTATGTTACGTATTATGTTATGTTATGTCGAATTATGTTATGTATGTTACGTATTATGTTATGTTATGTCGAATTATGTTGTTATGTATGTTACTTATGAATGGAGTATGTTACTCGTAGTAGTAAAATAGTCCACTGTAAGTCTTAGTGATCTTCTCTTCGAATCACGAGGAGGTTTCGGGCCATAATTTCAACATTTCTCCCAATCCATTCGTTTATCTCCAAAGGTACGCAGCGCATCCTGCGATGATCCGACATTTGTCATTTTGGACTGATATTGGCATGTATAGCGTATGTCTATGGACGGCAGTAGCCATTTACCATCTGGTGGACTGTATGCTTGTCTGCCGCCTTTTATCCATAAAAAATGTACGGGTCCCGTCGGGCACAAGGTGTCGCTGGTTGGGGTGACACGACCGGATAGCCAGAAAGGAGCCGTGTGGGGTCACTCAGAAGTGTTCATGGCACCCGACCGGACATGTATCAGCGACACCGACGGCATTCGAATTCACAATCTCATGAATGTGAATAAAGAATCGATACCCCAAGGTTGTATTGGAATCTATGTTGTATTGATAAGTACATTGGTGTCATATTTTTCATAGTTTCATATGTCGTTTTGCCTCGACGAATCCAGCTCGCCGCCTAATTTACTTGAGTATATTTCACTAGAAAATGTAAATAAGCCGTTATAAATCTCTCTTAGCCGGAATTCTGCACGCTCGCAGCTCGCCCGCCATCTGCTAATTCAGTGAAAACAATAATGGCTTTTAATACTAAATTTTACTTGAATTTATAATGCCCATTATGCGTATTGTTATTTTGGTCGCGAGTATAATAAGAACATACTGGATTTAGCCTGGTGGTCCAAGGCACATCAGTACTGCAAAGACATAGGCTGACTTATTTTGAAAAAAATACCCGTAATATATTTACCAAAGACTCAATTAAACGTTTTAAACTTGAAGAGCCCCATGTAGTAGCATAACGAAAAATCTCAGCTGGCAGTTCATTCCACAACTATCAAGTCCCGCGGCATAAAATGTCTTGATGACCGCATTGTGCTAAGTCAGGACGATGGTAAAAAAACACGAATCTGACATCAAATTTAACTGCTATTCTGAACATTTTCCATTGTACAGGCCCGTGTAGAAAACGCATGAAAGACGCAATATCTCTTCGAACAGTGAGCGATTCTAAACCGTCTGTGAGAGTTGGATCGCCGACAATTCGATAATACTTTCAAAATACTGAACATTCTTCAAAGCACGACAGCGTTGCGTACAAGATTTATATGCTTTGTATATGTGTGGGAACATTGATCTGTGATTGCTGTCTTTCTACGGGGTTCTATAAAAGAGCTGTGAATAGGACCATGTAAGGTCGGCGGTGCACTCGCAACCCACCTGTTGTTGCAGGTGTCCAAAAACCGTGGTGACCATCTATCAACCTATGATTTACCCGCCCATCTGTAAAAAAAAATTGCGCACCTTCGGGAGGTCTATGTCCAGCAATGGTTAAATACAAACTGGTAAAGGAGAAGAATTTGTCTTATTGAAGTCTTATCCTTGCTTCATTAACTGAGGGTAGGAACATTTATAACTACCTCCACTAATATTGTGCACCCAACAATGGTTGGAACGAGTCGTGGCTCGTAGCCTATAATTTGAAATACAATTTTTTCATCAACCTCTCCATAAATATACCCTGTATATGTAGGTATGATCTTTAAGTTTAGAGTAAACAAAAGCCTCCTGATCATAAATAATAGTGAAAACTAAAGCCCTTCCTCCATCCGCTGTGAACTAACTGTGTTCATAGACAATGGCCGACCCAATATTTCGGTTCCCTTCCGAGGACGCCCATTGTTGCTGTTAAGATATTTGTTCTATTGTTGACGTATGAGACCTCTGAACATATATAACAATAAAGGATGGACTGGAACGTACTTATACCGGATATTTTTTCTAAACTGGTCTGAATTGAAACATCTGTATGCAAAAAAGATGCATGGTTTCTTAAGTATATTTATTTCTTACAACCTACGCTATCAATTAACGCAATGGAATAACTTACAATTTTTTGAAGGCATCTAAACGGATTTGATTTCCGATTGTATAATGAGTCTTTGAAAATCTTTGAATGCAGTTTTTCATAACTCTAAAATCCACGTCATGGTTCCTTAGAACAAATTTATTTCTAATAGTTCCAGACTTTTCCATACTGACCAGTATGATAATATAATTACTTAATTAACTTTAACTTTGAATGTTCTATCGTAAGGTACATTGCAGATAAATAAATTATAATTGAATTACAGACAGAATTATGATTTTTATTAAAAAAATATAAGTACTTTCTTTCCATGTAAACTTTCTTTGCCATATAACGATTTTTTTATCAAAACATGTATTTTTCCCGAAAGCTCCAAATTTGTTCAAAAGGAAAATATTTTTTTTTTCTATTTTTTTCAAAATCGGATAGGATAGAGAGAGAAACGAACTCTAATAACTTTCAGCATTTTCTCAGCATTTCCCAGCATTTTCAGCATCTAACCTAGATTATTAGGTACTTATCCTAGATTAGTACTTAAACAAAACTAAACCTATTCAAGCGGTTTACTAAATAATTTCAGTCATTCAACTTTAAATTTTTAATCTTATTCTCAAACTTGTATTTTTTTTGGAATTTCGATTTCTCTTATCGTCCATTCCTCTTTCTCGAAAATATTACTTAATCGATTTTTCAGTTGGCTTAGCTTTTTGTCAAATAAACAATCAGTTAAAGCCCATTCTTTGCGATCGCTAAATCAGATCCGAGACGCCATCACGCAGCGCTTGACAGGGTGTAATCATATTTTTATTTAAGGGGACATCCTTCTGGAAATTATGATTTTTTTTTTATGTACGAAGGCGGCAGACGAGCATACAGTCCACCTGATGGTAAGTGAATACTGTCGTCCATAGACATCCGCGATACATGCCAACATTAGTCCAAAATGACAAACGTTGGCACGCCCCCGGTTGCGCTGCCTACCTTTGGAGATATACCATAAGAATGTATTTGGAGAAAGGGTTGGGAAAATGGGGAGGGATACGATGGGAATGGGCTCTGGCATCTCACTCACTACCGAAACACGTACATACATTAGGGAAATAAGATAAAATTTAGTTGAATATTAACTATACTAAGGAGTTATTAAGCCATTTGAATAGGTTTAGTTGTATATTAACTATACTAAAGAGTTATTAAGCCGTTTAAACAGGTTTAGTTATGTCTAAAGTATATTTTTTTGTTAAATAAACTGGACTGATGTTAACATGTATCGAGGATGCTCACATGGGTACATATGTGCTTATTTATGGAAGGGAAGGTGCACGCTTCAATCCAACAGCGGCTAGACGCACTATACTGGTCTCGTCTCTCACAGAAGACTACCTTGAAATGTACTGCATTTCCTACTTCATCATATTCCCCAATGTACGTAAGTGTTTCCGTAGTGAGTGAGATATGCTATAGCTCATTCTCATCCTATTATATCCCTTCCTATTTCCCTAAACCCTTTCTCCAAATCCATTATTGCATCAATAAAGGTAGGCAGCGCATCCAGAGGCGTTCCAAAGTTCGTCATTCTGGATGTCCATGAGCGGCAGTATCCACTTTTCATCCGGCGGACTGTCTGCTGTAATGTGGTTATCTTTGGATGACTGTATTCACTTACCACTGGGTGATAAAATAAAAGTAAAATAAAGTATAAAATAAAAAATTCAGCACCTATTTTATAATACTTATATACAAACGACATGTGACATTAGGGCTTATGGTGCACTACATTTTTTTCATCAAAACCTTACGGATAACATAAAAATCTACCTTTGAACTTGCCATCGGACATTTTATTCCATTTTATTTTACTTTAAATAAATTATTATTTCCGTATCATGTGTCCTCTTAATAGATTTCTATAATCTTTGCCAGCGGCGTCTCTCCATGCATCACTCTAATGTGATGTTCAATTTATGGCCCTGAAATCGATCCTTAATGGACGACACTAAATTCAATTTTATTGACGACAGACAAATTTGTGAGGTGTTACCGGAGATTGTCCATTACGATTTGAGACAATGTTGAAATTTTAAAGAACTTGTGAGACCCCTATGTAATAAAAAATTCAAGTATAAACCGTATATATATATGTAGGTATAGCGAGATGACAGTCAGTGTGCTGTGAAAACTAGTAAAGTAAGTTCTGTGCTTTGGCAAAATCAGAAATATCTTTGGTAGGTAGGTACCGTAATTCAGTGCATGTCTGGCACGCAATTGACAGGTACCTACCTACCTACCTAGAGAGGTAGGTATTTAAAAACCGATTTTAAATTTTAAATAGAGATTTAAAAAAGAAAACTTTTTAAATCACCTCCAATTAATCAATTTCTTTATGTTATTCTATACATTTTCTTTTACTTTCACCCAGGAGAATAACTTCTCATTTCTCAAGCATCAATTCAGCATAAAATGTATTCATAATATCCTGACTCCCAAACTAGAGAACCTTGTAGTGCAAGAGCCAGTCTGAAAAATCCCTTTATAATGTAAAAAGTAAAATGTGTTTCATTAGTCCATAACATTGTACGATATCATAACGAAAACAAAACACAGTTCAACATTTCCGAAAGCAATAATTCTTGTATTTCGCATGTTCAAGCAAAAGCAAAATATTGTTTCAAGTAAATTTATTCAAGAATACCTTCCGCACATAAACCCATCCGACCATTATGCTGATAGCAATAAAATATTGACAATACAAACATCAATATAGTTAAAAGATACTGGAATATTTGAATATACGCTGCGAATGAATGCGGTTTCACAGCTAAAAAATATTATATGGTTGGAGGAAAAGTCTTACAAGAAAATCTTTAAATTTTCCAGAATTTAACAAAAACTTCTAAGTTCGTTTGGAGTACCTACACGAGAATCTTGTAGAAGGTACTTGAAGCTATGACGTAAGGGGTATATAAAGGTGTGCGAGTGAGATTTGATAATTTTTTTTTGACTCGATTCCACATCATCCGAACCCCCTGATAGGTACCTCCCTCACCTATGTTCCTGATAGGAGTGCCCCACCCGGCTACCGTCGTCCACGGCACGTCTTAGACGACTCTGACGACCCAATCACTGCTGCCAATGCAGTTCTTACACTACACTCACAGACTACACAGATACACCGTCTCCGCCGGCGTAGACGTGGACGTCCCCCTCGCTACACCGTCAACACATACCGGCCCTCAGGCAACACTTTTACCAGATATCGGCACGCGCCTGGGCGCTTCTCACCGATTCGCGATCTTGCGGTATCCCCCCAATGCAACGCCCTAAGCCGAGGCTCATTCCTTCCGCTGGTTTACCGGCGGGGGAGCCCTTAGGTTCGTTGCAACACACATTTTGTTCCTGGCTGAGCACCTTCTGCGCTCGCCCTAAATTAAATAAGTCCGGTGACTCTTGAAAAGCCACTAGGGCCACAAGAATTTAGCCATTCCGTAAAAAAAATGATCATTTTGCAACAATGAAAGCAACTACGCGTGATTTGGCAGAGACACTTGGCTGTCATCACTGTTGAAAGGTCACTACGGCCACAAGAATTTAGCCATTCCGAAAAAAAAACTTGGCTGTCATCATTCGGCTATCGAGAATCATCCTCACAATTTCAGTTGTCGTAAGGTGATGACACGGCGGATTCAATATCAGCTGACTGACAGCCTTCGTCAAGTCAGAGTCAGCATTTGCGAATCACTGCTCTTTCAGCCACATCGAAAAGAGTTTCTTGAGAATCTGGTAAACGCTGATGAAAACTGGATTCTATACGACAACGAAACACGGCATGCCGTTGGGCTTCCTCGCGACGCAGAGCGGCCAACGCAACCGAAGCCGAAGCACGCCGACGCAAGCACCTCCTTTCCATTCGATGTTTGATGGGATGCGAAGGGCCCGCTCTGCTACTAGCTACTCCCTGAAAGGAAAACGGTCACGGCTTCCGTTTAGATTGATCAGCTCCAGAAACTGGCCGAAGCATTCCGACAAAAACGTCCGAGCTGCGTAACTGTTCACCTACATCATGCGCGTCCTCCCATCAATTCGGACAGTCGACAAAAAATCGCCGAGCTTAGATGGCATCTAGTTGTACTCACCGGACATCGCGCCATCCGACTACCCCTTATTCAGACCTCTTCTCCTACCAGACCGGTGGTAGACAGGTTGTACTCACTACTTATAGTACTCAAGTATGGTTGCACTCAAGTATTACTAATTATAGTAATACGTTTATATATTCGTGTATTTTGGATTTCGTGTCAAGGTACGAGTAACTAGCATGCTGGCAGCTAGCGTTGAACAGTCGAATAGCTACAGAAAACTGTTTACTTTGTAAAATAAACTTAAAAATACCCTAAAGTTAAGTGTTCATTATTCATCATAAATCCAATATTTGCGGAATAAACAACTGTAACATTGTTTATCTTACACATAAAAAACAGTACAGTGTTGAGCTGAAAGCTTTTTTTCAGGCACTGCCGGACGCGTGCCGCCGGAAACACTGCGCTACTATTAAAACTCGCTTATATATTTGTGAACAAATTTCATAGATATCTTTGATATTTTTTTCTATACAAAAAAGGTGGTAGAAAAGTCTATCTGATAGTAAGCAAATAGTATAGTAAGTAGTCATCTGCGATACATGCCAACATCAGTCGTAAGTCATAAATAATAAATGTGGGCACGGCTGCAAATGCAGTTCATTTCACAACTTTAGGGTTCGCGGTATAACGAGTATTTCTGATTACACTGTACGCAGCGACTCTATGTCAAGGAAATGCGGATGAACCGCATGACGATGGTAGATGGTAGAAACCCAAAGTTGGCATCAAATTGAACCGCTCTTCAGAACATTCCCCATTATACTGGCAGTAGAAAACGCAGAGAGCCGCAATAGCTCTATGAATGCTGAACGATTCTAAACCACCTGTGTAAGTGTGATCGTCGACAATTCGGATAGCACGTCGATGGACGAATTCAAAAGAGTCCAGCTGGTACTTCGGTGCACCCTCCCAGAGGTGTGAGCAATAGTCCTCATGAAGGACCCCATGTGGAATATTGCTTGAGCTTACGTTTACAGTAGCCTCTTAGAATTATGCAATTTACTTATATTACACTTATATATATATATATATATATATATATATATATATTGAAGTAGGCGGACGAGCAAGCGGTCTCACATGATAGTAGATGTTACCGCCGCCCATGGACACCTGCAACACCAGGAGGCACGCGGGTGCGCCGCCGACCCTGCAAAATCCTATTCACAGGTTTCTTGAAGAACCCCCCGTATCGTAGTTTAATGGAAAGACCTTTTGAGGCAGTTCATTCTACAGCCTACGGAAATATATATACAAAATATCGATATAATTATTCACGGAAAGGCATATAAGTAATAATTAATTACTAAGATAGCTAAATCATTGTTACTAACACGTAATTAAAGATAATTAAGTAATTAATTAATGTAATTTAGGTAATATAAAATATAGAATGAAATGAATTTACTATATCAGACTATTTTATTATATCAGATACGATATTTATGACGTTCGTGGTGAATGTCTATAGTCGAATTTTTTATTCGAGTCAGGGATATGACATGTAAGTAGAACTGTCAAACAAAGTGAAATTTGTATGGAGATGACATTTTATTGACAGTTCTACATGTCGTATCCCTGACTCGAATAAAAAATCCGACTTATAGAATGTGGTAGTGTGCAAAATGGAAAAATCACAAAGCACAAAGATGCACTTACAATGTAAAGAAAATAAAGCTTTACTGCACAATAGTGGTACAGGAGGCGGACTCAATGGTAGGCATTAAGTCCTGCCTGCAATCTCTGCCGGTCAACCTTTGGTTAAACGGAAACGCAATAGGGTGGTGTAAGTTAAAGTAAATGTAAGAAAAACTCAGTATCAGTATCAGTGGTAGGAAAATTGTAGCCCCACGGGAAACAACACTCGATTCCCATGAATTAATGACTAGGTACGCGACTGTCAGGGGTTGCGTACCAATGTTTTCGAAATAAGTTTAAAAAGAATACTAAATTTTTTACTTATAGTTATTTATTAGGTATATTAGTTTAATATGTTTCATAGTTTGGTAGGGGGACAGTGCATGCTGCATTCCCACAGGCGCTGGGTACACTCGACTGGTCACATTACTCCTCTCTCACAGAAGACTACCTTGAAATGTACTGCATTTCCCACTTTATTGAATTTCCCCAATGTACGTACGTGTTTCGGTAGTGAGTGAGATATTAGACGCGATTTCAACCACAGTAAGACGCAAGACTGTGCATTCACCGCTAAAAAAATCCCTTTTGTTGTAGCACCTCGCTTCCAGAGCATACCTCTTAAAATCTCGGAGAGTATCGGGATCCTTGGTGTCGACATCTCCAGCAAAGTCGAATTTAGGGGTCATCTGGAGAATAAGGCCAAAATGGCCTCCAAAAAGCTCGATGTTCTACCGCCTGTACAATGGGGAATGCTCTGAAGAATTGTTTAATATAATTCCCACCTCGCGTTTCTATAACCGCACCTCCCGTCATAGAAGTGCGGCCATCCGCATTTCCTCGATACGAAGGAGGTACTGTTCGTTCCAAAAAATATTTTATACCGCGAACCCGCAGGCTGTGGAACGAACTATTGAGCTACGGATATGGGGTTCTTCAAGAAAGCTGTGAATAGGATTTTGCAAGGTCGGCGGCGCGCCCGCATACCCCCTGGTGTTGCAGGTGTACATGGGCGGCGGTAACACTTACCATCACGTGGGACCGCTTGCTCGTCCGCCCACTAGTCTATAAAAAAAAAATATGCCAGAGCCCATTCGCATCCCATCCTCTCCCTCCCCATTTTCCCAATTCATTCCTTATCTGCAAAGGTAGGCAGCGCATCCGGGGGCGTGCCAACATTTGTCATTCTGGACTGTATTGTCATTTGGCATGTATCGCGTATGTTTATGGACGACAGTATCCACTTGCCATCAGGTAGACTGTATGTTCGTCTGTCCCCATTTTTCTATAAAAAAAATGTGTGTCGTTTTTAGTCAAAAAAAAGGAATAAAAACAATGAAAATTAAAAGGAAAAAAAAAAGAAATGTTTAATATCTGCATATTATGGAGGGCCAGAAATGATATTTGTATCATATGGCCGCAAGTTTTTCTGAATCAAGTTATATAATGTAACTTTAATAGTCATAATATTCGAACCAAAGTTAGCGCAGCCCTGCCGCCAGCAATATTTCAGTAGAACAATGGGCAGCGGTGTTCCTGTGCGGTTCGTTCGGATTTCACCTGCGGATATTAGTTCACGACCCCTGCACAACGGTGTTCGCAACAGTTAAGCGGTTTTGGGTTCAATATAACAATTTCTATATAGTATTCAGCTATAGTCTTTTGCAACTTGGCTGAAATTACTGTACTTACCCATCTAAATGAGAGCTTTGTAGATTTGTTATAAGTTTCAAATTTTATTGATAAATAAACCAATAATATTGTTATTCATTTATTCATTCATTTATTAGTTCATTCATTCGTTCCTTCCTCCTTGCGTTATTCCGTTCGTTCATTTGTTCATTCTTCCATTCGTTTGTTCATTTATACATTCATTTGTGTAGGTATCTCAATTAGAGTCAAGTATAACATGCCTCAAATAAACTCTAAACAAAAATTGTTGTTTAGAGAGTGAAGCTACCGGATTTGAAATAGGCCTCGCCATCATTACCCCCGCGTCCGCGTCCGGCGCTATTCAAATTAGAATCCGCCGATGGCCCGTTCCGATCATTAAATGTTCCGGCGCACACCGATAACAAGATAAATCCTCGTTGAATACACATGCATGTTTTACAGGTTTACAAAAATTCAAAGGTTTAGATTACCACGGTCTCCTTAACGAGATAATCTATCAATTTCTTCAAACATAGACCGGTGTATCTTTCACACAAATATATTTATTTATGAGACTTAAATATCAACAGACAATGAACTACTATAATATTCCCATATTATACCATATATATGTATGCCAACTTATTGACTCCTGATTAAATTGTTTTCTCATTTCAGATTTAGGTGATACACCAAAATCAAAACGAACCATGAAAATCACAGGGAAATTACGAAGAATTTTGATATTTCAAATTGTTATAATCTGTGGGCATTATTTTGTAATGCAATAGGTTTGGAACTTGTACTTTTATCGTACGTAAAAGAAAGACTACAGTACAATTTAAAGTATGAAGAAAAAAAATTGAACTCCCTTGGAAAATAATTGAAATATAATCATTCAATGCGATCATTAACTTGTCCGCTGCCGAAGCTCTATTCGCATGACATCAGATTCTCCCAAGGTGCGTTGCTAACTGGATAGGCCTAGGTTGGCGCGCTGCTCTAGGCAGGCGTTAAATGCTACGATCGAAGATGATTGTAATCAAAAGCATGAAGATGGCAGGGAACTCGAGCCATTTTAATCACCACTTCTCATGAACTTTATCATCTGTCTACTTCCGTTGAGTCAATAATAAGATTTTGAACACATTCCAATACACTTCCGAACTCAATATCCATTTTATTACAACCCTCTCGCCATTCGCGTCAAATCGGCGGTGAAAATTATCGCAACGCGAATAAGTTTCGTTAAAAGTTTGCGAACAGACTCGGATTCACACAAATCATCTCAATAACCCTTTCACGCCAGTAACTAGATAAAACATCAGTGCCGAACGAAAACAGAAAACTTTTGAGGTTTGCGTCTATTAATTAAACCAATCCGTGGTACTTAATGCTAATGACTCAGTTCGCGGCGTATTAAAAGGTAGGTTATTAAAATTTACAATATTTCAACATTCTTTCTAGTGGTCGAAGTCATTATGATGAAGGAGATGGATTGTCGCTATTGTGACACTTAGTGGTAAAAGTGGTTGGGCTCTATTGGTAGCACTGCGAGAAATGGAAATGTCCCTTGGTTGCAACCAAGGGACATTTCATCTCTGACTTTATATAGTAGATTGTTAACTAAGGGATGAAAGGCATCCATTACTGACGAGATATTTTGGCGCTCGAACGAAGTGAGAGCGCCAATAGTTCGAGTCTGAAATGGGTGCCTTTCACCCGAATTAAATACTCTACTTTTCATTTCGAATATGAGGAAAGTAAACACAAGCCATATATGCAAAAAAATATTACTTCAACTTCCCAAAAATTTGCATTAATCTCGCTTACCCGCCTTTTTTTTCTTTTTTACGCGCAACATTTTTCAAGCGCCATAATGCCAGCTTTTGAGTAGTACTTATTGCTAGCTTGATAAAAAGAACTTATCATTATAGATTATTTCTAATTTATGTCAATGATCTATCTAAATTAATTTTGACGCGGTTTAATCGGTGTCTTAAATAACATCACAAACAAAAATTCTACAAAGTTAAGAATTAATATAGTATTAATCGAAGTGTGGCTGTATAGGTTTCTGCCGTTGCACAGTGTAACTACGATTTATTGACTAAATTTTTTTTAAACTACTTTTCGGCCCTAGAGTTTAAACGTATCACTTTCAGCCCGCTTCTTAAATAACCTATGGTCTACTTTCAGAGTATGAGAAATGAAAAGATTGTTTCGCTTTTAGGAGATCGACGATGTAATCGCCTGTCCGCTATTTCTTCCCAAGTGGTAGTAGTCTAGTTACTCAGGCACTGGCAGGCATATAATAAAGCGATGAGATTTAAAATAGCTTAGCGAGCTATGGTTGGAGTTTCTTCGCGGGATAAAATGTAAAACGAAGAGCTGATGTCAAAGAATTTCCTTTGCCATAACTAAAAAATTAGCGCGTTGAAGTGACAACGGACGGGCCATATCTGCGACAAGACCGACAATCAATAGGATCGATAACCAAGGCGTACTTTGAATGTACAAGTTTTCGAATGAAGATCACGTAGCAGGAAATATAGCGTGGAACCCCCTCAGATCAGGTGAACTGAAGACTTAAAGAAAGTAGCCAGTAGTGGCCGACTGTGAAAAACAGATTGTAAGTATTCGGTAACCCTTCATGGTTTAAATGTAACAGTGGAGAGATGCAGGGTGTTAATATTTATATGTATCGTAAAACATTAATTAGGAGGAAATAAAATATATCAATTAACAGGTCCCAGCAGAAACATAAATATACTTTCCGTAAGACATTGCATGTTGACATGAAGAATGTCATTAAAATTATTTGGTTTCTGTAAATCAAATATTCAAAAGCCTGGTGGACTGGCGACTTAAAGACATTCGCTAGTGATGGTTGGATGAGATGAGCCGAGGATGGTGTGTGGTGGCGAGCCTTAGGAGAGGCCTATATCCAACAGTGGAGAGACATAGGCTGATGGTATGGTATACAAGTATGTACATATATATGCGTGCGCTATATAACTAGACATATGACTTGCGTTTTTGTGAGTGCACGCCGATAGTGTACAGTACAAACCATTCCGACAATCGGATTGGAAAATTAGGCACCCACTCCTAAAGATGCAAAGCTCTTGTCTCGTTGATTTCACTGTTATGGAGATGTATGCAATATTAACTGTCGACCGCTACCTGCTGCGAGACGCGCACGTACACATCTACAACACTCGACACCTTGCCAAAATCTCTTCGTTTCTCATTTCCTTGACCCTTGATCTGCTACTGATATCTGCTATCTGATAACTCATAATAACGCTAATAAGCTAATAACGTAAATAACTCTAATAGCGATAAGGCTAATAACGTTAAATAACTATGCAACACTGGAAATGTCGTAATGTCTTCGGAAGAGCATTAAATAAATAATTCTACACTCGTGTTCCATTAGATTTGACGCGAAAAACGTTCAAAAGGGGACATTAAAGCCGATATCTTTACATTAACACATCGTCACACACTCGGGAGTCGAATTGTCGAACAGGAATGTTACCGATGCCGATTTTGGTTCCATAAGCCATTAGCAGGTGAGCGATATTAAGGGGAATACTACCAGATTACTTGATAGTATTGACTGGCCAGGTGGACCGACGCGTAGGTCGACTTAAAGAGATTCGTCGGTGGTGGTTGGATGAGGAAAGCTGAGGAATTTGTGTGGTGGCGAGCCTTGGGACCCAGCAATGGAGAGGCATACACTGATGGTTTGGTATTTATTTATTTATGTAATCTACAGCCTTTTATGTAACTTGTTTAACAATTATGTTGCCAGTGTTAATGGCCAGTGTAATCTGTGCACTGACATTTAATAGTATTTAAACAGTACATCCAAACATCTAAACAGTATTTAATAGATTGTGGGCAAGTAAAGGTTGATTCTTTATTAATAAAGCGTGCTGATTTATGTTTGCATTGGTGTGTCCGTTTGTGTGTGTTGTGCGTGTGTGTGCTCAGTGTGAGGGTGTGTATGTATGTGCGTGTGTGTGTATTTGTTTAAGATGAACTTTAAAATATTTGTGAGGAAATGGGTTTCAGGAGATATTATAATGATTTTGATGCTTTTTTATGATTTCCATTTTTAATTTTTTCTTACTTAATAAAAATATATCAAGGTAAGGTAAATTTATTGACTGTATTTAAAATTAATAAGCCATATTCGAAAACTACAGAAAAAACACTTTAACAAGTATTTTTCAAACTCATTCGATTTTTTTATAGAAAGAAGGTACCCGGTGGTAAGTGGATGACGTCGCCCTGCGATATCCACTATACATGTCAATATCAATCCAGAAAACGTTGGCACTCCCCCGGATGTAGATACTTACTGTCTACCTTTGGAGATTTACAAATGAAATTGGAAAAAGGGTCTGTAATACGGAACTGCATTTTTTTTTGTGTAAACACGTTTACGCGTTTATTCGGTGGGGCCACCTGTATATCCCTAAAGATAAATATCCCTTAAGAAATATTCCACTCGTATATGTATACGAGTGTATCATCTTAGTTCCATCGCGGGTGAAAAGAGATGTTCGCCTTAACTACAGTTTTTAGAATTCGAAATTCGTAACGTTGCGAAGTGAAACTTTGGCATCGCCGAGAAGCGGGCGGTAACTCGCGTGCTCACTGATTCGTCCCACTCGATAAGATAATGTTCTCGAACCACTCCCCTCGAACAATAGTTGCGTTTTAAAATGAAACCGTTTCGCAGCTGACCTAAATGTAATGGCGTTTGATCCCGTATTCATCTCATTACGATATTTACGGCGAAGCCAAAAAGGATGGATTAAAGGCCAAAAACTGCAGGGGATTAATTGATTTTAACAAATTTATTGGTCACTTTAACAAATTAACAAAACAAATGACAAATGATATATAAATGATTCAATATATTCGTCTTGATTGCGTAAATGTATTATGGATATAATTTTCAAATAAATTAAAAATAGCCGCTTTAATTTGAAATAAATGCGAGGTCGTTTTTTTTCTTTCGAAACATCTGTGAAATATCATATTAATTTTACTGTAAATTCGCTAATTTAAAAAATAATAAACAGTGATGGCATGCATTAGTCGGTCGGAAAAATAAATTCACTAATTTCGTATGTTTGACACAAATAAATTTCAAACAAAAATTTGCATCCTACATCATGTCAATTTTGTATGTACTTTTTACGATTATTTTTAATTAAAAGCAATCCAGAAATTACGGAGCGGATTTGGCTCATATACAAACTTGAGATTAGACAAATACTATTGATTTTATATATATGTAATTGTAAATGTCTTAAATAAATTATTGAACAAAATTTTTAAGAAATACCGCTTTTTGTTTAATAAAGGTTTTTCCGTAATTTCAAAGTCGGATCTTTGGAAGAGATATAGTATTAGGGGTTAAAGTATGAAATTGCCGATTTGTACTGAAAAATTAAAACTCGTTTTTTTCTAAAATGTAACATCTAAATGTATTTAATCTAAATTTTATATTTAATCTAAATGGAAAGGAATTTACATTTCTAACGGATTCTAATTTCTAATTCTAAATTCTAATTTCTAAATGGAATAAAATTTTTTACCACGTAGAAATTTGTCCAAATCACGAAAAAAATGGTAGTCCGTTGGAGCAAGGTCTGGCGAGTACGGAGGATGACGTATGGTTTCTAACTGCAGCTCCTGTAGAGTTACAACGGTTTCTCGTGCAGTGTGAGATCTTGCGTTATCATGGAGCAATAATGATGAAGATCGATTCACGAGTCGGGGCTGTTTCACTGCTAGTTTCGCCATCATTGTTCGAAGTTCGGCACAGTAAACATCTGCTCTTATTGCTTGACCAGACCTGAGAAAGCTATAATGAATAACACCATGAATAGACCACCAAACAGTTACCATTACCTTTTTATTGGTAAGCTTTGCCTTACGGCACTGTTGCGGCGTTTGACCTGGGGTCAGCCGTTGCATTTTTCACTTTCGGTTATCGTAAAGAATCCACTTTTCGTCACATGTCACAATTCGATCCAATATTCCTTCATTTCTGTACCGATTCAACAAGGCAACGCAAGTTTCAACACGCGTTTCTTTCTGCAGATCAGTCAAATCATGAGGCACCCATTTTTCATATTTATATCTTATTGATTTGATGCAAATGAGTAGGTAAGGTAACGTTAAACCATGCCGCTAATTCCTGGGTAGTTTGACTCTGATCGGCTTCCACCATCTCCTTCAATTCAGCGTTATTCACCTGTGTGGGCGGTCTTCTACGTGGTTCGTTCTTCAAGTCGAAGTTTCCATTACGAAAGCGTTTAAACCAAAAACGCACGGTTCGTTCATTAGCAGTCTCCTCTCCAAACGCAGCATTGATATTGCGAGCCGTTTCTGCCGCGTTAATTCCGCGTCGGAACTCGTATTCAAAGATTACTCAGATTTTCGAAGTATCCACCTTTCCCGTCTAAGCTGAATAAAAAAAACAATTGAAAGTCGAAAATCGAATGTTGCACATTTTTTAAAACAAGAACCTCATAGGTATCATGTGAAAAAAGTTTCACTCGAAAATTTCACACCATGAAGGTTTTATGTCAATTCAAAGTATCTATTACTATAAAACGGCAATTTCATACTTTAACCCCTATTATTTCTTCAAATCTACTTAAAATAGTCGCTTCAATTAACACAAACCGATGATAAAAAAAATAATAAAACTGCGGACAAGATTTATTCACAAGCTGGTCCAAACTTTTAACTATGTAACGAGAGATACATCGACTTAGAACAGAGTCCTTTTAACCCTCAATCTGACACCACGAAACTGAATTACGCGAACCGAAACGAATTTTTCTCAAACCCTTCAACAATGTTAAACGAGAGTGGTGTCTATTTAATATTTATGAGTTTGCAAAACGCATCAGCGTGCGGTTTGTTTAATAACGTTGTTTTTAAACGGCAATTTGACGGGGAACGAAACCCTTTAGGCTACAACCCTGGCGAAGCATATAGGGTTGTCACTAATAAGAATAAGAAAGCAGTACCCCCCCCCCCCCCCGCAAAGATAAGATAGATATATATAAGATAAGATAGATAAACACAATTTTATACATATAATTTTATTGATATAAATCCCTAGTGTTATAGACACTAGTTTCATATAGTAGTATAGTGTCATAGACACCGTGGATTGTATACATAATAATTTTGAATCTAATGTGCCTTAATTAACATTGAAGACAGCAAACAATTAAAAAAAATAAAAATAATACACAGCAGTAAAATTGCACGATCCCATGTGTATAGAAACAAGACATCCGTCTCCGCACAAACTTTATACCTACTATAAAAACGGCACACAGCGCTGATTTTCAGCCGGAACCCAAGATAAATAATACAATGAAAGTTTTCAGACGAGCCGTCTGTAAACTCCAGAGAAGGTCAAACATCAAATAAATTTGACGACTTAGAAGTTTGAGATTGAAATTACAATACTTTTTCTTTCATACATAGATTTTGATAGGAAAAAGTTCCCAGACGTGCAGTTCGGCTATGCTGCTTAATCTTTGACATCCCCAAAACTTAAGTCAAGTTACGCAAAGGAACATCGACGTTACTATAGGTATTAATTGACAACGCTGCCCAATCATACAGACATTTATGTATCTATAGATATCATGAATACAATGAACAAGTACGTAATGGAGATATAATTTCTGGTTACATATTTACATCTTCGATGTAACATTAGATTAATTCTTAAGTGAAACTGATCGGCGAACATTAATGTTTTTGAAGGAATAATAATGACATTTGGTGAGCTAAAAGAGCGCCACACAACATATTAAGCGCTCATTTTTTCGGAAGTTTTTGAAGGATACTTTGTGTATCTTGGGTTTTATATATCAATGGCTGTGTACAATTGTTTGCTTTATTCACGCCTGCAAATATGTCGAGACGTAACGGGTCCTCAAATGGAGACGACGTACAGGGATATGTAGTGTGAGACGCCCTCTACACAGATGTTTTGATGAGTTACTGGTAAATAAAGTTGCCGGTAGTGGCTAAATGAAATTGATGAAGATTGTGTGTAGTGGCGAGTTTCAAAAGAAACATTGGCTGATGGTATGAAAATTATAGGACATAGGAAAGATGTTAAAATGTACAATATTTTTGATAACCCTACGCGCCTGAGATGAGTGCTAAACGGTAGCGTATCCGCGAAAACCTCATTACGAAGTCATCTTCAGATACAATTTTCACCTGATTTATATGGATCATGGCGACGAACCTTACACAGATATAAGTTTCAACTCTCTTTTTAAAAATAAACAATTACGTGATGATTTATGTACTCAGTGTTAAATAACAACTACTTGCAAACATTCAATTTATATCATTAAAACTAACAAATTGTTCTACGACTTATTATTGAACTTGACATTTTCATCAAAAATGAACATTTTTTTTAATGAAATATCTGCTTCATTAAATAATTCAACTTTATAATATGCTACAACGAACAACAACACCGCACAATATTCATAAACAACTGCAAATCCAACTGCTACTAGGACTACTAGTTCCAGCTGTTGCTACTAGCTACTCCAACCTACTATTAGACACCTAACTCATATATGTATTTTTTTTAAAAAGAAGGTGGCAGACGAGCGTGCAGTCCACCTGGTGGTAAGTGGATACTGTCGTCTATAGACATCCACGGTACATGCCAACATTAGTCCAGAATGACAAACTTTGGCACGCCCTCGGATGCTTTGCCTACCTAACAAGTAAAGTTTAGTGATGGGAAATCAGTCACCTATGAAACGAAACATCTCCTTGACTCAGTTCACTTTTGACGAATTTTTACAATATAGCGGATTTGGGGTGTTTTGTTACAACCACTTACTAGCGACACGGAACAGACTGAAGGAGCGGCGCCAGAAGTAGGAGCTTAGCGCCAATTTCTGGCACTCAGCGACGGACAGCTTGCGTTATCTGTCCTTCTATACCTGTGGTTTGATCGAGTTATCTCGAGTTGACTCACGTGACCGGCCATGGTTACATGAGACAACTCGTAGCTCAAGTGACCACAAATGTGTACAAAATGCGAAGGTATCACCTACAGTCTGCAGAACAACGTAATTGATCTATAGAAATAATGGGCAGACGAGCAAACAATCTACTTATCTGCAAACTGCTTAACTGCAACTTACTTTTTATGTTGTTGCTCTAATGCCTCTATCTAAAACGCTCTTTCCACTTTCTACTAGTACCATAAAAATCTAGCTACACAGCTCAATTCACAAGCTAAATATCACCATAGCAGTTGTCGAAGTTAAACCGGATCTGGTATTTGCATATTCCAATCTCGACGCGCCTCAGGGTGCTCGCGGACAATTTGTACGGTGAACACACAAGATTTTCACAAACAAAAATTACCTGTTTTAAAATAAATATACATCTATACTCGTATATTGTATAAAAAAACTATACGTAAATCACGAGGGCGTATCGACATTTGTCATCCTGGATTGATGTTTGCATATATATATATGAGGACCCCAGAGGTAAAGGGGTCTAAGTGACAAAATTTATGTTTTGAGATAATTGAACCAAAAGTCAACAAAATTTTGTAAGAGGGAAAGTTATTTTTTTTTTGTTTTGACCATTTTAGGCCAACACTTTGGCCATTTGCTTCTAATTAGTACTAACAATAGATTATTAAAATCACGTGTGTTACATTTTACGTAACACGTTACGTATTTTACGTTACATTTTCACCTGTGCTACGTGTTACCTGTGGAGCAGTGTTAGCATGCACTACTAGTGGTGAAGGGGCAACACATTAGGTAGTAGCACCTGTCAGGGAAATCACTTGGATCACCTCACCACTAAAAAGAATAGTATTTTAACAGTCTGTTACTGCATCTAACTCAATTCTTTCGAAAATGTCACTTAGACCCCTTGACCTCTGGGGTCCTCATATATATCTTATTATCATAACATTTAGGCCTTTTATATATATGTACTTAAATGCATATTTGTGAAGATTTAAAATGGCATGTCTATTAATTTCTTTTTCTAGTTATATTTCTTCAACAATATTTTTTAACGTCTGTAATCTTCCTTAAAAATAAATAAATATTTTGCAGATTTCCATGGACGACAGTCTTCACAATGGGATGGGATAGGAGTGGACTTTGGTACTCGTACATCTCACTCGCTACCGAAACACGTTACGTATATTAGAGGAATAGGATAAAATAGAAAATTTACTACAATTCACGGTAGTTTTCTGTGAGATAGAGGTAACTTGGGCAGTCGAATGCGGCCAGAGAATGTGGGATTGCAGCGTGCACTCTGCCTCCTAAAGGTACAGCTATCGAATGACTACCATTTACCACCATTAACTACCATACCATTGCACATTAAACATTTATATGTTTATGAGATACACTTGTCTTGTCATTTTTTGTTTTAATTTATTTTACTAAAATTCATGCAGTCACATATTATTAGAAATGTCACATTCAAATGTATAAAAATATTAAATTGTAATATATGAAAAATACTTAAAAATACTTAAAAAAACTTCCTGAAGGTCTGGAACAATATGATCTAGACGAATCCGACCAACACTTTTGTAAAAAAGAAAACACAAACTAAAATTTACGTAACGTAAACGTCCCGCCCGCCCAAAGCGCAGGGCGGCGCCCTTCGCGGCAACGGTTCATTTACAACCACTAGCGGGAAAGGGTTGCCAATTAAACAGCTTTGTGTATTGTTAGCTACATTTTATGGTGGTTACGATTTGCATGAAAATAAATGCCATCTATGGACATAATTGTTTCAGTGTACAAAGTATGTCACTAAAATTTATTATTTTTTCTGGAAATACGCATTGGGATTTGAATGAAAATTGCGTTTTCATTTTTAGCAACGTTGGACTTGTTATACAGGATTATGGTATATAAAATATACCCATTGTTTAAGGTAACAACTTTTGTTCTACGACCTTTTGCTGAATTTGATATTTAAAAAAACTTATTTTTTTAAATGATGTGTGTGACTTCATTGGAAAATTTAACATTACTCTATGCTAATACGAACGGCAATACCCACACACTTCATTGTGGAAGACGCCAGGCGGTGTCAATTTTTAAAAATCCGTATTCAAGCAGAAATTCAGTGGTACGGGTCGACAATTTGAACTCACGACATCAATCTTAATTCTCACTTAATTTTGTTATCAATCTTAATTTTGCCTACGATTACATTACCTATCCAAGCTATATGACCTTAGACCGCCAATTGTTTTCTTTTATATTAGCGGTCCCGTTGGCTCAAGCCGCGCTTCATTTGTATGATGTTGCAAATATACACTTGGCAGACTACCCACATATCGGAAACTGCTATTCATCTAACGATGAAACCAGCACTGACCTAAACGTCTTTTCCACCTCACCGGCCAACACTGAATCATATTTCGTTATGTAATAAAATGGTTTCAATTCCCCCCGTAATGTGCATACGCACTAGGTTGGCAAATAGCAGAGTTGCTGTCAAATTCTCTTAGATTTGCGCGTTTTGCGTACGAGTATATACAGATCATAAAGGCGTCAGACAACTCGTGACAATGGTCAATCCAACCCTGTCAAAGCGTCACAGAAAATAAACCAATGAAATATACGTGTTTAAAATATTAATTATTTTTGTTGTTTCTTTCAATGTTAACGGAGTAATAATTGTATGAACATTTCTTGTACATATATAAACATAACAAATAATATACTTACCAACATACACACATATATATTCTTTACACGTTTCTTACATACGATCATGTAAAATGTAAATTAGCAGTATAATACTTTTATACTTTTGTGTATAATTGTAGATTTTGTAATAAATACAAGAATTAAAACTATTTTAGTTTAAATATATGAGATACCATAGAGATGCAGGACCTACCATAGACCTACAAGATGCAGGTGTTTACAAGCTTGATTGTGAATGCGGGTTATCATACATTGGGCAAACAAAGAGGAGCATCGGTATCCGGATAAAAGAACACATAGCTGACATGAAGAACAGACGCTCGACCAAGTCTGCAGTTTGTGAACATGCTCTGGACAAACCCAACCATTACATTCGATTTGATAACCCACAAATCCTCGCTAGAGAGACCCGGTACATGCCAAGAATGTTACGCGAGGCTATTGAAATTAAGAAACACCCAAATTTCAATAGAGAAGATGGTTGGCAAGTACCACCAGCTTGGGATCCAGTCATTAAATTAATTAAATCACAAGGCCAACGCCATACTGCAAGACCTCTGGACACCGTGAGCGAATACTGCGTGCATAGGGAATGTTATGATTAAAAAATTTCAGACGGTAGTTCAAAAAATTTCAGACGGTAGTAATAATTTCTTAATAACTCAAGTGACAAATAAAATCAATTAGTCACCCCGTGACCACGTCCACTGCAAAGTGTTCGAAACGTCGGGATATAAATCATGTCAAATATACGCGATTTAAACCGTTAAAAGTTGTTTAATTGCAATGTATAGTAATCGCGAAAACCTAAGAAAATATTACCATAGAGATGTCATAGAGAGTTGAGTCCAAAAAATGAGTGCCGGGTTGAGTCCAAGTACTATAAATATTTATTTTATATTTATTATATAAATAGGTTTTATTTATTTAAGACATTTAAATATTGTTCTATGACAATGTGTGCTGACATCTGTATTAGAATAATCTGTTTTACAGCAGTCAGCTCATTCCCTTAGATGTATTCTTAGTGTTATGGCTATTGAAGAAACAGTTTAATCAGGTTGTAATTATTGTGCATAACATGTACGTTGTGTGTGTGTTTTATGTAAGAATGTCTGTATGTGAACGTGTTGGAGTGTGGGAATTTAACACAGAGTAAATAATGTTAGTAATTGAGTGTGAGTTGATGTATGGATGTGTGTGAGATTAAGAGTTACATATGCTGATAATGTTAATAATAGATTTTTAAGAATAATTTAGCGCATTGGCATAAGTAAGTATTCGGTGTCATTATAATCGTGGTTTAATAGCCAGTTCATGATTTTGTTTTTGTTTGATATCTAGTCAGGTGATGAATCTGCACCTGTCCATTAATTTTTTTTATTGTATAAGAAGGGTAGTCGCCAGATAACAGTATATTTATATGCCTTTATGTTGCAGACAATATCGGCTCTGCGTTTGTTACACTGCACTTGATCCAAAGGAAGAGTACTGTGAGAGAAGAGTGGAAGAGTACGAAGTAGAGAATTCATTGTGTATAGGTACATTAAGCAGTTTACATTCCGAATAAAGTGTTCTAGTTGGAAATCTAAATTTAAAAAGAACCTTTGAGCCCTTGAAAATGTATGAGGTGAGTTTTTGCAGCTCCACCCCATATTTTTTTTTTTTATATAGATTAGCGGGCGGACGAGCAAGCGGTCCCACGTGATGGTAAGTGTTACCGCCGCCCATGGACACTTGCAACACCAGGGGGTATGCGGGCGCGCCGCCGACCTTGCAAAATCCTATTCACAGCTCTCTTGAAGAACCCCATATCGTAGCTCAATGGAAAGACCTCTTGAGGCAGTTCGTTCCACAGCCTACGGGTTCGCGGTATAAAATAATAGAGTAGATATGCAATAACTTATTACCAGATTGACGGAGAACGATATAAAATGTTTCTAGAAGTTTAGGATTAAGACATTACGGAACTTCTTAAATACCCATGTCAATTTTCTAACCTGAGATGTTAGAAGGTCGATGTGCGGTTTACACGTTAATTGGTTATCAAGGAGAATACCTATGTCACAGATTATATATTTAATATTAACCTATATGAAGTATAATCCCACAGACCACTAATGTGAAAAACATAATAATATAACGTTTTCATATGCATATTTATTAATCTATTCTGAAAAAAATCAAATAAACAACTGCCGCGTTCGTCACACATAGTGCGTCTTCGTGGCCCGCTGGCCATTAGCGAATGACTCGTTGGAACCGCATCAATCATGGGCCAGCCAATTCATTACCGCCACTCGGCGCAGATTGCGCGCCCGGATTGCTCCTGTTTTATGTATTGTTCATGTCCCATATGAAAATTATTTTAATGAAAATTTATCTATGCATACAAGGAACTAATAGAGAATACATTATGATGATAAAAGTGTCTTATGGGTCATCAGCAAAATTCGAAAGCTTTCTAATGTCTTGGGAGTTAAGCTATATTTCAAAGAGGGCTGCTTATCAATGTTTACCAGACGGCGACACTGTAAGACGTGGAAATATTCGGTATTCGGTAGAGGTGGTAGAAGAGTGAACGGCTCACGTGATGGCAAGTAGTCACCGCCGCCCATGGACACCTGCAACACCAAGGAGAATGCTGGTGCGTTGCCAACCTTGTAGGATCATATTCACAGCCCCCTTGAGGAGCAATTATTTAGCTTTAGCAAATAATTGCTTATTTAGATTTAGCAACGTGGACAGTTCGTTGCATATCTTTCGGCTTTGGGGTATAAAGTGTCTTGAAAACTGCACAGTACGCAATAGATCTCTATCAAGGAAGAGCAGATGAACCGCCCTTCGGCTTATAGACGGCGTATACATATTATTATCTATACATTTTTGAACTTATAGTTGAATTTATAATGTACCATAAAACTTCTTGATTTTTTCGTATATACAGGGTTATATATTAATTAACTAATATAGCTAATATTTGCATATCCTTAGCACTGGGTTTATTTCATGAAAATCAAAGTATTTACTAGGATTTCCTTGATAATAGAAGGCTCATATGGGCGGGACAGCCGCGCCTCAGATATGACCATATGCCCTCAGGGAAACAAGAAATGTCATCAGTCATTGATGAAACGTATTACTATAAAGAGCTAAAAAATGTACATATAAATGTCTTATTTTGCTGTCACTGAATGTAGACTAGAAAGAGAATATGGCTCATGGTAACTTTTTTTTATCATTGGTAGTTAGATACAAACTAAAAATCTATTTTGAATTTTTTTATCAAAAAGACCATCGATAGTTAAAAATATACATTGCTTGTCACGACTAGCACTCTAGACGACAATATGATACAAATACGTAATGTATAATGTATTAGTAATGCCAACATGCATGTCACTTATTCCGTGCTACAGGGTAATTGCATAGACTTACCTACGAAATATTGAACCTGTAGGGTACGTGCACAGACGAATAAACTATAGACTCCGTCACGGCGTGGCCATATGCCATAGAATATGAGCTATACAACTTTAAACTGTACCTTTAAATTTTGAGCATAATCACGGCACAATGATGTGCCGGCCTTGATAAAACCGGCGCGCAGAGTAGGATGGACGATAGCAATACTGTGTCTCTCTTATTACGTCTTTGATACATAAGCGCTTCTCTTTTCTGTTAGAGAGTAAAGGAAGATATCACTATATCTGAAGGTTTCTCTGTCTACAGGTAAACAACAAGAATGACAACCTTAGGTCACACCCCTTATCTTATCACTGATAGTGTTGTGTCAATTAGCACAATTATCGATTTTACCGACTGTGAATTCCTATTGAATCCCTTCGTCTCCCCTCGGCCCTCGTCTCGGAAGCTATTGAAATCTACAAGCATCCCAACAATTCAAAGAGAAAAAAAAGAAGAGAATCTAAGACTCCATAATATCTGGTATCCAGCACTCCGAAGACATCAAGCTCACGGGGAAGAGAGACGAGAGTGGGGGACAGAAACAGACTCGTTACACACACAATCACAACTACCCTCGCCCACTATAAATTTCGATGCGTCGGTACACACACAATCACAACTACCCTCGCCCACTATAAATACCGATGCGCCACAGGCGTCGAGTCAGTTTACCACCGGTGACTCTTGAAAGGCCACCAGGGCCACAAGAACTTAGACATACACGATGTCGAGGCAATCAAGGTTTTTTAGCCGGTAAGAGTCCGGCACTACCTGGTACCACCGAGACTAGCCTAGCTAGACTAGATGGTACCAGGTGACCATGCAGGGTTTTCCTTGACTGTCTTTCCTAACATAAAAAAAAAAAAAGCGTCGAGTCAGTTGCGCTCGAGAAGCCGAAGAGATAACATCTCTCCTAAAGTGAACACAGTCGCCACTGAAGATGTCAACCGCAGTTGTTGACGAAACGTTTGGAAGAAAGAGAAGAGATTCCAGAAGACCTCGGCCAAGTAGCCTGGAATATTCAATTAATATAGTTTGAATAATAGTTGCGATTAGGTAATCGGTAAACTTTTATTATTAAATGAAGAATATAAAGCTTTTAGTGTTTTATTACCTATTTTCCATGTACTGTTATTTATTTTCGATCCAAATATCAAAGATCATCAACGCTTTGTTAAAATAAAAACGCATTGTAGGTACATTAATGTTTTGCTCCTTTGACTCTTTACTTTTAGCAGTCGGATAAAGCCTACGTTAGACTAGCTATCATTGAAATAAATGCTATGCATATTATGTAGGTATACTGTTTTATATTAGTAGGTTTTATTTAGTATTTTAGTTTTAGTTTTATTATTTTGGAGTCTGTGCAATTAAATATATTAGTCATAATCGATATTTAACCGATTACAACCGATCTGACAGCTATCCCCCAGCTCTAATCCTGTCATGGAACTTTAAATACCATAAAGATATAAAATCAAACATAGTACAGTAAATAAAGTATCTTATATCACATATCATAAAATAATTAATTCATTGTATGTATTCATGACACAACTTTCAATGCTTGTCAAAAAGTATTAAATATTAAGAAAAAAAACTTACTGTCATAATAAAAAGTAATAATAAAGCAGGTTTTAAATGTTTAAGCTTTATATTGTAACTGTTATTTTTGTAACACCTAAATAGCCAATGGCGGTGCCTTTATTAATGTATTGTAGTTAGTTCAATGTGTGAGTGTGGCGACACCGAATTTCCATACAAAATTATCAGTGTGTAACTTCCATCTACATTCATATATTCTGAGACAAAAATTAATAACTTCTGTTCTACGTATTTTTGAAATTAAATTCTTATTTTCACACTAAAATAAAAACATTTCTACCCGTATGTTAAATTAATGCAAAACTTCTACTATGTCACCTTCTATGTTGGGAAACAGGAATTACATACCTAATTGCCTACATGGGAAATTACATGATAAGCGGGTGCTGTGTTACAAAAATACAAAGAATACTAAAGAAGCGGGACGAAAAAAAAATATCAGGAGAAGATCCAGTTCAGAAAAAAATCTTAAAACAAAAGTTGTCAGTTTTAATGACAGTAAACTGAATTTCTGGGTGAATGTATATTTCATTTAACATTGTATATTATGTGAAACAGCTGACTGGAGCCAGTCAGACTTCCGAAGTGCTTCTGTAAAGACGAAACTGAAAGAAGCCCGGGGGAGCTCCAAATAGCCTGCTGCCACTAAGCTGCGCAGGATCGACTACGATAGCGTCAGCTGCATGATTCACTTCGGATCTCGGACCCAACGGGTAAGTAGTAATAAAATAATATAACGTTTTATAGTTGTATAGCGTTCTGCTTCATCTTGTTCAGTGAGACAATACCAATATTTGACCAGTTCATATTGAGACGGTAACCTCGGTCCGCGAGAGAGTTTTGTCGACATATGTGACAGCTCGCTGCGTGACGTCAACATGTAATCCACTTAATGCCACCGTGGAGTTACTAATGTGTTGGAGTGGCACAAAATTTCCTTATTCCTTTTTTATTGAAATAAAGTAGCAGACGAGCTAAATTCTCATTGCGCAGCACAAGAGGGCGATTTTCATTGCCCAATCGATCAAAGTAATTTTCTTTTCTTTTTGTCCAACCGTAACAATTTTTTAACATCAACGATAATTAACTTTTGTAGCGCGTGAAATTTTAGAAGTAGGCCAGTAAATAATCACTAACCCAGATCAATAATACCTTGCAAATTTCATCTTCAGCCCTGATCTACTGACAATTACAAATCTATTACAATAAAAGCTTCGCTTCGGTTTATGATTTTTTTTTTCAAAATTATAAAATAAAATATAGCCTATATTAGACACGGATAATGTAGCTTCCTATTTGTGAAAGATTTTTTTAAAATCGGTTCAGTAGTTCCAGAGATTACCCCCAACATACCCACAAACAAACACACAATTTTACCTCTTTAGGTATATATTAAATAAAATAAAATAGAGTATAAATATAGATAAGGCTAAAGTCAGTAGTCTTTAGAACTCATGACCTCTTGATTGAGAATTGAGGATTTAGAACTCGGGTAGAACAATTCTGGTACGGATTGAAGAGGACTGACAATGCCATCCTAAAAGCAATGAGTGACGATATGTCTGACAGTTTTTAATCATTGTCCGTTCGGCCACCAGAAAGCAAATTTAGCATAAGTTTCGACGCCGCTAACAAGCACATTTATTATTATTATTTTATGTTTTTTGTATACGGATTTTATGCTATTAAATCATATTATTATATTAGTAGCTACTATTTAATACAAATAAAAACACTGATGAAAAATGTTTAGTAACTTCATGTCTCTTGTTACATTCGATGGCAAGTCCACTGCACTCGGTCGTCCAATTTAATTATATTAGCCAACTTTTCAGCAAATAATGTTTTCAAACATTTTCACAAATGTCTTGTAGCATTTTAATTTCTGGTTCAATTAATTAAAAACCTGTCACTAATATAGCTTAGCAGGTTAATTCATTACATTGGGACTATTTATATTTTCTCTTATTTTTGATAAATATTGCATGAACACGTGAGATAACTGTTAGTAATGTCGTTTAATTAAATATATTTAGAATTTAGAATTTTTGTCACAGAATTCACTACAATCTACTTATTTATCTATTAAATAGGACTTATTGAGTATGTTTGACTTTTTTTTTTATTTTACTCTACGTGTTGGCATGTATCGCGGATGTCTATGGGCGACAGTATCCACTTACCATCAGGTGGACTGTATGCTCGTCCATAATAAAAAGACAGGTTACATACTTGTCCTAACGACGCGACGCCCATCTCTTCGAACCACTTGCCCTTGACCTTGACATGTGCATGACATGTAACTATTTGTCATCAAAATTTCAAAAAGAAAGATGATAGACCTCTACTTTAGCACTAGTGCGACATAAAGGCGTTTAATCACTAAAGTGCCTTATTGCAGTAACACTATAATACGCCCTCTGTCGCGGTACAATATAGCAGTAAATTTCAATCGAAATGATAATAACGGCCGGTCGGGGTGCGGGGTAATCTGAACATGTACGATATAGCCGAAACTGTCCGAATAGGCAAATTAAAAACTTGGTAAGTGTACTAAATCAAGTTTTAAAGAAGGAACAAAGTGTATGCACAAACTTTACTTTTCCAAGCTAATTGAAGGAATGACATTTGGTTATACACTGTTGCATCCCTGCAGTATTCTACCATTCAGTCATCTTATCTTTTTATATGCGAGAGGACCAAAAATGTTAAAAATCGATTTTTCACAAAGATATTTGTTTATAATTTTAATTAACATTTACGAAAATACCAAACCTTATTATAGGCAGTTATTTTTATCTGAATAAACTAGTTACATACGTGATATAGATTTTGAAGTAGAATTCTTCTTTAATTGAGTAATAACATCCGCTGTTACTACAAAAAACAAACACACCTTTAAAATAGTGCTTCTAATCTGGCAGGTTCTCGATAATCTCGACCAATCAAAATCAATAGTTGTGACTTAAACTCTATTCCATTATTAACTCCTATTCCAAATTTTTTTATGAAGTGAACACTAACGTAGATATAGCGTATTTGTTATAAGATACTGACCAGTGAGATCAGATTATCCGTCATTATTTTCAATATAATTATTTAATTATAAAAGACTCTTAAAGCGAAAGAAAAAAATTAAATGTACGATTATCACACCAAATAATTTTAAATATAATAAACTCAACCACTCTTAATAATTCAATACATTATCGCACGTTTTAAGAATAGGGGCCGGTTACGGACGCCGCGACGGGTGGATGAAATATGCGGCCGGTGTCGAGCACAGACTACACGACACGACACTTTAAAATATTAACTTGTATACACAATACAATATACAGATTAAGCAGGATAATCTGTTTTAGGCTGTTTTGGTTCTCAAGTATAACAAAGACCTTTGGGCAGTGCCAGTCGGAAAAGAGATACGCTATTTTCCATACATTTTAGGAAAAAGTGTTTAGATAAAAGTAGAGCCTTAGTAGGCCCTATCTAAAAGTGTTTAGATAAAAGTAGAGCCTTAGTAGGCCCTATCTAAAAGTGGTTAGATAAAAGTGGAGCTTTAGTAGCCCTATCTAACGACATAGATGCCAAATAAAAATTCCACGTTTATACCGATTTGACGCATCATTGCCACTTCTCAATATACCTAAGTGGGTATTTTGAGAAGTGGTCATGATGCGTCAAATCGGTATAGACGCCGAAATTTTATTTGGCATCTTTTGTCACTTTTGCACCTTCTCATTAAATATTGAACCGATTTGGCGCATCTTCGAACTTAACCGAGATATTTAGTCCCAAACAACTTTTTCTGTCAAATTTCCTATGAATTTCTTTCCTATGAAGTGTCGCTTATTACGAGCGCTTGCCTGCTGACGTTAGCTGAGATCGTAGAGAGTTCTTCGAAGAAAGAATAACAGTCAGTCTTCACTTCTGCAATTTTATGAATTAAAAATGAATAAATCACCTAATGACGTCTTTTTATATATTTATAGTTATAAATATATAAAAAGCCATGAGCCATGAAGAATTCACAAACATTAGCAGAAGGCTTCACTGGAGTGAGTTCATTGGAGTACTTTGTTGGAGTGGAGTGCAGTAGTTCATTGGAGTGCAGGAGTGCCGTTTTTTTAAATATACTATCGAAGGCAGCTTGATAAGCGGCCTAGATGATTGTAAGTGGCTACCGCCACCCATGGACACTTGCATGGACACATGGACATTTATTTTTGGAACGAAATTCCTTTACGCGGCTTGCGATAGGTGCGATTCGAGAGAAAATGTAACGTCACGTAAGATTTTTACCCCCTCTATACGCCTTTCTCTTTCTCTGCGTGTGTGTGTGTGCGTGCGAGTATCGAGAGCGAGACTCAAGCAGAATAACAGACGTGCAGACTAGTGCGTGGCCGGTTGTATAACCTAAATTTTTGATTTGATTCCTTATTTTAAATCATTTGCATTGAAAATATGATATAAAATAATAAAAAAAAATACATGAACTACACAGATTTTATTTCAAATTACATTCGGAGTTTAAAAAGAAATGCGTGAAGATCTTCGTTCCTGACGGGGGTGCCCTAACCGCACACGTTTTATATTTTGATACTTTTTATGTATCAAAAAAATTAATAACAGAACGAGTCAGGGGCGTTCATTTGACGTTTGGAGAGAATTTAAACTTAGGCTCGCATGTACGACCACTTTCTAGGGACTTAGTAGTTAGATGTTCGGTAAAGGGCAATATTCGAAAGAGTAGGCATTGCTACAGCAGCACAGTTTATTGGCAGCGTGTTCCATTCTCTCTCGGAGCACAACGCAGACACGAACGAACAGAATAACTTTCAGTAACATATACGTTTGTAACAGTCCCTTGCGTCGACGGACTATGGTAAATATATGCAATAACTCTAAGAGTTTCGCTATAAAAGGTGTGGAGGCGACAATAGACCAGGATGTGAAAATATGTGGAGAAGGATTTCACATCTTTTATTTCAATGTTTTTATTTAATTACACAGACACAGAAAGTTACACAGAAAAGTTTTTTAGAATCCATATATTGTATTACATCACTTCCCTTCCAAAGCAGACTGAACAAAAAACATGTTATTTCCCACTTCCTATTTAAAAATATTAAATCCCTATTAAATTTATCCCTATTTAAATCCCACTTTATCCTATCTCTCCAATGTACAATACGTGTTTCTGCAATAAGTGGGATATGCCAGAGCCCATTCCCATTCCATCCAATCCTATCTTTCTCCATTTTTCCAAATTAATTTCCTAATCTCCAAAGGTAGGCCGCGCATCTAAGAGCATGACAGTGTTTGTCATCTGATGTGGGCATGTATCCGGGATGTTGACGGTATCCACTTACTACCAGATGGACTGTATTATAATCTACCGCAATTTTTCGTAAAAAAAAATTCAGATCCACTTGGGTAGCCAATCAATATATAAACCGAGATATTGGCGATTTAGGTAAATCATATAAAATTGACATTAGGTTAAATATTTTGTATATTAGAACATTTATACCAAGTTTCAAATGAATAGGACAATCAATTTTTTTTTCACTCCAACTTTGACACCTCGTTTCACCCCTTTCAGGCTTGAATTTCAAGAAATCCCTTCTTATTAAATCTTTACATCATGAAAGGAACCAACTGTATGGATTTCATGTTTCAAACTTCAGCTGTTTCGGGTCCGGCGTTGACGAGTCAGTAAGGCAGGAATGTCCAGCCCACCCTTATGGGCTCTATTAAATATTATTTTCTATTAAAGATACATTAATCTATTAAATTATTAATTTATCTATTGATTTATTAAAGAAGAACGAAAGGATATATAACTAGGTATATAAAAAATAACTCAAAGAATTATCTTCCTACATCGGCAGAATTTATCGTCAATATGCGTGTTGTGTAGGTATCTAATTTAACATAAAAGCCCGCGCGTATGGTTCGAGATGATAAGGCGTACAAAAATGTACTTAGAAAACAATTGTGTTCTTGCATTAGCACTTTGAGTAGGAATATAAGTGATTGAATATTACCCATTAAATTGATTGAGAGTAAACAAAAATCGGACAATAAATTTGAAAATTTTCTTTTTTTGGTTTTGTATTACTTTTCTTTTCCATTTATATTTATTTTGATTTATGCAAATTAATATTAAAATGGTAACAAGTAACTGGATTGATGTTGACATATATCGCGGATGTCCACCAGGTCCAAAGAATGTCCAAAAGAATTATCTCTAGTGTTTTCGTGAACTGACTTTATAAAATTCCTATTCTAATTTATTTTTACATTTAAAGAAAACTATACACATTAAATATGTTACACGAGCAGTTTACGAGCACACTTGCCGCAGTAAACTTAAACATGCCGAAACTAAAGTTGAACTCATAAAATCACATAAACAAGTCGCTATCTTGAAAACGGGTAATATTTACATACGCGGTTGTTGGGCGCCGCCCAACCGCACCGGAAGTTAGGGCGGCGCCCGGAAGTGAGGGGTTCGGCAGGTTGTGTTTTATAGATCCACCGTATTTGATACAGTTGCACACAAAGGTAATAAATATAAAGCTTTGAAAAAAAAACATAAAAGTTTTGTTTGTTTGTAACGTTTTCATACAAAAAATCCTACACCTGTGTAGGGGCGATTTCATTATTCATTATTATTCATTGTGTAGGGGCGATCATTCGATCATTTAATTTCGAATTTAGATTTTCACTTTGGATTTTTCGAATCGATGTTAGATTTGCATTTTTAGGAATATTTCGAAATAATCTTGTACACCAGAGCCAATCCCATCCCATCCTATCCTATCCCCCCCCCCCCCCAATTTACCCAACCCTATTTCCAATTCCATTCCTAAATCTCCGAAGGTGTATAGCGCATCCGGGGACGTGCCAACGTTTGTCATTCTGGACTGATACTGGTATATAACCCGGATGTCGCAGGGCGACAGTATCCACTTACCACCAGACACTTAGCAAACCTTTTCAAAAAATCCCTAAAAATATTTCCAAGCTAGTATAGACAATTATATTATATTGTTGGATAAGACTTATCAAGCTTATCAACTTTCACAGTATATGTCACATTATCTGGGCAAAGGAACTTTATATAAATAGAAACATGTTTTAACGTTTGATATTAAAGATGATGGTAAATATAAATGGTATTTCGTAAATAGTTCTCTAGAGTTTCATTATCCGGGTAATTGGAACCGACAATAAGGTGACTTTTCCCAGACAATATATCACATTTTTTCTAAGTTTGCTTATGAACTGGTAAACACAAAATATGGTGGAAATAATAGGGGTTAAAGTATGAAATTGCCGTTTTATAGTAATAGATACTTTGAATTGACATAAAACCTTCATGGTGTGAGATTTTCGAGTGAAACTTTTTTCACATGATACCTATGAGGTTCTTGTTCTAAAAAATGTGCAACATTCGATTTTCGACTTTCAATTGTTTTTTTTATTCAGCTTAGACGGGAAAGATGGATACTTCGAAAATCCGAGTAATCTTTGAATACGAGTTCCGACGCGGAACTAACGCGGCAGAAACGGCTCGCAATATCAATGCTGCGTTTGGAGAGGAGGCTGCTAATGAACGAACCGTGCGTTTTTCGTTTAAACGCTTTCGTAATGGAAACTTCGACTTGAAGAACGAACCACAATACACAACGAATACAAATCGGCAATTTCATACTTTAACCCCTAATACTAAAATATGCTATTAAACTATTGCAGGCGCAACAAATGAGATGATTTGCGTCTGATCGTGCTGATTTTTAAGAAAAATGAAAAAATATGTTATTTTGAAATATCACTAGTCTTAATATGTGAGTAGCTAGAAACGGCAATTACTTCTCTTTTCTAGATAAAACATTTCTTCTAAGTTTATTTATGAATACGTAATCGCAAAACATGGTGAAAAAACTGAAATATGCTATTATAATATTGAAGGCGCAACAAATGAGATGTCGGTAGTATAGCTTGCGCCGGGACCCGCCTACCTATTACCTCACCGCCTGGGGGTAAGTAAAACATCAAAATGTGACAAAGATATAAAACTTCTAGAATAAACTTTCTATAATAAGAATTCTAGGCATTGCACCAAGTGATGCATACCGTTTCTTGAGCCTCAGTCAAATTATGTGGGATCCACCGCGAGCACAGCTTCTGCACAGCCAAATGTTTGTGTAAGATTGATTGTATCTGACTCATGCCTATGCCTAAGGATGCCCGAATCTCATGGTAGGTCACACGCCTGTATTTTTCGATCATATGGCGCACAGCATCGACGTTTTTGTTGTTGACAGCGGTGGACGGGCGACCTTCATGAAATTCGTCACTGAGATTGACACGACCGCGCTTGAATTCTGTAAACCAGCTATAAATTGTCGTCTTGCTTGGTGCTTCATCGGCAAAAGCAGTTTGAAGCCGAGTGAGGCTCTGCTGAGCTGTCAAATTACACTTAAAATCGTAGAAAATCATACAGCGAAAATTTTCATGAGTTAAATCCATCGTAATGCAGACAGGCAATTTTTAAAATGACGCCACAATTAAAAATCAAATGACTGTTAAATGAAACAAACTTTATTCTACAGCCAAAGAGTTCCATTTTCAAATGTAGTAATTACTTTTTAAATATTGTTTATATACCTAAGTGGCCAGTTCCGGAAATTTTCAGTGTGACCTATGTAGTAGTAAATTGTTTATTTCTTGCTTTCCATATAAAAGTTAACATTTCAAATTACGTTGTAGATTCAATAAACTGCATGCAATAAACCATAAACATAAAAGTACATAAGTAAAGAAAAGTAAGCATGGCAGAGATCAGGCCATGCTTACAACCATCAACCACCAGGCTGATTGCTGAACTGTCATTGTAATAGGAGGTACTAACTTAATTATTAAGGTTACTAAAACAGTAAGTACAATAGTAACTATCGTATAATAGAGTATCTAATAATTGCAATCTATGGTTACACTTCCGAAAAGCCGTAGGCCGCCTTCTATTTCAATCCCACGATGGTGAAATCGTAGATTACTAGATAACTACTGCCCTCTTTAGGAAAACAGGCACAAGTGAATTTTGATGACGTTCGAGAAAAATGTTAAAAGTTTAGTATTTTTTTTTATTAATTTAAAATCAAGCTAGAAACAGAGTTTTGGGTAAAATAAAAAGAATAATCATTGTTTATTCTCTTTGTTTACTTTTTAATTTGCGAATATAATGTTACTTATGCTTTCGTTAAAAATGTTACTAATGCCTTTTGTTCTTAAAAAGGCAGAGTAGCTCTTTTAGTAAACAAAAATTTGTATCAGTGTAACTATACCGTGTGGAGGGGTAAAAAATATGAGAATGACGGGATAAAATATGAAATATCCATATTGGCGGTCGACGGCCGGCCCGCCATATTGGGTCATGAACTAATTTCATCGTTGTTCAAATGCAAACTAGCTGAGATTCTAAATGTTGTCCAATCAAGGTATAAATGGCATATGATTATAACATACCGCCTTGTCCAATCCCATCCCATCGAATTAAAAGTTAATGGGAATTCTCATGTCCCATTACGCTGTTCACTTCTCATTCCTTCCCTTTCAGTTACATCCTATCTCATGGAATAAGAGTGTAACAGGATAGGAGAATCTCATCACATTTTGGGTGCATGCTGCAATCTCAAAGCCCAAACTGGGCGCACGCAACATATCGAGTGGGCACCTCCCCTCAAGGAAATATTCCTCATGTCATTATACTTCCTATATTCCATCCTTACCAATCCTATGACTTTTAAATTTCCAACGGTAAACAGCATACAGTTGCATCAGTAAACGTACCAACGTTATTTTTACTGACGTTATCATAGTCGTATCCTCTTACCACCATGTGGACTGCCAGCTTGTCTGCTATCTTAATTCTGTAAAACAAAATCTGAACCACGAGAATATGCAATTAATAGTACAATAACGATTGGTGTGCTGTTTTTTCATCTCATTGGCGCTGCGTTCTTTGTTGCGCTCCCTTTGCCGTAGCATATTCTTTATGGGACCCGAGCTGTGCTGGGAGACGATTCTGCGTCAGCACACAGTTCTTACACGTTTCTTCTTCGCTGACAACGAGATTTTAAACGAAGTGGCAAGTGAACTCCATACATTACACTTGGAAGAATCATCAAATGTTCAAAACAGCACACTGAGACAAAGAGATAAGCACATCGTGAATAAGAAATAAATCGCACTCTACGTTGTAATACACTGCGATGAGAGAAGACACTACTTTGGAAGCATAGCCGATTGTCACTTTACGACGTGTGCCATATATGTCACCGGGTACAGTACATAGAGACAAGGGGACGGTCAAGTCGTCGATTAGAGTTCCCGTCCACTCAATTTGTTGCGTACAGAAACTCAATATTGCGAGGGTAAGACTATATTGTGTGAAAATTGGATTTGAGAACCTCCGTGATCGAAGTTGCTAGACCTTATTTTATATTTTTACTCTTTTTTATTCTATTACAGATCTGTGTGTGCTCTACTGTCTTTTCCTGAGTTACTTGAACTGGCTCCGGTTTTTGTAAGCGCATCGAAACACACTTTCTTGATGAAGGGCTGCAGCGTATTGTATGGTCTACCAGACATCCACACCGTGAACTCAATAGTTGTGGAATAACTCATTTTCTGAGGTAGTCCACTGATTTACCACATTATCGGGATCTTCAATAGGGCTATGAATAAATATCTGCAACATTTCTTCTAACCTGCTGGTATTGCAGGTGTCTATAGGCGACCGTGACAACTTACCTTCACGTGGGTCATCTGCCTGCCTGCGGCCCTTAATTATAAACACTTATAGTCATCCATAGTCATGTATAACCAGTTGTTTGATTTTCTATGTCAAATTCCAATTGGGAAATAGGCAATTCCAATTACAAAGAAAGAGTGTTACATTATCTTTGTTCCTAAATAATGATAATGTTATTACATATTACCTACATTATTAAAATAAGGATTCCTTATCTGCTGTGATATGGAAACGGTGATAGCTTAGAAATCTAATTTGTGAAGTAGCAAGTTTGAAAACCAGCTACTTAAGTACGGATTTTTACAAGCTTTTTTACAAGGATTTTTTACAATTTTTACATTCAACTTCCGATGTTTGTTAGTTTGTTTAGGTCAAATCTTGCAAATCGATATTAATCCACTTCCACTAAAATAGTACTACAGCTTTGAAATTTTACACATGTATATAAAACCGATGGCAATGCAATAATCTGATGACCAGGAAGGCCAGCACATTGTGTAATTCCTCAACAGAAAACGGTAGATATTTCGGATTTTGGGTCGATTGGCTCATAGTTCTAATGACAACACCTGCCATGACCTTAATCTGATGCTGCAGCTAGGAAGGCCAGAACATTGTGGAACTCCTCAACGGCGAAGAGTAGAAACGGCGTGTTTGGACACGTTTTGATTAGCTCGTAGTTTTAATGACAACACCTTAGTGTCATGACCTGGACCTGATACTGTAGCCAAGAAGGCTGGCACACTGTGGACCTCGTCAACGGCGAGCAGTAGACAAGTCCTGTTTCGAGCTCGTTTTGATGGCAATAAGTTAGTGACATGAGCTTGGCCGTCCGTTTCGGCGAGATGTACGTCGTTAGCATTGGTCTGTAACCTGTCTAGGAGAAGAAAAACTCTTAGAACACTCAGCAATTTAGAACACTGAAAAAGAGTAAATAAATTAAATGAAAAAAAAAAAAACTTTTTCAATACAAACTTTTATTAGAATGCACTAAAATCAAGAAAATAACATAAAAGTCAATGTTTTTTATGTGATTTAAAAGCTTGTCGCGAGATTTGTCATTCAAAATGTTCGTTCATTCAAACAAAATGTTTAATTAATGTTCTTATTAATTAAATTGATACGAAAAGCTAAAAGCTTGATCACAAAAAAATATTAACATTTATGTTATTAACTTCTGTTCATTTTCTTCATTTTATTAAAAGTTTTTTTTTTATATTTAATTTATTTTCAGTTCCAGCTCGGCGATGGAGAAAAATATCGTGTGGAGAAAACATGTATGCGTGTGCCCTAGAATTGAAAAAAAAGGAGCATATGCGTATCCATCGATCCATATTGAGTCCGCGTATGTACGAAACATCGCACATCGATGTCACAAACAAAGAAGCAGGCGTAAGTATGAGTCGCTAGGCGCCCCGATCGATCGTCACTGTGTCGTCAAACACCAGAAAGGCGAGAGTTGAAAGTAGAAAAGGGATGGGATTCTAAGTTGTAGGGAAACAAGAAAGAGTCCGCTGTAAGCCGCTCCTATATAGGAATAACCGATGATAGGGTTATAGTAGGTGAAGGGAATGGTGGCAGATTATGACCGGAACCCCCTTTATGGTTGCAAGGGAAGTCCTACGCTATGCATACACTGGACGGATTTTAACGAAACTTGGCTTGGTTTAACATTTAGGGTACTTTTTATCCAGATCAATTATAAAGTTCCCACGGGAATCAAAGTAACCACACGTACTTTGATGTCTACTCACACGAAGTCGCGGGCGCCGCTAGTTATGAATACTTTCAAAATTCTGGCCTCTCAATAAAACATACGCATTTTAACATATTCATTCAAGTTTGGTGACCGAAAATAGCACTACTTACTCCGACCATCGATCATCACAGACACACAAACAGTTGTTCTAACGCAAGTAAGGCGGGAAGAGTGTACCGTGCCAACTCAATTAAGCGGATTCAGAAAGAAAGAAAACTTGAAATGGAGGAGCCATTGGCATATCTTACTTTTCGTTCCATGGCACCAAGATGAAAGAAAAAAGTAAAAATAATTTTCAAGTTTCTTTAACGGTGGCTATTTATGAGTCGTAGCATTTTTTTTTTATTTTACGAAATCCTATGTATTGTAGTTTTCTCTCATCGCCGAGCTAGTGACAATTTTAAAAAAATCCTTATCTAAGGAGTAACCTAGTAGTACTGACCGAGGATTTGAACTCACACGAATCTGAGTCAAATATAGATAGGCTAGTACTCCCCCTAGGCTATTACTCCGCGTGGTCCAGGAATAAAAAAATATCTGGAGCATGTGATCCACCACTCGGCACTGGGCCCGTGTGGTGGATTACAGCTCGAAACCCCTCAGTAATTTATTAGGAGAGGCCTGTGCCCTGCAGTGGGACGTTATAGGCCAGGGGTGGCCAACTTATTCAGAACAGTGTTCTACTTTAAAAAATCTGACGTCTTGCGATCGACTTAATTGTGCTTTAGTGGGATAAATAGAACAATAATTAGATAACATTTTATGAATATCAATAATATGATAGTAGAATTAATATCAATAGATAACAAAAAAAATAATGAGAAGTTTGCGCTTTCATTGCCTTGATAATAACGGAAATTTTGATAGCGGCCAAAAATTTTAATTTCGTTTCGCGATCGACCGGTCGATCGCGATCGACTCGTTGGCCACCCCTGTTATAGGCTGATACAAATACAAATCTATTGTAGATTTCTAAGAATCTGCCTATTGTAGTTAGTGTAGAGATTCAATAAAGAACTAAAATCAACGACATAGCTCATAGAATTATCGTGAATTATCGACTTGGAGAAAATCGCCGATGACAGCTGGATGAGAAGAGCCAAAGTTCGTGTGTGCTGGCGAGCTTTGGTAGAGGCCTATATACTGCAGTGGAAATACTTGGGCTGATAGGTGTGGTATGATACCTATTGCAGAAATCCAAACGTTCGAATTTAGGAAATGAACCCTTCTTACTTTTGGGTTAATTCATCTTACAAAACTAAACTAATGCGTCAAGTCAAAATAGCTTAATAAATACATAATTAGAACATACACAAAGCACACACAAAAAATTTGGAATCATTCCGATTTATCAAAAAATTATCAAAAAAAGACCAGTGATCTGCGCCGATTATTTTAACTAAGCCAAACTAGGACGGTTCGCTAGTACGAGTATTTTATATTAAAAAAAATGAGAAGTTTACCTTTTTTTATTTCTTGCAAAAAAACTTCAATAAATTAATTATAAATAATATCTCGTTAATAAAATGAATGTTGCATGTTGACCGAGCAGCGTGTGACTTCAGTTACATACATATCGTTGAATTGTGTCAATATTCAATAGTTTATTTGCCAGGAATGTGGGTACATAATAAAGGTATTATTCTAAAAAAAAAACGCGTGCGGTCAGGGGACCCCCGTCAGGAACGAAGATCCTCACGCATTTTTTTTTAAACTCCGAATGTAACTCGAAATGAAATCTGTATAGTTCATGTATTTTATTTTGTATCATATTTTCAATGCAAATAATTTAAAATAAGGAATCAAATTAAAAAACAAAAAGTTTCATTAAATATAATAGAAAAAATATTCATTTCCTTTACTGAATTTTTAGTAAATAGCACTCGAATGACATGTACGATAAACGTATACAGTAAGCAATTGCTTCAAGTTATACAATTTTATTAACTTACTTTTCTAAATCCGTATTTTGCATACTTTCTTGAGTTTCCATTTCACAAAACCTTATTACAATAATGAGACAATATTATAACTCACGTATGATTTAAAACAAACAAAAACAACAAATACATTTCGAATTTTTTTCGTGTTTAGTATTTAGTTTATGCAACCGGCCACGCACTAGTTTGCACGTCTGTTATTCTGCTTGAGTCTCGCTCTCGATACTCGCACGCACACACACGCAGAGAAAGAGAAAGGCGTGTGGAGGGGGTAAAAATATTACGTGACGTTACATTTTCTCTCGAATCACACCTACCGCAAGGCGCGTAAAGGAACTTCGTTCCAAAAAAACATCCAGGATAAACGTGCAAATGTTATACAATTATACCAATTGAAAATTATTAAATTGAAAATTGTCAAACTAATTAGCTATATTCAATGTCAAGTAATAATTATATGTGCATATTATTTAAATCAATAATAGTAAATCTGTATCGTTTAGATAGCCGTCAATATTATAATAACATCTATTAAATAACACTTTGAATAGTTTTCTTTTAAAAAAATAATATTAATCCCTTTTATAGTCTCAGTTAGTTTATTATACAATTTCATAGACTCGCAATATGCGTTTCGACTAAACATTTTGATTCTCTCTCGTGATATGTATAGGTTTCTTTTATCTCTTTCTTTCGCATTCTTATAATATATACAACGTATTATTTTTTAAAAAACGTAATTTTTTACTTCAAATACGCATGTTTCATAGATGCATAAACACAAGTGCATATGCAGAATGAATTATGAAACACTACAACGTTTGTCTAAATATTTTTTTCTAAAACATACGGGAAATAGCTTAATCTTCCTGTTAAAGATTGTAAAGTAAGACCTTTTCATGATTGTATATGAGGACCCCAGAGGTCAAGGGGTCTAAGTGACATTTTCGAAAAAATTGAGTTAGATGCAGTAACAGACTGTTAAAATACTATTCTTTTTAGTGGCGAGGAGATCCAAGTGATTTCCCTGACAGGTGCTGCTACCTAGTGTGTTGCCCCTTCACCACTAGTAGTGCATGCTAACACTGCTCCACAGGTAACACGTAGCACAGGTGAAAATGTAACGTAAAATACGTAACGTGTTACGTAAAATGTAACACAGGTGATTTTAATAATCTATTGTTAGTACTAATTAAAAGCAAATGGCCAAAGTGTTGGCCTAAAATGGTCAAAACAAAAAAAAAATAACTTTCCCTCTTACAAAATTTTGTTGACTTTTGGTTCAATTATCTCAAAACATAAATTTTGTCACTTAGACCCCTTTACCTCTGGGGTCCTCATATATTGTGCGCGTTTGAAACTTTGAATAGCTAAAATCTCGGTCATTTTCCAACGGATTTAGAAAAAATCACTATAGATTATACTTTAGTATATATTTTCGAAAAATATCTTTTTGTGAAAATATATTCTAAACTTAGTGAACTTCTACATTGCCACCTCTATTCTTGTCATAATTCCACGTTGCTTCCGCACGAACCCGCGGCTCACGTTCTGGAGTTATGCAAATTCACTGCGTATTTATTGAGAAACTTCAACAGATAGGAGGCGACACCGCGAATCTGATTCCGTTTGTGATAACACAGATTTATTGCCTATGTATGTATATATATAAATTCAGATTGAGAGTCATATGTGTACTGAGAATAAAACAAGGACCACTTAACATTCTTGTTGCTGCAACAAAATAATTTTGTGAGTTGTTACATTTTAATTTTAATTAAACATTTTACAACTTAATCTTAAGGACAATTGGAAAAATGTATGAATGTCGACCCAAGCCGCCAACAAACTTAAAATTTGGGACAACAATCGTTATAAGCATATGTAACTTTATTTAATTAAGACATTTACATATTTTCTATACGGTAATTGTCACTTATAATGTAGTTTAGAAAACATAAAATTTACAAGTAATTATACATAAAGGACAATGTTTGCTGACATCTGTACTAGAATAATCTGGTTTACAGCTGTCAGCTCTTTCCCTTATATCTATTCTTGGTACAAAGTTACAATTATTTAAGAAAACAGTTTAATCAGGTGATAATTATTGTGCATAATATGTAACTGCTCAAGAAATGTTTTTTTTTATAAAATATATATGAAACAGATTTTAACAAACAAAAGAGAGGAATGAAATGGAACAGCAGTTGATACCACGGTTCGCTCACGGTTTTGATCTTTTAATGTTATACATTAAATGTTTTAATGTTAAACATTAAAAGATCTAAATCTTTCGTACGAGGTATATCTCAAATGTGCTGGTACATGTTGATTTTTGGAACATTTTCTAATGTTAATACAACATTAAGGATTCCATATTTAAAGGACGATTTCTATAATGTTATCTCATAATTGTCCAAAAAAACATTGTAATTTTTAACTTTTACCGGAACGACAATATGTCGTCACGACCAAGTGTAAACCGTGCAACAAGAAAGTATATGCCAATAACTTACGAAACAACAGAAAATCTTGACATATCGCATGGTAAAAGCGTCGTGGAAGACAGTTTTATCGTGAACGACTATATTTGAACAGTTCCATTTAAATATACCAACCACGACACTTTCACCAGTACGACAATGTGACTCGACACGACAAAGTATAAACCGGCTCTAACAGTTAGGTACTTACATGTAACTGGCATGTAAATAGTTACACAGACTCAATCAGACAGATGTTGATTATATTAACCTTTGTCCATTGATTTAATAATAGTATGTCTATGCCTTTGTCAATCTAACCGAGATCTCATTTCGTAGATACCAGAGAAATCATAAAAAATTCAATGTGCTTACAAATCTTCATACGCTTACCCCCACAAAACCTCAAACCTAGAGAGCTCCTTGACTCACCGTCACCATATCGGCGTAGAACTCGTTACACCTTATCTACACCCTAAAATTGGTCCTAAAAGACTTATTTCACAGAGCGTCGCTCCGTTTATCTGTGTTCAGTATTCAGAAGGTGTTCTCAGTCGTTATTCGCGACAATATAGACGTTTAAGTGAGCATTTAATATTTTATTAGAGCGAGAGTATCGCGGTGCGCGTCCTCAAGGGTTGCGACTTGGTGGAAGGAAACTGCATCTGAGAAATGTTTTATCTACGTATTATCATACCATGTATGATAGAAATTTAATATCTTTCACACAAGTGATTGCATACATAAACAAAAAGATTGCATTTAAAATTACACATGTATGTGGTTTGTCGTATATAAAATACTTACTTACCTTCTACCTTCTACGATTCTACCTTGAATCGCTCGGCGCTCATGGTTAAACCGCCGCGCGTGCGCCGGCCGTCTCGATGCGCAGGAGTTCTGCGCATGCGCCGCGCCGCCCCGGCAGTCAAGGGTCTCCTACCTAACGTTTACACAAAACTTGCGCTCTGGACATTATATGTATACTTCAATACAAGTTCCGTCGTCCTTATATATATGGATATATATTGTGGTTACAATACGTGAAATGTGTATTATGTATAAAGTGACAATAACAAACATTAAATATAAACTAGACAAAGTGATTTATTATCTAAACACCTCACCTTACCCCCATATGTAAAAATTTAAAGTGTGCCTTAATGGCATCCGTCACAGCACAAGCTGTCTTAGCTGGAAGTTAGGTCGCCTGCTGTGTGCGCTAACGCATTCAATTTATTTAGGCCTGTATGAAGGTCATATACTTTTATTATTCTGTTGCCTGTGGTGTAGATATATAGTATGTATTTATTTATCTAATTATATATGTGGGTGTGGTGTAAATATAATACTATATCTTTCCTCTGTTAGTTATAATAAGCCACTATAACTAAGCTCCCCACAAAATACGATTTTCGGTTTTTGTCATCGAGTCACTATCAGCACATTTTGTAAGTCATCAATCCTCAAGTACGTCTCACACTGCGCTTTCAGATACACGATCTCGTCTACAGGGCTCGTCTATGCCATCGGTCATGGGTCCTGGTCATGGGACAGATATAGCCTGCCCATTGCCACTTCAGCTTGCTAATTTGTGAGACTACTGTAAGAGTCACAAGAAGGAGAAACATCCCTAGCTCGCGAGAAGCGCACGCGCGCGCTGTTATCTTGATCACGTAACGCGAGTAGAGCTCGCGACTTGCATATTCCACGCCTTTGTACCTTATCGTTTTATATAAATAATTGCGGGGAACAGAGATTTTGGTTGCGCGGTGGTAAAATACTATCTCGAATTGAAGTGAAATATATTTTACATTTACGTATAATACAATCGTACTGCGTTTGTAGTACATGAAATATTTTTTGAAAAGAGTTATAGTGGAACCAAACGATTCAGAGTCTACAAGCTTTTGAATTATTGTCATCTTGTCTGTCTGTATGTTTGTGTATGAGATTATGCTTAAAACCTAATAGACTTACATTTACTAATTATATAAATAAGTCCGCCTATTGTGAATACAATAAAGTGTAAATAAATAAATATGTAGGTATAGGTAACATACCAACACCAACGGTTGAGTTACATACCAATATAGAGTTGTATATAGTTTATTTGATAGCAAAAGAAAAAGAGATACAATAACAAAGAAGTATTGACCTTTGATACTGATTTTAAGGGAAACTTAAATTTAATAACACCTGTTTTAAAAACCCTTGTTATAAAATCGAGGTTTCGTGGAACAAAAGATTTTTATTGTTAGAATGTATGAATTTTATCCATCTCCGTTACAAAATTCCCATGGGAACGAAGTCCTGCGCACAAACTGGTAATAAATATGTGATGTAACAAATGGAAATAACATATCTACGTTAAGTAAATAAGGAAAGCAATTAGACATTCCTCTGATGTATTCTTTAACTGCCGAGTTAGTGTGAAATCAGTATTTAAGACGAAACTCAGCAGCCCAAAACTGACGACCTCACAAATGAGAAATCAAAATGATTACATCTGGGATTTCAGTATCGTAGCCTTCTACTGATGCATAAATGCACGCTGCAATCCCAAAGCCACTCCCAGAAAATTAAAGTGTAAATAAAGTGTACTTACTGCATTTCCCGAGTTATCCTTTTTTTTTTTGAAATGACTAAATTCTTGTGGCCTTAATGACCTTTCAAGAGTCACCGGACATGTACAGTTTAGGGCAAGCTAAGAAGGTGCTCAGCCAGGAGCAAAAAGTGTGTGCAGCAACGAGCGTAAGGGCTCCCCCGCCGGTAGACCGGCGGATGGAACGGACCTCGGCTTTGGGCGTTGCTTTGGGAGGGTACCGCGGGATCCTCTCAAAGCAACGCCGGTGACAAGCGCCCAGACACGTGCCAATACCTGGTAAAAGTGTTGGCTGAAGACCGGCGTGTGTTCACGGAGCAGCGAGGGTTACGTCCTCGTGTAAGCCGGCGGGGACGGTGTATATGTGTAGTCTGTGAATGTAGTGTAAGAATTCTGTCTGTATTCTATTGGCAGCAGTATTCAGTAATTGTGTCGTCGGGGTCATCTATGACGTGCCAAGGACGACGACGACGACGACGGCAGCGGAGAACATATCGGGAACATAGGTTAGGTTCTCAACTACTATAAAGTTGGGCTGGTGAAGAACTCTGTCGTAGTAGCGTCGGGCGGATCCTAGTTATCCTATTCCACCAAAATACGTACCTACGTGTTTCGGTAGTGGGTGAGATGTGCCAGAGCCCATTCCCATCCTATCCCTCCCTATTTTCCCAACCCTTTCTCCAAATCCATTCCTATATCTCCAAAGGTAGACATCGCACCCGGGGTAGGTGTCACCGTTTGTCATTTTGGACTAACGTTGGCATGTATCGCGGATGTCCATGGACGAAAGTATCCACTTACCATCGGGTGAACTGTATGCTCGTCTGCCACCATTAAATAATTCCATAAAAAAATATTTAGTAGTGTCTAAATGTAAATGACGCGGTGCTGTATATTAATTAAAGTTTTCATTTATTCATTCGATGTCATAATTCTTATTTCTATACACCGCACATTTCCTGTGCTTGTGACACAAAGACAAACTTTTAAAAATAATAATAAGCAAAAAACGAGGGAACTTCTCCAGTTTTAGGGCGGCTATCTGTGGCAATATCTCGTTTATAGTTAGAAACAATCCCCTCGAGGGCATTATAAGTGGCCAATGATTATTTCGTTCTATGCGACAGTGCTTTATTCTGAGGGTGAAGATGGCGCTTTGATAGTATTCATTGGTAGGAAAAATTATTTTCATAAAAAATAAAAAAAAAATTTAGAACATGTAAAAAAAGTGCTTATAGTGTAGCAATAAATTTGTCAAACGCTGGACCAAGTGAAGGAAAACATTAACTTGATGGCAACTAGAAAAGAAAATAAACCCATATTAAAAATATTTTTTATGTTAATTGCGAATTTCGGAGAATTTCAATCTGTTTGAAAATACCATAGACTAAAAGATTTTTGATCAATACAAGCTGCTGATGGTGACGTGTGCGTGTTAGACATAGACTCAAACCGTCGAAAGTATCCACAAGCTAAAAGTCAATCTAAGCTAAACGATAGAATATTAATATCGCTCCGTGACAATGTGCTAAGTTGATTCATTTGGTACAATTTAATATTTTTCGGTCAGAGCGCCAGCCAGAAACTTATCCACCTTAGATAATTGGTTTGCAAACCGCACAAATACATTTTAATTATCCTAATGTCAGTATTAATGAACTATTACTCATATCAATGACCTATCCAGAAGCTCTGACATCATAAGAATATATAATAACTACCTACATACTGTTTATTTTATAATAGGGCAGTTAATGCAATTTAATTAAATTAACAATTAATAAATTGGCATACTTTGCCGTGCAGTAAGTACCTTTTTTTTATGGACGAAGTCGGCAGACGAGCATACAGTCTACTTGATTACATTAGTCTAAATTACATTACATTATGCCAACATTAGTCTAAAATGGCAAACGTTGGCACGCCCCCGGATGCGCTGCCTACCTTTGGAGATATACGAATGGATTTAGAGAAAGGGTTGGGAAAATGGAGATGGGAATGGGCTCTGGCATATCTCACTCACTACAGAAACGTGTACGTACATTGGGGAGATAAGATAAAGTGGGAAATGCAGTACATTTCAAAGGTAGTCTTCTGTGAGAGAGGGGTAACGTGACCAGTCGAGCGCGCCCAGCGGTTGTTGGATTGCAGCGTGCACTGTCCCCCTCAACAAATTGAACCTATTGAAATGTAGTACCTACCCACCTTTTATCATTTCTCATAATAATCATAATTCTACTTTCAACGCTCTGAGTATGAGAATGCTATTTCTGGAACACCATCGGCTCGTCCCGAATCTCCCTCTCCGAAGCTCATAAACATGTTTTCCTCGCAATAAAAATGATAAATCACCCGTTTTTTATATGGTCAATCAGTGGATGTAGTGTTTTCTAACGGATAAAATCTATGGAGTCGCAGTTTTGTGAGGGAAAGATAATAATAAGTATAATTCCGTTTTGATTGATAGTGCTGTGACTTCGTACCAATTAATTATACGTATATTTTCAACCAATACATTATCCAACTATTGATTGCAGTGTTTAGAAAAATCATTATAAAATTATAAAATGTTTTTTTATGAACGAAAGCGGCAGACGAACATACAGTCCACCTGATGGTAAGTGGATACAGTCGCCCATAGACATCCGCGATACATGCCAATATTAGTCCAAAATGACAAACGTTGGGACGCCCCCGGATGCGCTGCCTACCTTTGGAGATATAGGAATGGATTTGAAGAAAGGGTTGGGAAAATGGGGCGGGATAGGATACGAATGGGCTCTGGCACATCTCACTCACTACCGAAACACTTACGTACATTAGGGAAATAAGATAAAGTGGGAAATGCAGTACACTTCAAGGTAGTCTTCTGTGAGAGAGGGGTGTTGGATTGCACTCTCCCCCTAAAAATCGGTATTCACCAATAAACCGTTTTTAATAAAAAAAATTGTGACGGACACCAAGTAACGTCAATATTGAGCGGACCCATCTCCGATTGGTGGATTCACTTTTTTTTTCTTATATTTTTTTCATTTCTCGGCCATGTCGGTTTCCTCGCATTTCCACAACAATACTTCAACAATGATCTAGTAATTATTTTAAAGATCCATACTTAAATAGGGACTCGATGACGAGACCGAGGTTTGTTTGACTCAATCAGGCAATCAGGTTTTTAGTCGGTAGGAGTCCGACACTACCTGGCACCACCTAGGCTGGCCTTCAGCTAGACTAGATGGTGCCAGGTGTCCAATGCAGGATTTTCCTGATTGTCTCTCCTAACATAAAAAAAAAAAAAAAAAAAACCGAGGTTTGTTTGACTCACGACCTCAAGAATAGAGTCGTTAATTGATACGGCTGTCATCGATCTCTATCATCGCTATTGACTTTATTTAACGCAAAACAAAATCAACAAAGGCTCAATCCGTTGTTAAGTTTATCGATCGTACAAATAACCTTTTCTGTTCTTAAGCCTATTAATACGAATAATTTCAGTTCAGCAAAACATTATCTACGTACGTTTACGAAAAATATGACATAGAGGCTATTTTGCGACGTTCCCCGCCATAACTCACAGTTTGTTTTCGTCGCATATTTAATAAGGCATAACGTGGGCTTTGTTAGCAGGATGCCTGTATAAATAGCACGAATAAGCGATGTCTATTTGATATTTTTTTATAGAAAGATGATGGCAGATGACCAGACAATCCACCTGGTGGTAATTACCCTCCACCATCAATGGCCCTACCCCTGATGCAAAGTGCAAAGCTAGCCTATGATACTACGAAGTCCGCACAGTAAATCCGTCCCACACTACAGTTGGTGGTAAATGGATAACGTTGCCCATGGATATCCACGATTCATGCCAATATCAGTTACGAATAACGAACGTTGTCACTGATTGTAATATTTTAGGAATAATTATTTATTTGTAACTGGACCATCCATGGTACACCCTTTCTAACCCCCTTCCCAAATCAAATCCTAAATCTCCAACGGTATGCGATAACTGGTTGTGAGCCGGTCACCGGAATTTATTAATTTATTTATAATAAATGATTTTGACAAATATAAGTTGCAGATAAATCCACAGTCACAACCAAAATATATTATTATTTATTAGTGTGTAACCATGAATATAACCACAAACAAAATGCAATTTATCCAAACAATAAAACAGTTAACAAAAGTACCACAGAAACGATACAATAAGTCTGAACAAAATGTTCAGACATAGAATAAGTTCAAACATAAACGCTCCGAATATTATCTCAGCAACGAAACAAGACAATAGTTTTTATACTTTATTGTTTATCTTATACATCTTTGAGTTATTTCTAAATTGGGACACTGTCGACCCTGTGTAACTCCGTGTTTAGTTTTTAAAGGAATTCTATTGCAGAGAACGACACTGAGTAAAGTTGTAGAAAAACACGCATTATTACCATGGTGTTGTCGCCAACTTTTGATTATTATTACTTTATTAAACCAATATTGAGTGGCGGAATTTTAGCGAAAACCAGTGTCCCAAACATCGGTTAAGAAGGACATAGTATATTTAACTACATATTTCCCAATACTCGAAGAGAGAAGTTTCGTGAATTTCGAATTTATTAAGTATTATTATTCGCATTAATTATGAAGTCATTAAATTAAAATACATTCGCTATTAATATTAGATATTTCTTACGAATAATTTTATAATCAGTTATATTTATTACAATCTTATTCTCTTTTTTTAATCAAAAACCTTTTTCTCTTTTTCATATAGAAGGAACCATGGATCAGTCGAGAAGACTGACTGACAAGCTTTGGCACGCAATGCCAACATTTAGAATTTAGAGAAAAACTTGGAACAAGTATTGGAAATAATGGGTATTAAGAAGAACTAAATGGAGAGGTTCCTCATCCCGTAACACTCTCCATTCGTGCTTGGAAGGAATAAAATGAGAAATAAAGAGTTGGTACCAATTATACTGTTTATTTGATGGGACGAAATATCTATGGGAAGAGAATCTGTCCCTATTCCATTAAACTCCCCACTGGATGGGACGTTAAATAATAATTACCAGACTATATAACAATACTGTAAAAAAAACAATTTTCTAACATTTTCTAACAAGAAAAAAATAATGAGACTGTTAGATGATTTAGGTACCAATATTATACCTATTATCAAACTTAATTCTAAATTCATTAAAACTATCCAATGTATGAATTGAACAATGTTATAATGTTGATGTGACGTCATAGGAGCGTCAATGATACTTTAAACCTATGATTAAAGTTAACAAAACTTAAAGACAATTAACTTTCTGGTTACAGTATTGTGAAACCGGGCGTCAAGCAAGGTCCCCCGAGAGCTGCAGTTAGCCGCGGCGTCGCCGCTTGATTGGGCTGGTCGTAAACCAATCTACACCAGCTACCATCTAGCTAGTGTTGTTACCGAAACTTATCGACATGTTCAGTTTTTCCTTTGCTAGATGGGAAAATCAGACTTAAAAAATGTTTGCTTTCATTCAAATAACATTTATTTTCGTCAAACATACATTATGATTACAATTTGGTTTGTTGGTAAGACTGACTGACCAGATCGCGCGGAAAATAATCGTGCCGAACCCTCCCATTTTGTAGAAATAAAATATAACAAAATGATTTCGTGTAAATATGAAGAAAAGTGTACATTAAAATTGATATGAAACATGGCTATAGAGAAAGCGTTAGAAAGGTGGGAGTGGTCGTGGATATACACACGTTAAAGATATGATATCTGTGTTATAATAGATCAATCAATCAATTGTAGCTTATAACGCCTTACTGCAGCACAGAATTCCCCCAAAGATCACATGGGTTGGTCTTTCCCATTACTCCAGATACATAGGTCCCACTGAAAATTTCCGAAACTGGCCACTTACATAAACAATATTTAAAAATTAATTACAATATTTGAAAATGGAACTCTTTGGCTATATAATAAAGTTTCTTTCATCTAAAGACTTTTTTGTAATTTGTATTTTCATTGTGGCGTCATTTTAAAAATTGCTTGTCTGCATTAAGACGGATTTAATTCGTGAAAATTTTCGCCGTATGATTTTCTATGATTTCAAGTGTAATTCTCAGGCTATCACAGCTCTTAATAAATTATAAAATGACACTATGCGATGTTTATCTTTAAAGTCTTAATTTATTTTCGCCTAGGACATATTAATAGTATGTAGTGACTGTTAGCTCCACTACATCCTATTAAACGTTTGAGAAATTTAATGAGATGAGAAACAGATGTTATCCTATTACATTCCCTATTGCCCGTCCTTCACTATCCTTTTTTTCCTAACATCCCTATCCTATCATTCTCAAGCATGGCGAAAGTCGTCATTCTGAATTAATGTTGACATGTATCGCGAATTGCACAATGTGATAATGTCATTTAAATGTGCCTACTAATACGTTTAATGTACATTTAAATTAGTATTGTATATTAATCATATCGTATTAAATTTACCTAATTATTCATTTATCGATATAGTTAGAACGTCACTAAACACAGCTTATTGAGCTGAAAAGTTGGGAATGGTGTGATTTTATGTTTGGCGACTTTTGTAGTCATGTTTATATTAATATGTTTTTATGAAGTACCTATTATTATTTAAAAAGTAGATCTATTAGATGTAATTCAATCGTATTCTAATCCTTGGGATCATAATCCTTTTGGATAGATAATTTTCCATTGCCTAAGAAACTGAATATGTTTTTAAAATTACCTAAATAATGCTCCATAGTATATTCATAGTCCAATGAACCACATGTGGGTCGTGAGAATATTAACATTGTGCGTTTAGAATGCAGTAGTAAGTTAGTATAATATTTTTTTTCTACTTTCGTTGATCTCCAGAATATATACCTACCTACTTTAAGACCTGACATGCAAACATGAAAAAAGGTGTTGAGATTTATAATTTTATATTTTCTCACAGTATTTATTATTTCACCACAGTATGACGACTATAAACGTAATGTCAAATTCAGAATCGGCGACCTCGAATTCCCAAAACATTTGTATTGGACATCGTCACACATCACACTGCAGGCATCCTCTGGTTAAACGTATTTTCAATTATTCGAAAACAAAAGAATCTGTAGGTATTTATCAACTAAATGCTTAAATAATTGGACATTTCTGCACTTTCTGAAACCTAATTGTATGAGTCAGGGTCTTGAACTCACGATCAGTGTAACCTATTCTTAAAAGTCGTATCGTCATCGCATCGTATTTAGAAAATGAGCTCACGATTTTCGAGCTGAATATTCTCTCGTAAAATCATGTGTTTTGTTTGACAACTTATTGGAGTAGGAACTGTTGTTCTCATTATTTGTGGCACTTGTTTTGTTGTTGTAAATGTTGTTCAGGATTATAATATTGTGGTGTGGGTAAACAAGTTTATTGTTATTTTACTGCTATTGTATCTACCACAAAATATAATTTATGAAATCCGTCGTTATATTTGGAAGACCCATTATGCTATAAAATAATGATATCTTTCAATAGGTACGGATTTATTCACCTATTAAATACCTAGCCGTTAGAAAAATGAAATACCTACTCGTATCTGATAGGGTAGACGGATTCTCGATTTCTCAATTTCCGCCCAGGTGGCCTGAAAGATAAAACATTGTAAAGAAGTTCGCTAGTTGTGACTAGATGAGAAAAGCGATAAATAGCGATATACCGATAAACTTGATAAAATACAAATTGTATCTGTTATTGAGTGAATTTCGTACCTAATAGTCTATTTCCGTCCACATTGACCTAACTAATCATTGTACAAGTATTCGTGGAATCTAACAATAATTTCCAAAATGATTTACCATGGACTATTTATCAAAAACAATTTTATCCAAACAAAAAAATACTCCGCCACTGATGCAGGTGTGCAAACAAATTTTTGTCAGTGTCAATACTAGCGACATCTACGCCAATTAGAAGAAAACATAACCAGTTAGCGCCATCTAACGATATATATTCGTATTACTAAATCCTAAACTGGCCATGGCAGTAACATAATATTGATAGTTCATCCCGCCGTCGTTAGGTGGCACTAATTTAACTTTTAGGTAGTTAAAAGAAAATAAAGGAATAACTTTCATTTCTTTGTATGAAAATTAATATTATTATAATAATTTACTATACTATCCCTGACTGTATTTCTGTTTGTCTAAACTCACAATGAACATCTTAATAAATAGGTACCTACCTAACTAATGTAAACTGATTTTATTTTTATATTGAAAATCTATTTAACAATACACCCCAATACAACAGCATCTATAGCATTTTATGAGTCTTACAATTTGTTTTTAAATGAACACTAATGATAAACTACATTACCCATTTCTTTTCGTTAGGTATGTCGTAATATTATGTTTTCTTTTAGTAAAAAAACATAATATTTACAAAAGACATGTTAAATAACAGACATATGTACTAGCAACATATTCCAGATCTGTGGGTTGGGTTTTATTTATTTTTTCATTCAAATTGTCCTAGCGCCTTATCAGCGTGAGTTCTGGATCTGTTTTTATTATGAATGTTTTAATCCCCCTTTAAACTAACAATAATAATAATGCTCGAGTGCGAGCTGTTCTACCTGAATTCAAAAAAAAAAAAATTAAGATATACCATCAGCCTTTTTCACTCCACTGTTGGATATAGGGCTTCTCGCAGCGCTCCCCACCACAAGCGATCTTCCGGTCTTCTTTCCCATCCCCCCAGCCACTACCGTCAGTTCACCTAATTGTTCACTCACTGTTTCCATTCGAAAACTCATCTAGCCGATATGGTTATCGCTTATCAGTTCTGTGGCAGATACCGTTTGCTCAGTGCCATTTCAACCTATTGATTCTTTAAACTGTGTACGTAAATTTAGTTCCTCGTCTCATTTGTGCACGCTGCAATCCTGCACAGCTGCTGGGCACACTCGATCGGCCACGTTAACCTCACTCACACAAGACTACCGTAAAAGGAACTGCACTTCCGACTTTATACTTTATCCCCAATATGGACACGTGTTTCCGATCCCATCTTATCCTATCCCTCCCCATTTTCCCCATCCTTTCTCCAAATCCATTACTAAATCTCTGAAGGTGGGTACGAGTAGTGCTTTCAAGGACGTGCCAATATTTGTCATTCTGGACTAACGTTGGCATGTATCGATGATGTCCAATGTATTCACTTATCAACAGATGGACTGTCTGTTCGTCTGCCACCTTCTATTTATAAACAAATCGTTTCGTATTCTAACCGACAGAGATACTCCGAGCTCTTTTCTAAACCATTTGAGATGATTATGACAATTATGATCAGATATACCGTCATTTTCACGGGCAGATGTCACTGGCCGAAGATTTTAAGCGCTTTTAGTAATTGCATTTAGACATTATACCATTAGATATATATTATACTACCTGTTTCATGAGAAACTGAGTACCTACGTTACGTAATAAATCATTACAAAGTGATTCCCATAAAAGTCTATAATAATATTTACGTGTAATACATCACAGGATTTAAGAATCTAATGGTTGTTGACGTATCGACTTTACAAGAGTAAAGGTTAGCTTACATTAGTGCGACTTACATTCGCGCACTCGTAATTTTTTGCGTCAGTTGGCTATAGAATAGCATCACCCATCTCTTCTAAAATCTAGAGGACCAAAATACCTCTAAAAGAGTGGTCTCACCGTCCACGCTCTTGGACAGCGTGGTGTTTTAAGGTCATACGTTACTCATGCCTAAGACAATGCACATGAGCAGCTGGACAATGTGTCCTGGACAAGCAAAGGACGAAAGGCCTGGTTATAGTTATACCATCAGCCTATATCTCACCGCTGTTGGAAATAAGTATATTCGATTCGCAAGCTCTTCTCATTCAGTCACTACCGACGAATTTCTTCATGTTGTCGGTTCAACCTACAGGAGAACGTCCCACAATGAGTTTTAAACCTTTGATGGCAATACGAGTATGCTCAAACAGTCGACGGTGCTCAAACGTGTGCTCAGACGGTGACGTCGATCGCGAGAGGTCGACGCAAACGGTCGATCGCGGAAATAGCTCCACATTACCTCCAATGTAGATATACATTCTCTAATACAATTAAATTTACCGCACTCCATCTCCTTCACGCTACCACCGATTAATTCACTTGCTTTGTGCTGTAATATTTCATATCACCGCACCATCTATTGTTGTTGTTGTTGCTCTTTATTGTACTTTAAAATGAGTTGTTACAATTAGACACTACAGTATTACCATAAGTACAATTGTTTTTACTATTTCACCAGACACTATTTTGAATTGACTTATTGCTTTCATACAACCAAAGAACTGTCTGTAATAATTCGTATATGTAATAAATGCCCCTTAATAAAATAAATCTTTTTCCTATCTATCCCAGACGGTCACTTACCGCACAATTTTATTTGTTGTAGCTCGCTTAGAGAACGAGTTTGAACATCCCTGCATTGGTGGGTAATTTTCTGAGTTTTCATCGTGCAACTGACAACTAACTAAGGTATATATATCTATATGTACGTATTCATGAATGTATGTATATAATGTCTTATGTCTTTTTGAGCCGTCTAACTCTCTTTCGTCTACCAAGCGAAGGTTGCCTGGAAGAAAACGCTTTAACGATGAGTTCGCCAGTTGTACTTCTAATTACTTGTACTTTGTATTTCTCTGTATGTTTTTTGTGTACAATAATAATAATAATAAATACTCTTTATTGCATACAATAGTTATTACATGTGCACAAATAATAAATGACAGAATACAATAGGCGACCTTATCGCTAAGGCGATCTCTTCCAGGCAACCTTAGGATAGAGAAAAATAAAAGGGATATAGGTAGTGCAAAAGAACCGAAATCCAGAGATGGATCATGTTAAATATATACTCATCGACAATAAATATAGTATAATAAATACAATAAAGTATATCTATCTAACGCTATCGATTCGTTATAAATCTCCTGGTTGACTTTATGGTAAAATGATCAAAACCGTATTCGTGCGGTGTAACCCAAGCTTTATTACCGCTTCTCTCTTCCGTATCCGCGTAATTCACGCCTTTGATCGCTCCCAGTTAAATTTAGATCACGTGTTCTAGATTTTGTTTCGTATTCCGTAAGTTAACTATGACGTATTCATATAAAAAGGGTAGTAATAAAATAGTTGTATTTAAACACATAGATTTGAAACTTTTTGCTAACCGTTAAGATCAATAAACGAAACAAGACAGAATTTAAACCAGTAGTGGTATCTACTAAAGTACAATCATAAAATAAGTTATAATAAGTACCAGTACCCAAGTACCAATACCAAGGAAGGCCTGCAACTCTGTAGTGGAATGTTGTATGTTGATATCTACATAAAAATATTCTCTCTGAAATTACGAGGACAATTATAATTATTATTGCATATTTTCTGGTAACATAATTTTCGTCAGAATTGTCCGTGCGTCATTTCGGAAGCAGACTTAAAATCGGCGCTGCTGTGTACAACTTTTGGTACACAGTTTATGCTGAACCGAACGCAAATTCGGCCAACATGGGTTAATACAGTCTTCGGTCACTTAGTTTCTATCACTATTGGTACAAAGCTGAGCTTAATAAAATATAAATTGCCTTTATTTTACCCACTTTTAAAACTACAATTAACATAAAATGGCATTAAATAAATTCTAGTCATGTTTATTTTTCGGTAGCCGGAGTATTGAGCAAAGGCCTCCATTCTATTTTCATTCCATTTTATTTTCTGCTTTCCTTCCCCACGTGGCATCTTCTGTTTTCTTTATATCGTCCATCCCTCTCTTCCTTGGTCTGCCTCTTGATCTTTTATTCTCTCTAGGATACCATTCAGTTGTTCTTTATGTCCATTTGTCGTCTTTCATCCTCGTTATATGTCCAGACGATCTCCATTTTTGTCTTTGCATAAACTGGATGCAGTCTATTATTGTGGTTTTACTTGTAATGTCGCTACATTTTAACTTGTCCAGTAATTTTATGTTTAGTAAGTTTCTCTCAATTGATCTTTGGCATACCCTTCATTTTTGAACGTAGTTTGCATTGAGAGACCATGTTTGGCATCCGTACGTTATTCCTTACTAATTATTTGTCATTTCTTTTGTACTCGTGGTCACGTGGTCACCGTGAACATAACCATGGTCATAACCGTGGTCACGGTGAGACTGCACCGCACTTGTTATTGTTGTTGTTGCTATTGACAAACGAATGTGTCTACCCTCCGTCTTATTCGATTTTGATTCTCCTGGCCACACTGAACTTGAATTTATTGATTTCCGGCACATTATTCAGCTCAGCTTGTGCTGAATTGCAATTCAATAACAAATATCGTGAACTCAAGGCGACCCATGTCCGGCATTGAATACTGAAAGGGCTGGTTGAATTCAATGCGAGGCTAATTCCAGTGTTGAATTCAAGTATCAACATTATTTTTCCAACTAAATACCTATTTTAAATGATAATCTTTTTTTTTTTAATTTACAGCGCCTTTCCAGTCTCAACTTTCATTTGCCAGACTTTACGAAATGTTATTGACGGTACTTGTTATTGATGGTACTTGTCGGTACTTGTTATTGACGGTACTTTTTTTTTTATAGAGAAGAGGGCGGACGAGCAAGCGGTCTCACGTGATGGTAAGTGTTACCGCCGCCCATGGACACCTGCAACATCAGGGGGTATGCGGGCGCGCCGCTGACCTTGCAAAATCCTTTTACTTGTTGCTCTTTGTCTGTAAGTGTTGTAATTGTTTAAAAATTATAGGTAATTAGTTACATCTGATCAAATCTATTGTTTCTATTTATTTATTTATATAACAAACGTCAACACCGCACCACTTACTGCGTGTGCATCAGTATCGTAAGCTAACATGACCCAGTTACCGACGTACAGTAACAACATTTAGAATAGTCAACTAAAAATAAACTCCATAAGGAATCGGCGGACTCACACCTGAACGGGATCATTTTGCATTGTAATTAACTTAAAACTAACATTTTGTCTAACTTCTTCGTAAATTGACGACTATTCCAATACTAAAGTTATAGAATAGGAATTATTTTTTGATTCACTTAACAGTATAACGGTAACTGGTAGGGAGTGAGTGCATGCTGCATTACCACAGCCGCTGGGCGCACTCGACTGACCACGTTACTTCTCTCTCACAGGAGACTACCTTGAAATGTACTGCATTTCCCATTTTATCATATTTCCCTAATTTACGTACGTGTTTCGCTAGTGAGTGAGATGTGCCAGAGCCCATTCCCATCCTATCCCTTCCCATTTTCCCAACCCCTTCTCCAAAACCATTCCTATATCTCTAAAGGTAGGCAGCGCATCCGGGGTCGTGCCAATGTTTGTTATTCTGAACTAATGTTGGCATGTATCGCGGATGTCTATGGGTGACAGTATCCACTTACCATCAGGTGGGCTGTATGCTCGTCTGCCGCCTTCGTCCATAAAAAAAAGCCAAGCTTTCTTACTCTCATATAAGCCCGCTTTGTACAAACGTGGTCGGAAGTGAGTGAAAGTTGTCAAAACTCTAGTCCTTTTCTTTGTCATCGCATGCCATCCCGTCTCGTTTTCCTTATCCGATGAATTGAGGAAAACGAGATGGACGGGGTGATATGAGATGGTCTCTTTGCTAATCCTTATTCCTAGTTCGGAAAAGTAGACAGAGTATCTGCGGACCTGTCAACCTATATCATTTTTGACTGATGTTGAAATGTAAAGCAGATAATATCACGCCCGCGACGCATGGTAAATATTATTCAGCATAATGAGATATTTTATTTTTTTTCCTGTTATTTTAGTATTATTAATAAATGTTACCTTTATCACATTATATTACCTGATAGATGATAAGGTGTGCGATGGAATTGGATAAGATAAGATAAAAAAATTATAATTTATAATTTTTTTTTTTTTTTAATAAAACATCCAACGGTTAAGAATCTCTAATTACATTTGAAAACGTTAAAATAAAAACAGTTAAACAACCTATCGCCGTTTATATTTTTATGTTAACCTCTTCAAAGGTAATTATAGTTTTTAGCCGTCGGGGTTTTTTTTAATTTTTTTATGCGTTAAATCAGTGGCACGTTGTTTATTATAAAACTGTGTACAATTGATCTAAGTATGTCACTGATAACGACGAAAACGATTAAAAAAAGAAAGAGTCGACCGACGACACCACATGCCAAAAAAGTGCCCCAGAAAACCTGGATACCAATTTCACCGCAGTTCTCTTTTAATCAAAATAATTAACCACTCGTATGATTTATTACCTGGCGCGGGAAAGAAACGCAAGTGATCAAGAAATTCTCTTGCCACCTACGTTGACAACTAATGGAGGAATTTTCAAGCTAGAATTTGAATGAATACGAAATGTCCATAAGTCAATTATTAATCACTGAATCCATCGCTGATTCCAGCTGGTTCTGGAATGGAAATAAACAAATATAAAATAATTTTCATATTGATATATTAGCAGTTTTTACTCTTATTGGATGTTTATTCCGGACGAGGGCCCCGGACGATTTTTTTGTATTGTGCAATTTTAATGATTGCCCAATATTTTGAAACTCATTAGAGTGCGTCGCGATTCAATAATATTGGGCAATGATATTATTGTACAGTTTTATTGTAGTAGGTCCAGGACGGCCTAAGATATTTCTATTCGTTCATTTTATTTATAATTTAAAATATTACGTTATTATATTATACGTAATATGTTATTATATTATTAGGGTAGGAGGCTGTATAGGTAATACAGGAATATAAGAAGGGATATATAGGAATACAGGAAGGGAGGATAATATAGGAAGGTAGCATGTATATTATTATGTAGGAAGGGAGGACGTATATGTAATACGGTGTTTAAATAGGTTCATGCACTGTAAGTGCCTCAGGCGTAAAAGATGCAAAACAAAACCATTACTACTTGAACACCACGCTTTTGCGAAGTTGGCTAATAAATAAATAAACATTCAAATGTTCACCGACTACCGCCGCGGAGCTGCAAAAAGTGTAAAAAACACGCGAAAGCCGTACAACTCAATTTTGGAGGCACAACGCAGTGGAAATAAAGTGGAAAAAAAATTCAATGGGCCTTTATTGGTGTGCCAGTAACAGTTGAGAGCTAGTAAATATCGTGAACGTACAGCGTGAAATGCAATCGTTGTGATTGAAAATTGTGGAAGCGGAGCGAAAACAAGGATTATATTGTGTGACAAGAACGACACAATCAAATTATCAGCCGACTCTCAAATTTTGCAGCATGTCCTTTACCTTCAGAATAACCACAGCAGCTGTCCTTTTGCTAATAAATAATTGTGAGTCAACAATTTAGTTATTGAAGGATTACCCGGACGCACGGTGTAGGTGAAATCTTAAAAACAACAGTGCTGGAATAATCCGGATACAGACGTTGTCACAGTAGCGAACACCACCAGAGTAGATGACGCTGCACATTATACAACACTTAAAGTAAGTTATCAAATAGATCGTCAATCATTTCGCGTAAGTAGAAAATATATATTTTTTTCTTTTATTATTACTCCACTACCGGTAATATTGATTCATTATCATAAATTAAAAGGCAGGAAATAGAAATTGTCGTAACACAATCCATATTTCCATAGTCTAACTGCCAATTAGTAACCTTAAAATAATTACCATTTTGCTAAACTTTAAAAAAACTGCTCTAAGGATATTTATTGAGGTTAAAAATTTGTATTTTTCCTTTAATTGTGCTCAGATCTGTGTTAAATGTTTGTGGATTGTATCGGAGCAATATGTCTTCCGTATAGTGTACCTTTCGTTAAATGGTTATGTAATCTCACTCTTTGTAACTGCTTTTTTTTTTTTTTTTTTTTAAATGACAGCCACTACAAGCGCTAACAAACATACCGACACGTTGTAATAGGGCTGGTAAAACCATAATCAGAAGAATAAACAATAAATAAACAACATAAGAACAAAAGAAAATAATTAATTATAACTAGTAATGAAAAAGAGAATTATTATAAAATATAAAATTAATTTAGTGAACGCCAACTTTCACGAAGTCAGAAAGTAATTGAAGTTGAAAATGTAAAGAAAAATAGAAATCTGATGTATTTTTTTCAAGACTGTCCAAATATTTTTTTCTTTTATGAAAAGCCACACTAACAAATGCCCATCGCAAAGCTGCGCGCGCGCTCAGATTACAGAGCAGCGCCGGCGCGCGCCGCGGTGGTCCACACGCCCCCTCCACCTTACACCGCGCCTCCCTCGCCTCGCGCACACCCCTTGCACCTAACGAGCCCGGATTACGGGTAGTCCGATTAATTTGCGGCCCCGTGTATTAAGGGGCATATTTTATTTTTATTTTGGGTGTCGTTGCCCTGTATTTGATTGTTTCAATGTAAAAAAGTCTTTCCATGTTCCTTCAACTCCTCAGAGCGAGAACAAAGCAAGAGAACGCTCTTGCTCAAGTAGTTTAAAACCTCGGCAATAATTCCTAGAACGTAAGCAGTGCCGATGTTATTAATAATGGAATTATTGCTAATAGAAATCTGCTTAGGCAAAGCACGACCTTTGTATTTATTTTCTATTCTGACAATTTTTCATATTAATTATTTAACTTTGTTTTATTAATTATAATTATTAATAATACGATCTAATCGAAACGAGCAAGCTGGATTTAGAAGCGGCTGCAGCACCACAGACCGCATTCACACATTGTGACAGGTTAAACAGATAACCGAAGAGTATACTCATTATTTCTTTTATAGTTAAGCTTTCTAGTTTCTTTCTTCTTTCTAGTTTCCTTTTATAGTTTTATCATTAGTGTAAGCGTATTTCTTTTGTGGACTAAATAAGTTTCCCGATAATTATTTATGTTTAGATACTACCATGTGTAAATTATCATAACATACATATTTTTACGTATCATACAAATACAAATTAAACATACAAAATATAGATAGATAGATAGATAGATATAGATTAGACTATATAGATAGGCGGACTGTCAATGAACAACAAACCGAAGCAGCCAGCGTAAGAACGTATGAGTGTTCGACAAATGGACAAATCGCGAACCTCAAGAGTGGAAGGCTGTGGAACGAACTGCCTCAAGAGGTCTTCCCATTAAACTACGACATGGGGTTCTTCAAGAAAGCTGTGAATAGGATTTTGCAAGGTCGGCGGCGCGCCCGCATACCTCCTGGTGTTGCAGGTGTCCATGGGCGGTGGTAACACTTACCATCACGTGAGACCGCTTGCTCGTCCGCCCTCTTCTCTATAAAAAAAAAAGATAAAAACTTTGCTAAAGGCTCATTTACACAAGGAGAGTTTCTCGAACGCGTGCAGGAAAGAAAAACGGCCAAGAATATGCTTGCTTAGTTATCATATGTGATCACTGTTATCATCGAAGTTTTATCATCCTGTGAACAATTGCAGCCGAGAATCGTATAAGTTTGGTCGTATTAAAGTATCGTATAATGCATATTTTATTCTCGCTCGAACCGTTCGAGAAACTCCCCTGTGTAAACGAGCCTAATGGCCGTAATGAGAGCGATCAACACGATATTTTGACTGTATATGTGTGCGTGTCGTGTGTATTAACACTTGATCGCCATGGTTTCTGAACGTCACTTAAACAAAAGAAGGCGACGTCATGTCTTTACAATTCTAAAGTACTATTCTAAAACTAGTGTAGCATAAAATAGTGTTTATTCAATCGGACAACACAAATCCACAGCAAGTGTCGGTATAATAGAAAGAGGAAGAAATACTTGTTATGTTCACTTAAAAAAAAAAAGAAAAAGTGGTACAATCACTTCAGCTCGGATGTTAATCAAATAGTTATTTTACTTAATCAACATCCGAACGAAATGCCAAATAATTGAGGAGTCATATTTATTCGCTATCATAAACAAGATACCGTTGGAGTTGGCCGGCATTCTAAATAAAAGGGACGCGATTTCTTTGCGCACGATTGCGTGAAAATCATCTGCGCGAACATGCCCGATGAGGCAGCCCCATCAGCACCCTGAATCCGTTGTTGTATTGGACACGCAGGGCGTCGAGTGATCTGCGCATACAGCTCGTCCATATTACTTGCTACACAATTTTCAAATACCAGAATCAATTCGTGACTTCCGACAAATTTCAAAGTTATAAAAAAACTACCGCCAAAGGGCATAATTTGACAAATACGTGTCCTTATAGCCTTTACAAAAGATTTTTATATGTACCTCTATAAAGATTGTTCTCCGTAGTATTCGGTCCAATAATCCTTCATACTGAATTAGAGGCACGTCCTTTAGAATTAGCTATTTTTTAGGGTTCTATCAGTAACAAATTCTTAAGAAGAACCCCTGTTGCCCGTTCTATTGCCACATACCATACATAACCCAATTGTTAAATCAATTTAAGATTGATCTTTAGTTGATGAATAACCGATTTTTTATTTAACCGTCACTTTATATATATTTTTTTATTTATTTATTTATGTAATCTACAGCCTTTTATGTAACTTATTTAACAAATATGTTGCCAGTGCTAATGGCCAATACAGATTACACTGACATTATATACAGTATTTAATAGATTGTGGGCAAAGTAAAGGCTGATTCTTTATTAATAAAGGAATGCTGATTTATGTTTGCATTGGTGTGTCCGTTTGTGTGTGTTGTGCGTATGTGTGTACACAGTGTGAGAGTGTGTGTATGTGTGTATTTATTTAAAATGAGCTTTAAAATATTTGTGGGGAAATAAGTTTCAGGAGATATTATAATGATTTTGATGCTTTTTTATGATTTCCGTTTTTCATTTATTCTTACTTAATAGAAATATATCGAGATCTGCGTAGTATTTATTGTAATTTTGCAGAATACGAGAAAGGACTAAATTTTGGGCGTAACTTGTTTTGAGCAGAGGAACATCAAACAACTCGGTATGCCTAGTACGGCTAGTTGGCGCCCGTACGGACACTTCGGTTAGTAGCTGGGGACAGTTGACTTCGCCTGACCATAAAGCGCGCAAAAGTAAAATTCCATGTTGCCGACGCCTAAGCTCCAGTGGGTCAACATGGAAGAGTTTACAGTTAGTTAGATAACAATCAGCTGATAAATTACTCGTATCTTTAAAACATAAGAATTTTATAAATTGTTTTTGAATATTAACAATTACTTTAATTAGGTATTTAAATTAATAATATTTTAAATAACGTATTTCAGTTGTGAGTGATATATGCCAGAGCCCATTCCCATCCTATCTTATCCCTTTCCATTTTCCTAACCCATTCTCCAAATCAATTCCTATATCTCCAAAGGTAGACAGCACATCCGGGGGCGTGTCAACGTTTGTGATTCTGAACTGATGTTGGCATATATTGCGGATGTCCATGGACGACAGTATTCACTTACCATCAGGTGGACTCTATGCTCGTCTGTCACCTTTTTTCTATAGAGAAAGAAAAAAACATAGGAGTGGCTAGAGTTTGCCACCCGCGCTAAAAGAATTCTTTCTTTCTTACTAACGCTGGCATATTCCACCAGAAAATAAGTAAATATTGCGTTCATGTTGTTATAGGGATCTTAAAACTAAGGTTCCAACGTGAACCCCGTTAGGACACAGCGATATACAATTAAAAAAAAAACAATTTCATTTTAATCAAATAATTTATTTATTTAAACTATAATGTTTCTTTGTACATTGTACAAAAGACGAACTCAATGGCTATTGGCATTCTCTGTCAGTTAACCCAAGAGCGGTGCATCGTGCAATCAATAAGAATGTATAATATATATATGTATTTAAAAATATATATAAGTACTGATATACCAATATATATATTTATACTTATTACCCATAAATAAGCAAATAAAAACATGTATGATCATGGGACATAATACATTTTATAAATGATTTATATCTATGTATTTGTATAATGGTTGTACGCGTGATACGAAAGGTCGTGATAATGTTTGTAGGTAAAGAACAAAAAGTTGAAAGTCAACAATACGGTAGAAATAAAAAAATATCATATTCAGATCACGTAATATGCAGTGATAGGGAACGTTAATAGTCTATGACCTCCATGAGTACCTATTCTAGACCTTGACGCATATCACTGTGTTCCAACATCAGTATGAATTTTTAAAATCATGACTAGCCCGGCGGTGAAGAGAAACATCGAGAGGAAACCTACATGTTCCAGAATTAAAACTGGACCGGCGTGGTGGATTGTGGGAGATTAGGGATATATTTGCAGAAAAAGGTGATGAAAATGAGGAGGGATAGAATAGGATGGGATGGGAATAAACTCTGGCATCTCACTTACTATCGAAACACGTGCGTACATTGAGGGAATAGGATAAAGTGGGAAATGCAGTAGATTTTAGGGTAGTCTTCTGTGAAAAAGGGGTAAAGTGTAAAGTCGAGTACGCCCAGCGACTGTGGGATTGCAGCGAGCATCTTCCCTCTCCCATTAATCATGGAACTGCCTCCTTGTTTCAAGTTCGCATACCATTTGTTATTATTACAAAGCCAACACAATATCAAATATAAGATAAATATTGTACAAACTTGGTCCCAGCAGAGGCTGTGTCGGCTCGTCCCAACTCCATTCGATGCAAATTTTCCCATCGCCACGACTGGTACAAGTCATAAGATAATAAAGATATATTTATTTTTAAAACGTTTTACAGTATCCACAATAAAAAAAAAAAAAAACGCACATCGTAATCAGAATTGAAGATTTTGTCTAATTTTTTCGAAAAAATTAAATGTGCCGTCAGGGGACCCCCGTCAGGAACGAAGATCGAAATGTAATTCGAAATTAAATCTCTATAGTTCATGTATTTTTTTTTATTTTGTATCATATTTTCAATGCAAATAATTTAAAATAAGGTTATTTATACAACCGGCCACGCACTAGTCTGCACGTCTGTTATTCTGCTTGAGTCTCGCTCACGATACTCTCACGCACACACACAGAGAAAGGCGTATGGAGACGGTAAAAATCTTACGTGACGTTACATTTTCTCTTGAATCACACCTACCGCAAGCCGCGTAAAGGAACTCCGTTCCAAAAAAAAATGCTTTAACAAAAACAACATATCCTTTACCATACCACACCTACCATCAGCGTGTGTCTGTCCACTGTTGAATATAGGCCTATCCCAAGGCTGGCCACCACACACAGTCTTCGAATCTTCTCATATCCTTTGTGAGTATTTATTGCCTTTAGTTAGCTTTAGATATTTTAGTTATTTTTTTAAATTTGTAAATTCCTCATAGTTTGAAATCCGAAATCTATATATTTCGTAACTTCTTGAAACTGAAAATATCTGTGCAAAGAGACCTTATTTTCATTATAGACTTTTTTACTTTGGTTAAGTTGTTCTACCTTAAACTTCGTTGTTGTAAGATTGAATAGGAACCCTCGCCCACTATAAATACCGGTGCGCCACAGTCGTCGAGTCAGTTCATCAACATACGACCGGTGACTATTGAAAGGCCACCAGGGCCACAAGAACCTAGACCTACACGATGTTAAGGCAATCAAGGTTTTTTAGCCGGTAGGAGTCCGGCACTACCTGGTACCACCTCTACTAGCTAGACTAGCTGGTACCAGGTGACCATGCAGAGTTTTCCTTGATTTTCTTTCCTAACATAAAAAAAAAAAAAGAACGTCGAGTCAGTTGCGCTCGAGAAGCCGAAGAGATAACATCTCTCCGAAAGTGAACGCAGTCGCCACTGAAGATGTCAACCGCAGTTGTTGACGAAACGTTTGGAAGAAAGAAAAGAGATTCCAGAAGACCTCGGCCAAGTAGCCCTGATGATTCAATCAATATGGACACCGGCCGAGAAAGCCTACACTCCACTATTAAATAGGAACATGTTTAACGCCTGATTTTTATATAAAGTAATAAAAATCGTCATTTTTCAGATGAGAATGGTATGAAAAAAAAATCCGCATGTCCCTTGTGGACAAGACAATGTGCATGAGGTGGTCCATGTCTTACAGTGGATACTGAAAAGGCTGATTGCATTGCAGATCAGCCTGTAATGCTCCACTGCAGAGCCACAGGCCTCCCCTAGGAAATCACTGAAGGATTATTATTATTATAGAAATATATAAATTTACTTCTTAAGACGTAGTTAGAAGTTAACGTTAGGTAACGTAACATTTTGTGTATAATTATTTAATCATCGATGATGTATTATTAATGTAATTTTTCCTTTAAATTACTGCAGTGAACTGTCATCTCTCACACAGCTAGAATGGTATCATCATAATCGTCGTATATAGTTACAACCAACTTTGTTTTTTTAATTTATTAAGTACCATACTTGATAGGAAACATTTATTTGTCAATACCAAAGTCTTAGAAAAAACTAGTATTATACTTTCCGCTTATCGCTTATACCACAGTATAAGGAATGTTAGGAATGCAATATTCGCTTCTACGGTGTAAGAGCCGACTTTAAATAGCGATGTGAGCCAATGAAGGATTATGGGCTTGAAGGCGATTGTTTTAGTTCTCGGTTCGTATGTGCACTGACTTAAAAGTTGACAATTACGCATTATTTATATTAATGTTTTGAATATGAGTAAGCACTCGTATTATGAAATGCAAGACAAAATTCAAATAGCGTGGGACGTTCCGGTCGACTGGATTGACGAATTGAAGAAAGCGCCGGTAATGGTCCTTGCGAAATCCTGCAGTGGAGTGACAAAGGCTGATGGGATAGATATAGAGGAATAGTCCAACGCAAGCTGTCCATGACTGCGTGCCCGAAGTTGGCGCTAAGCTCCTACTTTTGGCGCTGCTCGTTCAGTCTTTTCCGACCAGTCGCTAACAAGCGTTGTTACAAAACAGAAAAATGTCTATTGCTCTTTATTCAATTGTAAAATTGATATAATCAAAAGTGGTGAACCGAGATAAGAGAGATGTTTTGTTTCTACGGGGAGTGATTTCCCGACACTAAAATTTACTTGTACTTGGGACGCGACACGCTTGCTTTCCATACAATTTCACGAACTATGTTCCATGAACTTAATCGCGACTATAGTAGACCCCCTGTAATCCGAAAAACTTTTTGCGGGGCTTCATCTCTTTCAATTCTTTCGTGTTGACCTCTGCTTCGCCTGCTCTGCTGTGTTAGATTACAAGGTGCTCCGCCGTATTAGACGGGGGCCGGATTACACGAGGTCTACTATATGTTTGTGTATGGATGGTACAAGGATAAGTAAGGGTACAAACCCTTTCTCTGCCAACTAGTGTTCACATCACATCATAAATCACACTATGACATCAAGAACCGGTACCTCAATAAAAACGACAACTCTCTCAATATAAATAGACTACGTGAAGTTTTGAGCGTCGGATTAATCTTGCGAAATTCGAATTCCCACGGTCAGCGGATGGGTGTTGTTGAGGTGAATGCGACAATTTACTTAGACTTCGGGGTACTACCCACTACCCACGGTGGGGCAGGTTGGGGCACTTTCCTTCATCTACACTAATTAAAGAGGTAAAGTTTGTAAGTTTGTATGTATGAGGTAATCTCCGAAACTACTAATCCGATTTCAAAAATTCTTTCACCATTTGAAAGGTACATTATTCCAGATGGACATAGGCTATATATTATGTGCAAAAAAATTGACGGGCATTCAACGCATGCCGGGCACAGCCAGTTAAAGATAAAGCGCTTTAAATTATAAGAAAATTGTTTGCTTTGCCCCACATTGGATAAAATTGTTTGCTTTCGCCCCACATTGGATAAAATTGTTTGCTTTCGCCCCACCCTGGATAAAATTCTGATTACGCCCTTGCTTCAGGGACTATTTTCTTTGAGAAATTATTGTTTACTTTTATTCGTAATTAAAACAATAAATATTTACTTTTCCATATTTTGATTAAGTACCTACTGACATTTTTTTTTATTGTGAAGTGGAGGGACGAGCAAGCGGTCCCACGTGATGGTAAGTGTTACCGCGGCCCATGGACACCTGCACCACCAGGGGCTATGCGAGTACGCTGCCGACCTTACAAAAAAATATTCACAACTTTCTTGAAGAATCCCATATCGTAGCTTAATGGAAAAATTTCATTTTCATTTATGGCATTCATTTAAAATCAGTTCATTCGTTAAACTCAAATTCATTAAACTTGGAGATTTGGAAAAAGAAATAGTAAAACCATTAATTATTCTCTTTGTATACTTCTAATTTCCGAACCATAATGTTACTTGTGCTTTAATTAGAAAACATACTAATTTGAAAAGAAAATTAGTTTCGATTTTTCGAATTTCGAATTACCCGGTTAGCCTCAAAGCAGCATACGCACACAAGTGTAAATTGCTTGGTCGAGCGACACCGTACAATGCCTTTGGGTGGTCGTGAGGCTCGAGTCCAGCAGCGGGGGAAGAGGGTGCCGGCCATTTCAGGCTTTGCCCAAATTGACGGCTTTACGATTGCATTCGTTTATCGACGTGGGAAACTGTGAAAGGTGTTTTAATGTTCATGACTCCGATGGGTGTAAATTTAATTTAGTATTTTCTCCCAATCACACATTTCGTTCAGTTCCTTACAAATTAATGTCCGTCATCACACATGATGTCTTTATCGATCGACTATTAATATATCATGTTAATTGTCGTATTATATAGATAATATCCTGTATAACTATAATCAAATTTCAGACACGCCGTGTTGCTTCATGTAAATTATCTATATACATTCCTCATTTAATTATCCATGTACATTTCTCATTTAATTATCCATGTACATTTCTCATTTAATTGTCCATGTACATTTCTCATTTAATTGTTCATGGACATTTCTCATTTAATTATCCATGTACATTTCTCATTTAATTATCCATGTACAACTCTCATTTAATTATCCATGTACATTTCTCATTTAATAAAAATAAATACCACATTGTGAATTCGTGAATTCGAACACCGGTTCACAGTTTCTACTTAAATACAAATCTTGCAATTACCATCAGCTCAAAAAAAGCACATGACTCGCATTTGTTAAATTCTCAGATACGTGGATTTCTCACCATGCTTTTACATATTTACTGTCAATTTATTCATATTTAGACATAGGCAAGTTTCTTTAAACTAATACCGCCGCCGTAAAATATGGCCAGTCGATGTTCTCACGATTACAACCTTTTTTTTAGGGTTCTTAAAAGAGTTATCACGATGACTTTAACGTTAATATTCTTTACTTTAATTGAAATTACTAATTTGTTATACAACGTTGTACCTATTTGCGGTTGGCGCTCCCTAACCGCCTACTGCATATATAGATTGTTGCGTAAACTAAGTTTTGAAACTACCCCAACAAATTCCCGACTATGTTAAAGGGAAGAGGTATATACTCACAGGACGATGAATGCTTGGGAGAAAAGGAACATAGTCGGTTTCCTAACATAGATAGCTGAAAAAGCGTTGGCATTTCTCGAACTTTCTATGACTGCTATATTCCATGTTCTATAGGTACCTACGTTGCCTGCGAACTTGGCTGGTGCACTGTCATGCACCTAGATATTCGTTTTATCCACTTACATAAAACAAATCGCTGACAGACTTTGATGGCGAAATTTTTATTACAAATAATAAAAATAGATATAAAATGATAATAAAATAACACTCAGAACATTACAGCAGTTATCAAACGTCTGTCACGTTCATAAAGTGAAAAATCATAAAAGACTTTTTATAGAATCGGTGGCTGTCGGGCTGATGGCAAGCGGTCATCGTCATCAATCGTCAAGGGGCGCTGCTAAGACAGATAGATAAACTATTTATTATACATCGACACATGTTGCAAGAAAGACAATTTAAGTAACACGAAAAGTACAGCAAACGGCCTTATCGCCAAATCGATGTTTCCCAGGCACCCTTTGGGTGGTAAGGAGGAAACAGATAACAATATCAAAAATAAGTAGATGGTACAATTTTAGATAATATCAAATCAACATAATATAACTTAATAATGATAATATATAAATACATACAAACATACACACAAACATATATACGTACTCGTACATACATAGGGAAATGGAAGGTAAAAAATTGAATTTAAATAAAGTGAATACAGTATTAGGTAAAGAACTAAGTAGATAAACAAGTACCTATTGGAAGAGAGGTGCGCGATGCGGAAATTACTGAGTCAGATAATGCTCCTTGATTTGGCTCTTAAAACTATTCAATATTTGACCGGACCGCTTTCACGGTGAAAGATCGTGAATAAAAAGTAGAAGAATGGGTAGGAATTTGAAGGAGAGGGTTTTCTGGAAAACGAAGGTAAAAAGGATGACATGAGAGTTAGTGTTTTAAGCATCCAGGTATCAATAAACCCTGACGATCATGGTACTTATCTGATGAAACCCAACCACCGCTGTATCCTATTTACCTGACAAATCTCAAACCATATTATAGATTCGTCTATTTGTTTTGTAACGGCTGTTTTACTTAAACGGAATTTTCAACTCGACGGTGAAGAACAACGCCGTGACGAAACTTGCATGCTGAAAATTAAAAAATAAAAATTTCGCCAAGTGCACAATTGCAAACAATTCTCACGGAGGCCTGGATCTTGCAGTGGGACATTATAGTATAAAAATCGATCAAAATTTTTGTCTGACCGGGAACTTATTGACGACGCGCGATAGAGTCAATTTCTTCGGATCATTTAAGCGTTATCCATTATCCTATGTAATTTCGCCGAGCTATATATGAGTGCAATTTTATGCGTCTCCACGGTCTACGCTCGCATTCTGAGGGGCAGATCGCAATGAGATAGCAAGCATAAACAATAAAATGAGGGGCGAGTTTATCAGAAGATTAAATAATGTGTGTTGGCGGGTCGACTGTCCACATAGAAACGTTTGTTTGACGCGAAAGTAGAAGTGACCCGCAAAACTATGCTTGGAAATTGTCAAACTTTCATATCGATCTTGGCCTAATTACTTACACGGGAAGATTACTATATCATACGACGTCATCAGTCTGTGTCTCTCCACCTCTGAATATAGGGCTGAAAGAACTTCCACCAGACACAGTCTTCTAGTGCCATGGTGCCGGACTGATGTCGGCATGTATCGTAGATGTTCAAAGATGACATTATCCACTTTACTACCAGATGGACTGCATGCTCGTCTGCGACTTTCCTTCAATAAATTTTTTTAGCGATTGTTAGTAAAGAGATGTGAAATGAGATAAGGAACATTCGTCATCGTGTTATATTTCCTATTTCCCATTCCTCTCATTTCTCTGTCCAAATCCACTCCTAACGCTCGTGATATTTGTCTGATGCTGGCATGTATCACAGATGTCCACTGGCAACAGTACCCACTTATTACCAGTTGAGGTGTTTGCTCGTGTGACACCGAGTACATCGCTATAAAACTTCAACACGGAATAAACAACACAGATTCTAAAAGAATACAAACGTATTTTAATCATTGTTGCTTTCACAGGGGACCGAGACGCCCGTTACGGTCGGTGCGTTCGCTCCTTCGTCGCGGCGGCGCGGCGCTATGAATGTTATCGTTCAGCGTGTAATTAGTGCGTCTGGGGGCGTGCGCCGCGATGCGTGGCGGCTGAGGTCGCGTGGCGATCGTCTGGAGCGAATGCACTGACGGCAATTGGAAGTTAGCAAGCTTGTTTGTTATTTTAATATCTACTAATATCCAGGATTTGTTACTGCAACTTGAATACTACATGGTTATAGAGCAGTGATTAAAGGGTTGAGATCAACATCATAAACGAATACAATGATTACAGAACAAAACACTCATATTATAAACTAGCTGTTGCTTTAAACACCGCCTGTAAATTGATATAACTTTTTTATTTATGAACTGATTGAAATAAAACACTAAATTTTAAGTGAAGCTTACCACAATATATTAGTGAAAACAGCACCCAAATCGGTTAAGCTGTTTCTAAGATTAGAGCGCACAAACGCACAGATAAACAGACATACAGAAAAAAATTCTAACAATCATTGTTTTGGGTTCTATTGCGTTGATAAAGGCCCCCAATTATAGTTTTTCTCATATATCTTCCATATACAGACAGCGATCAGTTACATTTTTATTATGTGTATATTTTATAGATTATAACGATATTTTTTATCTACATAAAACCCACGTTTGTCTATAAAATATGCAGAAAATTGAATTACACTACGTTGTAGAGTAGAGAGGTCACGAGGATGACTTTTTGTCTGTCAAAAATCGTACACAGTTAGTACAACTACAAAAACAGTTAGTGGTTTGCTACCAGCTACTAATTGGGATAACTGAATTATTATTACGTTGGTTCCACCTTGTGGGCGATTCATTAATAAGACAAGCACAAATTCACTGTGTATTTATTATTAAAATAAATAATGCAAACAGGGAAAACTACTTTGACAAGGACCGAGAGACCAACGTTAACAGTGTTGCCATACTGACAAAATCAGACTTTCAATTGTTTCTGGGAAAAGAGAATATAAAACGTATACTTACTTATAAGATTCACTAAATATGCTTGTACCTCAACTACGAGCGCTGATGGCCTAAGGATCCAAGGCTTATATTTGTAAAGCTATGATTTCGATAATCGCGATAGGCCCGTACCTACCTCCGATTCTCTATTAAAATTTTTACCAAATCGACGGTACAGGAATAAAAACTCGGCGGTCAAGGAACCGCCTGCGCACAATAAAAAAGAACGAACCAGGGGTGTCACAACCGGGCTATCCACATTGGACCTGTATAGTGAGAGAAGAGTTGGAAGGTCGAATAGAGCGTGCGGTGAGGGCTCGGTTTGCTATCGGAAACCTCGTCAACTCAACGACAATTTTCAAAGGACTAAAAGAATTCCCATATCGTTGGCACAAAGCCAGAAGCAGGTGCTAGTAAGAAGCTGTTCGAACCGGAACCATAAATATAAAGCCAAGCCTTAGATGTGGTACCGTAGAATGGGGTACCGTACTTTGAATCCGGGGGTGACTTTGATAAAAAATTCATTTCGTTTTTAAACTCTAATTGTGCGAATGCTGAACGCATCCTTCCATTTTTCTTTTTACGATTGGCAGCATTGAACACCACTGTCATCGTGTGATCAGTCACAGTGAATGGATCGGTGCCGATTAGTGAAAAAATATTAAAAATATGTAAGTACTAGTTTTGTGTAATTTCAAAAGCTTGAATAACTTCTAAACTACAATTTTGAATATCGCAAATACAACAAATGTATATATTTCACCGGATCAGAAGTTTATTCACCTATAACATGGACGTTTATTGCAAATCATAACCTTAAAGTTCAGTGTTTTTTTGGCGGCATATTTTGTACGGGGTGTCATTGATCACCTATACGGGTTTACTTTGATCATTGGTCAATGTTACCCCACGAAGTTATTTCTTTTGAGTTACTTAATGGTTGATTAATGATTTTTATTCTTCTTATTAACTATAATGTTTTTTTATTGTTTTAGCATCATTCCGAGAACATATAAAAAGCGTTTAGGCTCCCGAGATTACCGGAACTACACCGAAGAGATTTTGAATAGGGCTATTACAGAAGTAGTTGAAAACCGATTGACGTTACGTGGAGCATCTGAAAAGTATAATATTCCCTATGGAACAATATATAACAAGTACCATGGTAAATTTGGCAGAAGACCTGGTGCACAACCAGTTTTATCCGAAACTGAAGAGTCTGTGATATTGAAATCGGCAGCGAAAAATGCAGAGTGGGGATTTCCACTATCTCTTCTAGATTTGCGGATGTTCGCGAAAATGCTCTTGGACAAGCAAGGAAGATCTGTGACTAAGTTCACAAACAATATTCCTGGAGTTGATTGGGCTTACTCATTGCTAAAGAGACACAAGACTGAATACTCTCAACGAGTAGCTACAAATATAAAAAAAGCAAGAGCCGCAGTGTCTCGCGAATCGCTTGGTTAATATTTCGAGAACCTTGAAAAAGTTGTTAAGGATGTTCCCCCTGCTAATATCTTTAATTATGACGAATCCAATACGAGCGACGATCCGGGAAAGAAAATTGGCATCTTTAAGAGGGGAGTTAAGTATCCGGAGAAGGCTATGAACTTTTCCAAAAGTGCAACAACAGTTATGGTCTGTGGATCAGCAGATGGCGTTCTTCTACCCCCATATAGGTATTATTTACAAAAGTGCTCATTTATATGATACATGGAAGGATAGAGCGCCAGCTGGCTCGCCTTGTTGTGATCAGCCTTGTTGTTCACAGGGTTCTCGGTTTAACCGAACAGTTAGTGGCTGGATTGACGGTCCTACGTTCAGGGACTGGTGCAAAACAACATTTTTACCTCACGCAAGAAGATTACCCGGCCGGAAAGTCTTGTTAGGCGACAACCTTTCATCCCACTTAGACGATGAGGTGATCAGATTATGCAGCGAACACAATATAGATTTCGTTTGCCTAGTCCCAAACTCTACTCACCTCACGCAACCGCTCGATGTGGCTTTGGCGATGTTCTTTCGACCGATGAAGTCAGCTTGGCGACTAACATTAACAACTTGGAAAATCCGAAATCCCCGACTGGCGACTGTCCCAAAAGATGCCTTTCCACATTTTCTGTCGAAAGCGTTGATTAAAATGGATCAGGTGACACCGAAACCTAATTCCCCTTATTTGAACATTAGTTCCGGACTAAAACGCAATTTAATGAGTGGATTTTGTGCCACTGGCATTTATCTTTTTAATAAGAACAAAGTTTTGGATCGACTGCCCAGAGAAGATGAAGCCAGTGAACGAGAAGTTGAAAGCACAATCACAACTTTTTTGAGAGAGTCCCGGTATGGTAACAGCTCTAACAAATCTGCCCGAAAAAAGAAGCGATTAGATGTCGCACCTGGCAAGAGCATAGCTACTAGAGATGGTAGTGCGACAACTGATTCGCCTCAGGTGCAAACAAATAATCAATATCAAAATGATACGGCATCGACTAGCGATCACCTGCCGATTGAAGTAAACCAACTGGACCCATTTGAAGAAGATGCAAGACAGTCAGAATCAGCTAATAAGAATTATCAAGAAGAGCTGGAAGATGAAAGTAACATTGATGATAATGTTGATGAGAAGGAAGACGAAGAAACTGAATGCACAGAAGGAAGATACGTATTAGTAAAATTTTTTACTATACATGGCAAGCAAATATATAAATACGTGTGTAAAATTATGTAAATGAAGATCTTTGTACTTCATTCCTAATTGACTATAGTGGTGGCTCTGTGGAGTTTGAGCCAGTCGATGGTTACTCTATGGTTGAGCCAATGGAGGTTTGACAGAAGGGCTTGTCATTTTTTATATCAAGGATTGTTATATCGAGGTTTTACAATTGTGTCTAATGACAAAATATAATAAGATATTGAGAATTAAATTAGAGAATCAATAGCATTAAATGTTGTTTCTCTTTTCAGGTAAGATTTGTACAGATTGTAACATGTTGTTTTGATGTCAATTGTATATTGCCACATTTGGTTTAATAAAAACAATCTCTTTTCAGAGCAACGCAATTTGTTTTGATTTCGAGATTTATCTCTAGTGCTTGATAAAGCACATTATAAAACAACATTTTTACAGCTGTTGAGCAGCAATGGAAAAATTAAGGTTTGAATTTGTAGTGAAACCGGCTGAAGATCCAAAAACGAACGTAATCTGCATAACCTCAATTACGGATACCGATAAACAAACTTTTGTAATCCCGGAACAACTACAACCGGTAAAACTACATGATACACTTATAAGAACTCAAACTTTCCAAAAAGTAAAAGCTACCCTACAAAAGAGACACGAAAAAAGAAAAGTATGGATTTCGGTAACACCAGAGATGAATAATGTTTATGTAGATGAAGATGGAAATATGCAGTTCAAGGGATATTTACTGGAAGAGATTACACCAGAAACACGGCAAGAGGCTGATACAGCTAAAATTTCAGAAGAAGCCTTGACAAGAATCCTGGAGAATTTTGCTGAAATGAAGAAGGACACACCTAAACCTCATAAAATAAGAAATTTAACAGAGAAATTTGTAATAGAAAAATTCACTAGAAAAACATCAAATGGATCTCAATGGATGAATATTTTTGAAGCAGAATGTACTCGTTTAGAAATAGATGAAGATACTATGAGAATTGAAGTTCTTAGGCTATTTTTAGAAGACTCGTGTCTTGACTGGTACAGTTCCATGCTCATAAAATATACAGTAAACTCAGAATGGTCAATATGGAAAAAAAACTTTTATGAAACTTATGCGGACAAAGGTTGGTCACCAGTCAGGTATGCAATTTTATTCAAATACAGACAGGGCTCATTACTAGATTATGCACTAAAAAAAGAAAGACTTTTATTGGAGATAAATAAATCAATGGATAAACCCACTCTAATTGATCTAATCGCTACGGGGCTACCAAATTTTATAGCAGATAAAATTGATAGAAATAACTTAAAAGATACTGAGAATTTATTTAATAACATCAGAGGTTTAGAACATTTGGTGAATAAAAAGATTTTGGAAAAAAAGATGGTAGGTTTTGAAAATAAAATTAAAGAAAACAATGGAAGAGACCGACCATGCAGAATATGTGAAAAAGAAAATAAAGGAAACCGGTATCATCCTGAATCCTTATGTTGGTTTAAAAACAAAAATAATGACCAACCTAAAAGAGGTCAAATTAGAAGCGTCAACAATTCGGAGTTAGAAATGCAATTAAATGAAATAGATCCAAAAAACTAACAACTTCACCATTAATCAAAATTAAATTAACAATAAATAATACCTTAGAAATTTTGGGAATTTATGATTCAGGGTCGAATGTGTCTTTAATAAACTCAAGATTATTGTCCTTGAAAAGTAACCCAATTAATAATAATAATGGAAATGCAAACTTAAAAACGATTAATGGTGTAAAAAAATCCATAGGAATAGTAACTTTAAAGATAAAGATTTATGAGATTGAAAAAAATATTAATGTTTTTGTCATAGATGAAGAGAATTTCGACTATGATTTCTTAATTGGATTAGATTGCATAGAAAAATTTCAACTAATTCAAAATGAAAAATTAGAAATTACACAAAACATCCTAAACTTCAAAAAAGAAGATAATAAAGAAGAAATAAATCCTAATAACACAAAAATAATTCCTGGCTTTTCAGGTAGCAAGTTTGAAGAAAATCAGAACTTAAATAAAAAAAAAAAGGAAGTGAATGTCCTAGGGAAAACTAAAGTTGAAACAAATGATAAGTATAAAATAAACTTTAATGAACACGTGGAAGCGACGAACTTTAACATATCAGTAAATCATCTAAACCTTCAGGAACAGTCAGAAATAAATAAATTAATTTGCAAATATAAATCACTTTTTGCCAAAGATAAATATGATATAGGCACGGTGAAGGGCTATGAAGCACATATTGATTTATTAATAGATAGATATTGTAGCAAAAGACCATATAGATGCACTATTGAGGATAAAAAAGAAATAGAACAACAAGTATCGAAATTATTACAAAAAAAATTAATTGAAGAGTCTTATAGTCCTTTTGCAGCCCCGGTAACATTGGCATATAAAAAGGAAGAAGGAAGAAAATCTAGATTATGCATAGATTTTCGCGATCTAAATAAAATTGTGATTCCTCAATCACAACCGTTTCCACTAATCGAGGATTTAATGATAAAAACAAGAAACTGCAAATTCTTCTCAACGCTGGATATAAATTCAGCATTTTGGTCAATCCCTTTGAAAATTGAAGACAGAAAGAAAACAGCATTTGTTACTCAAGAAAACCACTTTCAGTGGACCTGTTTACCCTTTGGTTTAAAAACTTCTCCTGCAATTTTTCAGAGAATATTAAGTAGCATTATTAGGAAACATGGACTATCAGATTTCACCGTAAATTACATAGATGATATTCTGATATTTTCTGAGACATTTCCAGCACATGTTAAGCACTTATCATTGTTATTGGAAGCAATTTTAAAGGAAGGCTTTAGATTGAAATTCTCTAAGTGTAAATTTGCACAAGACTCGGTGAAGTACTTAGGCCATATAATAAAAAATAATACAATTAGTCCTCTAAAGGATAATTTAATTGCTATAAAAGATTTCCCTGTTCCGACAACACGAAAAAATGTTCGGCAGTTTTTGGGAAAAAATAAATTTTTATGGAAAATATGTGCCCAATATATCAATCATATTAGATCCCTTACATAATTTGTTAAGAAAAGAACAAAAATTTGTTTGGTCAGAGAAATGTCAAGAATCATTTGATACAATAAAGAAGCTACTGTGTTCAAAACCCATTTTAGCAATCTTTGACCCAGATCTGCCGATACATATTTATACGGACGCCAGTATACAGGGCATAGGCGCGGTCTTGAAGCAACCACAATGCAATGGAGAAGAAAAACCCTGTGCATATTTTTCAAAAAAATTAAATGACACTCAAAAAAAGAAAAAAGCTATATATCTGGAGTGTTTAGCAATAAAGGAAGCAGTAAAATATTGGCAGCTTTGGCTCATAGGAAAAAAATTCTCAATTTTCTCTGATCATAAACCTCTAGAAAAAAATGAATATTAAGGCTAGAACGGATGAAGAACTGGGAGAGCTCACATATTATCTATCTCAATTTAATTTCGAGGTAATATATTCTCCAGGAAAATACAACTTAGAAGCTGATAGTTTGAGCAGAAATCCTGTATTAGAATCATATGAAAATCAAGATGAAATTTTAAAAATTGTGAACTTTATTAAACTAGAAGACATCCAAAATGATCAAGAAAAAAATGAAGATATAAAACAAAATATAAATAAACTAAAATTAAAAGATAAAATATACTATAAGAAGATAGGGAGAAAGGAAAAGATTGTACTGACCGAGGAATTTAGTAAAAAAATTATAGAAAACATACATTATCTTTACTGCCATATAGGAATACAACAAATGGAAAACAAAATTAAACCATTCTACGTAGCGAAAAATTTAACATGTAATATAAAGAAAATTTGCGACAACTGTGAAATCTGCATAAAAAATAAATCTAGAGCTAAATATAAATTTGGACTAATGTCTCATCTAGGGCCCGCTACTTACCCTTTTGAAATAATGTCTATAGATACCATCGGTGGATTTGGTAGCTCACGCTCTACAAAAACATATTTACATCTTCTGGTAGACCACTTCACCAGGTATGCCTATATTGTGACTTCAAAAACTCAAAGCTCGAGTGATTTTATAAAGATTGTTAAAAAAGTGACACAGGAAAATAAAATAGGCATGATTCTATCTGATCAATATCCGGGTATAAATTCAAAAGAATTTAAAAACTTCTTAAATAAGGAAAATATACCCATAATTTTCACTGCAGTAAATGCACCTTTTTCGAATGGTTTGAACGAAAGATTGAACCAAACATTAGTTAATAAAATCAGATGTAAAATTAATGAAAAGAAGGATAAATTGGCCTGGACGACTATTGCTCACGAATGTACAAAAAAATATAATGAAACGGAGCACACTGTGACAGGATTTTCTCCACAATATCTATTAGAAGGAAAAAATGTTAATATTCTACCAGATGAACTGAAACAAAAAATAACACATAATGAGTTAATGCAAGATAGAAAAATAGCTTTGGAGAAAAGTATAAAATCACACAATTATAATAAGCAACAATTCGACAAAAACAGAAAAAAATGCGAACTTAAAGTAGGAGACTTGGTATATGTTGAAAACGGAAATCGATTAAACAGGAAAAAACTGGATGAATTAAAAATCGGCCCATACCAAGTATTAGAAAAATTGTCAAACTCAATATATAGAGTAAACACAGGGCATAAAAAATTCGAATCAAATCTTTTCCACCATACAAAACTTGTTCCAGTACCAGAAGAAACCTAAAAGGGGGGGGGGGGGGGGGGGAAGATGTAAATGAAGATCTTTGTACTTCATTCCTAATTGACTATAGTGGTGGCTCTGTGGAGTTTGAGCCAGTCGATGGTTACTCTATGGTTGAGCCAATGGAGGTTTGACAGAAGGGCTTGTCATTTTTTATATCAAGGATTGTTATATCGAGGTTTTACAATTGTGTCTAATGACAAAATATAATAAGATATTGAGAATTAAATTAGAGAATCAATAGCATTAAATGTTGTTTCTCTTTTCAGGTAAGATTTGTACAGATTGTAACATGTTGTTTTGATGTCAATTGTATATTGCCACATTTGGTTTAATAAAAACAATCTCTTTTCAGAGCAACGCAATTTGTTTTGATTTCGAGATTTATCTCTAGTGCTTGATAAAGCACATTATAATTATACAAATAGATCCTTTGCTAGTTGAAGGATACAAGTCCTTAGATAAAAAAAGGAATTTTAAGAGAATACCCAAAGATATTTCAGAAATTGATCGCTGTGACATTGTTGCATTTTTACCTAAGCCTGTGGAAGAAGAAGACTACGTTGAGTTCCCATTTGATATTAGTACTAAAGAACTTTAAATAAGTATTACTTAAAGTAAACATTAATCATAAATTATTGATCTCCAAAGAAATAATCTTAGACTGTGTTATATTTACTAGTTTACTTATAAGTTAAATTTTGGAAGGTTATGCAAAGAACTGATTGTTATAAATGTTATAATTGTTACCATAAGCTAAGTTCTTGAACTTAATACGAGTTTATAATTGTTTAATAATATTATCTAAATATTTATACTATCGAAGACTGTAAAAAGTGTCTGATAAAGTTACTTTTCATAATAAAGTTCATTATTTCGTAAAATTCCTTTGTTTTTCTGTGTCAAAGTAACCCCAAAGACATAAAAAAATGTTATAAATCCTACACCTACGGACGGATTTCAAAATATTTTTTGCATTTCGTTCCTGATTGGGGATACTTTCGAATTCCGTAAGAAAAAAGGGAGGTATCAAAGTAACCCCGATCATAGTTTAACATTGATCACCGACATTTTATATTTTTTCTCGAAAAATAATATTTATATTGAAGAAATTAAAAGTATAGACAAAACCGATATTGACATTTTTTTTATTATTTTTTTGCTCGCATATTTTAAGAAAAAAATTCGTTTTAATTCTGAAATTGATCAAAGTCACCCCATTCTACGGTATAGTTTTGTACAAACACAAGAATTTGTAGGGAGTGGGAAGCTTAAAGGTTTGAGTTATATAAGTATAAAGTCAAGGGACCTTCTTGTCCTTGTAAGGACAAGAATTTATAAGGAGTTAAAAAGAGCACGCCGTAAAGAATCGTTGCAAAGCAAGCTCCTCCTCGTTTTGGTTTGAATAATCACAAGCCTGATAGGACTATGAGAAAGTAGAAGATACGGATGGTGGTGTGAGGTCCGAAACTGCTTCATGTTATAAGGAGAGGCTCGTGCAATGGAGTGAACCGTTGTAAACTGATATCGGAGATAAAACAATACAAATACCTACACATGGTTATTGGTGCGCATCTAGTGGAGGTCATCCATCAGATGTAAACAGAGAACATTTTCAAGATGTCAATACGTAAATGCCTCGATCGCAGCGCGTCGCTCCCACGCGTTGCTTTGCATATTGCCAAATTTTATTTTATCTGACTCGTATGCACCTTTTTTCACCCCTTTATTGTGTACGCGACGCCGACCGCTCGCAAATGAGTTTCCGAAGTGATCGATTTTAAGGAGAAGTTCACAGGAGTTGAACAAAAATATAATAAATTGAGTATCGTAATTTAACTGAATGGTATTCAATTAAAATACACGTCAACACATATGCTTATTTATTTATTTAACCTTTAGTGTTATAACAAAAAAATGATAAGTTTTAAAGCATTGAGACACCTTAACTACATAATAAACAATAGAGTTGACGAACATTTTTGATACCAGCTGTGCAATACATAAACTATTTAAACTTTCGGTAGAGGCCTTGGCTTATTAAGGTCAATACCAGCAAAAACTGTTCACGCCCCTGTGGGACGGAGAGTAAAAAGTGTAATGGAATGGATTCAATCTTATTCCCCATTCTTCTTAATCGTTTTCCTAATTCAATTCTATATCTCTAATGGAAGACGGCGCCGCCGGGGTCGTGTCATCATTTGTCAATCTAGGCCGATGTTGATATCTATTGCACGGCGACACTAGCCACTTACCACCAGGCGGACTGTCCGCTCGTCTTTCTAATTTTTTCTTTCTATAAAAAATGAATTTTGATTTAACGCGTCTCCCCTTAAATGCTACTGATATGCATGCAAAAAGTAAACTTAAAGAGATTTATAACTCAACGCCGGGACCTAGCTTCGGTTCGGGTGTAAATGAAGCGAATTTTTCTAAGAATATGTCCGGAATTTGTGCAGTTAAAAATAAACTGGACATCCATTTATTAATTAAGCTAATGAACTGAATAAAAAGTTAAATGAATAGTTAGACCTAACCAGTCATTGATTTTTAGTCTCAATTTATTTCATTAAATAATCCCACCTGATGGTAAGTGGATACTGTAGCCCATGGACATCCGCGATACATACCAACGTTAGTCCAAAATGACAAACGTTGACACGCCCCCGAATGCACTGCCTACCTTTGGATCTCCAAAAGTAGATAGGAATGGATTTGGACAAAAGGATTGGAAAAATGGGGAGGGATGGGATCGGATGGGAATGGGCTCTGGCATATCTCACTTATTACCGAAACTCTTACTTACATTGGGAAAATAGGATAAAATGGGAAACGCAGTACATTTCAAGGCAGTCTTCTGTGACAGAGGTACGTGGCCAGTCGAGTGCATCCAGCGGTTGTTGGTTTGCATGCACTCTCCCCGTCAAAGGTACCTTTTTAGAAGGTTGTACAGAATCTGTCTCAATCTATCCCATAAAAATTCGTTTCGAGGCACTGGTCGCTTTTGAGTCTCTGTCTATAAGAAAAAGTCTTTCCTAATAGCTGTACCAAAGAAGTAAAATTACAGACATATCTCATGGAATCAACATACAACGACCCTATACCCAATAGGGTAGACGAGTCCTTGAATGGAATTTAGTTATCGGGAAGTTCAGTGTGAGGTGAGCTCCGGCTAGGTGCACCGACGACTTAAAGAAGTTCCCCGGTGGTGACTTGATCAGAAGAGTCAAAGATCCTATGCGGTGGCGAACTTTGGAAAAGGATTATATACAGGAGTACAGAGACGTCAGATGATGATGAGTTAATATTTAGACACAAATCAGGATCCATGCTTTCCACGAAAGTAATTAAACAGAAAGTTCGAGAGTTGACCATAAACTGAAAGGTATGACGTTTAGTCACAACGTAAGGCGTCCAGGAAGCAATCAGTGTGGCGAATATTTAAAATATTGATCAAACGATCGGTAAAACTGTTGATAACATCGCTTTAAAAACTTATAACCGCGCTTTAGATAAGGATTTTGCACACTGAATTTAAAAGCCATACTGGATGCAATGTGCCGTGTGGTGTCAACCGGCTTAAGTATAGTACCACCCCATTTCTTCCTGCGGCTCTCGTAAAACGCGACTTAGGGGTCAAATCGGTTCAGATCCGATTTAGAATATAAAATAAACACTATTTCCTCGGCAAAAGCCTTCATCAACTGGATACACGACCATAGCATATCATTGTGTGAGCACATGGTTAACGGCATAACAGCCTGCGGCAACGAGGCCGCCCGACGAATTTTCGACATTAACTTCTTGAAGTCGCTACCACACTCCCATCACCACTTTTATTTTATTTATATTTGGAAAACAAACAATTTTAAAATGATACAGTTTCATTATACAGTTTCACTAAATAATAGAATAACAAGGTACCTAGACAGTAGAGATAAAAAATATATCGAATCACATCCTACAATTATTTATATATGTACTCGTATGTAAAACTAAAAAATTAAATCCAGCTGTGGATGTATATTTGAGGGGGTACCTATATTATGGTGTGTCGCGACAACAAAATGAAGCTGGCTCAGCAAACGCTGCAGATAATCCGTATCACTAATATTCTCCCAACACCTATACGCTCCCAGACATCAAGAGAAGCAGGCTATCTTATTCAGCGTATTACAGCAGATGTAATCTATTCAAAAGTAAGAAATAGATGAAATATAGAAAAATATCAATCTACCATTCAAAATAACAGAAGCGCCCTTTTTCCAAACATGATGTAAAGTTATTTTGTTTAAATGAAATTTATGAAGTTTGTTTATTTTGTTTTTACTTAAAGGAGCTTTACGGTAATATTTTTTTTATCATGGACAAAGTCTTCCTAGAAACAAAGTGCCTTGACCCACTGCTGTTCAACAAACCGGCCAGTTCATATGGTGCCGTACTGGATTCAGAGTTATATTTAATAGCCAGCTTGATAGATATAAACCGCATCAATGCGCATTAGGTCACGTGGTTTAGGTGTTTTTAAGCGTTAGAAACATTGAATTTTCATAAGTATTCTCGTGACAAAGGATTAATAAATAATTTATTAATTATCATTTTTTAGGAGAGGTGACATACGAGCGGACGGCCCACCAAATGGCAAATGGTTAGTGACGCCAATGGACATCTGCAACACCTGTTTCTATTCAATCCAAAGATTGGCTAATAGAGAAGCCTCAAGACATTAACTTCGCGTGTTAAACTTATACTTATGTGTTATTTAGTACGCACTTTTCTTAGGTTTTCGCGATTACTATACATAGCAATTAAACAACTTTGAACGGTTTAAATCGCGTATATTTGACATTATTTATATCCCGACGTTTGGAACACTTTACAGTGGACGTGGTCACAGTCACCCCGTGACCACCTTTTGTAACCTTTTGTAGCTTGCTACCTATTTTACTCGCAAACTGCATGTATTTTGCTCCTGTATATAGTTTTATCTATAGAATATATTGAATCTGTGTTATATAGGTACTATTTTATTTATAGCATGGTAAGCAGAATTTAAGATATTTGGTTTTAATTTATTTCATAAAGTAAATAATCTAAATTATACCTTTCACATTATTTGATTAAAGCATTTTTTCTGCGTTAGTGGAGTAAGTGGAGTTCTTGATAAATATCAATATTTGTCTGTTCCATATTCAAAAACTCAAAATTCCAATGAAAATTTCACCCATATTTAATTAAAAACGCCATAAAATCGGTCGAGGAGCTCCGCCCATCCGATAATGATCGTTATCGTGGTCCGATAAATAAATATTTATGTTGCAACATTATGCGGGTGAAATTATGACAATTTAAACAATTATACGGTTAACGAGAAACGACGGAGATCGCCGAGGGTGGCCGAGAGATTCGGCAACGAAATTGAAGTTCACGAAACGCATGGAAGATTGCTCTAATAATAATAATTTTATAACTGAAGCACTAAATCGTTTGAACAACTCTGAAGTGATAGTGGTCATGCCATATCTGTCATAGGACTGATAACAGATGGGATAGATGAGTCTTCAAATAGAATATCCAGTAGTGGAGGTATCGTAATTAAATTGATCGTAATGAAATACTAGGTCAAGAAGAAGGACATAATTTATGTTATGTTAAAATGCTCCCGCGGGAATCATTGTGATGTTCACGCGGATGAAGTCGCGGGCACTACGAGGTAATAAAACAAATTAATTGTAAAAAATATTTAGTATTTACTCGTCTATTCGAGTATAAACTCATCTATTATTACAGCTGGTAAAACTATTGTCTAAATTGCCGTTCTGTTTCGTTGTTTTTTGTTGTGACTCTACATGTTAATTCAACCAGTAAATATGTAGTTTTATATTTAGAGATTTTTGTAAACTTATTACAGAAATTAATTAATTAGGGGGACAATAAATAGATTGACAGATAGTTTTATATTTAGATAGATGCAATAAAGTTAACAGTGTTTTATTTTTTTGAAAAAATATTGATGAAACTTTCAAGCGTAATATTAAACCGTATAACTGACAAAATATGTTTTAAATAGACCTAAATGTCCCTGAATTAAATGTAGTAACACTTAAGATAACAAATAAGTTAAATTATTTAAATTCAAGTTATTTATTGATCTGATTATCTAAAAAAGGGTCAAGTAACGTATTTTTTATTTGTGAAGTGTAGCAACCTTCGCGACGTAGCAGTTATATTGAATGTCGTCAGTTTTACGGGGCGTTATTATATTTATATTTCTGGTTTCGCATCACAATGAGCCGCGGTCGACTCCGTTTAATAAAGACATCTCGACCATCCGTTGTAAAGGTTCTTGAAAAGTTACATATGAAGATGCCAATAAACAATTTATCATAGCGACTTTGAGAAGTAGTGTTGGGACACTGGATTTCAAATTTGTGAGGTCGAGCATTTGAACTCCACTCTAGGCGACTCTACGTGCTTCTACATACTCGTAAGTACAGATTATCCAATCGTCGCTAGCTAGGTCGGTGTGCAACGTTAGGTCATGTGGTAGGAAAGCTCAAGAAAGAATACCAGCAAGTCTTCAGTCCAGCAATTTATTAGTAAATGTGAATAAAATTAATTAAAAAAAAATGCTCTTAAAAATTATTAAAAGATGAACGATTAAAAGGTATGTAAAATCGGTATATTATTAAACTGTGGTACTTACTCTAATATGCCGTGTGGTGTCGGCCGGGTGCCGTGTAGTGTCGCTCGGATGCCGTGTGGTGTCGACCGGGTGCCGTGTGGTGTCGACCGGGTGCCGTGTGGTGTCGGCCGGGTGCCGTGTGGTGTTGACCGGGTGCCGTGTGGTGTCGATCGGGTGCCGTGTGGTGTCGACCGGGCGCTATAGAATAACACCACCGCATCTCTTCCTATGGATGTCGTAAAAAGCAACTAAGGCGCCCGAGAATAGGGTAGTTGTGTTCAAAATAGATGGTTAAACGAACTTAATGAAGCGAAGTTCTACTTTAATTATACCAAGTACTTCGTCCGATGGAGCTCGAATGGCAACGCCTAGGCGTTACTACAATTACATAAATCAGTTCTAATCTCGAGGACGAGACACAAAGTATAATTAATGTTATGTTAGAAAAATTGTTAAATAATAAGGCTAATTTAATCTCTATTACTGAATGTAATAGTTAATACTATTAACTATTAAATTAGTACTCGTATGTTAATGTTACGACATTAGCGGTATCGTCACGTCTAAGCGCTGTAACTCAGTTGTTTTTCTAAATATGTACCTTGATTTTGATTTGACGAATCTGTTTGTGATTAGGTAACTGGTTATACATACTTATATTTATTAATTAACAATAAAATACCACAGCACACCACTATCCACAGTGGACGCGCAAGATTGTTTACGATCCGAAACCCGCTGATGATTGCAAGAGAAATTCTATGCTGCGCATATAAACAAGCCCAAAGCATTTCTACCAATATATTATAGTTTCTATGTCTTCGCTTTCTATGTGCGTCTTAACATTCCAAATCTTCCTAATTTTTTTTTGCAAAAGGTACACATAGCAAAGAAACACTGTTTCCCACACTTTACTAATTGCACCCCGTGTCCTTGAACAAAAGACGACAGTCCAAACAGCTATTAATAGTTACCATTGTGAAAGCTTCAAAGGATATCGTCCTTTACTTCCGTTTGACACAAATACACAACCTTATTTTAATACAGGTAAGAGACGAAAAAATTTGGGCTACATTTGTTGCTTCCAAAAATGTGGAATAATGACATAATTGTTAGTAAATTTTGGTACGTCCTCTGTCGTCATATAATTGTCATCGACATATACACAGGGTTCGTTCGGATCGCATTTTTGATACTAGTAGAAGGACTTATGTGATAAATAAAAGTATTTATTCACGACTCTCATTCAAATGAGTTCAAACCTTGCCCCGTACCACTGAGTTTCTTTTTGAATAGGTATGCATTTTTTAAATTAATTTACTCTAAACACTTCACTTACAGTCAACTACACACTGTTGATCGCAGGCGGCAGGCGAGCAAAGCTACTAGCAAGTATTACTACAGCATATAAAATAGAAATGTTGATTAAAATTTATATATGTATTTATAAAAAAAATTAAGTTTCCGGAAATAGTTTCGCAGTAAAACTTCTTACAATATTAGTATGGATGGACTGCACTGGTAACGCGCGTGCGCACATCAAAGGTGTTACAAACCTTTTTGTCCCAAACATTTTTTAAGCCCACCGGTCATTCAAGCCAGAGTTATGAATGAACCGTCTACCTGAGTACGTCAACGTAACACGTATTTGAGGGCGCAAAGGCTCTGTTTTTGTTTACTATATTTTTTGTCCGTGAGATAAATCGTTGGGTAAGTACACCGTTAGGTGGTTTGGTTCATTCATGCCTTGTGTAGGGTTGTCAACAATTAGATTTCACTGGAATGTACATGTAATCTTACCTAACTCAAAGTAATCTTCAATTACTTAGAGTTAGGAAATATAGGATAGGAGTATATAGAGGAGTCAGGAATTGTAGGGGGAGAGTGCACGGTGCATTCCCACAGCCGCTGGGCGCACTCGACTGGCCACGTTACTCCTCTCTCACAAAAGACTACCTAGAAATGTACTGCATTTCCTAATTTATCGTATTTCCTCAATGTATGTACGTGTTTCGGTAGTGAGTGAGATATGCCAGAGCCCATCCCTATGAAATCCCATCCCTCCCCATTTTCCTAATTTTCCCAATCCATTTCTTAATCTGCAGAGGTAGGCAGCGCATCCAGGGGCGTGCCAACGTTTGTCATTCTGGACTGATGTTGACATGTATCGCGAATGTCTATGGACGACAGTATCCACTTTACATCAAGTGGACTGTATGCTCGTCTGCCACATTTTATTCTATAAAAAATAAATATTTTTGATGTGACATCTAATCATGCATATAACTGAGTGATAAGGCTATATACATACAACAACAAATAACACGCAAAAATAAATAATAAATGTTTTACTATTTCCTTTCGATCGTGCTATATAACGCAAAAAGAAATTAAGCTACCTTTTACCCGACTACGGAACGCGAGGAGGGATAAATGTTTTTCACCGTTATGTATTGTTTCTTTATTCCCTCGCCAGAGCTTCACGGAGTAACCAATTTTAATGAACGAAATGTCGTTACATTCGTCTTGCAGTCTCGAGTGCAACTGTCGCGATTAGATTTCTTTAAAAAAATCAATATGGCGCCTTATTTTAGGCGCCATATTGTTTGCCTCAAAATAATTAAAGCTTATGAAACTCATTATGTTGTATCAAATTAAAGGTCTTGCAAGGGCCATTCCGAAAATATATATAATACTGGTATTTAGACAGACTTCTTCCGCAAAATTGAACATAACTTACGTTGATTGACATAAAACTTGGGCTGGAAAAAATACTACTTGATTCAGATGGTACTGAAATTTATATTTAAAGTTGTACAGAGAGATTTCCGATGAATACTATATAAATACGACATTTCGAATGTCACCAGATTGTGTAAAAAAAAAAACAAAGCTCGCTTTAACGGTTTGACTTAGCTGGGTTAACTCCAACAAATGATATAGAAAAGCTCCAGCAATCTGACGAGAGTTCGAATGAAATCGAAATATATTTTTTTTAAATTATTTAACTGACAATGATAACTGGTAAAATGCTAACTCGCTTGGCCAGCGTGGCGATTTAAGGCTTAAAAGCCTACATACATCTGTGATGCCCAAGAGAATGTGCACGAGGAAACACATTTGCAGCAGTGGACACTGAAATGCTGGTTACGGTTACGATAACTGGATGAGAAGAGTACCTACAGGGTCGTGTGTGGCGGAGAGCATTGCCTATATCCAGCAAAGGAAAAACAGGCTGCGGGTATGAAATGATATGCTCTCGGAAGTCTTCTTTGTGAATATTTTTTGCAATGTGCAATTCGGTATTTTCATTAATATGCTGTTTCCATTAACCAATATCTACACAAAAAAATATAATCAACTCATCTGTATCTGTATGAGTGTTTCTGATATTCTATGTCAATGTGATCTCGCTACTAGCTCTTACATGATTAAAGTAAAGAGTGGGCGAGAAAGACATTAAGATAACTGACGATCTTTAATTTACGATAAAGTAATATATTTATATATATAGTAATATATACAAAGTTGTAGGAAAATACAAAATAAATGTGTTAACTACATAAAATGAACTTCAAATCGTTTAAAAACAAAACATATGTAAATAATAACAACGTTATATCTCCCAAATTAAACTAATCATATAGTATTTTGTCGACTGCAGCGTTTGATGTTAATTTGATGTATTACAAAACAAGGCATCCCTCTCGCTTGCGCGCGATCGACTAAAGGAGTTGTGGACAATTGACCGTGACGTAATGGGCAAATTTTCAGTACTGCACTGCTTGTCTAGTAGAATACGTAGATGTCATTGATATGACATGGCATTACGATGGATAGATAAAAATAATATTTTCTTAGGTTTTCGCGATTACTATACATAGCAATTAAACAACTTTGAACGGTTTAAATCTCGTATATTTGACATTATTTATATCCCGACGTTTCGAACACTTTGCAGTGGACGTGGTCACGGGGTGACTAATTGATTTTATTTGTCACTTGAGTTATTAAGAAATTATTTGGACTACCGTTTGAAATTTTTTGAACTACCGTCTGAGTGTTCGAAACGTCGGGATATAAATAATGTCAAATATACGCGATTTAAACCGTTCAAAGTTGTTTAATTGCTATAGATGAAAATAAATTAAAAAAGAATACGATAATAAAAGAACACAGCAGCAAGCACAATGTGAGATGCCATCTGGCCATTTGAACGGACGACTGAGAGAAATTTGCTGGTGGTGGCTGTATGAGAAAAGCCGGAGATTGTGTGTAGTAGCGAGCCTTAGGAGATGCCTATATTCAACAGTGGAGAGGCATAGGCTGACGGCATGGCATAATAATAAAGAAATATAATAAAAAGTAATATCCCGATTGGCCGTAAAGTGACAACCCTATTACTGTGAGAATATTTGGACGTCTCATTCAAAACTTTGGGAAAGGAAGTGAGGAACAATAACTGCACGGTAACTTGTGATCGTACATTTACCATTAACGTTGTACTATTTGCAACCTCGAATGCTATTTATATTATCCACATGAGCCCAGTGGCGGTACGTTGTTAGAAGCCTAAAAGCCCGGTTTAGCCAACAAACAAAGCTATAAATTGAGAGCGAATTGCCCTGGCTTTCGCTCAAGTGGCATACATATAAACAATAAACAACAGAAGAAAAAACAATGTAAGCGCAATAAACAAAATTAAAGAAAATCACAGACGTTAAAAAATACAGGTTTTAACAAAAAAAATATAGGAATAAATAAATGCCATGTTGCTATTTCGTGGATGTGTGTGTTGTGATGCCGGAAGTGGTCTCCAACTCAGCATAATATACTGTGACTGGTGTCAATCGCAGCGCTGATTTTCACCTCTTTCCTTCCATAATCTTAATATTCCATAATACCAGTCAAACGGGCAACTTTTCCAATTTTTCTTTCGCTAACCTCATGGGTTTTTGATTTCTTTTTCTTGCCTGATTTTGAATAGCTTTACGTTTCAGACTATTTAGTTACTTCTCACCGACTCTCGCGATCCCGCGGTACCCTCCCAATGCAACGGCCTAAGTCGAGGTCCGTGCCTTCCGCCGGTCTACCGACGGGGGAGCCCTTAAGCCTCGTACACACTAGTAGCCCATGTTGAGCGATTTGTCTATAGACCGTCTATGGAGACCGTACTTTGTCTCGTCTAGTGTCCACACTATGATTTGAATTTAGTCTCCGTCAGTCCATAATGTAGGGCGTTGTTTTATGCGCAATGAGTTCATGCTTAGTGCTGATTGCGAATGAAAGAACGCGAAAACGTAAACGTTGGTGGACGCGCGAGGTGCTCGCAGAAGGACCTAGGTTCGGCAATATGTTATTAAATAAATTAAGAATGGAAGACGCCATGGGTTTTCGGAATTTCATCCGGCTGACACCAACCGATTTTAAAGACTTGCTTCTGACGGTTAGAGGATTAATAATGAAGCAAGATACAAAATTTAGAGAAACTATCCCAGCTTCTCTTCGACTGGCTGTCACACTGCGTCTCGTCGTGAGGTCCACACTGGCGAAATGTTGCGCAATATGTCTACCGTTGCACGTGGTCTCCCATTCCGATCGGGAGACCTTAGACCTGCGATTTTTGGTCTCGCAACAGACTCGTAGACGGCAATTGATCTATAGACATGTCTATGCAGCCAACTCTAGACATGTCTCGGAGACAAAAATCGCGAGACATGTCTACAAGTGTGTACAAGCCTTTAGGCTCGTTGCTGCGCTCGCCCTAAACTCGTCCGCTCGTCCGGTGACTCTTGAAAGGCCATTAGGGCTACAAAAATTTAGCCATTCCGAAAAAAAACTATTTAGTTACTATTATAACTACTATTATAGTTACTATTATTTAGACTATTTAGTTCCTAATAGAATCTGATGGATCTCGTGAATGTATGATTTTATTTATTTGATTTAAACTTCATTGCACCGACAAAATGTATAATAGGCGGACTTATTGCCGTATGGCATTCTTTACCAGTCAACGTTTGGGTAAACAGACAATTTACAATTTAGAGAATACAGAGAGTTTGTATGAATCCTAGACCCAGGACATTTATTCGAAATCTGAAAAGTTACTAATGTTCACAACAAAACTGTTTATTACTAAAAAATACCACAAACCGACCACACGTTAGAAAAGATTATTGAAGATTAAAACCCGGCCAATGTTTTTGTCAAATATTGTACAATACTTTCTAAATCATAGAAGTGATTTTTATATGGCTAATTATTTCAAGTAATTTGCATCTAATTATATAAAGTAATTTTAAGGAGGGGGGTAAATTATGTAGGAGGAAAGAGGAACAAAGTAATTTGTAATCATTGCAAAGAAAAGGAAATCTGTGAGGTAAGAAACATATTATTATATTTATTTTATTCGTATGGTTTCGGGTCTACGGCTAAGGTCACCGCTACGATGTATCTACGCGCTACAGACATTCGTAGACGTTGCTACGAAGCGAAAGTCGTTAGATGAAAACTCTTGCTACGATGCTACGTTATCACTTTATCAGTTACTAGATAAACATGACATATAGTTATATAAATTATTCTTCCCGGATACAAGAAATATTTTTAGTAAATCAAATAAAATTTTCTCTACACAAAGTTATTAAATATGTTTTGTAGAAATAGTAATGGATTCAGTTTTGAGTTGAAAAGGATGGTCACATGTTATGTTAGGGCGCCCTTCCACTTCTCACACTAAGCAGGTGCTAATCGAGCAATCGACATCGCACCAACTAATTACAAGCAACAAGCACTCGCAAATTAATCATCGGATGAGATAAATCAGCGACGCGTGCTCGCAGCGAGTATCGAGAGACTATTTCGGTGGAGGCGGGGCGAATGATTCAATGCGGTGGGATCAGTCGCGCGCGGGCCGCCGACGGGTGAACATCGCGCGTACGTGTCCGGTGTGGGAGAGAACTAGCGCTGCGGCGATGGCGCGATGAAGACGAGCGGCCGCGCGGCGTTTTGCTGGGCCCTGCTGTGCCTTGCCGCTTGCGGGTTCGCTGCGCCGCGCCGCCTCTACTGCGAGCGCGCCGACGTCGCCTGGCGAGCATACCGGGCCCCAGCCGCGTTCGAGGCGCGCGTGCAGTCCCTCGCCAAAGACGCTGCCACGGTCCAGGTGAAGCGCGTGCTGCACGCCCAGGGACACTGGCCGCGTGAGGACGCAGTGATCAGGCTCAAGCTACCGCCGCAGGACCCTAGAGAGTGTACCGGACGTTTCGAAGTGCCGCTCAAAAATCGACGTAACTATATCGTTTTCGCGGAGCGCCGCGACCACATGGCCGTGGCTCTTGGTCCGCCGTTGAAGAAGACTGGAAAGTTGATGAGGAGAATCAAAGCTGTCTACAAGCGTGGTTACAGTGAGTGTTAGTGATAAGGATATCGTTGCAGTGGTGTCTTGTCAGGCGGCAACCTTGTCGTCGTCGCACTCTCGCGGTGTGATACGAGCCGCGCGTCCACATGGAATTTGAAGCCGTCATCGATACGATAACAATGTAGTTTCAGTCGAGACACTCGACATGTCAAGGTATTTTGATTTATATAATTTTGTATCTATCAACACCATGGTCTGCTCAAGATATTGAAGAAGCCATTGCATAATTAATGCGTAAAACACCTTTTCAACTTCCATGTGGGCAAAATGCATGCTAGTATTAAGTCTAAATCCGTATCTAATAACATTAAACCAATTGAAACAAGTTTATAACCCTAGATTATCTATATCACAAAGGACCTTAGAGTCTAAATTCGTAATAAACAACACCAACAAATATGCGTTAGCAGCAGGTGCATCGAGGGAACAAGTAGCCATTATGAGTCCATTTTAGGCCGAACGGAGAGTAGTACGCGACCAACGTGATTATTGTAGCAAAACACAGCGCAGCCACTTATACGCAAGCACTTCATTTATGCACCCTTCATAAATGGTCAGATGGATAAGGAAGCGAAACAAAAGCTTTCGCTGAACCATTAACTAGACACGTCAAGATCTATAATCAACAAACATTAAAAGCTTTCTCTAATTCAGTTACGGTTAAAAGTTCAACTTTGAAGAACGAATACGTTGACTGAAGTTTACAATGAAATTGTTCTTAAATTTCTTTACTAAGATATTTTTCTCTGCTTGATTTAATAGTTCTATATTTATTTTCTTATTTCCCCTCTGCTTAAACTGCTGTCTGCTAATTGAAATATCAAAATGTTATCAACAGCTTAGATACTGATGACAGGCAGTTTACGTGTCATCAAATTTGTGCATTGTAAAGAGTATTTATTGGTCACTGAAATTAGTTCCGTTCAGGCTATTAGTACTACTTAGTACTACTTCATAATATTACTTAGTAGTCTTCCTTACTTGAGTTATTATTTAGTACGTGCAAAATTGCAACGTTATAACCTGTCATCTACATAACTTTCCATTTCTTTTATCACAATCATAGATCTAATTAGTCATACAACTTCATTCACATAATCTATATAAATAATAATAATTAAATGCTGTTCGTTAGTAAGCGCATCACTTGAGAACGACTGGAACGATTGGCTATTTTTTAAATGTTCGTAATAGTCCGAATAAGGTTTTTAGGGAAAGAAAAATTGAAAAAGTTGCCCGGAAAATTGGAAAATTCGTGAAAAACTGAGTGCTTTTTTTTCTATGGGATTTTTGTATGAACTTATTGTAATTATTGTATTATTTAAATTTGGACAGGTCGTTTGTCGGGTCAGCTGATTACTAATAAACATAGGTACAAATAATATTTCAATATCACATAATTTTAGTAGTAATTAATTATTTAGCTTTCTCATTGGTTGATGAAAGAATATCTTTTGGACAATTGCCGAGATTTTCAATAAATAATTTAGTACCAACCGAATCCAATCCAGAAGCACCGGAAACAGTCCGGCAAGTGTCAAAAGACAATAAAACAGTAGTCGATGGTAGAGTTCACGTAAGAGACCGTAACGCTACATTTGACAGACCAGTACCGACAGGTCGCAACTAGAGCGTGCAATGACGTCACCACCATTGAAGAGAGGCACAGACTTAGGTATTTGACCTGACCAATTATTCGACATTAGGTCTAATAAGCATTTAGACAATAGATAAAGTCGATAAAAAGTATTTTGGTGTCACTGAACAATTAATTAAATATAGTGATCGGTCACAGAGAGGATCGACGACGTGTATACTGAAAAAGTTTATTTACTTCATTTTATCCTAGTCTAGCTTTTAATTATGATCTGAAATATCGACTTTATCCAACAGCAATTTCATCACCTTGTATTATTCAAAAACTTTCAATAAAAGTGAAACCTGTTTCAAAAAGCAACAAATGTGTCTAGTGCATTGGCACTACTTCATTTATTCTTCCTTACTGTAGTACTCGTATCCATAAAAAGCATTTGAATTAATTAACCGACTTCAGTAGTTCCACATTCCACAGTGTTAATTAAAATATTTATTCATTTATTTTTATTTTTTTGTACATATACCCAAAGATTTCCATATAAGTATAATTAATATATACTTACAAAAAATAATGGATTCCTTAAGAGATTTCTTCCAGTCGAAATGCGAAAGCGGGAGGTGCAAAAACGATAAGTCAGTTGTACTCGAACCTAATGCATACAAATAATGCCATACCATCAGCCTGTGTCACACCACTGCTGGATATAGGCCTCTCCCAAGGACATATAAGTGTGTGTATTACATTCTTTAAATCTCTTTTTAAAACGTCGATAGAAATACCGTCACGTATTAACTTGTCAATATTATTTCACAATTAATATTGTTTTACATACTATATCAATGGTTTAGATATTTGGCCAAAAGTCCAAGTCCAAAGAAAATGGGCTACAGAAATGAAATTAACATGAATGTTTAAAGAATAAAATTTTGAGATTAGAAAGATACATGTAAAGTTTAACTTGTAGACCTTTTTATTTATTACTCTCGTGTGTATGTATTGTATGGATGAAAACATTAACAATAGTGCAATATTATTACATTCATAATTTCTTTAAAATTCACGATCGAACTTTAATTTTGCATGGGAGGAGTTTCAGGCTTCACCAAATCGTCCCTTAGCTTTGGGTACCACAATGCTCTATCATAGCAAAGTCACTGGGTTCTAATACTCTTACTACTAAAACGAGTGTATTGATCTTCAATCAATTAGGGTTAATTTAACACACTTTTAATCTATGGGCACTGAAAATATGGGTTGTTCCAATTGCCTTTGAAAGTGTGGTGCTATGTTTACATACGCGTTTGGTTGTTAGCAAAATGTTTATCTTTCTGGATACCATCCATCGTTTTTCCTTTGTTAATGCCCGTTTCGTTTTCATTATTGGACTGTAAATCTGTCCCGTCGAATTTTACGTGCGCCACACTCGAATCGAAATTGATTGATTGTGTTTACAGTGTTTTATCTTTACCTATCTGTGAATAAAAGTTTATATGGCTATTAAAAAGATGAAATTCGTTGCTAATTTTAATTGTAGAGGTTCTAAGAGGATTATTATTATTTTATTATTCTTCATGAAAAAATACAATTATTGTCTTCGTGAAAGTAATCTTGAATTGCGTAATAGCAGTCGTCTAGATGGCATTAGGATAGTTTTCTGTCAAATACATTTGTAGGAGCTCAGCAATTTGTCGTAAACAATAATAGCTGTGTAATAAACATTTATTTTAAACAAATTTAGTCGATACCTTTTTGGGAATATATTATCACATCTTCCCAGTTTTTTCGGTAGAACATCCATACCTTTAGGGATATTCACAAAATGAGCGAACTCCTCATAGTCGTAAATATAACACGACCATATTTTATTTTCCAAATTTTATTATATACAATAATATAAAACTTATATAGGTGGTATTTTTGCAGTATATTTTGTTTTTAATTCATTTTCTAAACTGCTCCCTGGGGAATTTCGTTTTTCGTCCTTACTTACCTCCTTGAAAATACTTTTTTCAAGGAATTTGTATTTTAAAGAATGCTTGACCATTGCTGGGCCAATATTATATGTATGTAAGTATATTTACATGTAATATGTGTTATTATAATGTTTGTATGTATGTATCTATATATTTTATTAATTTACACATTTATTTTAATAATATTATGCTTATTTTTATTTTTCTTATTTTCCTTATGATTTTCTTCTTCGTTGTATTGTGCCGCTGTCATTATTATCTTTCTCCTCCTGACGGTTGGCTGGAAGACTATGGCCATATAGCACTAAGCCCGCCCATTATACTTTGTGCAATAATATGCTATATATATATATATATTCTAATTAAAAAATATTGTTAAATATCTTGCCATTATTGTCAACTGGTATCATTTCAAACCACAAATACTGTAGTAAAATAGATTGGCACATTAGATACTTAATTATATAGAAAGCAAGATAGTTCTGTCATCTCTGTACTGTTTGCGGTACAAAAGGTATAATTTGATGTTGTAAACATGTCCAATAATGAAGATGCTTTGACATATACGCTTACTAATATCACCTGCCTAACCATTATCAGCAATGTTGCCGGGATCGGCCTTAAAAACAATTTGCAAACATTAATGTTCGTCGTATAAAAACAAAACAGATATAAAGTTTTGTGAATTTTGTCTCACTCTGATTTTAAAAGACTAAATAAAATAGTTATCAGTGAAATGTTGCTGATGTTGCATGTTTACTAATGTCCGAAATGAGTGAAAAATGCTCTTTTTATTTCTTCTCTCCAAAATGATATTTATAAGGGAAGGTTGAAAAAAGAGAATCAGAATCAGTTTCCATCTTCATCATTTCATCATTGACACATTTTATACCCACTTGTATTAAAGCATTATATTTACTATATTGATGTTATTTTTATGACAAGTTAACTTATCGTGGTCATCCATCTAAACCACTTGGCCAAATGGAATCTTTGATGTTCTGTTCTCTAAAACTGATATTCCTATCAGATCCATCAATTGTAGAATCGCTGTAGTTTCTGGCACCTCTCACAGTATTCCAATGTAGGAGAATTATTTACCAAAACTTCTAAACAAGTATAGACTTCTCCTTCATTGACGTTGTTATCTGTTAAGCCCATCTTATGTGGTTCATTAAGTAGATATTATGTACAATAATTATTTTCGACAAGTATGGCCGCTAAATATTGCGTTTAGACTGGGAAATTGTCTTTTGCTGTAGATTAGTATTTTACCTACCTGTCATCCAATTTATCATTGAAGTTTTTATTTTATAGAAAAAAGGCGGCAGAGGAGCATACAGTCCACCTGATGGTAAGTGGATACTGTCGTCCATAGACATCCGCGATACATGCCAACATCAGTCCGGAATGACAAGCGTTGGCACGCCCCTGGATGCGCTGCCTACCTTTGCAGATTAAGGAATGGATTGGGTAAATGGGGAGGGAGAGGATGGGATGGGAATGGGCTCTGGGCTCTCACTCACTACCGAAACACGTACGCACATTGGAGAAATACGATGAAGTAGGAAATGCAGTACATTTCAAGGTAGTCTTCTGTGAGAGAGGGGTAACGTGGCCAGTCGAGTGCGACCAGCGGCTGTGGGAATGCGCCATGCACTCTCTCCTTACCAAAAATACCATGAAGCCTACCATGAAGTAGTCGCTTATCGATATATTTCATCTACAGCTTACTGAATATCTAAGGTAGGATTAATTTTAATTAGTTTAATAATATTATCTTTTATTTGTAACTATATGCTACTGCATATAGCGTACATTATATTTACCAGCGACTAAAGCGATCTTTTAATTTTTAATAGCGGTCTAAGCAGTGTCGTTACGCCTTGGCAATTCTCCATTATTCTTATCTCGGTCCGATGGTTTTACTGTCCTATTAAATATTAACATACGTAACGTATTATAATAATCCTAGCATCGGCGCTGTTATTAATCTTTACTAGATGTAATTATTGCCGAGATTATTGTGAAAATATACATATAATAAATATTTTTATTGAAATATTCTAAAGAGAGCTGTTGGCGCCTACAATTTTTTATGTATAGTACTCTAGTTCCATAGCGAATGTCGTCGAATCTTACGTGGATATTAAGACTGGTATGTTAAAAGAAATCATTTCATTTTTTTTTTCTTTAATTAGTTATTTTTTATTGTCGAGCGGAGGAAGCGTGTTGCAATCCTACAGTCATTGGATGCGCCCGACTGCATAAGTTGCTGCTCTACCATAGAAAACTATTGTACGTACACGTTCTGGAAGCGAGTGAGATATGACAGATCCCATTTCCCAAATCATTCCATACCATCCCTTCGAGTGAGTAGTATAATGGGGTATCTGAGAGATCTCTCTATCCTCCCCCAACAAGAGGGATCCATCGATCGTGTAAGGATTCCGATCCATGTTCCTAATCGAATCAAAAATATCCAAAGGTAGGTGGTGTTTTCGTAGGAGTACCTACGTTTGTCATTCTTGACTGATGTTGCCCATGAGCAACGGTATCCACTTACCACCAAACGCGCTGCCTGCGTGTCTCCACCTTCACTCAGTAAAGAGTATGCAAATGCATAATTGTATGTAACTTTCGGTGTTCCTAAAAAGAAAATTTAAAAAATATTTCTGTACAGATTTGATGTTTGGACGAATTGTATTTACGAATGGGGCTTCAATAGAATTAATAATAATATATAATAGTAAATTTGCGATTGACCTTTATAATGATATTTGTTCACAATAAATGTTTGTACGGGGAGTGTGCATGCTGCATTCCCACAGCCGCTGGGCGCACTCCACTGGCCACGTTACCCCTCTCTCACAGAAGACTACCTTGAAATGTACTGCATTTCCCATTTTATCATATTTCCTCAATGTACGTACGTGTTTCGGTAGTGAGTGAGATATGCCAGATCCCATTCGCATCCCATCCTGTCTCTCCCCATTTTCCCAAACCATTCTCCCAATCCATTCCTTAATCTGCAAACGTGGGCAGCGCATCCGGGGGCGTGCCAACGTTTGATATTCTGGACTGATGTTGGCCACTTACCAGTATCCACTTACCATCAGGTGGACTGTATGCTCGTCTGCTGCCTTTTATCTATAAAAAAAAATATTTGTAAATAAAATAGGACCAAGTATAGTTTGGAGAGATACTGACTTTCAAGATACAGATTTTATTCTAGTTTAGGTCAGGTTGCATAATAATTACTAATAAAAAATTGAATTGAATCGCTACAAATTTTTAATATCTTTGGACAGTAGGGTTAGAGATAGGGAATGTATTTTATAGTAAAACATAATAAATTATGTGTATGGGGTTCCTGCTGGGTGTCGGTCGATGACAATGGTCGGGACTATTGGACCGGTGGCCTTGCAATTAATGCGTATATCCGCACCCGGTGAGTGGAGGCGATGGATCCCATGATTACTTTATTGACCAGGTCCGATCTACAATAATAATTATTTGTGTTTTATATGTATAACCTAAACAGTTTTTATTAAAATACTGAACATTTTTAGTCAACAAAATACAACAAAATCTAGGCTTGTGAGGTAAGTTATAGATCAAAATGTAGATTTACAAATGCGGTCCTTGGGAAAGGCCTATGTCCAACAGTGGAGAGATGTAGGCTGATGGTAAAGTATGGCAAGATGCAAGTAATATGCAAGCAACGGATAATACAGCTGTAGGTTGTACTGTATAATGATTGTGATTTCATCTCACCTCAACCCTACAACATCGATGGCGTCTTGGGGTCGGATTATTTGCTATGGCAGTCTATTTTTTATGCAGACGGTGCGTTGTGAGTTGAGTTTAGTACTAATTTACTAAATGTCCTAATGTACTAATCCTAGTTGCTAATGTACTAAAGGGACTAATGTCCCTTATTACTTTTATTATTAATAATATTATTTATTTAAGCTAGTTTTATAGGATATTGTAGCATGTCATATCTTGTATTTCCGTTTCATGTTAACTAAACACGGGTAGATTCTGCAGCACGTTTGACGATCCCGCTTCGCAGTCGCACTGCTCCCGTCGCGCATTCGTTTGACCAAAGCTCCGTGAAGATTTGATGTAAAGTAAATCTACTAAGATTAGTATCTTTGTGGAGAGAACATTTAGTCTGAATTCAGACGGTTTTAAATCTCCCACGATCGCAGTGGAGCCAATATATTCGGCGTGTGGAATTTTTATCTGTCACATAACGTCGTCTAGGCATCTCTGTGATTTCCAATTAGACGACGCAGCGTCTAGAGTATAGCGAGTGTTTATTAATAGTTAAAAAACGGGACTTGTGCGTATAAACATTTATGTCTGGAAACATGTTAGAATTGAAACATATTTTCTTCTGTTTCAATTCTGGTGGTGGATACTGTCGCCTATTGACATCCGCGATACATGTCAACGTCAGAATGACAAACGTTATTATTATTATTTAAAGGTTACTTGGACCAAAAGGCTCACAAGTAGCGTCACTGACCTGAAATATCTGTTGTCACCCCTCTAACTTACAGCTCACTCCCAATTTGCATATGTTCCATAAACCGAACAATAGTCCTAGGTGCCAGTTCCTTGATCAGATTCAGGGACAAAGGGTGATCTCACAGAAAGGGTCTTCATTTAGGTGCCAAAGCTGTTCAGCTTGGTGACTCAGTTGGTTACCGAGAATGTGGATTGCGATTTCCGATTCTTTCTGCAAGAATCTGCAGACTGATGTTTCTGAAACACGATGCTTTCTCAGTCTGCAGTGGCCCATCGGGGTCCCTGTGGGAATCCTAACTTGATTTTTACTTAGAGTCGAATCCGATAGGAAAATTTTTGCGAATAACCATTTATTAGTTCCTTCGCACGCTTCAAACTCGGGATGTCTATTTACTATGGTTTATTGCTCCTTGGAGATTATTTAGAAGTGAATTAGGGAAAATTATTGGGAAGGATGGGGAATAGGATTAATGTGAAGTTTTATCTTATCCACTTTCATACCGCATCCCCGCTGGTATTATAGATGTCCATGGGCGGTGCTGATCACTTACTAAATCAATACATCAACCCTAGAAATTTCAATCGATGTAAGGGAAAAATCACAACCTTCAGTTTCAGTGGTTCAGTAAATGTTTTTTTATCAATAGACACTCGTGGCTTTAGTGTTACAGCTGCTGTCTTATTTAAAGTCAAAACAATAGTTATAACACTAATTACAGAGTAATTTACTTAAGTATCTGTTTTTTTCCATCCTGAATAACAGTGACCTTTCCAGACTCGATAATAACGTATTGATTTTGATTTCACGGATCCAACTTAATTAGTTTATTATGTTATTTATTTAAATAATTATCTAAAAAGGATCAAATGCCCCTAAATTACTCAAATAGCTTATTAAATATATAAAATTTATATAATATCAAGAAATCCCGGACTTGATCCAAAAAAAATCTTAATAAGTAATTCCTGATTATCCGCACACCTGGTACCTTCCGCACTGCGGTAGGCAGGTGACACCAAGCAATCACCTGCGGACATTAGTGGCCCACCCGCGACGAGTAATCAGACCTCGGGACTGGACTTACCTTGTACCTACCAAGTGGGTTATATGAGGCGATCAATACTGTGATATAGTCGAAGTCGAGCATTCGCCATCCTAAAGACGGGATCCCATTGGTGCGTATATGCCACCTATATAGACTGACCGATTGGCGCAGTTGGTAGTGACCCTGCTTGCTGTGCAAAAGGTCCCGCGTTAGATTCCCGGTCGTATACATTAGTTTAAAAAAAAGACGTATGTATTTTCGGGTCTCTGGACTCACGACACAGGGAATCCTAGTGTGGGGTCGGCCATTGAGGGTGGCGTTATTTATTGTTATTATAATGCGATACTGTCTTTTACTACAAAATTATTAAATTTTATTCTTAAAGAGTGTCATCTGTAAATCCCACGGGGGAACACTATTGCGCTTGCTATTGTTTTTTTTAAGAGAAGTAAGAAATACGCGGGTAATCCACGTGAATTTTTACCATTAAGTTTTATATTTACCATTATTTATATGTGAAGCTAAGTAGTCAAGGCCGTCCCTTTTGGACACAAGAAAACTCTGAAAATGCCCGGAAAACTACATTCTTCGACCAAGTGGTCAGGTTTAGCTGTTCTGAACTACAGAGGTAGAAGATATTAATAAAATTTGATTAATAAGTCATATCTCCGCGATCAACGAAGATACATCCACATGGCATTTCAATTGACTCTGTACAACTTTAATTGATGTAAATAATATTTTGTGCTCGACATATTGCGTAACTGTTGACCGAGCTTCGGGCGGGTTTCGGTAAAATTTACCGCTGCAAATGTCGAGGGCGAAACGAAGCGTGTAAGCGACGAGCGGTCAGCGGAAGACGTATTTGAAACTATAATATGAGTATTAAGTAACACTCATGTAGGTGTAGTACGTCCAGTGGGAATTGACAACATTCCACTTGAGAAAAGGGTTGTTAGCAAAATTTAAAAGATAAGAAACAATTATCAATGAAAAATATGACAAGAGACAGACAGTAGTAAAACTAACGTAGAGTTAGGAGGAGCTAGCCTGCTAGGTGTTAGGTAGCCTGCTACTTAGCATGGTGACCCAATGCTTGGGTAAAAAAATTAAAGGCTTTGGTAGGGGGTGAGTGCATGCTGCATTCCCACAGCCGACGGGTACACTCGACTGGCCACGTTACCCTCTCTCACAGAAGATTATCTTGAAATGTACTGCATTTCCTACTTTATCGTATTTCCCCAATGTACGTACGTGCTTCGGTGAGTAAGATATGCCCATTTCCATCTCTTCCTATCCCTCTCCATTTTCCCAACCCTTTCTCCAAATCGATTCCTATATCTCCAAAGGTAGGCAGCGCATCCGGGGGCGCGCCAACGTTGGTCATTTTGGACTAATGTTGGTATGTATCTCGGATGTCTATGGGCGATAGTATCCACTTACCATCAGGTGGACTGTATGCTCGTCTGCCGCCTTCGTACAAAAAAAAAAAATTGCTTTTATGGTGTAACAAAAATATATATATATATTTTGTAGGTTTTTTTTTTTGTAACATAACTTGACTCAAATTCATAAGAAGATGGCAGTGTCACCAACTTGATCGAACTCAACGCTCTCTCTGTTCACTTGCGCCAAACAAAATCTGGACTCATATGACATTTAGAATTAATTGGGGGGCGCAACCGAAAGTGAGTGAAAATGTCGACCGAATATAATTGTAATGAAGAAAGTGCCGAGTTTAAAACGGGGAACCAGAATTAATTCCAGTAAAGCATACTAAAAATGAACTACTTTTCAACGGTTAACGGTGAACTAATCAGGTAGGAGATCAGAGCGGTAATGCATTTCGCGGTCGGACTCAAATATATCGCTGAAAAATGTACAAATAATAGGTTATTTTTTATTAAATACCTACCGTTTGTTTATTAATCTTTGATTATTTAATATTAGTTAACTTTAGAATCGTTTGTTTGCCAATGTTTGTATACATTCGTTACAGAGATAGTAGACCTATATGGTACAGGCTTATCTAGCACTGGAGAGACATAAGCTCGACTGCCCCATATCAAAATCCAGTAACTAACAAATTACAATAGAAAAAGGTATTTTTTAACCAATTTATTTGCGACCAAACAATGCAAAAATCTCCATATTAAAATATTATAGTTCGTTTTTATGGAGATATGAATATCTTGACATAAAAAACTATAAAACATATAGTATTTTAGGTAACTGTAATATTTTAGGCCAGATATATCTATTTTATCTAACCGTGAGTATCTAATATTTTGTATTGTATAAATAACGTATAATTTTGTATGTTAACTTCCTATGTTTTAACTTGTCCGTTTGAATGTTTTGGGCTCTCCTGTTAAATTTAATAAAAATACTTTCTAGATTTTGATATGGGACCGCTGGGCTGATGGTATGGTATATTATCCTCCTTTTACATTCCACCACGAAACTGTCATTAATAAAACCCATGCGCTTGCGCCAGTATCCATATTGAATTGTGTAATAGAATAGAATAAACATGGCACGTACCTACATACTGATCAATAGATCGCGATACTCCGTGGCGCCATTCCATAACCGGTGAAGTCGTTTTCCTGGCAACTCAAAAATTAATGACATTAACTACTGACTCATTAATCAAGTAATGACGTTTATGTTTTAGCGTTGGCCTGATTCAGACGATAATGACGATAATGATGTTACTTATGGTCAGAAATCTTGACTATGTCGGTACAAGATGTATGAAGGGACCTCCCTACAATTATTGCTGATGCTCGAATGCTTTTTAGGTAGATTTTAAACAAAATTTCTGTTTCGTATAATTTTGACAATTATTTATATTATTGATATGTACGTTTTATAACGCTTTTATAATGTAACTAACCGTGCCCGGCAATGCGTTGCATGCCCGGCATTTTTTTTGCACATGATATATAGCCTATGTCCATCTGGAATAATGTACCTTTCAAATGGTGAAAGAATTTTCCAAATAGATGCAGTGGTTTCGGAGATTACCCTCCACATACACACAAACTCACAAAATTCGCACTCTCTCTTTATTATATTAGTATAGATTTGTAATTTTCTAGTGCTTTTATTTATGCTTTATGATATTTAAATGTAAATTTTGTTGCCAGCTATGTTAAAACTTGTGGAACTATATCTATTTGAATAACAGCACCTGTATCCTGTAACAATTATTATACAAATAAAGATTATTATAAGAATAGTTTTAAACCTTCTCACCTCTCCCTCGATAAGCCAAAATGAGGGAAACGGTCTAACCCCCGACGAAAGCGCAGTCTGACGGGATTCAAGACCTTAGGGAGAGATACCGGCGGACGCTGCGCGCCGTATCGAGTAGCGCACCGCCTTCGCATCTTCGCTGAGAGCCAGGCGCCACGGAAGCCCAACCGCCTCGGGTTGGTCTAGAGCAGGGGTGCTCAAACGGTCGATCGCGATCGACCGACTTACCTTGACTAAAAAAATGCATATTGTGCGGAAAACTAATATCTATGCCACGATACACTCTACGTAGACGACAATCCTGCATCACACATACTTGCAGCCTCTCAGAGTCGATCGATCGTAGTCTAACAATATTGAGGTAGATCGCCAGCAGTTCAAGTTTCAGCACCCCTGGTCTAGAGGCTGGTGGGGATTAACCTGTTTGCGGACAATACGACTGGGATGATTTCAGTCGACGTCACGGCCCACATGTCGGTGATCTCGAGCTCTAGGTCGAGATACTTTCTTCTTTTCGTGGTTTCGGCTTTCACTAGGCCTTCGTCATGCGGGACGGTGATGTCCACTAAGAACATCCGAAACTGTGCTCGGTCCGTCAACATGATGTCCGGCTTGTTCGCTAGAATAGTCTTGTCCGTGAAGATGGGCCGGGCCGGTCCCAGTAGTGTTAGGCGCTGTCGTCTTCGAGCACTAGCTCCGGTGTGTACCTACTTGTAATAAGGTGATCTCTGTTCTAAGGGACCGTATTTCAGGACGAGCTCTTGATAGGTAATTCTGGCCACTTGATTATTAATGAAAATATTATTATTAGAAACTTTAACCACCATCTTAGTTTAGTTCTTGTACAGGCTTAAATAAAAATAGCTGTAGGTAGGTACCATTTTAATACTGGAGTTCTTTCGTGAAATCAAACAGTTTTTCTCCTAGACTGAGACCGACCGACCTATCGTGAAGGTGCGTGTCCTCAAATTCAGCACTGTATTATAAACTGTTTAATACTTTTTCTATTCTACTCGACGTTTTGACACTGGTCACACCAGCCGTGGTCACGATTCACTGAAGAGGCAGGTAGTCCAGTATGGACCTGCAGTAGTTTTATCAACTACCCACATTTGATCTTCACATTCAGCAAGGCTGCTACCCGCTTTACAATATGAAGTATGTCCAAAACGCGAAAGTTTAAAAAGTTACATTTAATGCCTAGTTGACGTTAGTGCCTCCGGAATTCTTCGGATTATGTTCTGTACAAACTGAAGGCTTTGTTTGAACAACTGAAGGAACAGTTAGTTACCTATCGTAAAGATCACACACAACTTTCAAGTTTAAGAAAAATTTCACATTTGGATTAAATCGGTCCAAGTCCAAAAAAAATTACGACGGCTTAATAAACTTTAACATATACTCGTAAGTCAAACGATATGTTATCATTGCAGAGGCTTCATGAAAGTATATAAATTTTATTCAAATATTTGTTTCTAATTAATGTTTAAACAAAATACTTTTTTTTGAAAAATGTAATATATAATACGTATAATAAATAGAATGGCTTATATGTATACATATTTATGTTATAGACGTTTCTCGCGGTAGAAACAGAAATACACTTTTATATATCATGCACGTACAGCATACCATACCATGCCGTCAGCCTGCGTCCCTCCGTTGGTGTAAATAGGTCTCACTTAAGAACAACCACCATGCCTTGTCTTCTCATCGAGCCACTATCGGCGACTATCTTCTAATCGTCAGTCCACCTGTTGAGCGGACGTTTTTTTTTTTTTTTTTTTCGGAATGTCTAAATTCTTGTGGCCCTAATGGCCTTTCAAGAGTCACCGGTCGTGTTCGATTTGGGGCGAGCGCAGAAGGCGCTCAGCCAGGAACAAAATGTGTGTTGCAGCGAGCCTAAGGGCTCCCCCGCCGGTAAACCGGCGGAAGGAACGAACCTCGGCTTAGGGCGTTGCATTGGGGGGATACCGCGGGATCGCGAGTCGGCGAGAAGCGCCCAGGCACGTGCCGGTACCCAGTAAAAGTGTTGGCTGAGGGCCGGTGTGTGTTAACGGTGTAACGAGGGGGACGTCCACGTCTCGGCCGGCGGGGACGGTGGCTGTGTGCTGTGTTTGAGTGCAGTGTGAGAACCGCATTGGCAGCGGTGATCGGGTCGTCGGGATCGTCCAGGATGTGCCGCGGGCGACGATAGCGGGGAGGGGCACTCCTGTCCGGTATGTAGGTGAGGGAGGAGACAATCAAAGGGTTGGGATGGTGTGGGATAGCGTCATAGTAGCGTCATAGGCGGTGTGGGCGGACGTTCCACGCTACGTTTTCCGGCATAATTTATAATGTACTGATAAATTACTGTAAAAGAATTCGTGTAATTTTTATCCTAATTATGTATGCTTGTATGGGAAACCCGCTTTGTTTAAACCTAATAGAGGTTGAATTGTCATCTTTTTGAGACATGTCTTCTCCCTAGGATCTACTGCTATAGATTACGTGCTAGCTTGCTTACACAATGCCACAACGTTGGCTCATTTTGAGTTTATTTTTGTATTTTTTACGTCGCCGCTACCACACTATAGCGTCAGGGTAACGTAAATGTACGAGGTTGACTTTCTTTCACTAAAACCACGATTCGCGTTAACGTTGCCTTAAAACGACGTCTTAACTTTATAACACTGGTTACGTAACAGCTGAAGTGGTTCGAACTGAAATATTATTTTAGGAGTTCAGAGACCGAACCGTTCTTAAGAAACACCAGACAGAATATCGACCTTGGCGTTACGTTTTAAAGTTCATTTTGCAATGTCTAAATTGTTTGTGATTACGCTCTCTTGTTGTTGACCTACCGTCACGTGTCGCATATCACTCAACGAGTCGCTTCCTTTTGGACAATAATAAAGTAAAAAGTTTAGGAACACGGTTCAGATTGAGAGGGTTTTGATTCTCAGATTAAAGATGTTCGTTGCTACTTCCTATCTTTTTTTCTTTAATTGCTTGTGTGAAGAGTAAGTCAAGATTTCTTCAGCTGCTATTAAGTTTTCTAAGGGCGCAAATATTGATTGCGTCTTATCACCGAGCACCCTGCACATGCCCGTATGGATTAGTCCTTTTTGGCTACTGCTGAACATGGGGATGTACATGGCCTTATTACGCCTGGCTAAACGGGTTGGCGAGTCCACTGGTTTAGAGTGGTATAGTTCCCCGGGGATTGTGGTACGGTAAAAGGTAAAACGGTAAAACATCCACGGTAAAAGGTGGGGTGGTTCTAAAGTCTAAAGTGGAGGGACACCATACGTGCTCAACGGGTGGTACAAATGAGCGAGAACATGATGCCGAATATCTTACAGCGCTACATGAACACCTTAGCTTACCAGGATATCTACCACAAGCCGTGTGGCCTAATTTAGTCAAAAATGAATGACATTGCCCACTCACAATGTCCATCGCAGTTAAGACCTTCATACCTCCCCGTGAAGAAAACGGGCGATCTGTTCTCTGAAATGGGTACTGAAAACAGGTGTGTTTTGTAAGTCGATATTGATATATTACTATACATTGACTGCCATATAAATTTGTTCAAGATTGTAGTATAAATTAAATTAAAAACTAAAACTGGCAATTAAAAAGCGAAAAACGTTCCTAAATTTCAAATTAGCTCCAAACGTCAAATGCCTGCACTCTCATTTGTTATCTATCATTTAATAACTGACGATGTGCCCACTACACTCCCAAAAGCATAACTCACAAACTTACAATAACAGATTAAGCGTATGTTTGCACATGGGACATTGGTTTAATTCTATATAGTTATATATATAAATAAACACCTTCATCGGGTAATTCATTTAATAATACACTGGTTATATTTACTTCATTTACTAAGTATTCAAATATTATGAATACTTTAGTGTACTCGTATTTCAGTAGTATTTTTTATTACGTTTATCAATAAATTCCTGAATAGCAGAGCGACTGGTAGTCGTTGGTAAGCTGGCGTTCCAGCTTGCAAAATCAAATGTTTGGTCCTTTTAAAATCAATATTATTTAAAACTCTATATAATGGTTGAAACCGTGCTATATCCGTATGAATCAAAACCGAATCTCATCCTAATGGAACTCAAATGACAAGTTCATACACGAACGTCAACTGGGATTGGCAAGAATTTGCAGCTAAGGAACCCTTACTGTCAGGGAGTAAGGTGCAAAACCGTGCGGCAGTAGATGTATAAACAAGTTTGTATCTTCAGTAACGGGCCTGGCGACCGCGCGAAGTATGTGTGACAGAAGCTCAGCACTGTATAAAAAGCCACCTTTCCATATTAGTTGTAAACGATTATTGCTCGACCCGACGCGGAGACGAGACCCGGGGTATATTTGTCAAAGGATATTTTATGTTGGAAATTTCCTTCCTTGAGTGAAATAGGTGTTGAAGAATTTGATTTGAAGATCAATTGTACGGCAAGTACTTACCTAAATTTAAAAAGGTGAGTAGCAGCGTTTAAAATCTGTACTGTATGATAGACAAAAAGTACATATATATAGCTTGTCATAATATATCTAGGTGACCGTTTACGATAAAGACCTTATTCTGCTTTTGTGTTGTTTATTTTATATTAATCACACATTACATATTACCCGTGTGAATTATACTTTTATGGAACATACAACTTCATATGCGCAATCGGATAAAAATTTCAGAAATCCTAGGTCCGGTATCAATATTATCATGATTAAATTGTTTATATGACGTTAAAATAATAAGAGATTATGGAGTAATAATAATAATTGTCATTTTTGCATTCCTTTCTACTGAACTGTTAGTAGGTATTTTGAGGTAGGTATCTGAACGTACACTGATGGTGGGCTTAATCAATAATTTCATAATCGCTCGGAGTGAGTTTCTTTGTCATACACGATTAGAAACAATGAAATTCACCAAATAACGAAAGTAACAATAACGAAAGTAACAGTAACGAAAGTAACAGTAACGAAAGTAACAATAACGAAAGTAACAATAATGAAAGTAACAATAACGAAAGAAAAATAACAAATCAAGATGAGCCACGTCGGTGGTACATCTTGATTTGTTATTTTTCTTTTTATACAAAAAGCTGGCCGACTACAGACACTTGCTAATCCAGGGGGGTGCGAGTGCGGGAACCTTACAGAGCGATGTCGTTGCTAAATGGAAAACCTCAGTAGGCAGTTTGTTCCACAATTCCGTTGAACCGCCCTTCGGTACCCAATAACTCCAAATCGCTACCAAATTTGGCATAATATGTGTAGCTTCGGGAATAGATTTTTATTATCACACGGGATAATATTTACCACGATCAATCAGTTCTTCTTCGAGAAGAAACTTAATCTAAGCATCATATACATATACATATCCATTCCCATTTGGAATAGGTATTCCAAATGGGAATGGATATGTAAAGCGGGCAACAGTCCGTGTTTCTAAAAAAAAAAAAATCCTACTTTCAAGTCTTCAGCTTATTATGTGATTGATTTTTCTTAAGCTGAATTCAGATATAGGCAAAGAGTAAACGGCTTACTGTGAGCAAACTGTAAGTCATTTTTGGTAAGTCGGCAACCGAAACCAAACTCAATGGTTTCGGTTAGCCGCTTACTGCCTGCAATAAGCCGCCTGCGAATTACATAATACATATTGGCTATTTTAATTAATGATGTTACAATTGATGTATATATTTTATTTCTGACTGTGAAGAGACATATACTTTTGCGCGATGTTTTAACAGTGGAATGTATAGCCTATAATTATACTCGTAATGTAATAAAAAAGGAGGAAATAGTGCAGCCTCATTAGTTTCGATGTGCGCTTCGGTCAGTGGCTTACTGTCTGCAATTTCGCAGAAATATTAGTTTCTGTCAGCTGCCTACTGTAAGTAATTTCGAAGTTCATTAACCAATACGTTCCGTGAGTGAGCGGTTAACTGAGTAAGCGCTTACCGTCGGTTTGAGTATGCGGGGTCTAAGCAAACTGTTCGTATAGTGTATACGAAATGAATATTCTTGCATTTATTTATGATTTGACATAACAACGCCAAAACAGTTCTGCAAATTATAGCCTAATGTGAACATGGTCTTAGTAAGATCGACCGCCTATAAATAATGAAATAAAATAAAAGCCATACTTTTTGTATACAGTTGTCGGAATTGAGTCATTGGAAGTAGACTTATAAATAGCGCTGTTAAACCTATCAATTGGAGTTAATTGACAAATTGGGAAAAAAGTGTACAACCAATTAACTAACCGGTGTTTCATTTACTGCAGTCATGCTGTGCAGCCGTAAAAATTAGGTTCTCGGAAGACACCTATCAATAATTCAAGTATTATCTTAATGTACACGTAATTAAGTTTAAAGTTGCTCAGCGAGCTATTGCTATGCTTGAAATTTGGGTATGGGATTTTTTTTTATATATATAGAAAGAAGACGACAGACGAACAGACGGTCGACCTGGTGATAAGTGGATACTGTCGTCCATTGACACCCGCGGTACATGCCAACATCAATCCAGAATGATAAACATTAGCACGCTAACGTTTATCTTTGGAGATTTAGGAATTGGAGGAATGGTTGGGAAAATTGGGAGACATAGGATAGCATGGGATGGAATGGGATAATCCGAAACGAACGATTTATCGAAGATTCGAGGCTAATTTAGTTCAGAGAATTTGTAATCTGAAATGGGAATCTGCGGATTATATCTGCCGCAAACAACTGATGGAATAGAGATTCCATTAATGGAGACCACGAAGGAAGTGCAGTATGGTACGCGTGGCGTGAAGAAATTGGCTAGTAGTGGTTAGGTAAAATGAGCGGAAGATAAATCCAAGAAAACTAAATCCTTCGATAGGACTTAAGTTCTGCTTTGATTGTCTCAATTTTAACTTTGGACTAGTTAATATCGTTTTGTAATAAAGGTTACGTTCGGACCGAAATCTAAAATCAAACGTTTCAAAAAAACCTCAAATGAAAAAATCACTCTGCTAGGTGACTGTGTAATAAAAATTCTAAGCCGCGGTAAAAAATAAAAAAAAAATAAGAAATGTTATTTGATAAAACCGCTAAAATTTCGATTTATTCGAATGAAACCGAAAGAAAACGTTAATAAGTACTTTGGCCGAAACGTGAATAAATAGATTAAGCATTTTCCAAATCTCGCATGAAATAAATTGAAGCGACTCCAGGAAAACTGCGGAATAAAAAGCACAATTGCCTTTACAAGCCTTATTGGTTCAAAACGGAACTAAGAGGTTTACAATCAATAAACAAAGCAATCATTATCTGCATCCAAGTACATGATTTAATCGCGTAGTGGAGTAGGTCTCATTGCGCACGCGTCTTGCATAGTCTGGCCACAACCTAATATGTAGGGTCGACCTCGGCGCTGCATGACCTACGGTATAAGGTAAGAGCGATAAGCGGGTGACCGTAAAAATTGACCAAATTAAACCGCGTGTATAACATGAGACCCAAGCAGAATGCGTTTCATTTTTTGTGTGTTCTACAGCATACTGAGCTACACAGCCTTATGCTGAGCTAGGTATCCATTTCGACGCCACCGGCTCTACCGCATTACACATTAATCTATAGTCTATACCACGAGAACTGATAGTGACGTCATCAGCTTTAAACAGACAAGACGACACCGACCCGTAGTACGAAACGTTGTTTTGTTCATCTATTTTATTGTTTACTATAGACAACTAGCGACAACAAAACGATATTTATATTCATGTGTATAAGGGAGTACGATATGACAGTTTAATATACTCAGTTTACGTATTATTATAAGTGTCTGTGTTTTGTGTTGTGACAAATATTATGTATTTTCTATTCTTTCTTTCAATGTCATTTAAAAAGATGCAGTTTTATGAATATTCGATATGTCCCAGATTTTTCTTTACCTTTTCCTTTAACCCCCCCCCCCCCCAAGCCAGTCGTAAATTGGAGAAACTCCATATTTAAGTAGAATTTTAGTGGTATGACATTCACGACTTCATGAATGTGAGCCAAGAATACTTTTATCTTGAAGTCATTGGCAAAGATCATGTCAATTTTAACTTTACCACCCAAGTATGGTAGTTACATCTGTAATTGTAAAGACCGCCATTTGACGGCAAAGTAGCGAATGTTATGTAACAGTGTCGTACATCCCTACTGGATAATAATTAAAAATAACCTCTGTCAACCGACAACTATGGCAGATATTAGCAGATATCATCGAAAAATGTAGAACAAATCAAATCGCGCTCGCTTTCTCATATAACTTGCGACTAATGCGAACCGCTCCAATCAATCTAGCGCTTTTATAGAAGTATAACTTGACACTAACACGTTATTCTACGGCATAACATAAGTTTTTGTGTTTACGCGTTCTAATCTTAGCAAGGATCTGAAATATATTGGTAATATGGAAAGGCGTTTACTCTGCAAATGACTGTGAGAACAGACCCAAATTTATTAGAATCAATATTAGAACTACAATATTACAGTAAGGAGTTCTTCTTTCCATTGCAGTCCTCATAATCTATTCGTAATGGAATTGAAAGAAACTCCCAAGAGAGTTTTGGAGGAGTGAGTGCACCTTGCTAGAGCCCATTTCCAATCCTATGAAGTTATTTTTATAGAATAGACGACAGGCGTGCTGGTGGGCCACACGATGGCAAGTGGTCACCGCCGCCCATGAACTTTTGTAACTTCATATACTTCAGGAAGATGAAGGAATGTCCTTATCGCACTATTAGGTATTGAATATAAATAAGTTGTACCAAAAGTTGTTCACTGATAGAGGCTTCTCCCAAGGCTCACCACCATACATGATCTTTATCATCCGACAAATTTCTTCAACTTGTCGGTCCACCTAGCCGGAAGGAGTTCCACACTGCTGTTTTCGGTACGTTTAGGAACTCTTCTACCCTATCGATTGCCCATTCTTTGTAATTCTTTGCCCATTTTTCCGAAACATAACTTATTAAAATATATGCTCTTAATATAATTAAGATGATGCAACTAATTAATTTTACGACTATACCATATCACCTAATATTTTTTTTTTATGTACGAAGGCGGCAGGTAAGTGGATACTGTCGCTCGCTCATAGACATCCGTGATGCATGCCAACATTAGTCCAAAATGACAAACGTTGACACCTACCCCAGATGCGATGTCTACCTTTGGAGATATAGGAATGGATTTGGAGAAAGGGTTGGGAAAATAGGGAGGGATAGGATGGGAATGGGCTCTGGCACATCTCACTCACAACCGAAACACGTACGTACATTAGGGAAATAAGATAAAGTGGGAAATGCAGTACATTTCAATGTAGTCTTCTGTGAGAGAGGGGTTACGTGGCCAGTCGAGCGCGCCCAGCGGCTGTTGGATTGCAGCGTGCACTCTCCCCCTCAAATATGTCTCTCTACTCCTGGATACAGGCCTCTACCAAGAGTCGCTACCACATACGTCCTTGCCGCTTGCGCACTCGCCTTATCCAACCGCCACTGGCGACTTTTTTCAAGTCGTCAATTCACCTGGCCCAGGCTGCGTTTCCCGGTACATGGCCTCCGGGAACTCATCCTCTATCCACCCTATCAATTGTCAGTTCTTCCGTCTTTTATTCCAAACATGGCCTATCAAAATTAACACAGTTGGTAGTGTATCTGCCTGCTGTGCAAAAGATCCCGGGTTCAATTCCCGTTCGGACACCCACAATTTGTTTAAAGATAAATATGTGTTCAAGTCTCTGTGATTTGTGATCGTCTCTATATGTGTGTCCTCTGCACCCACGAGACGGAATCCCAGTGCAGTCCATATGTGGCGTTATTTAATTCAATAAATAAAATGATGTAATGTGTTTTACTTCTAGTAATATCCAATTAATAATAACTATTTATTTTAAAAATAATTAAAATATCACAAAGTTGTATCCATAATCGAAATCCTGCTATCATACTGCGTCATAATCGTGAGTCATAATTGATGCGCGCCCCAATGGGAAAGCGAATTTAATTTTAGATTTGCAACTAAATGTTTAGCTAATTTATGGGAGCCAAATATAAACAAGGCGGTCGTATTCTCCAATCGCATTATTTGTTCATTATATGAAGAACCAATAGGAGTCTAGTATCGCGCCTGTCCAATGTCTGTTTAAATTCAGGTAAGCTTTTTTTATATATTACAGCTTTATTTATATATATTAAAATTAAATAACTGGTTTCAATTTTATAATTAACAATTTAATTATCAACAAAATTATACGAGTACATATTAATTAATGATTCGTTATAAAATATTGTTAGAAAATCATAAGACTTAATATGATTATTTATAGAAATCATCAAATTACTTTGAAAATTGCACAAAAACTTATATGGGTAAATCGGTGTGACAAAACTGTGTAACATGAGTGATAGATACCAGGTGGTATGAATACTATTTTTTATTATTTATTTAATGAAGTTGGCAGATGAGCTGACAGTCCACCTGATGGTAAGTGGATACTGTCACGTCACGACAAACGAGTCGTAATAAATAATGCTTTTAAAAGTCTTACTTAATTTATTTACTTAAAATAAATTACGCAAACACATTTACCGCGAAATATTACATCCTTAAAATTATTTTGCTGTAAGTATATATAGAAAAAGTTAATTTTCTTTTTCAGTTATTTCTATAATTATTTTATTACAGTAACAGTCAAAAATAATGCAGTTAGTTATTGGTAATAAGGGAAAACTACCAATAATACTTGATAGTTTTTACCGCCAAATGACAAACTAAATTGACATTAGGTAAATTTGACTGGCTTGCAAATGTCTCGCTTTTAGGACCGTAATGCTATGAGTACATCTCTGTACTTTGCTTGATCGATGTTACTTAATATCAGCGCTTAGAACTCACAAGATCCATTGGAATTTTAATATAAAAAGATGGCAGATGAGCAGTGTACTTAGTACTTAGTGTACTTAAAAGATTATATTTAGTGTATAGAGGAGTGGAGACATTTGGGATACATGCCAACAGCACTCAAGAATTACAGACTTTATCACGCCCATGGTGGCACTTACCTTAGTTAAATGATTGAGGAGTGAGTTTAAAAAGATCACTATGTAAGCGCCAGTCACTATTTTTTGTACGTTTTAGAATAAAAAGTGCTAAGACTACAACTTTCGTTACTAAACACTATCCAATGACTTATAGTTTGTACCTATATATTATATACTTATAGTATACTTAGACGATGCATTTTTTTTGTCTTTGGACGAAATCTTTTCTGTCTAAAACATATGAGTTAGAAACATTATAAAAGACGTTTGTGGCACGAATTTGCAAGTACGTGACGTAGAACATACAATTCAAAATAAGAAATCTCATTTTTTCACCCAACTTCAGAAAAATGAGAATATCTCGGAAACTAGGAGCCGAGATCTGGACCTCTATTGCTCGCAAATCACAGTTAAATCCAGTTTCACAAAAAATATACGATATTAACTGTACAGATTAGCTTGCTTGTATCTACTTGTTTACTTGAAGGCAAACAACGCAGGGCTAAATGTTTAGTCTACAGCGTGAAGTCTAGACTCGATGCTTTCAAAGCCAGGAAGTTACAGTGAAATCGGATGTCAGTATTTAAAAACATTAGGACAAGCTCTACCACATCTTGTAGCAAAAATAATAATAATAATAAAATAAGGGCGTTGTCATATGCCAGTAGGGTAAAAAAATATTTGGAGACAATTTATAGAATTTCACGAACTCTATCTAAGAACTTAGATAGAGTTGGTGTTAGATAGAGTTCGTGAGTTTAAGTGAGAGTTCGAAGCCAATAAATATTGGCTTTGAAACTTTTGTTTAGGATTTTCTTAAGAAGTGTATATCATTGTATATTTTGTCATTGTTTTGAATCGTCTGGTGCGGGCCGGCTTTATCTCTATCTCTATCTCTCTTACCGTGGAGTGGTGGCTGTCGTAAAAGGCGACAACGAACCCACTACCACAAGCGTTGAATAACTACACCACTTATATGAGAGTGGACTCGCCAACCCACTTTACCAGTGTAGCGTTTTAACCTATACGAGCATAATATACAAAGCAATGTACATAAAGAGGCCCAAGTCCAACAGTGGATGTTAAAACAGCTGGTTACGTTTTACGGTTGCGGTATTGAATCAATTGGAGCGATGTACGTGTACATGATCACTGGATGAGTCCATTAGATCGCCGTTTAAGGAGGAAAACTTCCATACACTTGCTTATTGGTTAATGATCATTATTCGAAAAAGATATCAGATGTATGTGTAAGAAATGGTCCTTTAAGACAAAAAGATGAGTTACCACTGATTAGAACTGCAATTTATAGAAAAAGTACCTACATCTTTGAATATCTATACTTAATATAATGAAGAAAGAGTGCGAATTTTGTGAGTTTGTGTGTATGTGGCGGGTAATCACCAGAACCACTGCACCTATTTGAAAAATTCTTTCACCATTTGAAAGGTACATTATTCCAGTTGGACATAGGCTATATATTATGTGTAAACCGAAGCGAAGCGAGGGCGCTAGTGTCGTTAGTGTTGTATAATATTCATAAACTACCGAATTATATTAAAGACGTTCCTAGGATTAAATTTAAACATCATTTAAAACGATGGCTCATTGGACAGGCTTATTATAATCTGGACGAGTTCTTGGATTTTGTAACAGTCAAAATTAGAATGTAATTAATATAAAAATTGGAATGCTAATATTACAATTAAGTTATGGCATGTTAAGGTAGTATATATAAATTAATAAATTATAGTAAGATATTAAATGTTAGTTTTAAGTATATTTTATTATATATTGTATGCCCGATCAGTAGTGATCAGGGTAGACTGTTTAGCTTCTAACCATAGCTAATCAGACCTGGCACTGACATCAAACAGTTCAACAATACGTATTCTTATAGGAACTAAGATATAGGCAACCTAATCTATCTTGATTTAAATTGCGAGTTCCCAAACCGCGTACAATACTACTGTTTTTCAATTTAAGTAAAGATTTTTCACGTAAAAGAATTTATTCCTGTCTCATTTTCGTCAACAATCGACTGGGTCGGACGAACTGACAGCTATGAGCCGTGTAAAAACAAGCCCGCGGGAATTTTGAAAGGATCTCCCACACGGACGCGATCTATCGATCGGTATTATCGCAACACGTGGCTGTTCCGGTTGGCTCTTAACTTATTTTATAATGCTAAAACCATATGGTACAATTCAAACTTAATTTGTACAATTTCGTGACTTACCAGCGTATTTTGCATCGTCTCCTCTCCATTTCAATAGCTATTGTTAATAATAAAACTTATTGCATGATGATAAATCTATAATGATGAAAATTGATCCCAGGACACTGCTCGTACAAAAATGTACTATACTCTACAAGATACCACCGTTTATTAATTAAACAGAAGGGTACTGTGTACACATTCGCAAGATCGCATACGATATCATAAAAATTGTCGCAGTATCGCATTGCGATATTGTCGCAGCGATCTACTTTTATTGTAGTGATACCATGCAAAACGTACTAAGATGAATTCGTTATTTATGGCATTATCGCGTTGCGATAATACTGATCACAATAATACTGATTTTAAGGCTCTCCGACACAGACGCGAATAGGTATATCGACATAGCGTCTGTGTAGGAGTGCCTTAAAATAAAATAGGTAGATACGCCCGTGTTTAAGATCCGATCAATATATAAATAAATCGATAAATTCGCTATCAAATACACACGACTTGATTTGTAAAAGTTGTTGACATGATTATTGTAAAAAATTGGACTATCCGTCGTTATATACGACGTCTAGACGGTGAAAATTTTCGCGTAGAAAAACTCGAGTTTATTAATAACTTTACAAGTTTTAAATGGGCCGGGTGTAATATAAACAGTTAGGTCAATGTATCGTGGATACTGCGAAATGCGAACACATGATATTTTGTTCTCGAATCAAGGTAAAACGAAGCCATACCGCTTTTCTTTTGAGCTGTTCCACTACCAAACGTGGCATTACCCAATAACATCACCATGCCGTCAGCCTATGTAATGTCTAAAAAAAATCTCTGCTAAATACAGGCATTTTAACAGAAAATACGTGACAAACGCGCAGACAGTTCAACTGGTGATATCCACCACTTGTATTCAATGCTGGACTATGGTGTTATTTACTATTTTATTATTAACTTGTCTTAATATTGTTATTTTAGACTAGCTGTTGCCCGCGACTTCGTCCGCGTGGACTTTAGTTTATAATAAACACCGTCTTTATTCGACGTGATTCTTTAAATTGATATAACTTTTTTATTTTTGAACTGATTGAAATAAAACAAACATTAAATTTTAAGTGAAGCTTACCACAATACATTAGCACCCAAATCGGTTAAGCCGTTTCAAAGATTAGCGCGCACAAACGCACAGATAAACAGACAAACAGACAAAAATTCTAACAATCATTGTTTTGGGTTCTATTGCGTTGATAAAGGCCCCCAATAATAGTTTTTCTCATATATCTTCCATGTACAGACAGCGATCAGTTACATTTTTATTATATGTATAGATATAGATTTAAAGAAGCTACAGAAACAATTGAAAGGAATAGAAAGCTTTTCTATATAGATACATTTGAATCCAATTTTTGTTCTTACCATTTCATCAACCGCGCTTGTAAGACTTACAATGATGCATATTCTCATCTGGACCCTTCTTATTTGTCCCTTAATGCATATAGAAAGCAAGTTCAAAATGTTTGTAATGGTAACAACAAACGATTCTATTTATTTCTTGTAATGTTGCAAGGTGTGGAACTGGCCTATCTGGGAATTGATGTAAAGTTGTTTCTTAATCTGTATTCATAATTTTGCCTAACTAAATTGTAAAATATGATTAATTAGTGAAGACTTCATTTTTTTTCTTCTATTTATTAAGTTTTGTGTAAACATACTATAAAACTGTATGTATCCTTTGAATAAATTAAAATTAAAATGATAAAATTATTAATTCTTGCTATAACTTGACGTGAGTACTCTACTGTACCTTTCATTTCGCTTCTCATACTCACCTCTCAACACTATCACCGTACAGACTAGAATCGACAACCTTATAAAACAGGGGTGGCCAACCAGTCGATCGCGATCGACTGATCGATCGCCAAAGACAGACCGGTCGATCGCGAAACGAAATTAAAATTTTTGGGCGGTATCAAAATTTTTGTTAAGTTTGACATTATCAAATTATACTCCCGATTTTGTTAATTTGACAGAAGAAATGAAAGCACAAACTTCTCATTCTTTTTTTTTCTATCTATCGATATTAATTTTACCATCATATTATTGATCATTCATAAAAAGCTATCTAATTATTGTTTTATTTATCACAGTAAAGCACAATTAAGTCGATCGCAAGAGGCCAGATTTTTCAAAGTAGAACACTGTTGTAAACAAGTTGGCCACCCCTGCTATAAAAGAATACTAGCTGCAAAAATGTTGCTTACAACCAAATTGTACGCTTGAAATTAAATGAAATAAGGTCACACTGTAAATATTGCCACTTGAATACCAACTACCTCCAGCTTTTAACCTCAGTGGTTTACTATATCTAACGTAACCTATCGTTTAACACTAGAGTTTTAAAGGTTCATTAGCACTCACTCGGCGCTCAAGGATCAAGCGTTCAATATTTTGACCGTACTAATACAGCCTGTAATATGACTTTTATGGCTACGTTCATTCGTCAACACTGGGATTCCCTGTGTCGCGGATTTGACTAAACACGGACAGACGGATTACGACGGATTTCTCGAAGAGGGAGAGTGCACGCTGCAATCCAACAGCTGCCGCACTCGACTGGCCTCGTTACCCCTCTCTCGCAGAATACTACCTTGAAATGTACCGCATTTCCCACTTTATCATATTCCCCAATGTATGTACGTGTTTCGGTAGTGAGTGAATGTATACCAGAGCCCATTCCCATCCTATCCCTTCCCGCGTCTCTAACCCTTTCTCCAAATCCATTCTTTCGTCAACAGAGGTAACGGGGGCGTGCCAAAATTTGTCATTTTGGATTAATGTTGGCATGTATCGCGGATGTGTATGGGCGACAATAACCACTTACCACCAGGTGGACTGTATGCTCGTTTGCCATCTTCTTTCTATAAATAAATAAAAAAAAAAACACGTAATAACTCCCACAAATTACCTATAACGAAATAATCAGTTCTCCAAACTCCAGTTGTTTCATTTAAACCATCTGCCACCTGTTTCTGTCCTACACGAGATCGCAAAGATTTCCACTCAAATTGCGTTCAACAAAAGACTACCGAGCAACTATATCTTGGTTTTATAAATTTTTCCGAGTGTTTATTTATCTACGAACAGAACGCTGGCGCCGGCTTGCCGCGGATCATCTTCTTAGAACAATCCACTTATCCACAATATAGTTATCAATACTATAGACCTAAATTAAGGCGTTGAACACACGGTGTGGCAGGCCACGACGACCAGTGACGCAGCTGGTCGCGTGGTCATGTTGCTGTTGGCTGCGCGACAACACGACTCATCGCAATCGACCGATAAAACCATAGCGGAGTCATAAATAACGTCATTTCAACATTTCATAAATGTTCCTGGGTGGTTATGCGATATAAAGTATTAAAATTGCGCGGCAAGCGTTCAATTAGGATAGGCAGAAATTTTATTGCACATACTAGCTGTGCCCGGCATGTGCTGCACGCCCGGCAATTTTTTTGAACATAATATATAGCCTATGTCCACCTGGAATAATGTACCTTTCAAATGGTGAAAGAGTTTTTCAAATAGGTGCAGTGGTTCCGGAGATTACCCTCCACATACACACAAACTCACAAAATTCGCACTCTTTCTTTATTATATTATATATAGTATAGATTATGAGTTATACATATGAGTTTCACAAATACTGTCAGTGTGCGAGAAGTAGATTCAAAATCGCATGTCCAGGGAAATGGTATTTGAAGGGGAGAGTGCACGCTGCAATCCAACAGCCGCTGGGCGCGCTCGACTGGCCACGTTACCCCTCTCACAGAAGACTACCTTGAAATGTACTGCATTTCCCACTTTATCTTATTTCCCTATAGTACGTGTTTCGGTAGTGAGTGAGATGTGCCAGCAGAGCCCATTCGCATCCCTCCCCATTTTCCCAACCCTGTCTCCAAACCCAGTCTTATATCTCCAAAGGTGGGCAGCGCATCCCGGGACGTGCCAACGTTTGTCATTTTGGACTAATGTTGGCACGTATCGCGGATGACTATGGGCGACAGTATCCACTTACCATCAGGTGAACTGTATGCTCGTCTGCCGCCTTCGTCCATGAAGAAAAGGTAGGTATACTATTTCCGCGGTGCCGTGCCAGGCCTCTGCCTGGCATATAATATGCCTTCATCTCTATGAAGGAAGGTATTTTTTTTGTAAAGTACATAGTTCTGGCATCGACCGGTCGATCGCGATCGATCGTTTGAGCATACCTACTTCACATTGTTGACCAGGTAAAGTTATATAGAAGAAAAAAAGAGAACGAAACATTTTTCTAAAGAGTATTATTACGTCATTTGCGAAATCAGCGAAGTTTTACGAGTATAAAACGTTAAATCTCACCTTTCGTCAATTTGATATAAATCATTATCATACCCACATTCTACTGCCCTGTCCTACTCAACCTGACCTAACAGGACCTGACCTAGCCTAACCTGGGATATTCCGGTTCTATCATGAAAGAAAAATGAACTCTAAACCTGTGAATAAACGCTACATTGACACTGGTCGTATGAAAGAGCGAGACAGAGGCCTTTTTTATTTCTTTTCGTTTTTATTTGTTTGCTGGCTATTATTTTGATTGCATTATTTGATAGATGATGGTAGTTCAAAGGCTTTTAGATGTATTTTTATTTTTATGGATTTTATTTGGAGTTTTACATAGATCATATAAGTACCTATAAGTCTCTCAATGAAAAACAAAATTGAAGCAGCCTGCATAAGAATGTATGAGTGTTTAAAAACTTTGCTATCAGTCGTCATGGGAGTGATCGGCATAGTGTCGCTTATACTTATATTCAGTCGGCATAGTTTTAATACGTCATTTCATCAAAACTTTACTATTTTCTAGTCTATGTAGTTACTATCAATGTGTTATACAGAGACCCCGACTACTGGATATTTGACATACTAAATCGTAATTCTCCAAAAACAGGCAGCGCATCCGGGGCATGTGAACGTTTGCCATTCTGGACCGATGTTTGCATTTATTGTGGATGTCCAATGTCCATGAGTGGTAGTGTTCACTTGCCACCACGTGGACTCGTCTGTTCACGTGATCGTCTCCACGTGACTCGTGGACCTTCAATGCAAGAACAAAAAATCCGCTGACGTAACACTTGAGGGGGAGAGTGCACGCTGCAATCCAACAGCCGCTGGGCGCACTCGACTGGCCACGTTACCCCTCTCTCACAGAAGACTACCTTGAAATGTACTGCATTTCCCACTTAATCTTATTTCCCTAATGTACGTACGTGTTTCGGTAGTGAGTGAGATGTGTCGGAGCCCATTCCCATCCTATCCCTCCCCATTTCCCCAACCCTTTCTCCAAATCCAGTCCTATATTCAAAGGTAGGCAGCGCATCCGGGGGCGTGCCAACGTTTGTCATTTTGGACTAATATTGGCATTTATCACGAATGTCTATGGGCTACAGTATCCACTTACCATCAGGTGGACTGTATGCTCGTCTGCCACCTTCGTCCATTAAAAAAAAAAAAACTTACATAAAGAACTAACACCTATAACAATTGTAAATTATCACAATGATAGCTTTAGATAAGAGTCGTATATCATAACTGGGTAATGGGCCAATTTTGTTCTTTGATATGTTTATTGCTATTGTAACTGGGTGAAGGTTCCACGTCATAAAGGTCAAAGGGTCTGCATGTCAATTACTTGTTACGCATTAGGTATAAATCTACTGAATTTTCTCAAGAAAGTCGGCGAGAATTTTAAAAACGAAATCACTATTTTATATAAATTACTCGAAGGTACCTTTACTCTCCTTACTAATCCCTCACCCCGTCACACTTCCAAGGAAAAATGCGCCTTGTAATGGGATAAACAAAAACTCCCTCGTTGTATTCACTGTTCTCCATCTTTCCTTATACCTTTTTCTAATCCACTCCTAAATCTCTGAAGGTATGTAGGTGACACATCCGGAACGAGCCAACGTTTGTCATTCTTCACCGATGTTGGCATTCGCATGGTTATTCGGACATTGTGATTATTCCCGCGGTTATGGTATAGTTATTTTGAGGAGCGCGCCGACCTTACGGGGCTTTTTCCGACGCGCTCTTTATTGTCTCCCTAAAATTTTTATTCTTTCCACTCTTCTCTTCTGATAACAGCGATGTCCGGTGACGATCTACAATGTCTCGTAGTCCAGCTCGATCCAACCGGACTTGTGTCAAATCGACAGTTGAATGTTTGCGGATGTGTTGACACATCTTTTAAAAAATCAGTCAAGTCTTCTTACACTCCGTGACTACCTCTGCCACAATGCCGACTCGGAAGTTCCGAGCATACATTACCTCTCTACTCGTCGGCCATCACTTTTCTATAGAAAACAAAACATTCCGTTGATTAGGATCTTTTGGCGGGAACTCGAGAAATGAAAATTGTGTATTATGCATTTTGTAATTTAATAGTGGTAGTTTATTAAACTGCACAGTGCTTTTTGTGCGTAATGTTTGTGATATTCAAATAAAAGCATAAGAGTGAGTTCATCGTGTACTTCCAAGGAGTGATCTTCGGTCCTCAGTAAACCCACTATCATTTTACTAAGCGACTCCTGACTTCCTTTGACGGGATTGGACATTGACAGAATACGTTTTAGACTTTGAAATTGTCTATTGCCAAGAAAACTAGACACGGGCAGAATGTGCTAATTGCACCATTGCCACATATAAAAAAATACATTCTGTAACCATAATTGTGACATTTTCTTGAAAAGACTCCATGGGTTGGATCTGTTTGTATAAAAAATCTTTGTTTCCATAAGAATTGATACCGATTTATTTCTATATCGGAATAATATAATTACTACTAGGAAAATATTCCTAGATAAAATATATGTATTATGTTACTGATTGTATAATCTTCACTCGGATTAATGTGATCGTTTAAGGAAACTGCTATGTAACAAATGTTTTCTATGCTAATTACGTACTAAATTATTTATTAGAATTCATATTTTAGGGTTTATACTTTATACTTTATACTTTTATCATTTCTATGCCAAGTACAAAAATTTTGGAAGTAGATGATAGGAAAATATTTTTTATAGGATTTTTATATAAAATACAGGTGTCACTTAATATTTTGAATTTTAAAACCCCATTTAAATGAGCTTCAAATTGACGTGCAATACGTCCTTCGCCCTATAAAATTTAAACATGAATTTGAAAAAGATAAACAAACTATGGCGCCTATTTTTTCTTAACGGGTTGAAATAAAATTCGATAGAAAACATGTTTGGGCCTATATCTCAGTTAAGTTCGAAGACGAGGCCAAATTGGTTTAGTTCTAAAATTATGACTGTGCAAACTTATTAACAAATATTTAAAAAAACGACGTCTATACATACCAACTATTGATAGAACTACCATTTTTTTATAGAAAGAAGGCGGCTTACAGTGTACCCATGGACAACCGCGGTACATGCCAACATCAGTGTAGATTGACAAATATTTGTCATTATGACAATTAGTCTAGAATGATCCTCGGGTGTGCTGCCTACCTTTAGAGATGTAGGAATGGATTTGGACGGGAGGGGATAAGATAGGATGGGAATGGGCTCATCATTTAGATAGGACGTGTAAAGCTATACAACTGTTGTCTAAACACATGTTTTCTAAATTGAAAAATAGGGAAACCCGGCTGGCGCTGCCATCGTACATTTCATTCACGGACACGTCGGTTGTCTCACAAACGCTTTCTTTCGCAACGGAGCAATAAAACTGAAAAATTCTTCAGTTTAAAGTCTGTGGTAGGCACTCGCGACCCCACGATTGTGAGAATACACCACTGCCGTCACCTAAAAAGTGATCTAGGTAAAGCAACATACGAACTGCTCTTTATCTATAAATACATGAGCACTTCTATGTTCGCTCGTCTACAGGCATCTCCGTACACTACGTCTATTAATACGAGCAACAACTCATTGGCGAAACAGCCCGTGAGTAACCGGCCTATTGTTGTCTTCGTGCCTGTCATAGACTAACAAGCTGATTATAGATAGGTCAGTGTATATATAATACTATTTATAGTACACTATGTTTGTTAAATATTTTGATGTATGTGACGTTAGTTGATGTATTCCTATATCAACGGTGATGTTTCATCACACGAGCGCCGGGAAATGTTACACAATTTCCATAATTTTAATTGCATTTTAAAATCAATATCATAGCACGCAACATCTAGCGTAGCTGATTTAAACCACTTATTTATAAGTGGTTTCTATTTACTGACCCTTATAAAAACTTGATAGAATTCGACATAGGACGCCTTAAAAATCCGAATCAGCAATGGCGCCGAGAATCGAAACAATTTGGGAACCACTGGATCAGCCAAACGACATATAGGTTTTTTGGCTCTATTTAGATCATTAAAAGATTAAACATTATTTACGATACCGGATAAAAAAATCTGTGAAATTAAAAAAATACTGAGTTATAGGGCTTAGAAGTTATGATTATGAGTTACAAAAGGGGATCATATTATGTACTATGTTGATAACGTCACTAGCAAAGTAGTATCAATAGAACCACGTGTGAGTAACGGGGATAGCGATAGCTTTCCATCTCACATAATTTCACAATCTCACATTTATCTAATTTCGTAATGAATTCGAAAAAACACTTTTATATTATACAGAAGACTACTGTATATTATACACTACGTACGTGCTTCGGTAGTCTATATACTCTTTATTTTTCATTCTACCCTCATCCCCTAAGGAGGAGTGGTAGGTGTAATTGGATTCGGTAACCTCCTCGTCCAATAATACTCCCTACTTTCCACCTTCCTTTTTCCAAATCCACTCCTAAGTCTCCTAAGTTAAGCAGCGCTTTCGGGGATAGTCACCGACTAAATTCCCTAACACTCACTTCGGAACTAAATTCACCGAAATAGCTGACAAAATTAGTAAGCTAAGAGGCAATGGACAGGTGAAATCAGCCCCATGACTTACAACCAATGTGCTCGACGAGTCGTTGAATGGAGACCACGATAAGCCCAGTGTTAAGGGACGACCTCTGGACCGAAGCGACGACTTAATAAAGTTCGTCGGTGGTGGCCGAATGAAAAGAACGGAAGGTCGTGTTTGGTGGCAATCTTTGGGAGAGGCCTCTAGGTATATCCATAAGTGTAGAAATGGTTAATATGTAATGAATCGTATACTGACTTACAACAATGTTTACCTTTCTGCATAAATCTTTCAGTAACAATTGAAAGTAATTAAAACATAGCTTGTATACGTTTTGACCGGATTTCGGGTTAATTTAATGCAGATTTGTCCAGCATTTTTTTATGTCATCAACCTACTTGGCTGCTCGCCGACCCCATTATTTTTAAATATACTTCATATAAATACAGTAGTCATTACGTAGGCATCATAACACAGCTCCTGGACGATTATTTTGTTTTGCCACGGAATCTTAAACAAAGAAATGGCGCTTTTACATAATATTAATCTGAAGACAGAGCAGAGTGTAAATTAATTGCAGATGAACCATCTAACTTCTCCAAATTTCCCTTTGTTTTTCTCAAAACAAAACCCAGATTGAACTAACACAATTTCTGCCATAAAAGCCTCTCACAACTCCAGTAGGTAAGTAGGTACATATGGTAATTCGTTTACAGTTCAAGCTGCTGGACTTTGGGATTCTTTTCCCGTTCCAATGCGAGGCATCTGTCTTCAAGTCCTGCCTAAAACGGCATTATCTGTCCTTTTCATGTGAATTATACCTACACTACGTACATGTTAGTTTTGTTAACGCATTATATGTACTATGTACGTATCTATGTACCTATATTTCTCATTTAGGGCTGAACTGCTGGTAGAAATGTTCTAAGATCATTAGCACGCCATCTTTTTGTGTCCTCTTTCAATTGATAAAATTTATTATGAATAAATATTATTGAGACGAGATCTCGAATGGAAACCGCTTGCCGAGGAACAGCGTGAGACGTCCTGCGGCCAGGTGGACTTGCAACTTGAAGAAAGTCGTCGGTAATGGTTGTGTGAGAAGACCGTGTGTGGTTGCGACCCCTGTGAGAGGCCTATATCCAGCGGTGGTCTCTCCACTGATGATAAGATACGGCAATTATTTGTGTACGATAAAGTACATCTTTCAATAAATAAGTATCGTAAATAACAATCTGTCAAAAATGTTCCCTATAAATGCAGTTATATACTTTTATAATGACGTGTAATCACATGGAAGTACTTACTTGTTAATCGAGTGGTCTTACCACACCCGCTCTCTCTCGCTATTGACTTATGAAGTCGATGACGGATCGAACAGTACCGATACTCTGAAACAGATAAACTTATACATTTCGAATACGACTTACCCAGCCCACGAAGTACAGTAAGAGTAAGTCTGTTTTGATTGACGCTTCAGTAAGAAACAAACATTCTATAAATGTGTTTCTCTCGTTGGTACTTTTTGGTAAAATTCGTGTACAGTAATACCTCGACTTACGCTACACCGACTTACGCGAACCCGGAGTTACGCGATTTTCAAATCTCGTCGATTCGTCTTTTGTTTGAGCGTCACACAACTCTCGATTATCGATTATAGACTTACTGCCCCCACACTATTGCTCAGTTAATGTACATGTTCGGACTTGTCGCGCGGAATCGACGCATAACTACAATTTATTTTGTATTATGTACATATTTATTTCTTATCTACGGAGTGCGTGTTTGTTATTACATTTTTATTATTATACCCCGCGAAATTATACCCCGACTTACGCGAATTCGACTTACGCGGTTGTCGCTCAGTCCCACCTATCGCGTAAGTTCGGGGTATTATTACTGTATACAATTGCGTGTGTACATATACCTATATACCTAATTACAATTGTGGGTCCGATGCACCTGTCAGCGGCATTTTTTACTTAAGAATTATTAAGTTCGTTTTAGATTTTTTTTGATGTGATGCAAGTTAATATTTTGAGGGGGAAGGTGCACGCTGCTATTCCACAGCCGCTAGGAGCACTCGACTGGCCACGTAGTCTTCACAGAAGACTACTGTAAAATGTACTGCATTTCCTACTTTGTCCTGTTGTGTTGCGGTATTAAGTGAGATATCCAATTACCATTCCATCCTGTCCTATCCAATTTCGCAATTCTTTATCTCGTAAATCTCCAAAGGTATTCAGCGCATCCGTTTATCAAATTGTGGCAACGTTTGTTATTCTGGACTGATGTTGGCATGTATCGTGAATCATCCGATAGTACCAGTTGGCATGTATGCTCACCTGGCACCGTCTGTCTGTATAGAAAAGTGAATATTAGCGCGAATGGTTTGTACCATCTTAAGGAATAGAGCTGTTAGAATATATCTTGTTACATTGGCCACTGAACTAAGTTTTTGTCGAGTCGTTACCGGAATGTTAAAAATTTTACTTAGAAATGCAGTTTCGAATGCGAAAATTGGGTAAAAAATTCAGGCAAGCTGACATCAGGCGAGCTGATAAAAAATCAGGAGTCTGACTAAGGAGTCAGAGCAAGACAATTGAATAATTTTCTCGCGGAATAATTATTACGAATTGGTGCAAATAATCAAAAATGGCGGATTTTTAATCAAGCCAACAGTTTTTTCATCATAAATTATAATCAATATATTGTAACCACACTTCCTTGATCGAAAGTCGCTGCGTACAATGCGGCCTTCAAGACACTTTACACCGTGAATCCGAAAGTTGTGAAATGAACTGCCAGTTGAGGTTTTTCCAGACAGATGAGGATCGGCAGCACTTTAGTGTAGTAGGTGTCCACGGAAGACTGTGACTACTTACCATTAGGTGTATTCTGATGCTACTATAAAAACATATGATGCTGCATTACGCATATATAGTCCGTTCCAATCCAATAAGCCGAAAACAAAACTAAATCAATGAAATATCTCAACATTTAGCTCCATGAATCAAATTATGGATATGTAAACAGTTATCACCTTATTATTTAATTTAAGGCCGTGTCTATGTTTATTTACATTTTGGACAAATTGGATCGGAATGAAGTATACATGTGCCGTCTGTAAGCGCTTAACCCCGCAATACGCTCTCGTCCATCACTTGCACCGAATATTGCGAACAGTAAAAAATGTTGTGCCACGCTCCGCCGCATCAACTATCGATTTCGTCTACACCGACCGCGAGCACACTAATTACGAAAAAAAAAATAACGTCTACTGACCTGAGGACGTTTATCCACGTGTATTGTTGGATTGGATCGAACTGTGAACCGAAACGATGAAAAAATTAAAACAGGGGAGGGGGGAGGTCGATGTTACATCCTACAATCGACCGGATGCGTCTAACTGACCAAGTTACCCCGCTCACGGAGAATACTGCAGTAAATATTACGTACGTGTTTCAAGACATCCCATCAAATGACGAATATAATGGTATAAGAGACCTCTCTTATATTTAAATTCTCTATTATATTCCTCTCCTTATTCCATTTGACTCTTCACTTCCCATCCCACCCCATCCACAATTAAGAATACGAAGTGTAGTGCGATGAGTAAAAGTTGTCCCGTTATGCCCTCATCTATGTTAATCCTGTTTCTTAATCTATTCCTAAACCTACAAAGGTATTTCTAAACTACGCGACGTATTATCATTCCGACGGGACTGATGTTGGCATGTATTGGAAAATATAACGAGGTTCTCATTGAAATCGTATTCAAAGGCTTATTTAGAATTCAATTCAAGGCTAATTCAAAGGCAATTCAATTTAGAGGGTAAATACTATACACGTATATCACCACCATATTAATATATATATTATTTTTTTAATGTAATAGTAATACCGGTAAAAAATTCGTACTAAAGTATCCTGTGAATACATGGTTATTTTACAAGCGAAATCCTTCAGTTCTCTCTGAACATAAAATGATATGTTATTGTCAAAGTTACATAACAATGTTTGAGTGCCATCATACTTAATCGCTTCTGCGACTAGCGCCGTGGTAATTAGTAGCAACCGACACAATATACAGATAAATGGTAGAAAAAGTCTTCATACAAAAGCTTGAAAAGGACCCATGCACGCGAATGCAAGAAATATTTATTTTATATTCTTGTCACATAAACAGGAATATACCCTTACAGAAACAAATACATATTTTATTAAAGTGTATTATGATTTTTAATGTTATTAAAAGAAAAAATAATTATTTTTCCATAATTAGTACCTTCTTGTGATAACTGATAACCCGGTAACTTATATTTTAGAATGTTTGATATTAAATATAAACAGAACTAAATATAGGTCACCTGTAATTAGCTTTAGTTCTATTCATAATCAATACTGTCTTGTGTATATTTTACGCCGTTTGGTTAGGTAATAAAGTTATGACTATTAAATAAAGTGTTACATGTGAACGTAGATAAATTTAAATCGCTCAATGAGATGTGGCGAACGCTATACTGGAAGTTTTAAGAGATACGGGATTTCTAAACGAAAAAATTTGACTAGATCTAAACTGGCTTTAGCAGCATGTTTAGCAATCTGAAGTGGAAATAGATGGGGTTAGATGATCCTTCAATGAAGATCAAGTACTGGAAAACGTTTTGTTGGACGCATTTCCACCTGCGGACCGATGATTTGTGTGTGGTGGCGAACCTGGAAAGAGGTCTACGAGTATATCAGGCAGTGGAAAGACACGGGTTGATGGTTTGGTATGGTAGTCGATAATAATTACGCAATAATCATTAATTACAGTAATCATTTTCCGAGTTACTCGTTCTTTACTAACCTGTTTACATAATCTTGATTATATTATATAACATGAACATACAGTATGTTACTATTCACATTTTAAATGCTAGTTCACGTGAATATGAAGTTTTCAAGTTTCTATATCTATGGAAAAAGTCCTTGAGTTAGTGTCACATATTGACATGTTTTTCTCTCCTCAAAGTGAGAAAGTGTAACATGCAAGTTATTATGTACATTTTCATATTTGTTCCACTAATTGTATTTTTTTTTACTGTGTAAACATTTTTAATAATTGTTTAAAATATTTTATGTAACAATTTTCTGTTTCATTTCAATATAACTATAAATTTCAAACATATTGTTATCATCAATTCGTCTGGACTTTCCACGCTGATTCCTTTTTGTACTGTGCACTGGCTCATGGCCGCTCGTTTCCGGTGGCGCGAAAAAAAGGCCGGCGCAGTCACAACAAACGGCGAGACGAGCCGCCACAGACAACGAGTGCCGTAACGTGACACCTGCTAGTGACGGGAAGGCACCTTGTCGATAATTAATAGCGCTAATAACAATTATTAACGAGTATGTAATTTAATTATATTTTGGCTATAGAGTAACCCTCCAAGTAACGTGATAAAATATGAGTAACATTAATATGTTTAGATTTTGTTATTGTTAGATTATTATTTTGTTGTTTTAGGCGAAATTAAGGGTAAGATCTAGTATCAATGCAACCAGTTCTTTCAGTATCCACTGCAGGACGTGGGCCTTCTCATGCACATTGTTTTGTGCGTGTTTTGTGCGTTGTTTTGTGCGTGAGAGATGAATGGCCTTAAACCTCACACCTGGTAGGTTGGGGAGTCCACTCTTTTAAAAGTGTAACTATCCTTTGTGCCGTGTGGTGTCCGCGGGCCATAGAATACCACCACCTCATCTCTTCCCGTAGATACTAAATCTAATGATACCAGATCTTACTAACGATAACAAAAATAATATCCTAACAATAACAAACTTTTTTGTCATTTTAATATACCCGTTAAAATTTGATATAACGGTAAAAATGTTGTGAATTTTCAAAATTCACCATATTATCCAATTTACCAGTCAGATTTTGATTGTTTCCTTAAACTATTTTAATATTATTACAAAACAACAAGAAAATAAATCCTTCTCGAGATTAGAATAAGCACGAGTAGGTATATATTAAATAAATAACTACTCGTATATGTTATTAAATAAATCTTGTCAGATTTGTTGATGTAATAATTTAATAACGAGATTTGTTGTTTAGTGGTTAGTGTCTTTATTATTAAGCGTATTATTAAGATTACATTTTCTTAAATCTATATCTTTAAATTGATGTATCGACTACTACAGCGCGCATCGCTACGTTAGGAAAAAATATAAAGCCACCAGATTTGTTTGCTAAATATAGGTTAATTATTGATGATTGTTACAGCTTTTTATGGTATCCACCTAACTTTTTATAGGAGTCTAAGATCACGTCCACATTAATCTAATGTTTATTAGTCATATTTATAAAAGTTGTATATAAATATATAAATGTTGTATATAATATTTATAATTTTTAAATAACTCTATGCTGTAAACTAATCTCTACTTTCTACTTCACGTCTCTTCACTCTCTAGAATTCTACTTTACCTGTCTTCGTCTTTTGGTATACTTATTTAACGTAATTATAGTATTATTATTATACTATAGCTGTTGTCCGCGACTTCATCCGCGTGGACTTTAGTTTATAAACACCGTCTTTATTCGACGTGATTCTTTAAATTGATATAACTTTTTTATTTATGAACTGATTGAAATAAAACAAACACTAAATTTTAAGAGAAGCTTACCACAATACATTAGTGAAAACCGCACCCAAATCGGTGAAGCCGTTTCTAAGATTAGCGCGCACAAACGCACAGATGAACAGAAACAGACAAAAATTCTAACAATCATTGTTTTGGGTTCTATTGCGTTGATAAACGCCCCCAATAATAGTTTTTCTCATATATCTTCCATGTGCAGACGGCGATTAGTTACATTTTTATTATATGTATAGATATGTATAGATATGTCTGTCCCAGGGCTCTCAGAGCTCGCCACTACAGACAATCTTCCTTTCTTCCCGTCCAGCCACTATCGGCTAACTTCTGCAATTTGTCGGTTCACTTGGTTGGAAGACCCTGCGCTTCCCTATACATGGTCTTCATTTAAAAACTTAAGATTTTAAGATTTAATTTAAAGTATTTAAGATCAATGGAGTAATTCCCTAGGTTTAGAACTAACGGATTTCTCTTTGTAGAGTTCCATAAACTCTATTCAATGTTATATCGAACGTTTGTATATGTATCGTGACGTCACACGCTGCTCCGTTAATAAGACTCATATGCCAAAATTAAAAACAAACTTACAACATTAATATCCAACTTAGAAACGCTTATTATAATTTCGTCATTTTTAAAGATATCGTAAAAATTCTTTACGATATTATTTGAAATTTTTCGAACCTTAAGAACAAAAAGAAATAAATTCAAGAAATTCAATGTAAGAAGTAAAAAATAGTGCCCTACGTCACACTACAATCTGTTTTAGTTCCGGCACACCATATGTTGGAATTAATCTTCAACGTTGTAAAATAATCAATGGGAAGTACTGTGAAGATTAGAAACAAAAATTTAGACACACATTCTGTTGACATCGATTGTAAATCACTCGTATAATTGTTAATCTAAGTTGGGCTAAGTTCCACACAACAATGATGCAATTAAAACAAGGAAATGCTATTGACCTATATTATATAGAATGTATTTAATCAGTTTCCGAATCCCGAAACCGTGGAATCAGCATACATTTTGAGTTACCTACTTAACATTAAACGATACGGTTTTTTTAAATAATAAAATTTATTGTATTTAAGTACATAAAAAAAATCTAACTATTTTTAGTGAGACTATTATTTTAATTTCCAGTGTCAACTTTCAATTGTCACACACTAATCTATATAAATAAAAATCTATTCAAAATCTTAAATCTCCGAAAGTTCATCACCGATTGCTTTGAAATTTTGACACAACGTTGCATTCGAATACGCGCGTGTTTTTATATACCTATCACAGGGTAAAACATGTTTTGTACCCAAAAACAGGTAAAAACAAGGTAAGCGCCATCTGTTGGGCAGCCACAGCAACGCGTGGCCGGATACAGCTAGTTAATACTAAAATACTTGTTTTGGTCCCTAAATAATTCACGTTTGTATTTATATTTCCAGTACTTTTAATGACAATGAAATCTAACATGTTAACATTTTTATCTCATTTAATCATAAAATTGATGTCTATACGGTGTGAAATATATCCAATTGCGAAGCCTATAGCCATGGCCTCTTATACAGAATGATTTATAATTTATCGTCTGTAGATCTGTCAATGATGTTTGCCAAATAGTTCCTTTCCTCATCGCGTTCGTTTAAAACCTTATCGAAGAACATACTAAACTTGTCTTATTAAAAATATCATTTCGCAGTGAAAGTGTTAACAACATAATTTAATATCATTATTGCCGACTTAGGAAAGTAATAAATCAAACGTACACATTGATGATCGGTATAAAATATACAAAAAGCCTGTTAACCACAGATTAGCCATCAAACAGATAGGCGATAACTCATTTTATTCCAATCTTTAAGTACATAACGAGATTTTGATTTAAAGATTTATTGAATAAACAATAAAGCAGTTAACGACGTGAATTTAAACTCTAGACTACTAAAATATTTAAAAGCGATTGAGTAATAAAATGCTAAATGCTTTTCATCAAATGAAATTAACCAATAGAGATTCCAATAGAGAGATATATTTAAGAGTAGACGTAATAATTAAAAGGAGTAATTAGTTAAATTTTTAAGTAAACAGAGTTTGTAACGGTTGATCCTCAAAAACTATTGGACAAAAGCGAATGTGCCATACCATTATAAACTAAATAAGTGATATAATGGCATGAAGCAATTAATATGTAACGTTTTACTGTTTGTCTGTAAAATTATTAATAAAGTGTAATTATTAATAATTAATAGTAAACGTATTAGTATGTAACGTAACGAAAATTAGAATGTCTTTCGCTTGGTTTTCCAAGTAGTAAAAGTGATTCTTTTGAATCACTACATCTATATTAAATAGTGACGAAAAATAGTGGAGGGCTGGAGAACGCATTTCACCTATGAAGCTGAATTACTTTTGACCTTTAACTGTTTTCTTATGCGTCAGTTACTCTTTTGGACCAAACCACGCTTGACTCTGGTCAACCGATTAAAACGAAATCTGTTAGAAAAATAATATTTGGGTCTACATCCAGATTGTGTTCGTATACGGGTCAAATTCCTTGAGTGGTTCTTAAATAACGACGTTTAATTTTTTTTTGACATAAACCTAAAAAGTAGAAGCGTTATTCATTAGTCATTTGTTTCATAAGCCTCATAATTTTTTCAAAAATCTACCGAAGATAACCAAAGATCTTTCCACGTGCCAACAATTAGATAATTATAGATAGAAACCTATAGTGTCATCAAATAGATTAAAATTAAATAGATAGATAGATTACGAAATTAATCATCTAAATTGGTAGACATTCATTTTCTTTTGCGTTTGCATATTACTTCTTTTTTGCACTACTCATGAAGAAACATAAATTAAAAGTATATTTTATCGGTTGTTTTAATTAATTTTTATTTTTCAGCTGAGAGAATTTTCACAATTATCAGGGGATAAGTAAAGATTTACACACATGTGGGTAGATATAAATATAGCAGCATTTGTGCCGTCTCCCATTAGGCCGTTAAACGAGAATTACCCACGACTTTAATCAGTCTCGACGAGGCTGGTTTATGATAGGCAGTAAACTCACACTCGGCGCGCCGGTCATTGAACTTGGAAAATTTGAATCGTTAGGAAAATAATACACACTGGTTTGTACAACTGGGATGTATTATTTTCCTATGTATTATACCCGTTTTGTGTAGTGTACAATTAGTAACTAAAGTAGAATCCTATTCCTATCGGAAGTTGGCTGTCACTCCCGCTGATTTTACAACTAGGAAATGCGTTTTCTGTAAAATGTTCGGTTTTAATTTAGACTTTCTTTTGTATAATCAGAATCACTAATTAGTCAATAAGGTATTTCTCATTGCGTATTGATACGATCGAAATACAAAAGTGTCCATGTTTTTATTTTATGTATAATTTGTAACTAGTACGTTAAATGGTGTTCACTTCTAAACAATACATAATACACATAGAAGTGGAACAGATGTTGGCAAAACATTATATAACATTATAAATTTGCTATTAATTATGTAGCAAGTAAATACCTATGAGCGTGTTACGATCAGAATGTCTATGTAGCAAATCGTCCAACTCGCACAATGTCCAAGACGATTTGCTACTTAGGCATTCTGATCGTAACCCTTAAGATAGGTAACAATTGCAACAGAAAGTTCGGATATTGCATAATACAGATATTTAATTATTTTTGTACCTATAGTAGATACATATATGGTATCTAGGCGTTTTGCGAGTCAGACGTTTTGCTAATAAAACTTTTAGCTTTTAGGACATTCTGCATACTTGGATTTTCAGCGACTTGGACGTTGTGCGAGCTGGACGATTTACTATATAGGCATTCTGATCATAACCAACTCATACCATACCCATACCATACCATACCAATATATGAGGGGTATAGAATCAAAATCAATGATATCCACGACGAATGTTTTTTCGCAAAACATAATAAATGTTGCAATTTCTTTAATTAATTTGGCTGGAGAAAAGCCTGTATATTGGTTTAATCGTCATGACATAGAGTACAGTAAAAACATGTGTCCTGAGCAGATTACAAATTATATGTTGATTAGTATGACATTCATAGTATGACTTTTAGCTGTTTTTAATTCCTCGTATACCCATACCAACTCTTCAATTTCCTTAAAACAAATTTATAGCTTTACCGCTCGTCGTTTGTACACTTCAGGGTATGCTGTTATGAAAATAATTTATAAAACTATTTTTTTTTTTTATTAAAAATTTTAATAATCAACTTTTTAACATCTCTTCCTGTGGGTACCGGGGTACCACAAGTGCTGGGGAACTTCAAAACCTCAAAAAGAGTGGATCCCGCAACCCGCTTGGCCAGCGTAGCAATCAATGTGCATAAGGAGGCCCATGTAAAGTGGTGGATGGTAAAAAAGAAGGATAATTACCGTTGTAGTTTTCTTAACAGGGACTTTTGTTATCATTCAGTAGACATGTCAGTCCCATAGTACCTTAAGCTAATTATACACTCCTACAAACATAATTACCACACCGTACCTCTCTGCTGGATATAGGCCTCTCCTAGAGCTCGCCACCACACACGATCTTCTGCCCTTCACATTTAACCACCATCGGCGAACTCCTTCAAGTCCATCTTGAGGCGCCCACCACTTCGTTTCATGGTACATCGCGCCTCCATTTGAGGACTCTCCTACCCTTATCAGTCCTGCGGAAAATATGACTTGCCAGTTGCCACTTCAGCATGTTGATTCTATGAGCTATATCGGTTCGACTTCATTTCGACAATTTTAAACTTAAAAATCAGACTCATATTTCAGAATCGTACATCACAACCGAGAAGAAGCACTGCTTGAAGACTGGGCTTCAATTAACCTAATCTGAAATAATTACACTAACACTATATCTATAGTATCTAATACTATAAAAACCCCTTTTGTTTTAGCACCTCGCATTCAGAGCATACCTCTTAAGATCTCGAAGAGTATCGGGATCCTTGGTGTGAACATCTCCAGCAAAGTCGAATTTAGGGGTCATCTGGAAAATAAGGCCAAAATGGCCTCCAAAATGCTCGGTGTGCTGAACAAAGCGAAGCGGTACTTCACCCCTGAGCAACTCCTTATGCTTTACAAAGCTCAGGTGAGGCCCCATATGTAGTATTGCTCTCATCTCTGGGCCGGCACACCGAAATACCAATTGGACCCATTTGACTCCATCCAACAACGTGCTGTTCGTATTGTCGACGATCCCACTCTTACGGGCGGTTTAGAATCCCAGCATTCGGAGAGACGTTGCGTCTCTCTGTGTTTTCTACCGCCTGTACAATGGGGAATGCTCTGAAGAATTGATTAATATAATGCCCACCTCGGGCTTCTACAACCGCACCTCCCGTCACAGAAGTGCGGTCCATCCACATTTCCTCGATACGGACGTGTCGCGCATTTTCGGTCCAAAAAATATTTTATACCGCGAACCCGTAGGCTAAGGAACGAACCGCCTCAAGAGGTCTTTCCATTAAGCTACGACATGGGGTTCTTCAAGAGAGCTGTGAATAGGATTTTGCAAGGTCGGCGGCGCGCCCGCATACCCCCTGGTGTTGCAGGTGCCCATGGGCGGCGGTAACACTTACCATCACGTGGGACCGCTTGCTCGTCCGCCCACTAGTCTATAAAAAAAAAATCTCTATATATAGATATATTCAGACATGATCTATGTATATAGTATATTTGTAGGTATGATATATCATAATATATTTATTTACATATGTATATTTGATATACCTATTTTATGTCAATGTACCTATTCTTGCACTACTAGTTTCTGAAAGAGATCGCTTAAAGGATAAGGCCACCAATTGTATAAATTTTTCATTGTTTTGTTTAAATTCTATATTGATTATTTTTATATTGTAGAGTATTATTATTAATATTATTATCATATAGCATCTTAACTTCACTTGAATATGATTTGGCTAGGATGCTTTAAAAAATGCCAATATCTAGTCTGTTGATTTTAAGTTCGTTCCTACCAAATTCCTCTGACCAATGTTGAACGTCCTCTTACTCAGATCATTGATAATAAAATAATCCATAAGCATAATAATGGCCGGAACTTTACATCGTAAGAATTTGTAAACAAATCTTGTATGCGTATCATATTTCTCATAATACAGCAATAACTGTGTTATATCCTGTTTACAGGAGCAAAGTCACAATCTACCCGTCCGTAATTTGAAATCATTAAACAATAAGCGCTTAAATATCGAATTATTTTGGCATTAGCATGTTGCTGACTGTACGTCCGTGGCGAAGAATTCAGTTATATTCAAACTCGTGATGCCGCCATACTCCCCAATCACAATCGTTTCAACTAAGTCATGACTCTGTATCGTTCGTTATTATGGACTGCTGTTAACACGTATCGTTGATTTCCATCGACGACAATTTACCACCATTTGAGGTATTGCCGTTTACCGCTGTTTTATACTAAAGTGCAAATTCATGAAACATAATATCCCCGAATGCGAGCAGAGTCAAGCAAGTTTTATTTCTTATTATGTTTTGTTGTTTATATAATTTGTTCCATTACAAAAACATCACGATATCGATAACTTCATCAAATATCGAAATAATCAAGTATTGATGTGTTATAGTTATATTTAACTACATAGCATATCATCACAGCCTTTATCTCTTCACTGCTGGATATAGGCCTCTCCCAAACCACTTATATGTTCTATGTTAATGTCGGAATATTAACTAGAAATTAGTAGTAAAATTGGTATGTTTTTATATCTATCTGCTATTTTCATATCCGGTCCCACGAAACGATTCGCCAGTATAGAGGATTCCCATTAAACAACTATGTTTGTGTAATAATTAAACAATTATGTTTGTGTAATAAAATTAAACAATTATATTTGTGTATATTGTTTATATTATTAAATATTTTATACCGTGAACCCGTAGGCTGTGGAACGAACTGCCTGAAGAGGTCTTTCCATTAAGCTACGATATGGGGTTCTTCAAGAGAGCTGTGAATAGGATTTTGCAAGGCCGGCGGCGCGCCCGCATACCTCCTGGTGTTGCAGGTGTCCATGGGCGGCGGTAACACTTACCATCACGTGGGACCGCTTGCTCGTCCGCCCACTAATCTATAAAAAAAAAAAAAAATATGTTTGTGTAATAATTAATTTTTGGCCAGTGCTTTAGAATGACATCGCCCTATCTCTTCCCATTGGTATCGTAAAAGGCGACTAAAGAATAACAAAGCCCTGAAGGGCTACACCACCTCTAAAAGAATGAATTCACCAATCCGCTTGTCCAGGCGTGGCGTTATAGATCCCTACCTCATAGATCCTTCATGCGGAAAACGATGTGCATGAAAAAACCCATGTCCACGAGTAGACGAAGAAATAGCTGTAATCAAAATAATTGTATAATGTAATCATGGAAGAGGTTAATGTAATGATCAATTTAAAATAATATATATGTATTTAATAATTGCTGCATCGTAATGTCAGATGGACCCAATTGACTCCATCCTGCTATTCTCAATTCTAAATGACGACAATCCCATTCTCACAGATGGTTTAAAACGTCTTAGCGTCCCTCTTCATGTTCTATCGCCTGTACAATGCTCTGAAGAACTATTTGACATAATTCCCACATTCTCCCGTTGCATCTGACTTTCACCGCGAACCAGTAGAAGGAATGAACTATACCAGTTATCTTCCCAAGTAGTCATACATGTAGAACTACTCGTAGGTACGTGTTTGAGTAATTTGTATCAGAGGAAAAGGACTCTCCGTTATGCTACCACATGGGGGTTTTCAAGAAAGCTGTGAATGAGATTAAGCAAGGTCGGCAGCGCATCCGCATTCCCCCCGGTCTAACAGGTGTCTATGGGCGGTGGATACCACTTACCACAATGTAGGACGTACGCCTGTTTACTTCTTCTTGTATAAAAAACTAGCTTCTACCCGCGGCTTCGCTCGTGTGTACTATGCAGCTGTAAAAGATTTTTAACATCTATAAAAGCACCGACGTGATGGATATCACGAATGAAAATCCATACAGTAGTTTTCAAGTAGTTCTGTTAAAAGTATTTTTTTTATTTTCCTCTATTATTCAACTTCCTTATGTCACATGAAGATGACACGTATACCAGTTTTACCACTGGACACTTAGGTATACATTAGTGAAAACCCGAGCAAAATCCATTCAGTAGTTTTTACGTGATGCTCAAACAAACGGACAAACATATAGACCAAAATTTTAAAACTATTGTTTTGGGTTCTTTAGCTTCTAAAGAGAGCAAACTATTTTTTTTTTAAATTAAGTTAATGTACAGACTCAACTCCTTTACTGTTTTATTATATGTATAGATATAGATACTTTAAAATATTTTTTACACCATAGAATTTTCCGACCGTAGAAAGAAAAAAAGGCGACTCCACGCAAAAAGAGTTTTGGGTCTGTTATTCGTACCGAGACCCCTATTTAAAAATCCAAGTCTTCGACCTTGGCAGACCAGACGCGGGCACTGCCACCTCGAAAAAAACCACGAAATTCTCGACGATGTTTTGATTTTTGCGAAATATCTCCCAAACAATGCGTTTGATGGAAAACGTTATACTTTTACAAATTAAACTAGAGTTCTGTACTCATTTCGTAGCTTACGAAATCAGTACAGAGCGATTTCCTAGATCCTGTGGCGTAGCTTTTCAAAAATCGGCATTTATTGCAAAAAGTGCTGAATGTAATCGCTGAGATAGAACTCAATTTTCTTCACCGGAGATAAGCTGCATGTTTCTCGTCTTCATGCCCTGCGGAGTTACTACCACATACAGACATGGTTGGATAATAAAAAAATCTCCTGGACAGAGGATGGGTATGTACAATGTATAATTTGACTGGACTATAATAGTGTACTTATTATTACCACTAGTAATTATTAATAATCGTGTTGTCTTTCGAAAAAAAAAACTTATCGTCTTAAAAATCTCAAGAAAATATGTCGAAAATCTTAAAATCGCTGATAATGTACGAGACTTGGCAGCTCCAACTGCGGTTTTGGCCCTGACCTACCTTAACTAATTACTATTGGCATTGACGCTGAAATAACGTTTAACAATATTTTTCTGTCGACTTTGTCCATCACTAAGGCGTTGGCCATAAGGCGTTGCCTGGTCACGACAACTTGCGACCTGACGACCAATATATAGCTCGGAAGGAGCTGTTGATAGTTTGACAGTGTTCACACGGCGTCGCGCAATCGTGTTACAACTGCATTACAACTGATCGCAGTCGCAGCCGACCACGCTACGCCGTCGCCACCAGCGAGTCCGTGTATCCAACGCTTAGGTACATATCTCTCTATCATTTCTCCCATAAAAATACCTATAAGCAACGTATGAAAAAAATCATATAAATAATTGGTAGAAATACGTCGTATTATACTTAATTTCATTTTTAATCATTCAACATCAAACATTAATTACCTACATAAATAAATAATCAATTACAAGAATTCCCGCCAAACCGATGTATCAGTGTATTGGAGACGCGTTTATCTATATCTTCTATACATACTCGTATAATAAAACTGTAGAACCAGCGTGTCTATACATTGAATATATTTACCAAAAACTGATTGGGTGATGAAGGAAGAGTATCAGAATACAAAACGACGATTTTGAAAATCTTTGTCTGTCTGCGTACGAAGTCGCTAGTCTATACATATATTAGAATCTTAATGCAGCCGTCCCTGTACATGAAATATTTTTTGACAATAGTGATTGCAGGGTAAAGTACGATTGGCACAGTTATTATAACTTATATGCTGGGTTAACATTTAGGGTACTTTTTATGTAGAGAAATTATGAAGTTCCCGCGTGAATCAGAAGTTCCCGCGTGAATCAGAAGTTCACGCGAACGAAGTCGCCGGTACCGCTAGTTATAAAATATAATATTTATAATTACATTTATTGTTTATTTTAATAATTTATAATTACTTACTGTACTAGTATAACACCTTACGAAAATATGTTAATTTTGATTACATTAGTCTTTATGCATGTCGGTAAATATTTAACAGTACAGCTTTTAATATTTTCTTATATGCCACTTTACTACAATTTGTCTCCATACATGTTATATTTTATTAAGTAATTCTGATATCATATGGTATATACCTACGCTTAGAGATTTCCTTGTATCTAACACGAGTATTTAACTTTTTGTTGGAAAAACATCAGTGTCTTACTATAAATCGGTCACAAACTGCTCTAAAATCAATACATATTTTACCTTCAAACACACGGGGAGGATATTGCATAGTTTGAACAACATGTCACATTCTTTATTACAACCTACCTTTCACTGATATATTTATCAAAAAAATCCTGACTCTATATTTTTCATTTGACCGAGATATGAATGGTAACGGAAATCATAAAATTATAGTTGTATGTATGCAGATTTCTTCTCTGTCTTTTAAATAGATAACAACAAAACTTTTAGCTGACTGTTGAAAACAATTAAATAAGGAAGAGTTTACTAGCTAGTTTGAGTACAGTACGAAGCGTAAGGTCTATTAAGCTTACGTAACTTTTTGATGTCATAAGGCAGCGGTAACACAGTGGCATTAAATAGACCCTCTACCATGCCCTTTCCATACACAATGTCTAAAGAAAACTGTCCGGTGACTCTTAACCACAGGAATTTAGACATTCCGAAATAAAAACTGATTTGCATCTGTAAATATTTGCGCTTAAGAACGATTGCCTGTGCATGTATCACAGTCACGGCATGTTCATTACGTCAAAAATCAATTCATTTCCGTTTTCAAAAGTGAAATCTGCAGCCATGTTACTGAAAATAAAAATTCATGAGAATCAATAAAGAGAACGTGTTATAGACACAAGACTCTTTAGCATTGAGGATAGGAGGTGGATTTTTACAGAAATTCACCTCGAGTCCCAGAAAGAGGCAGTGAGAGCAAAACATATCTAAAAAATAAAATTTGGAAAGAAAACAGAGAACATCATTAATGTTTCCGCTTTTTTGGTTTTAAAGAATTTCATCCTGAATTCCTAGACAATCCAAATACATCCGTGTAAGCAAGCGTGCATGTGTGTGTGTGAATACAGCTGATTTTAACTATTCATATAAGACGAGAATTTGTTTCTCCTTATACCGTGCACGCACGCACTGATCGTGGGAACTCTCATCGGCACACAATGCTAAAACAATGGCCGCGAACCGCTCCGCACCGGTTGTTACTAATTAACGCGCATGTACACAGATAGTGGGATTAACTGCACTTTTGTATTAATAATTATCGAATTAATAATGATTCGGGAGTACAGGGGTGGGATTTGCTAGAGTCCAATTCATTCAATTCCTATCGAATATAAATAAATAAACTTTTATTGAACACAAGATAGGATTGAACAATGGCAACGCAAGTCGGATTTTCATATTTTCCATAGATTTTGGGACAAATAATTATTAGACGTTGAATTTTTTGCGATTATTTGAAAAATTTACACAAGCGTTGTTTTGAACTTACTGAATTGAAATACAGACCCAAACTATTTTTCTGCCAAATTTTATTTCCACTGGTGAAGAAATGCGCTTCAGACGACGTGTAGTACAATTTCCTGAAATTCAAAATCCCGCAATGGGTAGGTATGTAGTCTTCGAAAGTCCCTAAAATTCCAAAATCTACAGCCACTGGACGCATTAGAATGACCAAGTTACCCCTCTCTCACAGAAGACTACCGTAAAATCCTATTCCCTTTGTACCATTCCCCCAATGTATATGCGTGTTTCGGTAGCGAGTAACATATGCCAGAGCTTCGTTCTATTTTCCCAACTCTTTCTTGAAAAACTTTCCTATATCTCCAAAGGTAGACGGGGGCGTGCCGACCTTTATGATTCTGGATTGATGTTAGCACGTATTGCGGATGTCCATGAGCGTCAGCATCCACGTACCACCAGGTGGACTATGGGCTCGTCTGTCATCTTTTTTCTGTAAAAAAACTTAAAAACAGAAGCTTAACGGGCCGTGGTTTGATCTAATGTTAATCGGGAACCCTAGCTTCGCCTCGTCGTCGGTCGTGTCGTTCTCAGGTATTACGGATAACTTAAGTAAGTACTTGACCTAATAACAGACATGCACCTTGCATACAATGGACACGAAAGTAAATAAAAAGCGAATTGTAAGCGCTGCCGGTGGCAGATGTGCGCGCAGCTGCGAATGGCGCGTGCGCATCGACCGTTGAGTTCGCGAATTTTGAAACAAGATAACCAATTAACTGCTCGTTGATATTGCTTTTTTACATTTATTTTTTATATTTTTTACAAAGGTATTTATTTGTATTGAATATTTGAAATGAGGAGCTTCGTCGTACAGGAAAGATCCTAATATTTCTCATGTTTTGTGTTTAAACTCAACATAACATAACAACAGATTGCGAGATAACAACAGCATCGTGACGATGATCGCAGGGAGGTATGTCTTCTCCATTGTCAAACACTTGGTGGATTTCATTTGTATGATTGATATATTTTTTTTTAATTTACCAGTACTGATAAGTTTATCATATACCAAAATGTTTGAATCTTCGTCTTCAAAATTTAGACACTTATATTTACTTAATTACCTCAGATATTTTTAATTAAGAAAAAGACGGATTGCAACGCCAAAACTCCTAGGGAGTTTCCATATTTATCGTACGTTTTAGAAAATAAATGTTTATGCAAAAGTTACAGAACGTAATAATAAGTCGTGTGTGTGTATTTAGAGGTTCATTTTTATTTTTTTTGAAAAGTTTACAGTATATAGTTTTGGAATTACTCTACAAATTTGGCTCACCTCCGAATAAAGAACAAAATAATTTTTCTGCCTAATTTTATTTCAATCCGTAACAAAAAATTAGAAATACTTAAATACTTTGTTTTCCTTTCTATACGAATGATGTTTTTTCTTAATACTCGTGTAATAGAGGTTAGATAGCTCAACTAATGCAGATATGTTTGGGATCCCTAGAGAATCATTATGACACATGGGTTGCATAAATAATTTATCAAATTTTATAAGATAAATAAAAATAAATCATCAGTTATCAATATTATTTTAGTGTATTACCGTAATTACGTGTATCGCCGTAACCACAACAACCGCAGAGCGCGTTAACCGCACACGCGCAGGTGAGGACGGGGCAGGTGCCGCCACGCCTCCGGCGCTTGCGCATTCTGCCAGAATAATATAGGACAACGAATTCTAGTACATTTTGCAAACATTTCATTTAATTAACATGAAAATGCACGTATGGATGTATGTATTTTAAGTACTTATTTATATTATATATTGTAATTAATTTAAACAATGTGGTCGCGTTTAATTTAAACTGTTGTTCAACCACATCATCTCTGCATAACCAAATTTTTTTTTTAATATGGCAGTTGATAACTCAAAGTCAACTGTTTGTTAAGGATGTAGTTTTTTTATATTAAAGGTGGCAAACAGGCAGACGGTCCACCCGGTGTTAAGTGGTTACTGTCGTCTATGGACGCCTGCAATACCAGGAGGATTACCGACGCGCTGCCTAACCTCCAAACCTCTATTTACAGCTCTCTTGAAGAACCTCATATCGCAACGTAGCGAAAAACTCTCCAGGAAGTAAAGTTAAAAGTTTAATGTTTGTGTTTCCGTTTCGAGACACCATTTTGATGCCGAAACCAATTATTATGAAGCTATAGAACACTATAAGATTTGATTTTTTTATTGTAATTCCAAAGGTTACAACGTGTTAGAACTTCTTATTTAAATCTTATATATCTTGGAGCTGTCTTATTCCGGCCGTGCACAGATATAATATTTTGTCACATCTAATTATTGCCTCTTACTACTTAACTGGTGACTTTTTTAAGCCGTCCTATGCTACGTTTTAAGCCGTCCTATGCTACGTTTTAAGCCGTCCTATGCTACGTTTTAAGCCTTCCTATGCTACGTTGTTTTAAGCCGTCCTATGCTACGTTTTAAGCCGTCCTATGCTACGTTTTAAGCCTTCCTATGCTACGTTGTTTTAAGCCGTCCTATGCTACGTTTTAAGCCGTCCTATGCTACGTTTTAGGCCGTCCTATGCTACGTTTCCCAGTACCTACGTAGTCCCCATTCGAGAACTCACCTGTTAGTAACCAAATCAACCACTTTATAAAAATGACTCAATTACGTACATTTAAAAATCAATTTACAATATTAACGAGATACTATTTCAAAACAATCTCAATAGGACATATTCTACGAGTATAATATACAGAAGTTCCAGAGATACAAAGAATTTTCGTTTTTTTTGGCTTTGTTCTAAATAAATAATGGCTAAATTCTTATGGCCCTAGCTAGTGGCCTTTCAAGAGTTACCGGACGTGTTTAATTTAGGGCGAGCGCAGAAGGCGCTCAGCCAGGAACAAAATGTGTGTTGCAACGAGCCTAAGGGCTCCCTCGCCGGTAGACAATTCTCGTCAGAACTCTCCATGTCTGCATTAAGACCATATTCTGCGTTAATAAGATGTTAAGTGACAGATTAGGTAATAAGATCTTATTATCTAAACGACTTTCGCCCAATTTTCGTTGGTAGGTACTCGGAACACCTACCTCATCGGTTATCGGTCCTGCCACAGATATAGCTTACCCCCCCCCCCCCCCTGCCACTACAGATTTCTAATTCTTTGAGCTATGTCAATAACATTAGTTCATCGACGAATTTCTTCCTTTCGGATTTTGTACAGTAAAAGACACATCCAGTAAAATTATTTCATTCGCTCGCCGAGCGAATTTGAACTAGTGGATCGGGCCCACAGTGAGTGCATGTTGTTTTCATGTTAGTTGAATCGTCCAGTTTCCAGTTTTCAGCTTCATTGACGTTTCCAGCTTCGGCGGGTGTGAGGTATGCGAGTAGTAAAACCCGGGTGTAGTGTAAGAGTCGTTGGGCCGAAGTCAATAAACTTGGCAGGGCGGGCGCGGCTAGAAATAGCGTGCGGGCGAGACGGCGCGTCTGATACAGTCAGCAGAACAGGTGAGGATTTTGAAAATTTTCACACGAAAGGGAAATCCTACTAATTATGATATTTCCAAATAAACGGATCGATACATTTTTAGAAAATGTATACGCGGTGTGTCCAAATGCAATCCCCCAAAGCTTGAATTCCGTTCAGGATTCAGAGTTAATAACATGAAAATTGTACGTAATCTTTTCTTTCAAAATTAATAAATTAAGTTTTAAAATGTTTGCTACAATTTCCATCCATACATATATTTGTACACATTATATTTATATGTATGTTTACCTTATTTATTTTACTCGACCTTTCGATTGAGTTAACTACCCGTCATGGTCACGAGCTGACTGAAGAGGCGGGTAGTCCACGTCGTAAAATTGAGAGCAGTTTCGTTATCTACCCACATTTGGTCTTCATAGCCCGGAAAGTTGTGGCACACAACACTTGAACAATATCTGAAGTAGCGTCAGATAAAAAATCACGAGGTTTAATTTTATTAAATTTAATTATCACTGGACTTCATGTCGAGGGTAATTTGTATCCATCTTCTCGATTGCATTGATTAATATGTGTGAAAAACGCGAAATTCTTAAATGTACGGGACATTTAAGAATTTCGCGTGTCGAATGTCAACTTCGAATCTGTTTTTTTCTTTGATTCAGCTGGTTACCCTAAGTCGTGTTCGCCACAATAGGTAGATTTTAAAAAAAAAATGAAATTTACTTCAATTTTTAAATGCATTGAACGTGTCTGCTGACTCTACCGAACTTCTTTCTTTTCTTAAAGAACGAATTCGAATTGAGACATTACAAGCTTTCACACAACAAATACGGGGAGAGTGGGTGTCACATAACACCGTCATTTTCGTAAATACCACTTATTACGTGCTCGAGCAGAATATTAAATAGTGATACGAAATCATAGTTATGGTATAATTTCATGATTGTATCAGCTTATAATGTCCCACAGCAAAAGCACACGCCTCCCTTAGCCGCCACTGGGGATGTCGTTAGAGAGTGTGATTACACAACTACTTAGTATCGAGAGGAAAAAATCCACGTGGTACAATTATATTATTAGGACATAGCAGTGGTACCACAGGGAAGCGGTCGCTATAGCATGTCTCGTAAGACAGAAGTCGCAAATTTAAATTCCGCTCGGGTAACTCAAATTTATTTCGAAATAGAGCAGTACCAATTTATAAAGTCGTTGAAAACCAGTAAAATATGCTGTTACAAGTAAAAATGTGTGACACGAAAAAAAATTAGGTCACGCGATATGTTTTGGTGCAGTCAAGGAAACAATTTTACAAATGTCGTCAGCAACCGCGAATGTTGACTTACATTAACATGTAACAGAGGAACGAATTTATTGAACGTCATTTTAACGGGTACGTCTAGAACTGCGAGCAGTTTCAACAAGTACTCGCATTTGATCTTCATAATCCGGAAGGTTGCGGCCCACAACACTCACAGTATCTGAAATATCGTCAGATGAAAAATAAAATATCGAGTGAAATAAATAAGGCAAGCCCGTTGAGACCCGTTTAAATAGACATAATATGTGTGAAAAATGCGAAAATCTCAAATTAAACAATTTATTTACACAATGAATAATCTTTACATCCAATTTATCCGCACTATTTATTCAAAGGTTTATTTATTCATTACTAAACGACTAAATTACTATCCCGATTTCGATGAAATGTAGAGAGATAACGTAATATCTGGAAAGTCATAATCTATTTATTTTTTATTTATTTACCAATTACTTTCAAACAATAGCCAATTACTTTTAAATAAAATCTACACGGCCCTAGCTATGGGTAATGGTAAAGGTAGCTAGTAATTAATAGATTTTTTAGTAGGTATCTAATATTATTGTATTACTCGTATATCAGTGCAAGTATCTGTCGGCGTACTCGCCGGTCCTGTTGTCACTCTTTTGTATATCAGTCAAGGGTTCGTCCTCAGCGAACTTCAGCTGAGCGAGGAACATGCGCCACGGCCTCTCCGATGGGTTCCGATAGATGCCATGGAGCAGCAGGTAAGAGAATATTACCACATCTCGCTCGGCGTGTACTGGTGTCGCTCCTTCGATGGGATAATTTTTTTGAAATGTTTATGAGTAAATTTTTACTGTCAATATATATGAGAGTGGTTGTTTGTTTATTTGTTTTAACTATTAACGAACCGCTACCACATTAGTATACGTGTGTCGGATTACATATTATAAGACCGTTTTAAGACCGTTTAACACAAAGGATAGTTTTAATTCTAATTCCACGTGAGCACAGCCCGGGGCAACAGTTAGTAAGAAAAAAAAAAATTTTATTGGCATGGTAATAATAAATTGAGCGGCAATTAAAAAGAAAAGATTACCAACAGCTGAATACTGCGACGCTAATTTTCAGTTGGAGCCGCACCGGTGACACGGAATGTCCACAGCAGAGGTCGTGTCATTTTGACATTAGTAATTTTATAAATTCTGTATTAATATGGCTAAACTTAACATTAATATTAACATTCTCTTATGATGACACTCGTAAGACTATTTTTTATTCTTCACCTTAATAATGCACTTAACCGGATCAGCGTAATGATAATCCTGGCCACCATCTTCAGTATCAACGAGACCGAAGTCTTCAAGAGGGCCAAGTTTATGGGAGCCGGGGTACACACAAAGTCCGCCATTTTCAGGATCTGATTTGCCAACATGTAGAAAAGCTGCTACCATTGAGTATTTCTTGAGCGGGAACTAATGATAATCCTGCGCAGAACCAGTAGGTATGTTTAAAATTAGCATTTTCTAAATTTATATTTTTCTGAGATACAGGACAGGAAATTCAATCATAAAAAAGGTATATAATCAAATTGTACACGGAAATATATCATTGTATATCAATTTATTGGCCTTAAATAGGATCTACTAAAAATATCTATTTCACAAATATTAGTATATACTTTTTTGGCCAATATAACGATATTAAAATTGTTATAAACTTGTCCTTGTGGATAAGTTTAGATCGTTCCTGTATTGCTACAGGAATATGAAAGGCAAATACTTACTGAATACTCAGCTGCCTTCTCCATATCGGGTCCGATCCACGCGGCTTCCAAATTGTTCTTGTTCTTCAAACGGAAAAGTCTATCGCATTCTTCAGAGATGATGTCCATCTCCTTCTCGGTAAAGACACCGCCATTTTTAATAAAGCCATTGTCTTTATAGAACTGCCTCTGCTCTTTCCTTAGTCGCATCTTGCTGTAAATTCAAAGGATTGTTTGTTTATCTTCGTTACTGGATACAGGCCTTTCCCAAGACCTGGCTCTACACACGATCTTCCACTTTTCTCATCCAGCCTCAATAGAACTACGAGTATAATCGAAATAAACTTCACTTTTAAACAATATCACTCAATAACGTTTCAATTCTTTTTGTTCTTTTTGTTGGTAACCTTCTTAAGATTACGCAGGTCCTTGTATGTGTATAGGTTTTTAAAACCCGTTAAATTCCCATCCTATCCCATCCCATCATATACCTGCCTGTTTTCTCAACCTTTTTTTCCGAATCTATTCTTAAATCTTCTGTTAGTCATCGCATTTGGTGGCGTGCCAATGTTTGCCATTCTGGACTGATGTTGACATGCATGGCCAGTGTCCATGGGCGATAGTATCTACCATCAGTTGCTTGTCGGTCACCTTCTTTCTATAAAAAAAAACTCGGTCAATCGAGTTCCTTCGCGATATTTTGCTTTACCATTGAGTTGGTGATATTTGAAAAATTTCTTTCTGCAGAAACTTAGCCGATGCCAACACGGGTTCAGAATGACAAACGTGAACCGAATGAGCTGCTTGGAGATTTAGAAATGGATTTGGAGAAACGGTTGGAAAATTGGGAAGAGATAGGATAAAGTAATGTAATTTGAGAGCTATTTATGGTACTCCTAGACCATTACCGCTATTCTACTATAATTTTTAAATTAATAAGTATCATTGCCAGAACCACTTACGATTCTTGACTTGATGACAAAGTGAGAGCTCAATGGACGTCTGTTGCCAAGTATCCAGAGAAAACTGACTGGAAAAATATTTATATACTTTGTATAGTTATTATACATAACACAATTAATGATTAATCTTAACCTTTGATAAACAATCTGCATAGTGCAATCGTATACTTAATCGGGGTTCCGTAATTATAAACATGTCTTAATTTATTATAAAGTGTAATTTACAAAAAATGTATTTACAATTAGGTACCATTGTTTATTAATAAATATAAAATCACCAATCGTACCGCAAAAAATGCAAGACATATTAGAAGACAGTTGATTTCGGAATTGTTCAAGAAATTATTTCCAAGTTCAGATTACAAATAATTTTCTTTTATTCACGTATCTATGTTACTGAGAAATTTCAAATATGACTACTAGTATAGATAGTGAATTGAAACAATTATTTTGTCTTTTTTATTTTATTATTACAAAAGCCACAGCACTCATTTACACAGAGAATAATAAAATTATATAACATATACTGCCCATTGAGAATTTACATTTCTCGAATAATTACATCAGTTAGGTAAGAGTTGTATATGAACTAATTATGAACTAAACACCATATGGAGCGAGATGTGTGTGAGAATTGAGAATATTTATTTACTTTTTGTTAATAAAAATATAACTAAGAATAGTAAACCAATTATTCAAAAGTAATGTGCTTATTTACCAGTATTTGTACATTGTTATTTTATATGGTACTTACTATCTATATAAATAAAAAAAAAAGAACGTTCATTTGTTCAAAATCTTAAATCTCCGAAAGTTCTCCACCGATTGTTTTGAAATTTTGACACAACGTTGCATTCGAATACGCGCGTGTTTTTATATACCTATCACAGGGTAAAAACATGCTTTTTACCCAAAAACAGATAAAAACAGGGTAAGCGCCATCTTTTGGGCAGCCACAGCAACGCGTGGCCGGGCACAGCTAGTAAACAATATATTTTTAAAATATTCCACTGCTAGGGTATATATTTCCCTTCCTCAGGAGCTACAAAGGTATATTTTTTACACACTTTATTAGGTACATGGAAACATTATATTCTTCACATATACTAAATTTTTATTTACACATGGGGTATATTGTCCTTAACAGTTTAATAATTATATTTATATTTATGGAAGCTTCGATAATTGAGTTTTGCTTTTCACGGAACCTTAAAATGAAGATAAAACAGGGCAGTTGAACCAAACGAGCTCTTGATTAACACAAAGATTAATTAAACATTAGACATACAATTGTTTATCACTATTTTCATTTCCAAAGCGAAGAATTTCGAAAATTTGAATATATATTTTGAATATTTTTATACTATGAAAAAAGGCGGTAGCCGAATAGCAATCCTCCTGGTGTCAAGTAAATACTGTCGCCCGGGGGCATCCAGCATGAGTCATGAGTCATGAATGACGAACGTTGGTATAACTCGGATGTGCTGTGCCATCTACCTGGGTAAAGATAAAAATATATTTGGAAACTAGCGGTGCCAGCGACTTCGTTTCTGTGAACCTGTGATTCCAGTGGGAACTCCATAATTGATCTGAATAAAAAGTACCTCCAATGTTAAATCAGCTTATGGGGTTATAACTATGTCAAATTTTATTGAAGTCCGTCCAGCGGTTTTTACGTGATCGTTCAAACAGACAGACAAAATTCCAAAACTTGTTGTTTTGGGCAGATATCACATCCTGGACTTTACAATGATTATTTTTTTAAATATTTTATGTGCAGACACGCCTCTCTTACGATTTTATTATATGCAGAGATTGTAGATTTAATTGTGAAGGATTGGTTCTTCTGAAATATTCCTGTGAATCTTCCTCTGAAACAACTGTTTATTGTGAAGGTTCCTTAGTGTCATTCGAACCCTAACGAGGCCAGAAAATCAGACTTTACAAGGGAATAAATTCCAATGAAAGCTTATACTGCAGACATAAAGATCGTCGCGACGAAAATACCCGCTAACGAATCACGAATTTCCACCTTAATGTATTTTTTCCGTTGATTGAGACCGAACCGATATTTTGCAACTAAAATACCTTCGGGCGACAGAGAAAAAAGTCAGTTTGTCTAAATATAAGTCGTCGGGACGTCGCGCGTCGTGACCGAGCTGGTATTCAACGGCATATGACTGCAACTCGGAATAGACGTTTATGAATGAAATTTATTACTGTTTCATAAGCTTTTTTTAAGTTTTTCCTTTTGTCACACGAATGTTTTTGTGTCTATTTATTCATATGATAAAACTCAATATGTTCCATATTTCTAGTCTAATCCTATGCAATACCTACTTATTGAAATGACTTAATTAACTTGTTAATTAGGTACTTAATTTAAATTTGTTTAATTTTGGGTAGATTACGTACTTGTAACAATATAAACGGAAAGGATTTTAAATATGTATGTTGTTTGTAATTAATTCTCTACAAATATAATAAATATATAAAAACAATAAATAAATTGAAGCCTAAAGATTTTAGTTAATTAGTGTAGGTACTTGATAGTACAGTTAGTGGGTTATTTGACCCCTTTTTTACAGATTTTACACAATTTACACAAATGTTCTTATTGATTGAATTTACTATATTTTACGGTAGTCTTCTGAGAGACAGCCCAGCGACTGTGGGATTGCAGCGTGCACTCTGTTTTTTTTTTATGGACGAAGGTGGCAGACGAGCATACAGTCCACCTGATGGTAAGTGGATACTCTAGCCCATAGACATCCGTGATACAAGCCAACATTAGTCCAAAATTACAAACGTTGGCACGCCCCCGGATGCGCTGCCTACCTTTGGATAAACGAATGGATTTGGAGAAAGGTTTCTTTCTTTCCTCTGAAACAAATAAGTTTCTTCGTGGAGCTTTCTTCTAACATAGAATCTATTCTAACAAACTTTGTAATAATAAGTTACTTTATCTAATAAGGAATTTCTATAATTGTTGTAAATTTACTTGAAATTATAGCGATAAGTCATTTAAATTGTAATTAGTGGGTGATGTGATGTGCCACGTGTCCCGTTGTGCGATCCGCTTCGTCCGCAGGTGCGCGCGCGCTGTTTGCTTCTCGCCTTTTATCTTATTCAATAATGTGCCGGCGACCGAACAGTTTTGATATTTTAATTTTATTTATCTTATTACTCATTTGCATAAATGTGGATACATATCTGAGTAGAATGTTAACAGAATGATAATTCCAACACATTTGTCATTTCTGTCATATCAGTATAGGAAATAAATGGAGTTCATTTTTACATTAATATCATGTCAAACATACATAAGTATCTCACAAATTGTCACAGTCGTGTAGGGAGGGGAAGAGTGCACGCTGCAATCCAACGGCCGCTGGGCGCACTCGACTGGCCCCGTTACCCCTCTCTCACAGAATACTACCTTGAAATGTACTGCATTTCCTACTTTATCATATTCCCCAATGTATATACATGTTTCAGTAGTGAGTGAGATATGCCAGAGCTCATTCCCATCCTATCCCTTCCCACGTCTCCAACCCTATCTCCAAATCCATTCTTTCATCAACAAGGCTAAAGTTTATCATTTTGGACTTATGTTGGCATGTATCGCGGATGTCTATGGGCGACAGTATCAACTACCATCAGGTCTACACGTATACACGCGCCCTTATACTATGTTTGTAACTGATATCGTATTTTAATTTGCATTATCTCATTTTAATTTTTTTCACTATTTTATTCCTTGGATAAATTGTGTTTTGTGTTGTCCGGAATGAAGTTCTGTCAATAGTCTATTTTCTAAATAAATGCTAGGACAATGAGGTTCTTTTGATAAAAAAAAGTGAAGTCATCAAAATGCTATACTTCTTCTATATATTCTATATATATATGAGTATATGCTATATATTCTTCTATACTTTTTGGATAGATGTCATTGCAGAATATAGTGCGAATGATCGAAACACAATAATCCGTATATTTGAAAGTGAGTGTGTGGATATCATATATCAGTCGACGCGACAGACTAGACGCAACACACAGATAACTTTTTGCCCTCCCTCTCTGTTCCACTCGCATTTCTCTGTCTGGACTGAAAATAATTTTCAGTCACACTCATACATCATTGATTTATATGCAACTTTTATGACTAACACGAGCCTTTTATAATTTTTTACGTAATCCGCGGAAGCGGGGTAGGAGGTGATCTGTTTTCGACACGGTTGCCAACAGCAGTGTCGGCATATTTTCTGTTGTTTGCAATTATGTATATCTGTATTGAAGTGCACATGCGTTGCTAGGTTCTGAAGAGTTTTTTCCTCACAAAGGTTCAGTTGGATAGACTGTTGGAAGGAATCTATCTATTGCAAATATGACTTTCGAAACACCGAAAAATTTCACAAGATCTCTACTAAGGATAACCGGCTGAATTCAAAACAAAACATTTATTTTGCAAGAACATACCATAGGTAACAAATGTAATGTTCGTTATCTATATCCTCAGTTATGGTCTGCCTCAACAGGCGTGCAAAGATTAATTGTAAACTTATTACCAAAATAAAACAATCAGTTTTGAAGCCCCTTTTTACGCGAGCGATACGCTCCTCAATTTATTTACTTATTAAAATAACTACCGACGCCATAGAAAAAGTGAAGATAAGCAAATAATGAAAGAAACAAACGTTTATACATATTTCGTGAAGAATTCGTTACTTGGAGAATTAAGTTTCGTTGGTAATTCGGGGTATTTAGAATTTTCTTAATTGAAAAGAGAATGTAATTCTACAAAATTCTCAGGATTTTCATGAATAACAGATTTTTTCATAACTTAGACTTGAAAAAGCACGGTTATTAACCGATTAAAATAAAGTTGAGTACAAAAATAGGTTTACATCTCAATTATGTTCGTCGGATTGTTTAATAGTTTGCAAATTACTACGTTGCAAATTTACAAAAAATTGACAATACATTTTAAATGCCTATATATGTAAACCATATGCTATTGGATATGGCTTATCGAGCTCTATAATTCTTCTCAAAACATTCTTTTTCTCTATAACCACGGAAAATAGCACAACCTTTATATCTTTTCGATTAGCGCGTGCCACGAGGATTTCTTCCGAAGTTACTTACAGACAGGTAATTTGAATGAACGATTGAATAAGAAGTTCATTTGTTATGAAACAACACACACGATTACTGAATATTTAGTGTGAATTAACAGAAATTAAAAAAAAAAATAACCTCAGCGTTACAATTTTTAAGGGTTTACAATTTGTACTTAAGAAAGATAACAATATAAATAACATAATAAATTTGCGAATAATTTCTTCAAAAATTTCTAAATCCGACTAAAATTTAAGAAGCAAAAACCTTCCGGCTATAGAAATTTATATTTAAGTACATTGCTATACCTAGTATTTTATTTCAACCACGTTGCGCTGGCGCCGACTTTTTGACAGTCGGCGTCTTTGCCAATTCTAAACTGTCAGAATCTCATTACCACACTCGCAAAGTTTTTTGCTGTCCACAAACATTTCGCTGTTAGACTTTTATAAACAACATTTGTCGGAGCAAACGTATAAAATTTTGTTGGATATATAAAGGTTTTTGTTACCCATTCTTTATAGTAGCGGCTGTTTTGAGGATTTTTGTCTTATTTTTGGATCCAAATAGGGTGTTAGGGTCAGAAAGGGACAGCGCCGTGGTCAAGATTAATGACCTGTTTTATAGTGCGACTCCCGAAGTCAGTGTCCAAATTATGCTAATAATAAATAAATAATGCTAATAAAGCGCTTCGGACACTTTTGGATTTCGACTAGGACAAAAGTTAATTAAGACTAAAGGCATTAAAATTAATTTTAATTGCTACAATTCCATGTACAATATCGGACAGTAATTATGGCACGTCATAAATCCAAATTAGTTACACTAACTACAATAGATATTACTTAGACAATTTTCACAATATGTACTACGAGTACATACTTAGCCTGTAGAGAGCAAGCAAATTTATTAATATTTTAAAATTTCATTCAATTCTAGAATGTACTTTTTGCCGTATTAGGTACTTATAACTAACAAATCTGTTTAACTAAATGGATTCATAAAAAATACTCAATTAGACTCATTTTATGACAGTATGCATCTTTTCTTGGTTCTCAAATATTGAATTTGAATTATCCTTATCATTTTGAATTATCCAATCATCATCAATTTTTCGTTTGTTTGTATCTATTAATATAATTATTTCACACTCTCTCCTAAACTATTTGTTTGGTTATATTGTCTGTCATTGTATTTTAACTTAAGCATGCATTTAATTTAATGGCCTAAAGTTGGAAATCTTGGAAAGGAATTTAACATTTGAGATTTTCGCGTCGTTCACACATATTTATTTATTTAAACGGGTTGCAATGGGTCTCAATAAGGTCAACATACGCGTTGAGACCCGTTTCAATCAATATATTGGAAAGGAATTTAGCATTTGAGATTTTCGCGTCGTTCACACATATTTATCTATTTAAACAGGTTGCAATGGGTCTCAATAAGGTCAACATACGCGTTGAGACCCGTTTCAATCAATATATTGGAAAGGAATTTAGCATTTGAGATTTTCGCGTCGTTCACACATATTTATCTATTTAAACAGGTTGCAATGGGTCTCAATAAGGTCAACATACGCGTTGAGACCCGTTTCAATCAATATATTGGAAAGGAATTTAGTATTTGAGATTTTCGCGTCGTTCACACATATTTATTTATTTAAACAGGTTGCAATGGGTTTCAATAAGGTCAACATACGCGTTGAGACCCGTTTCAATCAATATATTGGAAAGGAATTTAGCATTTGAGATTTTCGCGTCGTTCACACATATTTATCTATTTTTTTTTTTTTTTTTTTTTTTATTTACGGTTCACAAACTGGACGTAGCAGCATAAAACATAACAGCAACAAAACATAATATCATGATAGGCTGAACGGCCTTCTAAATGCGAACACAACTTGCATAAAAATAGTTTACACTTAATAACAGTAGAAATAAAATTTTAACAAATAATAATAAGGAAAAAAAAAGGAAGCAGGAAAGATAAAATATGATTACAATTTAGAATATAAAAATCGTTTGAAACTGTTAACCGATGCATTGAAAATATCGATCTCAAGACAGATGTCGTTATAAAAGGAACACATTCGGTTCAACGGTGAGTGTTGACCGTAGTTAGTTCGGCAAAAAGGCACAACTAGCGTTTTGCGATTAATTAAACGGCTACTGATTCGTGGGACGGAAAACTTTAGGTTTTCAAGTAGGTCAGGGCCATCCACTATACCATTAATAATTTTATGGAGGAAAACAAGATCAGCAATCTTACGTCTGCGGTCAAGGGGGATCATCCCATAGTGCTTGAGTCTAGATTCATATGATTTGAGACTGCAGCAGCGATTGTTGGAGTAAGTGAGGTGATGTAAAAAGAGTTTTTGGAGCCTCTCAATTCTAGTGACGTGAACCGCATGAGACGGGCTCCAAACCTGGCTGCAATATTCCAACAGTGTTCGGACATAACAATTAAAGAGTATAATTGGTATTTCAGGATCTTTAAAAGTTTTAGTTTGTCTAATTACAAAGCCAGCCAATCTAGCTCCTTTATTTGACATATGGTTTATATGTTCTCTAAAGTCTAACCTCCGATCTAAAACAACCCCCAAGTCACGAATGCTTGAGACTTCTTTAACCGCACTATTATCTATGGAATATGTTGCATTATGTTGCGTGAATAATTTTCGGGTAAATTTAATATGGTAACATTTGGTCTCATTAAGAATCATTTTGTTTTGAATGCACCATATGTTGACAGCACTGAGATCTTTTTGTAAATTTTTAACATCCTCGTTAGACTGAATAACTCTATAGATCTTTAAATCGTCGGCAAACATTTTGAACCTGGATGCTAATGCAGAGCAGAGGTCATTTATGAATAACAGAAAAAACAAGGGTCCAAGATGGGAACCTTGAGGTACTCCTGAAGGAACCATCCTGGCCGGGGATTTGAAACCACGCACAATAACTAGCTGGGAACGATTAAGAAGATAAGACTCACACCATCTTAAGAGAGATCCGCATATACCAGCGTGTCCCAGCTTGCGAATGAGTATAGCATGGTCTACAACGTCAAAAGCCTTAGAAAAGTCTGTATATATTGCATGAACTTCATTGTTGTCTTCGAATGCCTCAATTATCTCGTTAACGTAACCAACGATATTTGACGCCGTAGATCTACCCGCCAGGAATCCATGTTGATGCCTGCTAAGTGTGGGCTTCAGGCGGAAGTATAATATTTTTTTAACCATGCCTTCAAAAAGCTTACCAATGGAAGATAAGATTGAGATCGGTCGGTAGTTAGCTATATCGGCATGATCACCCTTCTTATGTATAGGAATAATATGCGCAGTTTTCCATTTGGTAGGAAAGATGCCACATGTTAATGATTTATTAAATATAATGTGCAAGGGTTCGACCAACTGAGAGGCACAGTGCTTGAGGAAAATAGGTGATATTGCATCTGGCCCAGGCCCTTTCTTAGTGTTGATGAACTGTAGGGCTTTCAAAATATCGGATCTTGTTAAAGCGAATGAGCTGGAAGTGTGACAGGTCCTTGAATTATCCGTCAGCAGAACTGATGGCGTAGAACTGTTGTAGATGGAGTCAAAATACTCGGAGAAAATATTGCTGATCTGCTGTCCACCCTCAACATTTCGACTACCAAGGTACATTTCATCAGGTATTTCATTACTGTTAGATCTGAACGATTTAATAAATGTCCAGAAGTACTTTGGGTTCTTTTTGATTTGGGTTTTAGCGTCGGATTTATATGTAGACGAACATTCCTTGATCATGGTGTCACAGCGACTTCGCAACATTCTGAAAGTTAAATGATCTCGGGGATTACCATATAGTTTGAATCTTCTGTGGAATTTGGCTTTCTCTCTAAGTGTTCGCACCAAAGAACGGCTAAACCAGCAGGGATACCTATTGTCAATCTTTATGGTAGATGGAGTGTGACTGTGGATTATGGGAACAATGAGTTGATAAAAAATGTCAACAGATTCGTCCACTGTGCAGGCAGGCCCTAAGTGATCACTCCAGTTAATTTTGTCCAAATCGTCATTAATCCCAATATAATCAGCCCTAGAGTAATTTAAAATGGGAGATCTCAGATATTTAATTCTCCTGAGCGGATCAATCTTTATTTTGATCACAAGTGCAGGGTGGTGAGTATCTTGCTTCACAAACGGCGGAGCAAATAAATCCACAGAGAAGAAGTTCGTATCGTTAGTTACTATTAAGTCTAGCATACGTCCATTTATATTAGAAACCGAGTTGATTTGATGAAGGTTGTTGAAAGAGAGCATATCGACGAAAACGTTTTCTACTTCGGCATTCGCAGAAAGCGGGAGAAACGAATTAGTATAAATATTATTCTGCCATTGAAGGTGAGGCAGATTAAAATCCCCGGCCAGCAGTAATAATGAGTTTTGAGGCAGTTTATGCTGGACAACCAGAGCAACACTAGACGTGATGCGGTCAAGGCGATCGAAGGTAGTGGGTGGTGGATTATAAAGTGTACAAATGCATAGATGTTTTGAAATATTACCCTGTCTAATTTTGACGACGACCCAAAAATCTTCATCCACTGATTCCCATTTAAGCTTGCGAATTGGTTCATGTTTTTTCAAGACAGCAATCAGAACTCCCCCACCGTCTTGTTTAACACTAACAGCAGAAGCGCGGTCACGCCTAAATACTGCGTATCTACTGTCAAGAATTTCGTGGTCATACACGGAGTCATTAAGCCAAGTCTCCGTAAGTAAAATGACGTCAACCTCAAGTTTCAATGCATTGGTCAACAACTCGTCGGTTTTTGTTCTAAGGCCTCTAACATTTTGATACACTATTTTGAAGTTGGAAGTAGAACGAATATTCATAAGGAGAACCGTAGCTCAAAGAGAACTTAGAAACTCCAAGTCTTTAATAAAGAAGCTCTTCGAGCTAACGTCTTTGCGCATAAATATTCTGCCGTTGCGCACCCACACAAAATCGAACTTCTTATCCTTGGCCACTTTTCTGGCGGCAGCGTGCAATTTTTTGTTAGCTGGAGTAAGGTGTTCACAAACGTAAATTGGTTTCCTGTCCCTGTCTGCAATGCCCAGGTGAGAAGAGTTCAATTTGTCGCTCGGGTGAATCCGGTTATGAATTTTTACTGCTGCAATCAAGGAGTCTCTCACGAATGGGCTCGAGAGTTTAACCACTATTGACCGTGACCTATTGGACTCTTTGTTTAATTTAGCCACGCGGTGGTAATTTAGCAGTTCGTGCTCTTTGAGGTCGCAGCCGACAGTAGTGGCAAGTTGTTTAACGACTGTCTTGATATTTTCTGACGTGTGTACCGGCACGCACTGTATCTCCAAGTTACAGTCGCGCGATTGTTGCTCGAACTGGTTTACCCTAGAGCTAAGTTCAACCACTTGAGAGCGCAAGTCACCCACCTGACCGCGCAACGCGCTGTTGTCCTCTTGCAGTTCACTTATGGCCTTGTTTTTAATTTCAAGTGCTTCCTTCAGTTGATCGCACCTTGCCGAAATATAGTTAATGCTTTCAGTGAGCTCATGTATCTTGGTGCGAGTATCAGAGCTGTCCAGTGTGAAGTCTCTCATAATATCCCTGTGAAGCTGAGTGAGAGATTCTTGAAGTTTATGGTCTAAATACTGCTTAAAATCTTCAGTGTTGTTTACAGGTGACGAGTCAGAACTATGCAGGGGCGACTTGAGAGATTGGGACGGAGTGTCGACACGTTTGTCTCCTGACTTGCACTCAATACACTTCCATGTAGCTTTATACGACTTAGATTCTTTGGTGAAGTTGTCAGCCAATACTCCCAAACACTGGTAGTGGAAAGCAGCGTTACATTTAGAACAAGCTTTAATATCGCTGGCCTTTATTTGCTTGCTACATTTTCTACAAACACTCATCTTGATTAAGTCCCGGAAACGGGGGAGATCGTTTAATGGTGGCAACTCTATAAGTGACAAGTTGTTAAAACTGATGCTGTCAGTTGAATTTGACAGTAAGATAATCACCAAAGTTAGGGTACTTCTGAGAGATTTTCAATCTAGCAAAAAGTGGGTATAAAAATACGACTTAACTTAATAGATTTGCCAAGTAAATTTTCGGTTATTGTCCAGGATAACAGCACTGCTCTTGTTTTATTAGTGTAACTTCACTTTGAACGCAAATTTACTGTATTTTAAAACGGATTTACTTCATTTTACTAAAATAGATTTAACAAGCCACAAGTGTAAACAATGCCAATGTTGCCAGTTGAGAGTTGCAACAGGTTGCAATGGGTCTCAATAAGGTCAACATACGCGTTGAGACCCGTTTCAATCAATATATTGGAAAGGAATTTAGCATTTGAGATTTTCGCGTCGTTCACACGTATTTATCTATTTAAACAGGTTGCAATGGGTCTCAATAAGGTCAACATACGCGTTGAGACCCGTTTCAATCAATATATTGGAAAGGAATTTAGTATTTGAGATTTTCGCGTCGTTCACACATATTTATTTATTTAAACAGGTTGCAATGGGTCTCAATAAGGTCAACATACGCGTTGAGACCCGTTTCAATCAATATATTGGAAAGGAATTTAGCATTTGAGATTTTCGCGTCGTTCACACATATTTATCTATTTAAACAGGTTGCAATGGGTCTCAATAAGGTCAACATACGCGTTGAGACCCGTTTCAATCAATATATTGGAAAGGAATTTAGCATTTGAGATTTTCGCGTCGTTCACACATATTTATCTATTTAAACGGGTTGCAATGGGTCTCAATAAGGTCAACATACGCGTTGAGACCCGTTTCAATCAATATATTGGAAAGGAATTTAGCATTTGAGATTTTCGCGTCGTTCACACATATTTATCTATTTAAACAGGTTGCAATGGGTCTCAATAAGGTCAACATACGCGTTGAGACCCGTTTCAATCAATATATTGGAAAGGAATTTAGCATTTGAGATTTTCGCGTCGTTCACACATATTTATTTATTTAAACAGGTTGCAATGGGTCTCAATAAGGTCAACATACGCGTTGAGACCCGTTTCAATCAATATATTGGAAAGGAATTTAGCATTTGAGATTTTCGCGTCGTTCACACATATTTATCTATTTAAACAGGTTGCAATGGGTCTCAATAAGGTCAACATACGCGTTGAGACCCGTTTCAATCAATATATTGGAAAGGAATTTAGCATTTGAGATTTTCGCGTTGTTCACACATATTTATTTATTTAAACGGGTTGCAATGGGTCTCAATAAGGTCAACATACGCGTTGAGACCCGTTTCAATCAATATATTGGAAAGGAATTTAGCATTTGAGATTTTCGCGTTGTTCACACATATTTATTTATTTAAACGGGTTGCAATGGGTCTCAATAAGGTCAACATACACGTTGAGACCCGTTTAAATAAATATATTGTATTGGAAAGGAATTTAACATTTGAGATTTTCGCGTTGTTCACACATATTTATCTATTTAACCGGGGTCAATAAGGTCAACATACGCGTTGAAACCCGTTTAAATAAATATATTGCATTGTAAAGGAATTTAACATTTGAGATTTTTGTGTTGTTCACACATATTTATCTATTTAACCGGGGTCTCAATGGGGCTAATAAGGTCAACATACACGTTGAGACCGGTTTAAATAAATATATTGTATTGGAAAGGAATTTAACATTTGAAATTTTCGAGTTGTTCACACATATTTATCTATTTAACCGGGGTCACAATGGGGCTCAATAAAGTCAACATACGTGTTGAGACCCGTTTAAATACCCGTTGACCCGTTGAGGTGTAATATGTTGGGCCGCAGATTTGCACGTTGCTCTAAAGAGGTTAAAATAACGATATTTAGGACATACTGCCAGTCTTTTTATACGTGCAATCTGTGGTTCAATTACATGCAGAAATCGTTTAGAGCCCTGCGTATCCAATACAACAATGCATTCCGGGTGTTGTTGGGGTTGCCGCGCTACTGTAGCGCATCGGAGATGTTCGCAAACGCCCGTACGGATGATATCTTTGCCATATTGCGAAAAAGAATAGCATCACTGATGTCTAGGGTGCGGGGCAGCCCCAACACGCTGCTGAGGATCTTTGCGGAGAGGGTGGATGGCCCCATGTTTGAGAGGTTGCATCATATAGGAGGTGACGAGAGGCGACAGCCAATGTCTGATGTAAAATATATGTGTGTATATGTGATTGGTGTGTACGTGCATGTATATGTATGTGTGTATGTATATGGATATATATGATGGTATATATATATATATATATGTATATATATATATATGTGTGTGTGTGGGTGTGTGTGAATGTGTGTGTGTGTGGGGGTATGTGTATGCATGTGCATATGCACGTGTACATGTACATACATATATATATATAATTAGTAATAACAAAATCTTAATAATAAGTACTAACATAGTCTATAAGTTAAAATTGTTACTAACACATGAAATATGGACTTTGTCTGAAATAAATGAATTATATTAAATAAATATATTGTATTGGAAAGGAATTTAACATTTGAAATTTTCGCGTTGTTCACACATATTTATCTATGTGTTTAACCGGGGTCTCAATGGGGCTCAATAAAGTCAACATACGCGTTGAGACCCGTTTAAATAAATATATTGTATTGGAAAGGAATTTCATAAATAAAGAAATAGTTGAAGAAATAGATGGATAATAACATTGTAAATATATTATTTTCTTTTGAATAATAATCATTGCAATGAATCTAATAAGGGTTCCGATTTTGCTACTAAAGTCTCAGATCCCTAATAAATACAACCCGTCCTTGCCATTTTGAACATGGCGTACGATGCGCGTGCGCATCCCAACCCGTTCCCTTAGCGGCGCCTTAGCGGCTGAACAAAGACACCACGGTATTTATGTAAATTGTAGAATTCTGAAAACGCCAAGCATCGGACAAAAACAATGAGATGGGAAAAAATATACGTGGGACGCACAATTCGCTTTTTGGGGTTGTAGATGGCGTCTTTTTTTACCCCATTGAATGTTCTTTAATATCGTTAAAGTTAGAACTTATAATGTGGTAACCTTGCTTCAGAAACATTATTTAAGACAAATTTAGTAGGTAGCTTATTATGTCAATTCATTTTTTACTACTTGCAGTTTTCTGTTCAATTTTGGTATCAATGTAAATATGTATATATATTTATTTATATACATATGTATTACTTACGTTATATTATTTTTTGTGCTTTCTATTGTCTAATTAAAAACTGCACCAGCGATCTTTATTCTGTAGGTATATCCTTCTCCTATGTATCAACGGTGAACATAGCCTAGAAAACTAAGGCCACTGTGAGATGTTGAGCACGCAGGTAAAGTCGCGGACAAAAGCTAGTAGTTCATATTTCTCTTCAAATGAATTGGCGAACTCAATGCCGCCTTGTATGCGAGCTAAATAATGTAGCGGACACGAAACTTGTTATAAAAAAAAACTTTATTTACATCAAAATAATCTACGTCTAATCCTACAGCTCAACTCTAATTGCCCGTGGGCCGGTAGGACCCCCCTTATAGAGATTAATGAATGATCCCTTGTGGTGACGAATAGGTATTTGTAAACTGATCTGTCAACATGGAATAAACACTTTTCAGTTCACAATTATCTCTTCCAAACTTCTAATTTAATATCGGTTGAAGTATTGATTTTAATAATCTTTCAACGATGTCACAGTGTGTAAAAATATTCAAATATTAGAGAGTGATAATGTTAATATAACTTGTTTATCTCCAGCGCCCCTTTTATAATAAGCTGATCAACAATAACTACGCTGATAGGATACACTCCAAACGCGAAGTGGTCAAGTAATGCAACAAAAGAGTCAAGGTCACCGCCCACCGCCATCTCTCCAACGACCCGCACGCTTCAGTATATAGGTTACGCGCGTAACACTATTTTGAATGGGTTATATTTAATACATGTCACAGTTTCGACGCGTTTTCGACTCAACACTATCCGATATTACACAAGAAAAATCTTTATTGTGTTTGTTTTTAAAACTTATTTTTATTGTAAGTAATTTTTATTGTACTTTTATAATGAGGGGTTGGCAGAATATCAACGTTGTAGTTGCAAATTTCACAGCCATATAGCCTTTTTGTCGCCGCGATACACAGTCAAAGGTAATAAATACGGCGATATCGAGTGATTCCCGGGGATCGCCGACTCAAACATTGTGTTTATGTTCTGAGTTCAAAATTGTTTAGGTATTTCAAACCATATTTTTTTTAATTTTTTTTATTACATCGATAAATAAAAACAATTAGGTATTGATGACATACTACATGGACTTCATAGTATGCGATGGTACTGGCTCCTGAAGTTCTTCTAGTTTGGGACTCAGGGCATTAATATATCAATAGTGGGGGGGTGCACGCTGCATTCCCACAGCCGCAAGGCGCGCTCGACTGGCCACGTCAATGGCCTACAGAAGACTACCTTGAAATGTACCGTATTTCCTACTTTATTCCTATGTCCCCAATGTACATACGTGTTTCGGTAGCGACTGAGATATGCCAAAGCCCATTCTCATCGCATCCAATCCTAGCTTTCTCCATTCCTATCCCTCCCCATTTTCCCAACCCTTTCTGCCATTCCTATATAGCTCGTATAGGCGTGCTGTATGCTCGTATAATTTCTATATAGAAAAATATGCCCTCTGTTAAATCAATAAAGATTTGAATTAGAAAAAATTGAAATTTGTGAAATCCTATGTCATCCTGTCGAGCAGAGAGTATAGTGGGACAAAGGAAACTCCTTAACCCATTATAATTTTTACTCATAATCCCATCCCATCCCCAGTAAGGATGAATAGAAAGTGAATTGAGGAGAATTCTTCAACCCTTTTTATACTGCCTTGGAAAGTTATTAAAGTTATCATTATCATAATTTTTGATCGGATTCACCTGATCACCCTCGGTCAAATTGCAGTGATTTTTTTCCGAAATTCAAAAGGCGTGATCTTCGCAATGGATAGATTTATTCTAAATCTCTCCAAAATATTTGTACTGTGTATAAATATGTGTACTGTTTGTAAACAAGCAGTCTCCGAACGCCTGTATATATATATATATATTTATATATATGTATATATATATATTTATATATATATATAAATATTAGATACAAAGGTTCTCACGAACGAAGCAATACCATCGACATTTCCAGAACAAAATTAATCAGGAGCAAACATTTGTTGATCTAATTAAAGAGTTTCCTAAGAGGCCACTGAAAAAGTGCATTTCGCCGTCGCTCCCATAAACGGCTTTAATCGGGATGTAATTAAGACGATTGTTATCGATTTAAAGCCGTGGGAGATGCCGGCACGGACACATCTGTCTGTGGGAGAGGTTTTTCACAAGTTTGCATTAGCGAAATGCGACTCGAAGGAAAGGATACGTCTATAATGCTTTTTAATCGGGTCATCGGACCTCCATTACACTTCATTTCTCGTCGCCTCTGTTTTTTTTACTTCACAGATTGTTTTAACGTCAAAATGTTTTACAGCTTCGGCTAATTAGGAACATGTGTTTAATTGAGGATTCTACTGTTTAGAGTTTTTTATATAATTATTTAATTTATATAATAATTTAAGGTATCAATTACAAAGGAGTACACAAAAAATATGCAAGCACCCATTTCAAATACCATCTCCATTTCGTCGTAAGTAAAAATATCTTCAAAAAAAATAATAATCCCCTAGCAGAGGTCAAAAAAATATTATTCAAAAACACATTAGGATTTCTAATGCAATCAGTGAACGTACATTGCGTTTGCCAGCGCATACCTAATTGCTACAATCTCCCATACACTATGATCACCTTTTAACCTACTTGTTGCTTTGGATTCCATTGCATTGTGACAATGTCTCATTTGTATTCCACTCGTCCCTTCATCACAGACCGCTGTCCTCGCAAGTGTTCCGTGCATTTGTCCCTTTTCACCATTTACTTCCTGCATACCGTTAATTCTTTCGACATTATATGCTCAATCTATAACAGCAGAAAACAAACAAACGGTAGCTTTGTAATCAATATTGTTCAAACACTAATGACAAGTAACTTTTGGTAACTATTGTTTACACTTGAAATGCTTCGGGGCCTTTGATTTTCTTTGGTGCATGTTTGCCGGTATCATAATTTAAATTTCTCAACTCTGTTTATTGATATTGGTACAATTGTACAAAACGCATTCCTGTAACATATGTACCACTTAACCAGACAAAATTGGGCCAATCATTAAGATGTTGTAAGACATCACTATTATTTCACTATAGACTTTATCAAATAGTTAATCGAACAGAAGACTGTTATGAAACGGACATATTATATGTTTGGGAAATAATTGAGAATACCCATCACTTAGAGGAGTAATATTAGGGAAGAGTCCCATCCTATTTTGTCCCGGATTCCTCATCCATCTTAATTTACTAAAATTCCAAAAACTGATTCCTTAAATTCCAACTGAGGCAACCCCATGTACGGATATGACAATGTTGTTCACTTTTTTGATTATTGTATTCAGATGACCATTGAAAACAATAACCGCGCAAGCCGACTTTGCGGTTATTGCAACCGTGCGACTCGATTGCAGTTTCTTTTTGATTTAAAAAATATTATAAAACTTTAAGCAAAAGATCAAATTAATTTATTAGAGTTTCACTTATTTATTAGAGTTTCACTTACTTATTAGAGTTTCACTTATTTATTAGAGTTTTATTGTATTCATAAGTAACAGTCACTGTTCATAATAACAGTAGTCATTTACTATCACTAATTCATCGACACCGCTTTTGCCAAGATTACCACTTTTTGCCAAAAAATATTTGGAATTTTTGTGATATTGTGATCGGTGGTCATAACAATTCCAGACGCTATTTGCGAGAAATGGACTGAGGATAAATACACAAATCTTCAAATCTGACAATTCCCGAAATTGGTTTCATCCTGTACATCTGCTGTCGTATCTGCATGGTAACATATCGTTTCGACCTCTAAACCCGAGTCATCGAACTTGAAGATATTTCCTAAATCGGTTAACGTCCCAGCTGTCACGCGATCAACGTCTAGACCCTGTAAAATTGTTGGATACCAAATAAATTGCACCGAAATTCGCTACCAAGCGCACCCTATAAATGTTTAAATTATAAAACGCCTGCAGCTCAATGCGCTCGTAGCTACAATATTTCATATGCCATAATTGTAGTTTGAGAATCTGTGCCTTAAGTGCCTTATTAAATTTGCTTCCTTTGGTGGAATTCATATTTGCATAAAAAACGGCATTTGTTCGATATATTATATTAGCATCTTTTCCGCAAGTTCATCGACATTCAGGATTATCATGTTCTATTTTATTTTGGCTTGCGGTGACGTTTGTTCGTTTAAATTAAAGCAAATTAAAGGGTATTTATAGACCATAACGACACCTAATTTTTACATCATAATACCTTTAGTAATTTTCTTCAATTGACGTCAGCATCGATCTGAAATGACAAACATTGGCATGCACCTGCGAATGCGAATGCGAATACGAAAAATAATTTAGAAATTAGGTTCTAAATTCAGTTGCTATTAAAAGCCAACGACCGTAACCATAACTCCTTTAGCATCTACTACTAGCCACGGGCATCCTCATGCAAAAGTCTTGTGCATGAAGGATGTATGACTTTATAAATCGTCACGCTGGCTAAGAAGGTCGACAAGTCCACTCTCTTAGAGGTGGCGTAGTTCCTTGGATCTTATGGTAGGGACTTTTTTATCAGTCAGTCGCCTTTTAAGAGATGGTAGATGAAGATTTAAGAGCTACGCGAAGAGATGGGATGGTGCTATTTTAAAACTGGCCAACACCACTCGGTCAATAAGCTGTTGTAAAATCATAAAGTGATCATCGTATTTTCGTCATAGCCTTGAAAAAAAACGGTTAAATACATAATATAAGGTAAAAGTGAAAAGAAAAACAAAAGTATACTTTTACTGTCTTTCGACTGACTACATGCGATGTGATGTGCTTATCATAAGTCCACGCCATGTGGGGATCAACAAAAGATCGTATTGATATTGCCGACTAATATACATTCGCGCAAATAATGTGCAACGACTATATTCATTATTTACTAGCGATGCCTGCGACTTTATTCGCGTGAATAATAGAGTTTGTGTGGTTCGTTAATTCTCCATTCAATCCCATCACATCCCATCCCATCCCAACGAAATATATTGTAACGTAATCATGGAATACATAATAACGACCCTTAATAATTATTTGCAAGTCAAAGTGACAGAATTAGATGAAACACGACAGCACGCCTTGTAGTCGCTCGTGTTATTTATAGTTTAGCAATTTTACACAGTTTAATTGGCGGTACCTATGCAGTTAAAGATGGTATTTTTTAAATTCCAATATTTCGCTAATTATTAAATGATAACTATAAACTAATATAAAATCATCACTACCTAATTAATTGCTATTTAGATTTACTATTATGTATAATTACAAACTAGCTGGTGTCCGCAATTTCATTCGTGTGAACTAAGGTATGTTTTATGTGTTCGGTTCATTGTGTTCCTATTCTATCCCGGCCCACGCCAACCCAACAATTCTCATTCCATCCCGTTCATTCCGTTTCCTCTTATTTAGTCCCATCTCATTTCGACATTCTATCCAACCCGATTCAACCTCAGCCCATTCCATCTAATATCATTCCATTTCATCCCAACTCATCCAATAGTGTGTATCATGGTACGAAAGTAACATTTTATTTCATATTCTCTCACCAAGCTTGATTAAAGTTTATAAAGAATCTCGCAGACATTATTCAGAAAGAAATGATAAATCGTAATATAAATAAATAACACCACACTCAAAGACTCACCAACACTCACTGTGTGGTGGATCTAGAGACACATACAAACACATTTGTCTTTGTTTCATTTGTTAATGAATGTGTCCGACCGGGCATCCAATCTTTTGCCCCAGCAAGTAGTCACTACGAACTGGGCTAATCAGTCACCATTAAACTATTAATAATGCTGTAATATAAGTGGCGTCATAATTCGCGGGATAAAGACTGCACTGTTAACAGTCGTGCGCGTCATTATGACTGCGCGCACGCACACCGCGAAGGAGTCATCATTTAAAAACAATTCTGCGGGGTTGCCTCACGAGTGTAACTGTTTATGGAGTTGCCCCGCCAAACTGGGCGTCGACGAAAAAACTCGAGACTCGAGTCAAAAGGAAACCCGAATGCGGTGAAAAAAGAACCCGCCGTCGTTGTAGCGTAGTAGAATTCCCCCGTCCCCCCACTCTTTCCTCCGATCGTCTCTCCCCGGACCCGCTTAGCGTACTACGTGCTTTTTTTTGCCTGCACATCGTCGCCAGCGTAAACAAATGCTGATAGGACTTCAACCTTGTTCGACGGACGATTTATAGGGTTCAGAAGAAACCGAGGAGCCTTTGTGATTTCGTCATGTCCGTCCGTTCGTCATGTCCGGTCGTTTATCACGCTTGTTTAATTAGTTTTATTTTTATTTATATATTTACGCTTTATTGTTTTATTTTCAGTTTGATCTTGTATCTGACTGATAGAGAATTCCGTAAGGCATTAGGTCTGCCATTTGTACACGTCAAATACTTTATATAAGTATTTTCACCATAGAGTATCGTTGAATTGGTCCTCGTAAAGTCTTTCATACGCGGCGTCTTATTAGGCTGCTCAGTAAACCGCTATAAACGTTAAAATATATTTTCATTGCAATCCTTTCTAATTCCTAAACAATTACGTCGAAAAATCAAGAAATATGTATTCAAAAAGGGCGTTTAGTAAATATTCATTGAAATTATAACTGGTAAACACAAAATAAAATACAAACATCCTCATCTATTCTTTACATTAGTGTTCATAAAGTACCAAAACTCTTCTTTTAATTATTGTTTTTTATATATTTGAACTATAAGGTTAATTGGTTGTTTCCATATAATTTATTTAAACAATATTTTATTTTACATTGGTGTAAATTGTGCAGCAAGTAAAACATTTATATACTTAAGTTATTCTTATGTATTTGTTGTATAATTTGTTTTATGTTCCAAAATAGAAATTAAAAGTTATGATATAATTTGAGAGAAATATTTTTTTAAATCACTTAAATCAAATATTTCGGAAACCCTAATTTAATTGACCGCCACACACTTGCCCAATTTTTATTTTTATAATAGCGTTCAGTGATTGAAGAGGAAAAGTGTGTTTTAAATATTTGTTTTTAAGTATAGATGTAAATTGATAATGATTATATTGGTTAGATTTATTATACTACTTATTTGCATCAGAAGAAATATGAGTATAAGATAGTAAGGTCGCATATTAACTCTTACATTTTTGTAGTAATGCGAAGAAATTAAAAATACATTATTTGTTTTTGGAATTATATTTTACGGCTCTGGATTCAAGTCCCTTTGAGCCAATATATTATAATGTATATATAAGGTATACAGTTGCTCGAGGCATCCTATCTACTCGTAATACTTAAAAAAATCTTAATATCATTCTTATTATATCCATTATAGTACCTACATATTTATATGGGCGTCCAAGCAAAAAGAGGTTCTAGACCTTCGATTTCTAATTTCAGAGATATTCACCTTTTTCTAAAGTTCGGTGAAAAAATGATATTTCTTGATTTCATTTCACGGTCACATACCTAAAATTTCACACCACAAATATATTTATATGACATTTTTAACTCACACATTTTATAGTAAAAAGGTTTATGCGTTTTGTATTAAAAACCGAAATGTGGACCTTTTTTACCTTCTACTTGCGTCTCTAGTTTTTATTGGATTGTGTTAAAGTGGAAAGTCGTCGGTTTTGTGAGAAATATGTTAAATTTTCAGAATAATCGTAAATTATTCCGTATGTAACTGCCAAGTGAAAATGTTATTTTAGGATCAACCTTTAATTTTCTATTTTCTGGCAAAGTAGGTACTTTTTTAACATTGAATTTTGATTTTTTTTTAGTTTTTATACTAATGTCCCTTTATACAACAAAGAATATTGTGTCTGTCTATCGAAGCGATATAACTTTTTACCTGATTATGGCGAAACCAAAAGATAATGTATGTATATACCTAATGCTTTTCGTAAGAATGTATGTAGGTATGTCAGTAGATATACTACTACATGAAGCCTAAGTGGTAGATTATTAATTCTCGATCGATTTAAGCAAATGAATATCTTTGAATTCATTATAATTCAAAGTCACGTCAAATTCAATATCATGAACACTTGCAGCCAAATTACTTCACATTTTTTTTAAATATTTAGTAAAACCGTATTCCTGATTTTTTTATTAATAAAATTCACTGTTTGCTTTCGTTTGCACGAGTTCAAGGAAGCGCTCTTGGATTTTTCGTATAGAGAAAGCGCCCAGCGCTTTCAACACTCAACATTTTAGCGCAACATACATATACTCGTGTATACCTACATATACATTGGCACACTATTTTTCGTCCATCCAAATGAAGTTTTACTTGTACATTTCAATAGGTGGCTAGATACTTCTAGTAAACTTCTAGAACAAACTTGCAATTTCCGTTAGAGCAACGAGAATGAACCTTAAATTAATAATAATAACTCATTTACAAACGCAAATTATTTAGTGAAAGCGCTCAATAGACATATCAGGTTTGCTTGTAAGAAAAGGATAAAAAATGTAGCAAATTTTATTTCCCCGTTTATTCAAGTATACTTTATACTTTATAAGTATATTTCATTTATACTTGATTCACGTCCGTTTGATATTTATTACACCTGGCTTTAAAAATACGCCACAAAACTTAATCCGGCAACGAATAAGACAAATGTACGCCCGGTGCCAGGCCTGAGGAAACTCCGGGAAAAGCCACTTGGCACTTTCAATTGAAATAAAAAATATTGCACCAACCGTGAGAAATTTCGGAGAATCTCGTGAGTCACTGCTTAAGTTTATTGTTACGATCTTTACATTTTAATACGACATGTCGGTGGTGACATCTTGTTAATTGTGCTGCCGCTGCTAGACTCCGCCACAGAATAGTCCGGATATACGGTCGGCCAATATTTTAAAGTTGAGTTTCAACTAATACATAACGCCAATTTTCGATTGTCTTGTCGATCTATATTTGAAACTTTATCACTATCTGTCCATTCAAACAAATCGAATGCGAAATCGCTCAACATTTTCATGGGTCTACCTACAGTGCATAGGAAATAAAATCATCTCCGGTCTAAATTATTATACTACTAGCGACCCGCCCTCGCTACGCTTCGGTTTATGAGTTAATTTTTTTTTTCAATTTTTTTGTTTCAAAATTTCGAAATAAAATATAGCCTATATTAGACACGGATAATGTAGCTTGCTATTTGTGAAAGATTTTTTGAAATCGGTTCAGTAGTTCCAGAGATTACCCCCAACATACCTACAAACACACAATTTTACCTCTTTATTAAATGCACAGTAAAATAAACCTACGTTTGAACCTACGTTTTGATACGAAGGTTTATATTTATAAAATATATTTTGTAATATATAGATTCTATATTTTGTAAAATAGAATGTTAGCGCGAACCATAAGGTTGTCCAGCGAATGCCGACCTCAAAGACATAACTTTGAGCTATGTCTTCACGCTCTTCACGCTCTGATATCGGATTTGCGCATGCGCCCTCGAACAGCGTTCACACCTGCCGCTGGTACAGATCGAGGCGATCGTTGTAATAAAGTTTAAATTTGATTATAGCCAATTGCAGTGCCGCTTTTGTAAACGTTATTGTATCTATGCGGTAGCTACAGAAACGTATCCAACGACCACCGATTACCACACCATACCATCAGCGTGTATCCGTTACTGAATACAGGCCTCTTCTCAGCCAGTCACTGTTAACGATTTCATATAAGACATCAGTTATCTTACCTTATCTACTTATGTTACCATATCCCCTCCGATCCCATGGTTTTTTTCTTATACTTTATTCACCTTATTTTTCATTATCACATAGGTATATATTTTATATGGTATTATTGCTTCATTTGTATCTAATTGTAGGTAGTACCTACATATAGAAAAGATCTCTAAGTAAATATTATACAATTTTTTCCACTATGTTTTACCCAAAGCGTGTGCAAATATTTTATTACCAAGTTACATATCCGCTATATTTAAAAAAAACAAACAAATAAATCGGCAAATCAGTGTTTACAAATTATATAGTATAATAATCCCTAGCTAGTTACAATGTCAAATAATTAGAAAGTCAAATAATGGAAAGTCATATAATTATAACTATAAAGAGTACTATAAAATATCCAATTAGTCATTGAGAAATTCATTTACATTATTATTGTTATTATTTCGCTTTTGGCTGTTACGTTAGAATTAATTAGTTAAAACAGAAATGCAATAAAGAATTTTCCTTCATTCATTCGTTCATGGGAGGAATCGGACCTCATCGAGACCATCGTACTCCATTATACTCATAGAGTCCTTTAATCTTCCTGGAATCTCTCCTTTTCGGACCTTAACCAGCGAAGAGACTGAGCACCACTGCACTGCTCGCTGGCCGCTTATTAAACGTTAATTAAAACATGGCACATTGACTTAATCCATCACGATTAATATTGTTTCTATATTTTATTACTATAAAATTACTACGCAGTGCAGTTAATTTTTTACGAGGGATGTGCTACATCGACCACCAACGCTTTTGAATTGAGACGTCATGTTACGTTACAGTTTAAGGCTAATACACATCGGAGCGGTGCAGATGTTGGACTTTTGAGCATTTTATAATAGGGCTTATAATTATAATAATTTATAAAAAAAAAAATAAGTAATTGATACTATCTAAAATATTTATTTAAATACATTACAAAATTACATAGATGTGATCATAAGAATATTTGAGTAACAAAGTTATTCACGCATAATTGTAATGTCACTACTGTGTTAATGACGTCATCAACATAATAGTGCTATCCGTTTCTAACTCTTGACTTCTGAGCTTTATAACTCCGTAATTTTCCAAAATATTTGAATTTTGATTCTATAACTAGATTTGTATTTGAATTCTATAATTGTATATAATTAATTATCTAAAACGAATCGAATATTCAATTAAGTATTACAGGGTTTAATAACCTTTAATAATAAAATTGTCATAAACTCGACGGTAAAAGAATAAAGTCGTGAGGCAACCTGTATACACGACAATTAAAAAAACGTATGTGGAACATGTGTACCCAACAATCCGTACTGGGCCCGCCTGGTTGGAGTATGACCTGAAACCCAGCAGTGGTTGACAAAAAGAGGAGGCCTGTTCCCTGCGGTGGGATGTACCTAGTAGGCTGATAACGTTTAATTTCTTGATCTAAATCGATAATACCAGTAGGTAGTAACCGAAAATTAACTGTACTTTAGTTACCAGTTTCAAGCAATAGGAGATTCCCCAAAAACGAATGTCACCGACATTGCTCACATAGTTAGTGAGCTGAAGTGGCAGCGGGCAGGCCATATCTGCAGCACGATCGACAATCGATGTGGGAGACGCAGTCCACCGGAGAAGTCCACCGGTAGTGGCGGGATAAGAAGAGCGGAAGACCGCCTTGGATGTGATCTATATCCAGCAGTGGAAAGATATAGTTTGATAAAATGGAATGCAATAGGCCTTCTATCGCGAACCATCAAATAAAACATAAACAGTTGCGCTCGAAGAAGCCGAAGAGATAACATCTCTCCGAAAGTGAACGCAGTCGCCACAGAAGATGTCAACCGCAGTTGTTGACGAAACGTTTGGAAGAAAGAGAAGAGATTCCAGAAGACCTCGGCCAAGTAGCCCGGAAGATTCAATTAATATGTACACCGGCCGAGAAAGCCTACAGTCCACTATAAAACCATAGCTAGATTTAATATGAATATCCCGAGGCTACCGGGTCTTCGTATTAATAACAAATAATATTGCTGTTAACTGGGCATTAGCAATAAATTTCAAAGAGTCGTAACTCTCGATCGAGTCGACTCGGAATGAAGTTATAAAACGATTTTTATGACGAATCGAATGCGACTTATGCTGGGATCACACACGATGACTTACCATATAAAATAATACTTACCTACTAACCGCCCTACCTGGCTTTGTATACCATAATCAAACACGATTTCTGAGGGCTATTTCTTCAATAAAATCGGCACGATAGTGATACATGCGTTAACATGGATTACTTCTGTCAGTTATTTTCACGATTCCCAACCCAATTTTGATAAAACTTACCGGTAAATACGCTACACAGCAGTGAAAAACTCATCAAAAATAATTACACAATATACAGAACCAAACAGAACACACGCAAAGAAAGAGAGATACATTTTCACATAATACCTTTGTCTCACATAATTTACTGTTGGATAACGGTCTCTTTCAAGACTCGTCACCACACACGATCTTCAACTCTTCTCATCCAGCCACTACCGGCGGACCTGCCCGGAAGACGATCCACCCTGTGTTCCCTCCCGGTACCTGGCCTCAATTCAAGCACTCGTCTACAGCATCGGTTTTTCATCCTGCAACAGATATGGCCTGCACATTGCCACTTCAGCCAAATGATTTCATTGGCTATGTTAGCAAAAGAAAAAGAGCCAGTATTTATAACTAAACTCAATAAACACACGAAACGGAAATACTTTTTTGGTGTTTAAAAACTACTTAGTAGATTCCTAAAGCTAAACGTCTATTGTGATGCAGTTTGAAAATAAAAGGTGGGTTTATTTTAATACCGCCCGTCTGTCTATCTCGAATTTAATTACCAACGTAGATATTTATAACGTTACTAGCAGCGCCCGCGACTTGGTTCGTATGGATTTTAGAATATCGGATAATATACAAATACATTTGTTTACTAAGGACATAAATTCACAAAGTATATCAAAATATGATTGATTTATAAGTTGCAGAAGTTGTAGAACGAACTGTCTATGGAGATTTTTCTACTTAGCTACGACGTTGGAATCTTTAAAAGGGCCGTGAATAGGATTCTACAAAATCGGCAGCGTACCCGTATACCCCTGGTATTACATATGTTTATGGGCAGCATTACCATCTCGTGGGCTCGTCTGCCATCTTTTCTATAAAAAGGTGGCGCTCTCTTATAGTTATATAGATTCTTAGCACTATTGCAGCGTCAGTATTGACAGTAAGGGCTTTAGACGAGTGCAGTAGGCAAGTCATTGCGAATCAAACAAAGCCAGTTATAGACATTTGAAGCGAAAATGAAATTGAAAAAAAAAAATCTGCACAGAATACAGAATCGTTTCTCGAAGATCTCCATTAACGTCCGATGGGAGTTTTTAGAAATTTAGAATCAAGAAGTCGGACCATATCAATACCTGCAAAAACAATACATGAAAGTATATTGGAGTCGGTAGAGTATACAATATCCACAGGTGTATTGTAAACCTCTGGGCGCACTCGACTGGCGAATTTTATCCCTCTCTCACACAGACTATTATACCGCATATCCCACTTTATCCTAAACCCTCAATATTCGTACGAATTTCGGCAGTGAGTGAGATATATCAGAGCCCATTCACATCCTTTCCTATCCATCCCCATTTTTGCAACCCTTTCTCCAAATCCATTCCTAAATATCTAAAGGTGGTACTGTATACGTGGGAGTACCAAAGTTTTTCATCCTGGTCTAATGTTGGAATGTATCGCAGATGTCCCCGTGGACATTTAGACCAACATTCCAACAGCCCATGCCCACTTACCGTCAGGTAAGTCCGCTCGTGCTTGCTATAAAAAAAAAGTATTGTACAATATTGCTCGGCGTGTTAATCAATATATTCGTCACCCTATTATAAATAGTCTGTAGCACAACATATCCTGAGCGGAAGCCGAATTGGATCGACACAGGTGAGCTCGGCTGGCTGACGGCCAACTGACTCATGACGACGCGACGGAGAGCCGTAGAGCATGTCAAAGAAACGTACCGAGATTCTGTGGCAGAACTGTAATGTAACTTTTTTTAAAGTTTCGCGTCTTTTATACATTTCATATTCTAAAGGTAAACAAATATCTTTATTATACGTGTTCAGATCCGATTTAAAATATAAAACTGTAATGCCTATGGCTTTGACGTCCCTCTAAATATATATTCAAAATAATAATAAATTATCTATAGTCTATACATATAATAAAATCGTAACAGGCCGTGTCTGTACATGAAATATTTTTTTAAAACTTATTGCAGTTTATAGTACATGTGATAAAGAGTCCAAAACAACGTTTTTTTTATTTTTGTCTGTCTGTTTGCCGTGCATCACGCAAAAACCACTGGACGGATTTAAATGAAACTTGGCATAGTTATTGATTATATAACTATAAGGTACTTTATTAATATTTAGTGTTAATATATAGGGTACTGTATTTAATTCCCACGCTGGCACCGCCAGTAAATAACAATTATATTCCGTCCCTCGAATTATACTTATGCGTTTCCCACTATACTATTCTCCTAATGTACTTACGTGTTTAGTGAGTGAGATATGCCAGAGCCCATTTACATCTTATCCTATCCCTGCCAGTTTTCCCAATCCCAATCCCTTTTCCCATCCATGCTATTGATCTCCAAAGGCAGGCAGCGCATCTAGACATGTGCCAATGTTTGTCATTCTGAGCTTGTGTTGGCATGTTTGATGTCCATGGGCGACAGTATCCACTTACCGCCAGGAGGACTGCCTGCTCGTCGGCAGGCATAAAAAAAATATTTTTAAAAAATCTCCCTTTTATAAAAAAAACCTCAGTCACACGCTCTGTTGATTATTGCGTGTAGCAAGTAATTCTAAATCTATTGGACGCATCATTAAAACTCCGCCAAAAATAAAAAATATCAAAATCTTATAAAAATATTTATCATTCATAAATCATGAATGCTCATTTTTCTCCATTCCAGTTGTAGGTTCATTCCCCTGTGACGTGATTTACATTACGGCAGCAAACCAGACATGTGGGTGGATGAATTGGCAAGGACTTTGAAGATATGAAAGATGGCAAGCTTAATCACTTCATTCATAGTAGCCAAAGTAATATCTCCTCATTTGTACAGTGAAATGATGTAATAATAATAATGAGCTCATCAAACATGGTATCATTTGATGAAACTATACATTTTCAATTACCATATCATCAGCCTGTGTCACTGCTAAATATAGGCCTCTCCCAGGGGCCGCCACCACATACGGTCATTTGCTTTTCTCATTCACCAATTTATCGGTCACCACACACGGTCTTCAGATCTTTTAATCCAGTCATTACCGGCGAGCTGAAGTGGCAGTGGGCAGGCCATATCTGTTGCAGGACTGATTACTGAATGGAGATCACTTACCAGAACACGTAGAGTGGAAAGCGCTCCGGCCAGCTGGACGTTATTATACAAGTCCTTAAATGGAGGTCATGTACGGAAAATGAAAAATCTTATTTATTGAAAATCACTGGAGAGATTATTTTATTAGAAAGATTAAGAAAGATAGCGGAATCAAAAGCTCATTTACTTAAAAGCTATTGTATCTTATTGTATCTAGCTATTCTATGATACATAAAAATTTAAATGTTTTAGTTTTGTTAATCTTAGGTTGCTGCATTATTCTCTGTTACAATAACATTCACACCTAAAACAATTTCAATTAGTGCAATAGGAGAATCTCCGTTGATGCTAACCACAAGTTTTATTTTTTCAGTGCAAGCGCTGGATTGACAGTCAATCCAGCGCTTGTTAAGTCCTACATGTGTCAAACATTGACTCAAAACATTGACAATCATTGACGTTTTAAATGGAAACGTAGCGACCGTAAAAATACGGGCATAAATATGACTTTAACGTTTTATTGTCAACATTACAGTCCGTATAATAAATAATAGGTCATTTGCGTAAGGCAGGCAGTTATGAATGAAAGTGGGCGTATGAGTGTGAGTGGGCGTAATGGGAAAAATGAAGAAAATCCTGACTGAAATCTACGAGGCACCATTACAGGATGAGATGATGTCAGAGTTCATTACCCTGCCATGACTTATGGAACCACCTACGTATACACATAAAAATTCACGTAGGCGTCTACTATGGTACATAATATTCAGATGACGTAAGCAAACTGTCATAATATTTATGTATAATTAATTAGATAGATAGATTTTTTTATTTCTTTCTTCTTTATTAGCTTCCCGCGGCTTCGCCCGCTTGGTCACTATCCCACGGGAACATCAGTTTTGTAGCCTATATCCATTTCGTGGTCCCCACGAAGTTTCACGCATCATTTCAGTTCGATTAGTCCATCCGTTGATGCGTTAGAGACAAACAAGCAAAGCAGCAAACAGACAGACATCGTTTCATCTACATTGGTTAGGGTTCGGACTAACATTTGTTCTGGGTTTCCCCGCTTGATATCCGATATCCAAATTCAAATGCTCCAAATTATCTAAACAACCGTTCGACATAATTCCAACATCGTATTTCTACAACTGCACATCGAGAAGTGCCGCACATCTGCAAATTGACAAAGGGGTGTCGAGTATTTTGCGGTTCAAATCCAGTTTTATACCGCGAAACCGTAGATTATTGAACAAACTTCGCCAAGAGGTCTTTCCGATACGCTACTACATGGGGTTCTTCAAGAAGGCTGTGAGTATGATTCTGCAGAGTCGGCAGTGCACCCTTCTTGTGTTGCAGGTGATTAGGTTTGGTAGCGAGCCGACATGTGGACCACATGCTATCTCCTCTTCTATAAAAAAAACATACGTTCCTACGATATCATATTATCGCCTAGATAGACCGCCGTGATGACTGGACCGATGTTGATAATATGATGATGAAATATATAAACCTAAAAATAAACAGAAAAAAATATATATAAACCTCTCGGGATATACCCGCAGTGAGAATCCCACTAAAATCAGTCGATTTTGGTGCATTCTTAGATTTTGGATGGCCTTCTTGTGTGGCGCCAATCTAGGGATTTTTTCTTTTATTTTACTATTTTTCTTTTATTTTAATTGGTAATCTTTTTAAGTTCTAACGAATTTTTAAAAGTATTTCGATTCCTTTCACTCTCGTCTTTCGGAATTTTTGTCGGGTACTCGAGAAGTGAAGTTCAGTTTTTGTTTGATTAATATAAAAATTGTGAATACACACTATGGTGCATTTTGTGATTCAATAGTGATAGTTTATTAAACTCCAAAAGTGTTTTTTGTGCGTAATGTTTGTGATACTCAAAGAAAGGCATAGGACTGCGTTTTTGGGGACTTCCAAGGAGTCCTCTTCTGTCCTCAGTAAACTTACTATCACTTTACTGAGCGACTCCTGACGTACATCGACGGGATTGGACATTGACAGAATACGTTTTAGACTTTAGAATTGTATATTGCGAAGAAAAATTGACACTAGCAGAATGTGCTAATTGCACCACTGCCATATAAAAAAAGAAAAAAACGTCTTTCTCTAAATTAGACATTTGAGTGACATAACATTTGACGTGAGCGCAATACGATTTGTATAATAAATATTTTTCAAAAAACGCCTGAAGTTGGTTTAAAAAAAACTTTTTGTAATATTAACGAGACGTTTCAAAACGATCTCATCCCAATATATTCTAAATGTACATTAAGGATGACACATTCTAAAGACATAGTAAATGATTTACTACTAATGTTCCGCGTGTTTTTTTTTTACCTACTGAACCGGAGCCAATTTTTTGTCGTTCCTGGATGGATGTTGTCCAAACGAATGACTACCGTTTAGATAATACAGGTTATTTCCGATCTTACATATGTTACTCGTCAGACGAAATAATAAGGCCATTGGCCTAATGACAGGACTTTATTTTTAGTCCGGGAATTTTAAGGGAGAGTCATTCGATTGTTTGTGAAGTGACACGACTTTCTCATACCCACCTATTGTATTCGTTTGTTTTTCATTTTTTCACCTTGATTTTTTCTGAAATATAAAATACAATATTTTTGTGCTTGTAACAAAATATACATGAAGGTCATTCACGTAAAATATACGTGCGATATACCTATATATCATTAGTATGTGCTTCTCCACTCTTAAATATAGGTTTTTCTATAGAAATTTCTATATTTTCTAAGATCGCGGACGAGAAGTCCAATTCTCGACGCGAGACGAGTGGCTGTCCACGTGTTGGTAAGTGGATACTGTCGCCCATGCATATCCGCGATACATGCCAATATCAGTCCAGAATGACACACGTTGGTACGTCCCCGGATGCGCTGCCTGCCTTGGAATGGATTTTTTTTTTTTTTATAGACTAGGGGGCGGACGAGCAAGCGGTCCCACGTGATGGTAAGTGTTACCGCCGCCCATGAGCACCTGCAACACCAAGGGGCATGCGGGCGCGCCGCCGACCTTGCAAAATCCTATTCACAGCTCTCTTGAAGAACCCCATATCGTAGCTCCCAGAAAGGGTCCAGATTTCCTGAAAGGGTCGGGGAAATGGGGAGGGACAAAATAGTACGGGATGGGAATGGGCTCTGGCATATCTCACTCACTACCGAAACACGTTGGGGAAATAGGATAAAGTGGTAAACGCAGTATATTTTACGGTAGTATTCTGTGAAAGAGGGGTTACTTGAGCAGTCAAGTGCGCTCAACGGCTGTGGCATTGCATCGTACACTCTTCCAAAAAGTTTCACCATTTCTTCCGACTTCTTTACACTCCGGCTGTGGCATTGCATCGTACACTCTTCCAAAAAGTTTCACCATTTCTTCCGACTTCTTTACACTCCGGCTGTGGCATTGCATCGTACACTCTTCCAAAAAGTTTCACCATTTCTTCCGACTTCTTTACACTCCGGCTGTGGCATTGCATCGTACACTCTTCCAAAAAGTTTCACCATTTCTTCCGACTTCTTTACACTCTGGCTGTGGCATTGCATCGTACACTCTTCCAAAAAGTTTCACCATTTCTTCCGACTTCTTTACACTCGTTACCACACCCGGACTTTCGTTATTCTCATACAGCCATTACCGAGCGACGTTTAAGGCATCAGTCCACCTGGGCGGACGGCGTCCGACGCTGGGTTTTTCGTTACTCCGCTTGTACTGGAGGACTCGTCAACCCCATAGATTGTCGATCTGGCGACAGATGTAACTTTCACATTGCCACTTATGAGCTCCATAAGTGTCGCATTGAAACTACCTTACGTAATTCAAATCGTATAATTCAGTGCTTACATTCACTGCTACAAATCGAATGCGCGCGAGATCGCTCCGGCCGTCATCTTTCTGACGAGTTCTTTTTCAGTTTTACCAGCTCAAAAATATATTATTATTTTTTTCAAACCGGTAAATTGTTATGTTGCTATAATTGTTTTTACAATATAAACTGATAATAAGCTAACACGTTGATAAATAAATCGGTGATATTGATTCTATTAGGGTTGTCTTCATATCGAATCCTTTTTATGAAAAGGAATTTCGAGCTCGATTATATTACTTGAAGGACTTACTAATGAAAATTTTCTTTCCAGGGCGTCAAGCAAAAGTAGAACCAATGCAGTCTGTACGAACGACGAGAGGTAGCAGGGTGCAGCTGGAGTGCAATGCAAGCGGGCGGCCGCCGCCTCGCATCACCTGGTACAGGGACGGCAGGCCCGTCGCTGACATCGCGTTAAGGAGATTCCGGGTGCAGAATTTCAGGTAAGATTTCAAACAGAAACTGATTGAAACCTACTGGTCGTCAAGTCATACCATACCATGAGCCCGTGTCTCACCACTATTGGATATAGACTTCACTCAAGGCCAGCCACCTCATTCGGATCTTCCGCTATTCTCATCCAGCCCCTATTGGCCATTTTCCTCATGTCACGGGTTCACCTGGTCGGAGGGGGTTCCGCGCTGTTTTCCGCAATGCAGTCTCCACTCAAGGCTTCACCCACCCCTCTATTTTCTAATCCTGCGACAATGCCCTGACTCACAGCTATGTCGGTGACTTAGACGTATTATGTGATACAAAGTACATTGAAGTGATCAATTATCTTATAGTGATTTAAAACCCTTCAAAAGTGTAAATAAATAGTGTTTGGCCACCAGATTTCAAATGGATCAGTTGCTTCGTATCACCTGGAAATTCACTGGTGGAAATGTTAGGTACTCAAAAAATGAAAATGATTTAAAATATGAGATCATATGAAGTAGGTATATTAAAAAATGAAGGAATAGGAAAGATGTGTATTGTCTTTTAGGAATTTGAAAGCCTTGAAAATGAAAAATAATTTAAAGATAGTAAAAAATTATCAGTGATCCATTTAGTGATAAAAAACTTGTAAAAATCGTAAAAGGATCTATACTTTTAAAAAGTTAAACGAATTTAATTAAAACGAGTGTATCTTAGTCGTAAATTGTATTAAGTTTATTCATAATCCGCACAAATTTCGTGATATGTTTTTCAATTCATGATTAAGAAAAAATCGAATAAAGCAACTGTCATCGCAGAACTGGCATGTTTAGTGAGCACATGTTCTTAGTAATGGGCGTAAACATCCAGTCATCGATGTATCATCTGACGAGTGATACTCTGACCCAGTTGAGTTGGTACAAATCAAGGCGAATGTTTGTATCACCAACGAGCTAATACTAACAATGAAACACTCGAGAGCAAAGCTGGCATTCATATGGCGTTTGCATTAACAATGTCCATTGCACATTTGATTGCTGCAAACATTTGATTTGCACTAATCGCGAGAGCAGGCGACTGTCATTGACCGACCTAAGATACGAACAAGACAGTTTATCTTACAGCCGATTTATTAGTTAATAATCCTTATTGTCCTGCAATAGGACTGAAATGCAATGCATCTGTTTTTGGTAAGGTGATATTGCACCAAGCAATTATGTTGAAGTGGCGCGGAGACAACAATTTCATGGGTCGCTTGAGGAGTTCAGTTGACGTTGTGCCGTATAGGTAGCTACAATCGGATTCATCTTCGGATGTCTGGTATATTTCAGACTCAGATATTCAGTGGATTCATATCATCTTTATCTGCATTTTACTGTATGTATTTAAAATTTACTATTAGCATTGTTTCGCGAAAATTTTAGTGTAAGTTCCAACAAGTGATAATTTTATTAACATGGGTATGAATAAACATGCGATACAATACCATCGGCCTATGTTCTTTCACTGCTATATATAGGTCTCTCCCAGAGCAGGGGAAGGGGTCACAACTTCCGCAGTCTTATGAGGGGGCGAGTGCACGCTGCAATCCAACAGCCACTCGACTGGCCACGTTACCCCTCTCACACAGAAGACTACCTTGAAATGTACTGCATTTACCACTTTATCTTATTTCCCTAATGTACGTAGGCACGTGTTTCGGTAGTGAGTGAGATTTCTTTCCCAACCCTTTCTCCAAATCCATTCCTATATCTCCAAAGGTAGGCAGCGCATCCGGGGGCGTGCCAACGTTTGTCATTTTGGACTAATGTTGGCATCTATCACGGATGTCTATGGGCTACAGTATCCACTTACCACTTGCTCGTCTGTCGCCTTCGTACATAAAAAAAGAAGACCCGATAACCGGTGGGGTAAACTAATGCTTGAACAGAAACCACTTATTGAGAAACGCAATAAGTGAAACGCGCGGCTCGACGAGAACAGTCGAAAATCGTGTGTGGCTGGCGAGCCTTGGGAGAGGCTTAAATAAACTTACACAAACTTAATTGTATGTTGGCAGGTGGAAGTATATTTTTCATTACAGTCGTACCTACTATACATGTTATTTTTAGAGAAAATATCGGCATCATCGGATCCTGTACCAATCTAATATTTTAAATTTGACGCTAATCTGTCTACTTTGGGCCCGTTACAATTTCTGTCGCCTTCGTACATAAAAAAAAGAAGGCCCGATAACTAAATCAAATTGAATAACAATAGTTATTTGTTAAACAAGAGTGCAAAGTTGCTTTTTAACCGCGTGCTCAATTTTGATGACCGAGCAAGCGAAGGATTCAAAGATTAGAATCCTGAG